>CM074741.1:21570101-22770101 GCA_037367245.1 Phrynocephalus guinanensis
AGCAAATTTTCCTTTATACCAATTTTCCATAGGAATGCATTGAAAAGAGTAATCCCAAATCGAGACCATTTTTATGTTGTATGGATTCGCCCCATAGACAACTGTGTTAAGCAAATTTCCCGGAATTTCTCCGGAATTTTTTATGTTGTACAGATTTTATGTTATACAAACCATTTGTTATACGAGGGTCCACTGTACTTGGATGGGAGACCACAAGGGAAGTGGTGCCTGGAGTAGGAACTGGCAAACCACTCCAGTATTCCTGCCAAGAAAACTCCATGCACATGGAGTCACAAAGAGTCGGTCATGACTAACAACACAACACAACGCAACTCACACTCACACTCACACACACACACACACACACACACACACACACACACACACACACACACACACACACACACACACACACACACACACACACACAGCTACGTACAACAGCCAATGAATATTTGGTATGAAATGTATATTCCATACATATTATATTGTACCACTCATTCTGTTGCTATACGTCTGAAGAAGTGGACGTTTCAACAAAATGTTACATTAAAATATAAAAGTTAGTCTTTAAGGTGTCACATTTTTGTCTTTTGTTTTGTTTTATTTTTCTTGATTTTGGGGGGGGGCTGGAATTCTTGTGCAGACTAACATGGCTACCTTCTCCAAGATTACGTTGCACATCTACTCCAAAAATCCTGTTTTGGACACTGCAACCCACAGCCACAGATGACCTCGCACAGCACTTTGATATGGATGATGATGGATAGGGACAAGATGTCACCCAACATTGATCTCATGAGCTAATGACTGAATGGAGAAGGAAGGACTACTTTCTGGAATTCAGCACAGTACAGTACCACCAAGCACAGTTCTCTCAAAGTGCCCCTGATGCCATTAATAGGTTCATGTGAATCAACACAATAGCACGCCTCCATTTATCTCCTGATGTCTTATCTACTAGGGCAACACTGACAAAAACCCTGCATTTTAATGTAGTTTAGCAATGACCAGTACTACTGGAAATGAGTTTTGGGTTCACCCCATCCACTCAAACCATCTTCACAGAACATTAAGAGCAACATCTAAACTATAGCATGCAACAGACAAAACATTAAGCTGGACTTGCTACTAGTCTCCTACCACACAGCAATCTCTTTATCAATAAGAAAAATGGGCAAGGCTAAATTTTTAGTAATGATTGATGATACTATTCACATGACAGTATTCAAAAGTCTTCTAAAGTATAAAGCTTACTATTCTTATATGTGAAGCCAGATGATCCATCAAATTCTACTGCAACAACAAGCAAAGCCATAAAAGAACATTTTACAAAGCAAGAAGCATAACCATGCTGTTATGACTTTTAGATAACACAAATTCTTTGATCATTGATTCCTCTTTTCATCATTTTTGTCTGTTTGGGGAAAGAGTCCTGCTATTTTGATAGAAAGCAGAACTCTGCTGCAAGGTTACGGTGTTAAAAGCAACTAAATGGCACTAACAAACACACACACACACATACACACCGCCACCAAGAAGAAATCAATAATCTAACTCTTCTGCTGCTAAGTGGCAAAAGCAACCCTAAAAGAAGAAATAAATATATCTCTCAAACAAACAAAAAGGGAATAACCTCACACTCCTGCATCCTTACCACCTAAAACAACAGGCTGTGAAAATGGTTTCATTAAAAAATAACAAGCATGGGCTCACCAGGGGATAGATCGGGGCAAACTAAATGAAAAATTCTTCAATCATTGCTCAAGTAGGTCAACTAGAATTAATTCAGAGGGCAAACATTCAAATTGAGCCTGCTGCTTCACAACCCCCAACCTTCTCCAGACACACGCTCAATGGCCCTTTCTCCATGTACTTTGATATGGTCAAGTGGAATGCTCAACATACTGATTATTTGATTTCAAGGAATGGTCTATTGTGCTGGCCTGGTGACTTCTTATCTACTCAGTTTTAAATCAAGGAAAAAATCAACTGAAGCCTATAAGTTGCACTAATGCTTCTATGCAAGAATTCTGTAGTTTATTGTTTAAAGAGCCAACACAGTCTACTGTTTTTGAGTGGCAGTGGTGTATTTGCATCCATTCGTATACATTAGAGCAGGCATGTCCAAACTTCGGCCCTCCTGATGTTTTGGACCACAACTCCCAGAATTCTCAGCTTAGCTTGCCAATGACAAAGGACTGTGGGAGTTGTGGTCCAAACCATCTGGAGGGCCGAAGTTTGGACATGCCTGCATTAGAGTATACAGTTTTAATGTAAATCTTTTCTATTTTAGGCAATCTGCAGTTGGAATGTAAGTGAATGGTGAGAGGGAGAAAACGCTTCATTCTTTCTTGGCAGTGCATATACTGTGAGGAGGACATGGAATATAAGACCTTTTTTACTATGATGTCAGAAACGAAAGAAGACACCCTGCTGCTTAGCATAGTACTAAATTAGGTCTACTGAATCAATGGAACTTATGGAGGAGTTAACTCATCAGATCCCCAACTCATGAGTCTACTCTAGAGCATCTTACTGTACCAATCAACAAATATTCAGCCTGTATTGGATAAGAGATAAATGAACGATGTTCAGCTCCTTACAAAGAGAGAAAGTCAGTGCTGTATAGTGTATAGAAATGTATAAAGCAATAAAATATATCTTCCGTTGGTAGCCAGAGAGAAATAAGCAAAAGGGGATTCTCATAGTAATTTACGCTACATTAATCACTGAGATCACAGTCAGAAGAAACCTTGAAGTGACTTGAACATATCAGTCAACTACGTCCACCCCTAATTATGAACATTACAGACATTGTGGATAAGCAAAAGCTATCCACTACCTACAGAATCATGAGAAGGAATTATTATGATTATTATGGTGAACATTTGTCACATTTCTATTTGGTCTTATTTTGACAGTTCCCTAGGTTCAAACGAGACCTGAAAGAAACATATAACCTTTATTCAGGCATCAGCATGTCAAGAAAGAAACTTTATACACTTTGTAAAGAACTTTCAATCAACTGTGTCAGATTGGATTTGGAGGCTCAGAAAGACCATTTTCTTTATATGAATACATGTCCTATTTCTTTTAGCTAAAAAACTGTACTATTTTCACTAAATGGTCAGGATTTTGGCAATCCAGAAATCTATGTTCTCACATCCATTATTATTTGCAGACTTTACTCCTCAATTTGTAGAATTTTCCCATAAAACCTTTATACCAAGAATGATATTTATGGCCCACTAGATGAGAGACTGAAATTCCCGCCATCATTCAGTATTAGCTATGCTAACTAAAGCTGGTAAGAATTACTATTTAACAAAACCTGGAAGGACACTAGTCATCTACTCCTCCTCTAGAACAGAATCATCAAGTTGATGATCATCTTCTGGTTTTCTGCTGCTGACTCAAAGTTGAACAAGCTATAATATATAGAAGGGAAACACAACACATAAACAAAAGGGCATGGAGTGAGATACAGGTAGGGAAGAAAATGATTAAGAACTTGTGATTGTTTTGGATGGCCATGAAAAGATTTAAGGGGATGATCAAGGCTTAGTTATATCAACCACAACTGCAGCTCTTAAACAATAAGTTATCCCTCTCCAATTGTCCTGACAAAGCTAATTAACCCTATCTCTCGGGAAAAGGAAAACCTATCCTGCTGGTATATATTAAAGCCATTCAGCTTTCTTGATACTGGCATTATGTAGTGTGGAAGATAATGTCTATCTTATGCCTTGATCTACTGTCTGCTGAATGACATTCAGAAAACGTGTCTCAGTGTCATTCACACAGTTAACAGAAGAGAAAATAAAAATAAAAATACTGCCTTCAAATCCCAGAAGTCCATCTGTATTTCTGTCAAATATGACCAATAAAAGTGGTAACAGAGAACAAAATGGTGTTACTGTGGCATGAATGTCTATATGCATTACAGTCGCCAATGTTGTCATCCACTAGCACATAAAATGTTGCACTCATGAGCCATATTATGTCCTGTGCAGGGGAGATCCAGAACATTTTAAATTGTACACTGGCAGAGGATAAGAAGAATAAATGTGCAGGTACAACAATACTTTAGACATTGGCCACAGATGGTAGCAAAACAGGCAGCAGAGTAAAAAAAAAAAGAGTAAGATATGTAAAAGTTGATAAAATATATGTTATGTATATTTAACAGATAGTGGAAAGAGAGTTGTAAAATGGAGGCAGTTAGATTCTGCAGTCTAATGATGTTAATCCACAAATGTAAGAGATAAGTAATCACAGGCATGTTACGTGATGAAGCACAGGTGGAAGAATTTATAACATAATGGTTGCATCAGATTGCATCAGATTGTAATTAGTGATGACTCATATCTGATGGGTGCTGAACTGTATAAAAGCACTAGCTTGCTATATGTTAGGTGGGTCTGTCTATGGTGAGAGACAGAACCCCACACTCTGTTGTTTGTATATATTGCTTGGATGTTATGCTGTGTATATAATTTTTGATGTATATATGAATATATGAGTTTTTACTCTACCCATTGTCATTGTCTTCTGTTAACCTAACTCTGCAATACTTTATATCAATACTGACATTTTATCTGCACGCTACTGCTGCACTGCTCTGTGCCAAACACATTTAAATATTATATATTTTTTGCTTAAATCCTGATAGATACATGTTGCAGGTACATACATTAGGCCAAACTAGGTTGGAAGTAGAGGGGGCTTTTCATTTCAGAAATGGTCAGGTGCCAAAATGAAATGCAGAAGCCAAGCTGACATTCAGAACCAGAGGAATGAAATCAACCAATCTCTTACCTTCCGCTGGGCTTGCACAGGGCGCAACTCCAACAAGGAAGAAGCCCCAGACGTGTCATCTTTCCTTCTCCCTGGTGCTGACCAATCAAACAGGGAGGTGGAATGATGCATTTCTCTGCACAGCTCCTGATTGGCCAGCAGCAGGGAAAGGAAAGATGATGCATCAGAGGCTTCTTCCTCGAAGCTGGTTGATTTTATTCCTCCAGTTCCAACCATCAGCTGGCCTCCCATGTTTCGTTTCAGAAACTGACCACTTCCAAAATGAAAAGCCCATCTCTAGTTGGAAGATAACATGATAAAAAGAAAGAGAGCCCAACTTTTTTAAAAAATACAGCAGAAGTGCAGAAATGCAACCCCAATGTACTTAAAAGCCTGCCCAACATTTAGTAAAGAGAATATCTATACCTTGATTTTCCTCTGTGACCTAGTGTGACAACACCCTGGAAGCAGGAGAAATGCATATGTAAATCATCAGCCAATCCCAGCAGGAGGGCGGGGGATGGTATGGTATAAAAAGGGTGGAGCCTGATCTCTGAGAGTCAGTTGAGTCAGTTAAGTTAAGAGTTAAGAGTGAGTGCTGGGAGAGAGCACAGCTTTGTTAGAGTTCGGTCAGGCAGTGAGGGCTTTACTGTTTATAGGTTATTAAAGACAGGGAGGCTTGAAGAGTTGAATTAATCTATTTTATGTTTAAGGCAACACATACCAATGTCAGTCATTATTGTATTTATTTATTCTCTCAATAAACTTCATTATCATTTTTATGTTATACATCTGAGTCTGTCCCAGTTCATAAGGCGACGATTTAAAAAGGTGGCAGCATTACCAAAGTGGATATTGTGAAGATTAATAACTTGATTCTTTACACATGTTTTAATCACAATCCCACGTTTAAAAGGGAGGTGTCGTCACACCTAGCCTTGTAAAAGCACTGAACAAGCACATCTAGAATCCCAAGCATGGCTCTATCTTATTATGAAATTCCTTTTGAATGATGATCAGGCCGAGTCAATTTCCACACATTCCGATGTTACAATGTGTCCAGCACGAGCGCTTAGAAGTAAACTTGGCCTTCTCCAAATAATAAAGACAGGCACCAAAAGTTCACTTTAAGTTGATGTTTCCTTCTCTTGAGGGATCAGAAGCAATTTTCATTTAAATAAGCCTTCTGTGAAAGGTAATGCATATAGAATTATTTTATCACACTATTATAAAAATTATTATTCTCAACATTATCTCTAGCTCTCATTTACATTAAAGTGCAGTTTTTGGTATAACTGATTACATTCCTCTTTCACATCATAGTTTTATGTGGCTAGGGCCTCCCTGGACTTTAGAGAATTGGTCTTTTTATTACGCCCTTGGGCTACAATTTCCAACAGGAATTGTCTAAATGTAGCTTTTTCTTCTATTTCCTTTATAAAATGCTTCTCTCTATTACAAACAAGCTCTGCCCCACAAGGCAAGAAAATAATCTATACTGCTAAACTTGTATAAACTGAGACAAAGACTCCTCTGTTTCTTCTACTCTCTGGACTGCATGACTAATCACAGGAAGCTATTTTCCATGACTATGAGTGAGGAAAACGTCTTTTCCTGCCAAGTATTTATTTTACACATCTAATGATTCTGAGACAGAAAACAACCCAATTCAGAACAGGACAAGACTTCCTGAGTTGGAACTCCCACAAATGTTCAACCCTGAGTATGGGCACTTCAGGTTCTTGAGACCCCAAACACTCCTTTGCTGGCTGTATCTGCATAGAATATTTAGCTTGTATGCTGCTGCTTAGATCCTCTTCTCCCACTTGCACAATTGCATTAACTAATGAGTTACAGATTATTTAGCAGCATAATGTCCAAACCGAAGTTCTGTGACAAGCCAGAATGGTCAAGCAGAGTTTGTTCTTGGCTTACAAACCATGGCTTGTTTGTTTGTTTTTTAAAGGCTAGGTGACATGCCTTACAAACTACTTATCTCTATGGCTGCTCATGTCGATGGGAGGAGATAGGCAGGAACAATTAGGTGCATAAAGCAGCACCCCGATACATCATGGTAGCCAGGACTAAATTCTGACTCACTTTTCCAAAGAAATGCAGCTACTATGATCTACTACTACACAGATGATTCATGTTGCAAAGGTTGCACCTGAGAGAAACCCAACAATTGACCTTATTAATTTTAAAAAGAAAAGCCAGATGATTATGTGCCTGTTGCAAATTATGTGCTTCTAAAAGATTTCACAGCACTGATTTCAAACTTCACACAATAATGCAGTTATTCCCACTGTATTCAGTGACTGAAACATCAGACAGAAGTAAAAACTTATAAGTAGTTTTATGCTATTTGCATGCAATATATTCTTTCTTTCTTTCTCTCTCCATGAGAGAGGAAAGAATAGTCTTGCAAAACATAATCCATTATTGACATATAATACTCATGATAAAGCAGCACTAAGCAAAAGAGAATAAGATACATGTGGTGGCTAGAGAAATAATATACAGTACTGATTGCAACAGCAGAATACAGGAGAATCCAACATAAGGAACATAAGGAGAGCACTTGCTAAATGTATCCGAGGGTATCAGATACATTCTCAACATTACGACAATGACATTGGTGGGCTCAGAGGGTAGAACAATGTTCAAAAGAATCTATCCTTCATCTTCTCTCTCTCTCCCTCTCTCTCCCTCTCTCTCTCTCTCTCTCTCTCTCTCTCTCTCTCTCTCTCTCTCTCTCTCTCTCTCTCTCTCTCTCTCTCTCTCTCTCTTTCTTGGTTCAATCCACTCTAACTAATATGTAGAATCAAAGAATTTAAAGTCAGCTGTCATCTATTTCTGGGTTAAAGAATGCATGATCAGCCCCTTGTGTTTTGCATGTGGCTCCCTGTAGACCAGGGCTGTCCAACTTTGAATGGGCTGAGGTCTACTTTTTCTGGTGCAAAATTTATATTTAAGAGGTAAGAATATTTTGATTCCATGTAGTTCAATTCACAAAAAGCTTTCTAAAACAATGGCAATCCCTTGATTCATTAAAACTTGAAGTGGGTTCCCATGTTGCTGTTGTGGTTATATGCCATGAAATCACTTCCAACATCTGGCAACCCTATGAATTAGTGACATCCAAAACATCCAGTCCTCAACAGCCCTTCTCAGCTCCTGTAAATCCATGTCTGTGGAGTTAATCAATTTCCTATTTGATCTTCATCTTTTCCTGGAACCTTCACCTTTTTTCAGTAGTATTGCACAGCCTCACTTTTGTCATTTTTTGTCCCCAGATTTGCAGTAAGCAGACAAGCATCTTCTTCGGCAGTCATGGAATTGCCTTGATCTATGTACCAAGCTACATTTAAACCAGCTTTCTCTTCCCAAAAATACTGGTGTGTCCCCAGCTGTACGTCTTCACTTGAAGAAAATAAAATATTATACTTGTTTTGATTATCAAGGCAACAAAATCCACAAACTCTCTTGGGGTGCCTTAAAAATGAAGAGATTTTATTTGCCCTGTGCTTTTGTGGACTGCAGTTCACAACAAGCACATCCAAATATGCTCAGCTATATTTAAATGTCCTTGTCACCCACAACAACCTTTGGATGCCTTAATGGACTCTTTCAAAATGTATTTGTCATCTTCAAGGACTGTTAAACCCATTTGAACCAGAGTTAAGACCTAACACTGGACATTTAGCATTTCTGCTACACTTCTCATCTGCCTCTCACACATATATGAAAGACTGCCTAAAGAAGCGAGTTACATTTTAAGAAAATGTATCCTAGATAAAAGGTGTTCATCTTTAAGGTGCTGCAATACCAGTATTTCTAGATTGCAAACACTTACTTTTCAGAAAATTATTGTGGCAATAAAGGAAAAACAGATCATTAGAATGATCTATTATATATATGAAGCTTATATATAATTTTTAATTTATTTTAGAGTATTTTACCCCACCTTTCTCCTTGGAAAAGGACCCAAGGGGGCTTACAGTAATGAGGGATAATATACAGTCCAGTACAATTAAGACATGTTCAAGTATTTGAGAACAAGGAATTGAGGGACATCTTAGAGCATTAATAGACAACATTACATTAAAGCTACAAGGGTATAAGTAGCTATAAGTACAAAGTCTATGTGAACCTATAGATTCATATGAAATACACATGGTAGTCCATCATTCAGGGAAAGCTTGCCCAAAGAGAAATATTTTGCTTGTTTCCTGAAGGACAACAGATATGAGGAAGCCCTGGCTTCTAGTGGGAGGGAGTTCCAGAGACTGGGAGCAGCAGCTGAGGTTGTTTCCTGGGTTCCCACGAGACGTACCTGTGAGGGTGGCGGGGTGGAGAGAAGGGCCTCTTCTGATGACCTTAACACCCAAGTCGGTTCATACTGTGAAATTCGATCTTTGAGGTAGTTAGGACCCAGGTTGTATAGTGCTTTGTAGGTCAAGGTCAGGTTATATAAGCAGCTTATCTATCTGAAGATTCTCAGTTATCCAGGTGAGTTTATCTGGATGTTGAGTCATGGCAACTGGACTTCTTTTCTTCAAGAAGTCCATTAAAACATAATAGTATTAAGGTGCCACATGTTTTTGAGTTTTATTTCGTTTTGTTTTGATTTTTGCCTGGAATTATTTTCTTGAGAGATCGAAATGTTTCGCTACTCATCCAAGCAGCTTCATCAGTCTGAGGAAAGTTAGTGGTGAGTCCTCCATTTTATAGTTCACCTTGATTTAACCAGAGGTGGGGGACTCAAGCTGTTATTTTATCAATCCCCAGACAAATCAGAAGCACTTCACACCTCCATCAGCAGGGCCATAGCTAAGGACCCATACTTAATGGATCTTGCAAAAGTTTGCATAGGTGGGACTTTCACGCACCCTGGGCCATTGTGCACCTAATGAGCCTATTCAGGCCATTGTCCACCAATAACCTATTCAGGCCACTTTTCACCAAGAACCTATTCAGGCCATTTCCCACCTAACAAGCCTATTCAGGCCATTGTCCAACTTATGAGCCTATTCAGACAGGCGTGGGGTGAAATCAAGGTGAACTATATAATGGACGACTCGACACTAAGTTTCCTGAGGCCGATAAAGCTGTTTGAATGATGAGTAAAACATTTCTATCTCTCAAGAAAAGAAGTCCAGTTGCCATGACTCAACTTCCAGATAATTAGACAGTATTTTTAAATGTGTGGTACATTCTGTAATGCATAGAAATTCCACATAAATCAAAGCCTCACCTTGTTTGAATAAGAATAACTTAAATCAGGTCATCACTGCAATTCTATGCCCATAGGTTCCTACTCAAAAGCAGATCCAGTTGTCTGCATAAACACATTCATCTTTATACTATATTTTGTCTGTCTTAGTGCCAGACTACACCCCCTCTTTCCTCTTTCCACAGCCTCCCAGAATTACCAGCAACATGTTTTCCAGCTGAGATTTTGTATTATTAACAGAGGCCGATCAACACAGTGATTAAGATAGAATTTGATTGCTTATCTCCCCACCCCCCACCACATTTTTTAAAAAGTGACGAATGTCTTTGTAAGCAACATGATGTACTGAAGACACTTTAGTGACCAAAATAATGTAATGGATTGTATAGCAGTATGAAGATAACATTAATTGGATCTCCTGTCATGGTATCTGATCCAAATGCTGTTAAAATGGATTTGTATTTTTAGGATGAGCAATTTTCATGATGTCCTCTCCTTCCATCTCTTCTCTTCTCTTCCTTTCCCTGTCCCCGTTATGCTATTCCTCCCCCGTACATTTGGAAACATTTGCCATGTCATGTTCTATTTATATTTCAGCATGATTAGTTTCATATTCTCTGGCAAATGAACAATCCAGTCCCAAAAGATACCAATTATTTAGCTTTTTCAAAGCTTTTCTGCTCGGAATGTCAGCTGAGGAATATAAAACAAATTCAGAAAGAGGTGAGCAAGCATCTTCCCTCCATGAGCTGCAGATTTGGGTGATCTGAACACAGCATTCTCTTTTTTAAAAAAGTACCAGCAGCAATGTTAATAAATGATAAACGCTGGTGGTACTGTAGAAAGATTTCAAATTAGATTGGTTCTTTTTTTAGAATACATTTTTATCAGAGCATTAACAAAAATGTTTCTTGTAAGAAAAAATAATAATGATTACTGATCCTTTCATCCTTCATGGATAAAAGGTTAATAACCCACATTAATAGTTAAATACAAGATAGAGAAATCCATGCTTAGGATGCAGGATCCTAATTTAGACACATGCAGATACACTGGCAAGCTCAGCTATTGGGATGGCACCCAAAGAGAGGGGGGAGGGAGGAGGGAGCTACATTGGCAAACAAATACTTCCCATCCTCCTTTGAGTAACTCATCCAAAATACTGCAGCCTTTTCACAATGACACACAAAATTTTCTTGGTGAGTAAGGATAGGAACTGTTTAGAAATGCACCAGTGAAAGAAGGGGTTGAAAGTACCTCAGCAACAAATTCTGCTCACAGAGGATGTTTGTTTGTGCATATAGCACCAGA
This sequence comes from Phrynocephalus guinanensis, assembly GCA_037367245.1. Lineage (NCBI taxonomy): Eukaryota > Metazoa > Chordata > Lepidosauria > Squamata > Agamidae > Phrynocephalus > Phrynocephalus guinanensis. The sequence goes on from CM074741.1 coordinate 21,581,449, forward strand.
AGAGCTCCAGAAGGATCTTTCCAAACTCAGAGAAAGGGCTGCAAAATGGCAAGTGTGTTTCAATGTAGGAAAATGTAAACTAATGCATATTGAGACAAAAAATATCAGGCCTTTTATATCAACTCATGGGTTTTCAGTAGGGATGGGCATCTCACAAAAACAACATGCTTTTCTGTTGTTTTGTAAGCTTACAAAACCTTACAAAATCAAATGAAACAGCAAACAGCATGTCATCAAGAAATGAAATACAGTTTGTTTGTTTGTTTGTTTTGGAAATGAAAAAATTCAATCCTAGCCTCTTGATCCAGCCGTCTTGAGAACAGGAGGTTAACTTTTTTTAACTGATTGATTTGTTTTCCTTTCTTTCCACACCTCAGCCGTTGAGATTGCTTATCTCAGATCTTGATCTGCCTGAAGCTAGAGTAGTAAGCCCAGGTACTGAGTTGTTCCCTTCGCTGGTTGCGTCTGCATGTTGATTCAAACTGATTGTTTTCCTTTCCTTTTTAAGTAGGACATTGGAGGTTATTTTTATATATATATTCTTTCCTTCCCTCACTGCAATGATCAGCTGTTGGGTTTATCTCCCTGATCTCTTCGTGTAGCAGCTAGCTATTAGGTTTCTATCATGTTTACAAAAGGTTCATTGCTTAATTGATTGGAAGGTTTGAGGGTCTTTGATTTAGGGCAGCAGTATGTGTGTTGTGTCGTTACTGTCATGACTGACCCCTCATGACTCCACATCCATGGAGTTTTCTTGGCAGGAATACTGGAGTGGTTTGCCAGTTCCTACTCCAGGCGCCTACAGCACCTGGTATTCCCTGGTGGTCTCCCATCCAAGTATTAACCAGGGCTGACCCTGCTTAGCTTCCGAAATCAGGCAAGATTAGATGTGCTTAGGGCATCTAGGCAGCTGAGACCAGCAGACTCCCTGTTAAATAAAAAGAAGGAAACTCCCCATTATTTATGGTCTTATGGAGCGTTTCGTTTCATGAAGAAAATTCTTTTTTAAAAACCTGTTATTAATGAAATGAAATTAATTTAAGACTGAAATGAAACAAAATGAAACACTATATTTCCGTTTCCTGCCCATCTGTAGTTCTGAGCTATCCATGATGGATCAGGATGGAGACCTTGGTATGCTGGTGGACACCTCAATGAAAGTGTCTACCCAGTGTGTGGCAGCAGTGAAGAAGGCCAATTCCATTCTAGGGATAATCAAAAAGAGGACTGAAAATAAAACAGCCAAAATTATAATGCCATAGTACAAAACTATAGTAAGGCTGCACCTGGAGTATTGTGTACAATTCTATTCACTGTATCCCAAAAAATACATAGTGGAACTGGAAAAGGTGCAGAATAGAGCAACTAAAATGATTACTGGGCTGGGGCACCTCCCTTAAGAGGAAAGGCTAAAACATTTGGGGCTCTTTAGTCTGGAAAAAATGGTGACTGAGGGGGGGGGTATGATTGAGATGTACAAAATAATGCAGGGCATGAGTAAAGTGGATAGAGGGACACTCTTCTCCCTCTCACAAAATACCAGTACTAGGTGACATCCACTCAAATTGGGGGTTCGGAGAGTGAGAACCGACAATAGAAGTTTTTTACCCAGATTGTTGTTAGTATGTGGAACTCCCTGTCACAAGATGTGGTGATGGCATCTGGCCTGGATGCCGTCAAAGGGGATTCCTGAAGGAAAAGTCCATCACAGGTTACAAACCATGATGGGGATATGTAATCTCCAGGCTTAAAACGGGGGTACTTCAAGGACCAGATGCAGGGGAATCGTATCAGGAGATATATATCTAGTCTTGTGCACTCCCAGAAGCATTTGGCCGGGCCACTGTGAGATACAGAAACTGGATTAGATGGTCCCTTGGCTTGATCCACCATGGCTCTTCTTATGTTCTTATGTTCACCTTCTATCCTATTGAGCAAAGTCCTGATCATCTCTTTGGTTTTCAGGAGGAAAAGAGGCTACCTTGGGAATGGTAGAACAGGAAGGTCTACTATCACAATCACAGTCACATATATCGAAATCTGGATCAATCTCATTTTCTGTCTTCTTTTAAAAATGTGTTCACAAAAAACTCTCTTCGTGGAATTGGAATTATATTCTGTTACATTGTGTGTCAAAATAGAGGAAAGATTCCTGGAGGAAAAGTCCATCACAGGTTACAAACCATGATGGAGATGTGTAATCTCCAGGCTTAAAACCAGGGTACTTCAAGGACCAGATGCAGGGGAGTGGTATCAGGAGACAGATATCTAGCCTCGTGCGCTCCCAGATACATCTGGTGGGGCCACTGTGCGATACAGGAAGCTGGACTAGATGGGCCTTTGGCCTGATCCCGAACGCAATTGGATTGTTTCCCATTGATTAAGCATTTTAAAGGATATTCTTAGTTCTGATCATGCTTTGTGATGATACAATGACCAAAACCAGCAAGCTGGTTCCTTGGACGAGTTGAGCTAGTTAATAAATTAATTTAAACATAGCAATGCCACTTACATTGAAAAGAGAAGAAGGAATGTAAGTTTGGTATTCAACTTATAATAATTTTTACTGCAGTTTTTGATCCCTATGGGCTTTCTTTTTGTATAAACTATAAGTGTTTGTATCAACAGAACATGGAGGGGGGAAATACTCCATAGACCACAGAAGTAATGTAGATACTGAAAAGAAAAACCCCCAAACATCTAAATGGATGGAGATAGATAACTGTTATCAATTCAATATTACTGACTACTTTATATAAAGAAGCATAACTTAGAAACTGTAATTTTGCAGTTTAATTAGCGGTATGGTGGCATTTGTGGTTCTCCAAGAGCAAAACCACTCTTAGTACCTGGCTGTAGCACTTTAACTCCAAACTCTGTTTATATTTATCTCTGCTTTATCACCATTTTATCATTCTCCTTTTAGACCTGAATGAGGCAATCATGCTTACCTTTTAGCAGGCTCTGTGATATGGAATGATTTTAGTTTCAGGGCATCTTAATGAAATGGAAACTGATTAGAATGTAAACAACCACCACCTGAAATATGCGTTTGGACCATGGCATAATGCATGGGAACAGAGTGTATTTATAGCCTACTTAGGCTGTCTTATAGTACAATAACAGGGACATCATTTACTAAACAAACACCAGCTGGCCATATATCTCCGACACCAGACCATTTTGTAGAGCACAAGAAGCTTCATCAAAACACAGCCATCTATTAAGTAGAAGTAAAGCTTTTAGTGCTAATAATAAAAATAAATAAGTGACCAAATCTAACCTAAGGTGTAGGATTTTTTTTAAGTTGTCTTTTTATTTTTATTTTCTTCTTCCTGAGCACAGCACAGCAATCTGCCAGAGCTACAATAGAAAAATGTATGAGGCAGCCTCTAGTAGACTAGATTGGGTGCTGGGGGTAGTGCGTACCTCCTGAAAGGTACTGGAACACACAAGAAAGCAGCACATTTCTTGAAAGTCAAGGCCAAAATTGAAAGCAAGTGAATACTTGTGAGACAGAGCAGGCTAATTCTTTTGGACTCTCAGCTAGTTAGTAAATATTTTTGGGGTGCAGATAAGTGGCCATAGAATCCATGCTAACCACGTAACATGACCGCTCAAAGCCAGTAGGAAAAAACAATCAGCAGGCTAGCAGCGGGCAAAATGCACCCAGTAACTGCCTCAATTGTTACCATTTCCAATGGGGCTTCCATCTCACATGGACATACCTATAGCATCCATGATATTTAAGGAGCATTTTTCCAGTATTTACATTACTTCTGAGACCTGTGGAGTATTTTCCCGCTTGCCATTACTAGAAAGGCTTGTTCATCAAGAAGTCCCATAAGATGCAGTGCTGCTTTTTTACACCCTGCCTTACTCCAAATGCACCAAGCAGACGTCCCTGCTGGCTTTTTCTGCCATTCCCTGCCCAGCATTTCAGTGCACCAAGGTTGGGCAGGCACCACATAAACCATGCTAGCCAGAACTCTTTTTACTCTCTCATTATTATTTTTGTGGGAGTTGGGGGAAAAAATGGAAATAAGATCGGCAGGTTACAAATATGCCATTCTTTAATATTCAGAGACAAAATCTAGGACCAGAGAATGATGCTTTACGATGTCACAGAACAAAAAGGAAGGAAGGAAGGAAGGAAGGAAGGAAGAAAAAGCCAAGTGTGCTGCTTATATACTCTTCCGTAGCACTTAAAGCACTGTCTGGGTGGTTTACAATTTATTTATGCCAGTTATACATTGCTCCCCTCAGCTACCTGGGTACTCATTTTCTGACCTAGGAAGGATAGAAGGCTGAGTCACCTTGAGCAGGCTACCTAGGATTGAGCCCCAGGTTGTGAGCACAGTTCTGGCTGCAGGACAACAGTTTAACCACTGTGCCATGAGGCTTCTGTGATCTGAGGTTCCATGAGACCCAATGATCCCTTTAATTTGGTTCCCTGCTACATGGGAGCCTCTCTCCATCTATGGGGGAGATGGGAAGGACTTCATCTGCAATGGGAAGTACACGAACTGGCCACTGGCTGCCTGTGCACACAAAGTTAGAGGGGACATTGGTGAGATCCCAACATGGTTTTCCCCACATGCACTTTGCCTCACTTCAAATGTCATGATATATGGGTCCAAGCACAAACAGCCACTAGCTCCTTCCCCAGTGCCTTCCTCTCACTCCTGGCTTTTTGTTTGTTATGTTTTTGAAATATGAACATTATGCAATTATCACACACTTACAAACACTTCTGTTTGTCCTGGAATCAGATGGAAATAATAAATCTTGGCACTCGAGCTTGAAGGCCGCTTCACACATAAAAATTAAACTTTCCCTTCTCCTTAAACATTGCAGCTCTGTACGTGTTATGATGTCAGTCAATGTTTCCCCCTTGCTTGTGTGATGACTCTGAAGGACAGGGGAGGGTGGCCATTACTGAAATGAAGAGAGCAGTACTCTATTCTAAATGACTTTAAAAATGTAAAGAGAGCCCTTGAGCTAAATATAATTATTATTGTTCATTCCATCCATGTATTTGTATAATCTCAACTAGAGGGAGCAGACATCCACAAGTAAAATATACAAAGGGCAACATTCAGTTTCCATTACTGTATATGTGAAGTTAGCATTTTGTGAGTGTGTAGGCATCACTTTACACAGAATCTGTGCAGTTCATTTAAAAACACTACTGACATTTCTTCTTCAAGCTGAAGACATTTGTTTAGCAAGCTTGTTGTTTTTGCCTTGAGTTTTCCAGGGGAGATGATAATTCCTCTGAATCACAAAGAAGCCAATGTATCAGAGGTCACAAATAATGGAATTTCTGCATTTACGGCAATGAGGACAGCTGACTAGAAGTTCTCTGTAGCTTCAGGTTAGATCTGTGTTTCTTCAATAAACTGGACATAATTCAGTTATTATCAAAGATAGCAAGAAAATAGAAACAATGACTAATTTTTCATGAGGAAGTAATTCCTACTTCCTAGATTTTTACCTTCAGATCTATTTACTTTCCCTTGTGCCTTTTAACATAATACTCTTTTATTTTCTAAGCATAATTAACTGAGTGTATGTATAAAAAAAGATTTCTACTAATTGGTTGGAATTTCATTCCTTGGCACTGTAAGTCGCACAAGGTTTGTCCCTTTGAATAAGTGCAGATTTTTGGTGAGTCAGTTCCTCTGTAGGTTCCACTGATGGAACAAAACACAGATATCTTTTGAAAACAAACTGAAAATTTAAACGAGGAAGCACTTAAACAACTGGCCATAGGTTGCTTGCCTTATCATTCTGGAGAAAAATGGCAACAACCTAGAAGAATTCAAAAAGAGAGCAGGAAAGATAATAAACAATAGTTGGGATTGTCTATATCCAACTTAAATATAAGATCAATGATAAAGACTCTCTCTCTCTCTCTCTCTCTCTCTCTCTCTCTCTCTCTCTCTCTCTCACACACACACACACACACACACACACACACACACACACACACACACACACACACAATTCTGGCCATGTCACCACTACCAGTAGGGAGCAAGAAGAAGTGGCAAAATGACATGGTTAACCAGAAAATAATTGTGAGCAAGTGAAAACAGTATCAAATGCCAGTTCCCTTATTCAGTTACTCATAGTGTTGGACTGAAAGGAACACAAAACAGGCTCTGCTTCAATCAAATTTCAAAGATCTTTCACTGGCTCCCCTTCTCCCAGTTTCCTCAAATGCTTGCTCAAAAAAAGACATTTAAGGCTGCAGAGAATGTAGGGGCAATTTTGGTTCCCCAATGGTGTTGTCTTTCCTGCTGAAAAATGAACAAGGATGGCATGTGTTATGGTATCCAGCTAAAAGAAACTATTAATTCTTTTAGTTTCTCGGCCATGTCCCTCTGCCCCTGAACCTAGGGAAGTGGGGGACACATATTAGTAGACACTTAAGTACATATGACTAGTTTAGGTCTTCTGTGATTAAACTGCATCTGATTGAGATATTTAGCTCAGCTGTCTTCAGATTATTTGGTTACTTTTAGATTTTGTGCTGGTTTCCCGTTCCCATTACAACTCCCTTCATCGTCAGTCAGCATGGTTGCTGGTTGTGACAGCAGGGAATGTTGAGGATTATTGAGAAGCATGTCTAGATGATGCCAGATTAGGAAAGACTGCTTCATCGGATTGAAGCTCCCTTGTCCATACTGGAAATTGCAAAATGCTGAAAAGAGAGCTATCCAGTAGACAAAGAGGCTGTGCCAGTTTTTTTATTTTTAGCCTGCCTTTCCTGTTCTTTCTTAAAATGTTCAGTTGTGATGTCTGAAGTCAAACTGAAACCAAGAGTGCCAGGCATTTTAAAAGCAGTCAGACTGAAAGATTGACATATCTAGTGACTGAGCAGAATACTTGGGCTGTATATGCCTTTAGGGCCAAATAGATTTGCTTTCATGTGTTTGTCTGGCACCTGGCAACAAAGTGGGCTTTCTTCTTCTGGCTATTTTTTTTTTTTTTTTTTGCTTCTTCCTCCCCTCCCCTCCACCTTCGTGACAGCTACAATCTCATTATTGTTAGTAACTGGAAATGTTCCCTTTCAAGAGTTTGCTGCCAAATTTTGTTGCTGGAAAGAGCCATTTATTTGTTGCTACACCATTACAGAAGCTTCCACTTTCTTCCCAGTTTTGAGCTTCTACTCTGAACTATGATCAGAGACACTGAACTGGTCCTGTGGTTTTTCAAGCTGTGTTCTAGGGAAACCTGGATACTGTGCAATTTACCAGGGGCTTGCCAGTAGGTTCATAAATGGCTGACAAGCATCTCTGAACGACAGCCTACCCATCAACTCCCAAACAATGCACAGCTAAAGGAATATGCCAAGTAGGTCCTAAGACAGAGTAATACTGAGATTTCAAAGTCTGGGAAGAGACCTAAACTAATAATATGTGTACGCTAAAAATAACCTCCACCCAATTCTCTGCAAAAAGTACCAAGATGCCATGGAAGATACTGTATGTAGGGGTGCATACCATTCATGGAGTTACAGCAATCGGGGGAAAGAGGTGAACTTTTGGAAGCCACTGAGCTGGGTTTTCCCCTCTCCATCTTTGTCCAAATGCAGTGAAATTCATTTCATTTTTCCTTTGTCAAAAGTTCCAATATAAAAACTATTTTCCAATAAAAATAAAATACCCAGTAGCCAGAATCTTGACAATTTACAAGTACAGTATGTAGGTGAAATTATATAAATTATGCTGTCAAATTGCTGCTAATTAATGAGGTCATTAATCATTGCATTCCTCAAGAAAAACCAAATTATGCAATAAACACATAACCAGAAATGTGTTTGGCATCACATAATTTGGCTAAATAATTAATAAAAGTAGCACTTCATCAACTAGCAGCAATTTGGCTTGCACCCTTTACTTATGGACTTGTAAACTGCCAATACGATTCTGGACAGTATTTTATCTATTGTTCCTAACTTCCATTCTAAGGTGTCAATTTAGCAATCAATGTTCATTTCAAACAGAGCAATGTTTTTAACCATGGTCTTCCATGTCATCCATCCATCCATCCATCCATTTCATTTCATTTTATTCATTCATTCATCCCTGTGACACTTGTTTTTCTCCTCTGTGATGGGGGGTCACATCGGAAGATAAAAACTGGCTCAAGGTCGCCTGCTGAGATTCACGGTTGAGCAGAAATTTGAAGCCATGCTTCCTAAAATTTAACGCAGCACCTTCATAAATACATCATGCTGTGTTTATTATGGGTTTCATAACCCATTCTTGGTTATTGAGGAACCGGAAGAAGAAAATACAGAGTGGATAATATTTTCTCTAGACCATGTTTCTAGTGCTTAAACATCCAAAGAATCATTTTAGAGCAAAATGTCATTTTGTTCAAAGTATAATAACCACGTGTTTTAAAAAGTGTACATTGTATCTGTACTAGAGATGGGCACGAAATGAACAATTTTTCATTTCCGTTATCATTTTTTGTTTCGTTATGCAACAAAACGACAAACGAATTTTATCTCTAAAATGAAACGAAACGAAGAGAAACACCAGAAATTTTGTCGTCCGTTTCGTTTTCATTACGGCAATACATTGAACTGCTTTAAATGCTAAAAAAAATCACAAAAAGTTGAAATAAATGGTAACAAAATGGTAACGAAACGAATGAAAACAAAAATGATTTTTTGTCAAAAATTCGCGAAAAGCTGAAACGAAACGAAATGAAACGGACCCTCTAAACGACAAACGACAAATGAAATGCCATTTTTTTTATTCGTGCCCATCTCTAATCTGTACCTGTGACACAAACCTCAAATTGTGTGAATTAACTGGGGCTGTATAATATTAGATTGCTAATATAATATTAATTATGCTTCTGAATATCTTACATGTAAAACACTAGGGTATTTGGAAATGTGTAGGTTATCTGACCCCATGAAGCATGTTCTTCCTACCTACATATTTTTATTTATTTAAGGTAAGGAAGTACTCCCAAATGCAATTTCTTCACCCGAAATCTGAACTAATATAATTCCAGGAGAAGTAGCTATGCTTTTCTGGTACCCCTAGATATCCATTCATTCATTCATTTAATTTTTATACCACCCATCTAGTCCATGGCCACTCTTGGCGATGAACAACAATAAAATAAACAGCACTTAATGCAATTTAAAAGCATAACATCAAAACAATACTGACCATTAACAAGAAATAATTAACTTTAATAATAAACCAAAAAACATAACCATAACATCAAAATAATAAACCAATAAAGATAATACAGAGACCAGACCCAGAGGCAGAATTAGATGAAGCATTATTAAGCATCAGAGTTGACAACATGCTCAAGGAAGGCCAATCTATATAACCAGGTCTTTAGTGATCATTTGAATATTTGCAGAGTGGGAGCCAGACAGATTTTCAAAGGAAGTTGATTACATAATTGAGGGGCAACTATCCAAAAGGCCTGATTCCTTGCAAACATCTTCCAAGCCACTCTCAGTGTGGGCACTCTCAGGAGGCCTACCTGGGATGAATGAGTGACCTAGTCAATACTGTGTCTATATGTACCTACACTAGGTAGGGACACATATTACAAAGCATTCAGTAAAAGTGGGGTAAAATTTGACGTTTCTCTGTGAAGCCCCTTTAAAGTAGTGCTTCCCAACTCCGAGTCCCCAGATGTTCTTAAACTAAAACACCCAAAAGCTTTCACCACTAGCTGTTCTGTCCAGAATTTCTGGGAGTTGCCATTCAATAACATCTGGGAACCCAAGTCGGGGATCACTGCTTTAAAGCATGGGCATAAATCTGTACCCGTTCCCAGCTACTGCCAGTGTACCCTGACTCAATACAGGAAGGTTGATTACATCTCTGTGACTTCACAAAGACCCAGTCCTGTGACATCACAAGACTTTGTCCACAGTTTCAGATTCAAAGAATGAGGTGATGCTGTCCTGGAACTCCTACCCCTGTGTTCTCCTCACACAAGAAAAAGGAGTGAATGAAAATATATTTGCCATATGCTTGTGGATACCTGGTGGTATGTTAAAACAACAGACCCCTCTTCTGTTCTGATTTTTGATAGCAAGAAATTCATGTGTATGGGGGGATTAGATACTGACTTGGATATTTCATTTTAAAATGACATAAGTAGTTTACCGATTAGCGTGGCAGGAAACTACAGTGAGCAGAGAGGAAAAAAGCCTAGCAATTAAGACAATACATCTCATTGTCAATGGAAGACTATTGCTAACTGTATCCATTCTCTTAGTGTCTAGATTGATCATTCAGCCCTAATTACCGACAGGTTCTAATTGTTTTAGGCCTAGCTCCAGTTTTGTCATTACTGCTACAAGGTTGCCAACTACTGTGATTTAATTGCAAGTGACAGATCTGAACATGTTACTGTATAGTGTGGGGTGGGGGGAATTGTTACTGCAATTTCAAAACAAAATGGTAGCCAAAATGAACAAATATTTAGTACCTCCCACTGTATTAAACTCCCCTTTTAAAAAAGTAATCTGTAGTAAACATTACAGTAATGTTTTTATAACTCTAGGAATGTTGAATATTTTCCATAGTTAACAGCAATGCTTTTGCTGTTTAATTTTATTTCCAAAAGTGCTGATGGAAAAGCTTTCAAGTTAATAACAAAGTCAATTATCTGTGCTGCCTAAATAGGGGGAGTTGAAAATAGCATACTAATTGTTATCTATTTGTGGTATCTTCCACTCCACAGTTAGAACGTAATGTTCTGCACAGCATCCTGACCCCCCACCAAAAATAATAATCTAGCATTCTTCAAACAGATCATAAACAATATGAACTGGGCTCTAATCAATGGGGGCTCATGCCAAATGAAATTGGTTAGGCCTTAATCCAACTGACAATTCTAAATTGTGAAGAGCTATCAAAGGCATTGACTTAACATTCAACAACAGCTGGGACTAGCAACTGGCTGTTAAGTTACATCAATTTATAAGGCTCTCAAGAAAAGTAAGGCAATTAAGGAGTAGATTTGTCAGTTGCACACTTCCACTAAGTTTCCATGGCTGAGCAAGAATTTGAACAGGAGATTGGTCTTTACAATGCCATCAGATTCTATGCCAGTAGTTTTCAGATTTTGGTTCTCCACATGTCTTCATTTATTTCCAAGCAACCCTAACCAGAATGGCCAGTCAGCAGGTTTTGAGAATTAAAGTCCAAAACGTTTAGCAGGGTAAAGCCTGAGCACTATTCTTCTATTCTACATTTGCTGATGACCTGTGTGAACCTTATTCAAAACACAACATCTGTAAGGGGTTAGAAATATGTACAAGTACTTTATGTTGGCCAATATGCCCTTTTCCTGGCGTCTCTGTTTTTTCCTGGCTGATCTCAGAGGCAATCTGAGGCTGGCAGAAATTATCTGCTGATTAAGAACTGCTGGCAAAACAGCTGAAAAGGGGGTGGAGAACAAATAAGAGAAAGTACTTTTTCACCCAGAGGATCACTGGTCTGTGGAACTCCCTGCCAGAAGAAGTAGTAACAGCTGTCAGCTTTAAGAAAGGATTGGACAAGTTCATGGAGAACAAGGTTATCCATGGCTATCATTATGGGTGCCTAAAGACAACTTCTGGATTGGAGAGATAGGCAGGATATCTCTTAATGCCATTTGCAGGGAATCTTAAGCAGGTGAAGACATCTGCTTGGGAATACCCTGAAGCCACTGTGTGAGCCACTGTGTGAGACAGAATGCTGGACTGGATGATTTGTGTCTGTGACCTGTTCCAGCAAGGCTGTTCTTATGTTCTTAAGGCTGAGGAGGGGAGAGAAGAAATGGTTGAAATATAAGCCAGAAGAAGTTACAAAACCAGGCCAGTGAGAGGGTCTTCCTGCTATCTTCCACCACCCCTAGGATACCAGGGTTTGGATTCACTGAAGGTTCAAACTAGTGTAGCATCAGCTCAGCTGGCCCTTTGATATCTTGGAAATTAACTGTAACACAGATACATTCCTAGAAATGGATAATTATTTATGAGTGAACTCTTATCTGCAACTTGCATATTTTTAGAGTTATAATAATCTTCTTTTGATTGGAAACCTTTGAAAAGATGAGATGCGGATGTCATGACATTTATAACAATCAGAGTGACTACATTCAGTAAATAAAACTGACATATTTTGTTTATTGTTTGCAATTATTGCATCTCTACTTCCTTCTCAGTCCCACAATCATGCATATGCATGCATCTGTTTTTAAAGACAATGATGTGCCATTAAATATGACCTCATTGTCATCTGAATATTAAGCTTGATTTCCATCACTCAGTTTTCACAACAGAAACCTTCTACCACAAGTGCCATTATGTGGCAATGAGAACATGCTTTTTAAACCTCCTTATAATTAAGTGCTATGTGGAAGGATATACAGTATACATTATGGAAGCTATGATACATTCTCACTTTCCCCCATTAACCTGCAACTAGGCAGCAGCAGGTGGTGAGTGACTGCAGGTGTAAAAGATGCTATACATCATGCTGCTGCCGGCACATCCTGAGGCCGTTTGGATCTTCATATGTTTGGTGCAGAGTGAATGTCTCAAAGCATCTCTATTCAAAGACTGTTGCAGTCCCTGGACCGCTATTTGCTTAATAAACATAAAGCACCTCATTGACCCCATAAGTGAGTAATGTGCTTTGTGCTGCTGCAGCCTGGGCCACTATAAATGACTATAAAGGCTATAAATGAATATACAGCAATGTTCTGGACGGAAAGGACAGTTTTGCTTCTCCCAGGTGACCTCCAGGGGAAGTATTACCAGAGTTTTACCCTGTTGTTCTGAAGTTTCTTTCCACAGTCACATTCTCTCAGCCAAGGGGAAGAGAGCAAGGCCTTTTAGCCTCAGAAACAGGTTTACATAAAAGAGTTTAGCAATGGGGCATGTAAAATAATTAGAACTACAAAGAAACATGCTCTTCCCATCTTCAGATGGATGTATCTGTCACTTCGCATTTTCTTCATTTGCCCCATTATTCAGAGCTTGAAAAGATAAATGTTACCCTACATCAGGGCTGTTCAACTTTGAACAGGCCAAGGTCTACTTTTTCCAGCCCAAAGTACCTGAGGGCTACTACACTAAAACCTCTACTTACGAATTTTACCCATTCTGAGCACATGTTCATAAGTAAAAACTTTTGTTAAGTAGAGCAGTTTCCCATAGGAATGCATTGAAAACCAATTAATCTGTTCTGGAGGGAATAGATTTCAATGCACCATGGCCCTTGAACTGCCCCTCTCGGCTGAGTCAGGGAGGGGTGGAGAACATATCCCCTCACTTTTTTATTGATGGCCGGCGGGCTACGTTTGAACCCTTTGTGGGCTACCAGTAGCCCACGGTCTACTTGTTGGACAGGCCTGCCCTACATTTTCCAGCATCTTCCCCAGGTCAATATAGCCAGGAACCATGTGTTTTTTCCCTTTTTAAATTTGTTTGGGGGTTCAGTTCTTCCTTTTGCTTTTGTTTTGTTTGTTTTTGCACCTGCATCAGTTTATGCTTTCTGAAGTCATGTGTTTTGCAGCATAGTCTCTAATATAAGCATTTTATACACATCTGCCTGATCTATTTTGCAAGCAGTTAATGTAATGCTCTTTTGTGCATTTTTTTCATGGATAATATATGAACTTTTCTGCTCATCTTCCTTTAATATAATCCTTTCATGGCATGCACTTTTCCTTAAAGTTAACATGTGTTTATTCTAACAGCTGCAACACAGAATTCTGGAAGGTGCAAATAGAAAAAAAATGTTAATTAACATTCAGTCTTGTACAGTAATTTGGAAGCATAAACTTCAATACACTCTTCTTGAAATGTGAATTAAAATTCTTCCCAATCCCTTATTCATAGTGTTGCTTATTACCCATGTGCAGCACCACCTTTCCCTGTGGTAAAAACTCAAATAAGAAAGGAGAAAGCCTTGACTCCTTTTCTTTGGAAGCTAACAACTGCATTAACATAAACATGTTCTGATCGGAGAAGTAATAGTTTGGTGTCTTAAGCCTGAGAATGTTCAGACAGCACCTCTTGTTCATGTTGAAACCACGGTGGCATCATAAGTCAAAAGAATTTTGATGGTACATAAAAACACACTGATACCAAGTAAACAGAGTTCATGGCAACTTGTACAATGCTTCTAAATCTCCTCCTGGGAATATAAGCCTACTGGCTAATTTCTAAAATGGGCAGAAAGCTGCTTTATGGGTAGTTAAATTGCATCTCTAAGAACTAATGTCTTTATTTTTATTTTATTTTATTTTATTGCATATCTGGGCCATCCCCTACTTTCTTTTTCTGGCAAAAAAGTGGTTTTGTCAGTGTGTGTGTGTGGGGGGGGGGCTTGACCAGACCCCATTTCTGAAAAGTCCTAACCTTGTCAGACACATTTAGCCATGTTTGTAACTTATTGGTTTAGAGAGCTTACAATGCCTTAAGAAATACTTAAGTGTCCCTAAGCTTCTTGTAAGTGCAACCAAAGGTCTCATATACCAAGTTACCAAAATGACTTGCTATATGAAACCAGAATGCATGTCAGCTTCCATCTGGACAATCACATAGCCAGGATAAATAATGAAATTGCCTGTTGTGTCATACTGAAATTGCCTCTTGTAGAACTGGGGAAATCAACATATTTGGTCAGAGAAACGAATACAGCCAATCAGCTAAAGGATTTAAAGCAGTGGTTGCCAAGCTTAGATAAGCCAAGATGAGAAGGAGTTTTCTCCTTCTCTGAAGGTGTTTTTGATAATTCCTTTCAAAACAAATTATATACCATAACAAGTTATCAGCAAGAAAAGTACTTGTGCATTGCAAAGCATCCTATTTCTCACAGTGACCAACACATGCCTAAAAGAAGTCCACAAGCAGAATAGGAGAGCAATAACCCTCTTTGATTTTCTTCACAGCAACTGGTTTTCCTTTGATTCTGCTGGTCATGTTCATGTGTAATCAAAACAACATGTCATCATTTATAACTCAAACCCTATTCAGATGTTACTCTGAAAGACAGCTTGTGACCAACTAGGATTTGATTTTGGTAAACAGGAACTGAAACAGAAGAAGGAGGATCAAGTTTGATTTTATTACTGATTTAGAATAACATTACTAGCATCAATAAACATAGCCAATTACCTTCCCCAATGAGAGTGTAGTGTCAACAAAAAGGACAGGTGACCTGATTGTTAACAGCATAAAAGAGAAGTTAAAATCAACACCTCTGCTTGCAACAGCCACTTTCCCAAGCTCGCTCCTAGCTGAGTGTGAAGGAGCCCTGTAACATACATGAAATATTAACCTTTATATTAATCAGCTTGATTGCATGCATTTGCATAGTAATAAAAGGAAGTTCCTTCTCTTGGCCTGCTCTGCCCTCAATTAAGGATTCCATCAATGTACCTGAGATTTGGGAGAAGGCAAGTGGGTTGCAGAAATATTTCCCTCTGGAAATGGCAACATTAATGGAGCTTATCACTAACATCATTAATTTAATCGGAAAAACCTTGAGGTAGAAGGCTGTAGCAATCTGTTAAGAAAACATTTTCCCAAAATGAAAGCGGTTGCAATTTCAATTAGGCTCAAGTTTTTCTTGCTTATTATTTTTTTTCTCTGGCTCTTTTCATTTTAACCTTCTTCTTGACCCCTTTATTTTCACAACTCTGGGTAATTCTTCCCACTCCATTTTCTCCTCTTTAAACTGCAAGTCTAGCCATCCAGCCCAACACTGTTGTCTAAAGAATATTGCTTGGAAAAACTATTTGTCAAAAGTTCCTATATACTCTCCCCACCACCACCCCCATGTATCCCATCTCCTTGTCCTTTTACCCAAGTGTGGCCACAGTATCATGCATACTTACTGACATAAATATGCCAAAAGGAAAACAAGAAGAAATGGGCACCTATTCACCACCCAAGTCTCATAATAGAGTTCTGGCCATCAATGAATCTAAGTGAAAGGCTCTTCTGCAAAGCCTTTTGTGATCTCTTTGAGCCCATCCATTCAGACTAAAGGTCAGTTGGGTAAAAGCCATCAATACTACTCACTGACAAAACTCCTATAGTTTACTGTCTTGTATGCAGGTCATCCAGGATAAATCTATTATCTCGAATTTACTTTCTGCACCACCCTTATCTTCAGCTCAAAGTCTTTCAATAACAGTTCCAGTCTTTCATGCGTTTCATTTTTTGCTTCTCATAATGGCCTCACATAAGACATCTGAAAGCTTTCTCCCTTCTGCAAAGAATGATCTAAGTCATGGCCACTGGACAAGTAATCTTAAAAACAACAACCAAACAAACCCATGTATTGTAGAATTAAATTTTACATCTTGTGTCATCTGGTACCTCAGTTACCACATTAAAAGAAGAATACCTTTCTTACATAGAATGATACTTCTAAGGCTCTAAAATGTGCAGATAAGTTAGCCATTGTGTGTGTGTGTTGTGTCGTTATAGTTGTGACCAACTCTTCGTGACCCCATGTCCATCGAGTTTTCTTGGCAGTAATACTGGAGTGGTTGGCCAGTTCCTACTCCAAGCGCCTACAGCACCTGGTATTCCCTGGTGGTCTCCCATCCAAGGACTAACCAGGGCCAACCCTGCTTAGCTTCCGAAATCAGGTGAGATCGGATATGCTTAGGGCATCTAGGCAGCTAGATGTTAGCTATTACTTAACAATAAATTGAATTTGTTGTTTAATTTTTTTCTTAAATTGCATGGAGAACATGGGCTTTGTTACAATCAAGAGATCGTACAAACCTTTCCCGAATAGAAACGGTTCCTTTGTTCATGAGTTCATCTACAGTGGAACCTTGACTTACATACTGCTTGACTTGCATCATATTTGACTTGCAGCAAGAAAGGGGCCTGTTTGACTTGAGTCGCAGGCTTTGACTTACATCTCGGAGCCCCGGCGCAAGGCACTGGAATTGGGTGGCAGCCACAACCCAGCATCGCGGCTGCCACCTCCAAACTGCTCCTGCCTTCTTCCCCTCCTCCGGCAGCGGCGGCTTCGGCAAGGCCAGCTCAGAGCACCTGGAGCTGGTCCTCGACCTCACCGAAGCCGCCGCTGCTGCCGGAGGAGAAGAAGGGCCGGGAGCTCGGGGCTGGCCTTGCTGGTTAGACAGTCGGCTCAGTCTTGTAAAAAATCTGGCTGCAGAAGTCTGGTCCACAATAGAAGCATTTTAGTTGGGGAGCTGTAAAGTTGTGGGACTCTAATGGTAAGCATAGAGTTGTTCAGAACTTGGAACGTCAGGTTAAAAATCAGTAAAACTTAAATGTTAGACATTGTTGCTATGAACTTTAAAAAGTGGAGGCATATAACTTGTGGACTATAATTCCACTGCCTCCTCCTCTCTTGGAAGAGACATTTCATTTACATCCCCAGAAGGAATCTCCTATCCCAGTCAAATTTGTGTTAAATTGCTGTTTTCGGAGGTCTTTTTCATCATCTGGAACGGATTAATCCGCTTTCCCATTACTTTCTATGGGAAACGTTCGTTTGACTTAAATCATGTTTGACTTAAGTCTAGACCACTGGAACGGATTAACGACGTAAGTCAAGGTTCCACTGTATATCAAAAAGTCAGATAAAGAACACATTAGATCCAGTTATTCATAGAATGTGACATCTTTTTGGCAATGACATGTTAATGTCATCAGCATCTCACACACACACACACACACACACACACAATTTATGTATTGCTTTATCGCTTCCAGGGTTCTGGGAGCTCAGGTGGTAGTGCAGAAAATCCACGTGTTCTGTTTTTCTCTTTCATGCACATTATATTTTCGTTCTTTAAGAACAACAATTTGCTGTGCTACTTTATATTATGTGTATAATGAGTTACTTTAAGTGGATTGTCAAGAATGAATGAAGGAACAAATGAATATATAAATCAATAAAATGAAAATATGTACTTGTTATACTACTGCAGTCTCAGATTTTAACCCTTAAATATTCAGAGGAGGGGAATGAGGAAAGGAAGCAGCTGGCATGCTAACCTATTCCTCCTTAGCTCAAAAACAGCACAAGCTGTTTGGATGAGCAGCGAAACGTTTCTATCTCTCAAAAAGAAGTCCAGTAGCCATGACTCAACTTCCAGATAAATTCACCTGGATGACTGAGAATCTTCACAGACATAAACTAATTTAAAATAGAAGATTAAACACATACTTTCTTACTTAATTTGTATACTGCACATCTGGGAACAAAGCCAGTCTGGGTGGTTTACAACAACCAAAACAATTAAAACATAGCTGTACAAAAATCAGTTTAAATAGTCAACATAATCAACAATTACATAGACAGTTAAATTACATAAAGCGACATTACAGATTTAAAGTAAAAACTAAGAATAAAAGAGGAGAGTGAAAAAAATGGGCTGAAGCTCAACATCAAAAAAACTAAGATCATGGCCACCGGTTCCATCACCTCCTGGCAAATAGAAGGGGAAGAAATGGAAGCAATGACAGAGTTTATTTTCTTGGGCTCCTTGATCACTGCAGATGGCGACCGCAGCAATGAAATCAAAAAGACGCCTTCTTCTTGGGAGAAAAGCAATGGCGAACTAGGCAGCATCTTAAAGAGCAGAGACTTCACTTTGCTGACTAAGGTCTGGATAGTCAAAGCTATGGTTTTTCCATTAGTGATGTATGGAAGTGAGAGCTGGACTATAAAGAAGGCTGATCACCACAGAATTTATGCTTTTGAGCTGTGGTGCTGGAGGAGAGTCTTGAGAGTCCCCTGGACTGCAAGGAGATCAAACTTATACATCCTATAAAAAATCAACCCCGAATGTTCACTGGAAGGACAGATTTTGAAGCTGAGGCTCCAGTAATTTGGCCACCTAATGAGGCAAAAGGGAAAGATTGAAGGCAAAAGGAAAAGAGGACGGCAGAGAATGAGATGGTTGGACAGTGTCATCAAGTATTGATGTCCTGAATCATTAGGTTGCTAATACTCTGTTACTACGAATTATCAATTTGGTATCAAAACTGATGAATCCAAAACATTTACTTTCTTCAAAAACTAGAAAGGATACCTCATCTCTATAATCCGAGGGTGAAGAACCTGTGGCCCTTCAGAAGTTATTGGACTAAAATTTTATATCAACCTAGGTTAGTATAACCAATGATTAATAAGGATGGGAGTTGTACTCCAACTTCTAGAGAGTTATAGCTTCCCCACCTCTACCTAGATAACTATATTTACTAGATCTTGTTGCTTATGCAGTTGTATGTAATCCAAAAATCACTATCTTGTCATCCCTGTTGTTCTTCTCTGAATCTCCTCATTCCCCTCCTCTGAACTTACTCCAATTTGTCAACAGTTCCATAAGAAGCAATGATCAGGGGGATGGAAACCAAGCCGTAGGAGGAAAGACTGAAGGAACTAGGCATGCTTAGCTTAGAGAAGAGAAGACAGTGAGGAGCAATATAATAATGCTTTTCAATTTTTTAAAAAGAGACATACAGTGGAGGGGCAGGATCTGGTCTCTATCCTCCCAGAGTGCTGGACAGCCAACAAAGGGTTCAAGTTACAGGAATCCAGATTTCGGTATATTAGCGGGGGGGGGATCCAACCTGCTAAAGCAGTGCAGCAATGAAACCAATTATCTCAGGAGGTGGTGAGTGCTACCACACTGGAGGCATTCAAGAGAAAACCGGACAATCACCTGTTTGATCTGCTTTGATTTGTATTCCTGCATTTAGCAAAGGGTTGAATTCAATGGCCTTATAGGCCCCTTCCAATGTTATTATTCTGTGGTTCTATGATTCTGTAAGTGCAAGAGGCATTACAATGGCTGTCCATCACACAAAATACGGTCATATTTTGCTTGTGTGACCAACATACAGAAAAGTCTGTATGAAGAACCAACACATCCAGTCTTTTGCAATAGGATCCAGAATCTACATTTTAGAGGGGGGAAATAACACAAGAGTGCAATCAGATAGTGATTTAGGATTGCACTGGATTGTACCTTAAAAGATCATTTCACTGAGTGCATACTCCCTTACAGCAAACTCCCTGTGCACATATGATCCAGTCTCAATCATTTTAGGTCAATTCCAGAAAAAGAGTAAGCCTGCTGTTGGCCCAAACAAATATGGTTTGGGCATGGAGTAGGGTCAGGTAAATTCCTGTACACTGTTTGGTCACCAGGGTATAGCTTGAACCAGACTATGCCACAAGTGGTCCAAAATAAGAGCTATACTACCAACTGTTTACACCCTCAACCCTTCTTCTCTTATGCATCCGTAGAACACTAAGGTATTACACCAGCTCATACCATCAAAGTGATAATACTAAAATACTGTATCAGGAATTGATGGACAGTGTAACAACTGCTATACAGTTGTAGGTTTCCTCCCGCAATGGAAAGTAATTGCTGATGAGCTAGTACCAGACTTATGTTTTCATGGCAGAAAGAGTCACCACGTGAAATATATTGGCTAGTTGAAAATATAAAGTGGTCAAAAAAGGTATCTTCCCTTCTTGTCTTCTTAAACATCTCATTGACATGTTTATTTTAGGCTTCTTTGTGCCTTTTTTTCTAATTAACATTCTAAAAAGAGAGACAGTTCTGTTCAAAATTGCACAGCTCATGTCTTGTTTTACGTGGGAGGCACTGAATCTGGTCTTTTGCCCACAACACCAGAAGTGCATGTACAGAACTATGAAATTACAAATGCTGTCAGACTATGTCCTATTTGAACGTCTTTTTTACCATCTCACACTTGAACAAGCAGACCTCACAGTGGCTGGTCACCACTGCTTGCATATTTCTGTTGGAACAGGCTCAGATTCACAGCAACAATGTCCAAGTCAATTAAATATCTCCTCAGTTTTTCTTCCGTCCCCACTCCGTCGGCATGTAATGGTGAGCACCTCCCTTGCATCAGAATAATTCATTGTAAAAAGATGTCAAAGCATATTACATTCATAACTCTCCCATCCTCATGTCATGTACAAAAGGCAGCAGCAACTATTGGCAGGTTCATTTGGTTAGCTTCCCTCAGGTTTTTTTAAAGCTGGCAAAAATGTCCACTTGAGAAACTTTCTAATTTTCCTTAACACTGTGTCACCTGTTTCTTCATCTTAGAATCATATGTGTTTAGGGGCTTTGCAATGGGTTCCAAAGGAACCATTTTCCCTTGGAGTTTTAGCTCCATTCTGTCAGGTTGTCATAGCTTAGCAAAACACATCTACCCACTTGCCCAGAAATGTACAGAGACAGATATCCATCAGCAGACATTTTGGCTTTTTTTTTTTAATTTTCTGCCTATATATTTTTGGATTTTATAACCCCGCCTAATTATCTTTGTTCATTGCAGTTTTGTTATTGTTGTTTATAATTGATTTTTGCTGTTTTAACTGTGATGCTGTGAACCGCCCAGAGTCCCCATTGTGGGAATGGGGCGGTATACAAGTGTAAATAATAAATAAATAAATAAATAAATAAATTCCCTGTGATCACTGTGCCCTTCAGTGAAAATTGTTCCTTATTTGGTCTTTATATAAGGTTCCCGAATTCCATTCTACTTTATTGCCAGTGGGGCAGCAGGCCATTGCTTTATCTGTCACAGAGAGACTAAAGATGCAATAGTTTTAAGCCAGCAGTATCAAAATTGCAGCCTCTATCACTATAAATCATTCTTCCAAGGAATAAAGCTTTTAATTATTAAAACCAGCATCACAGTGTCTGCAGCTGGCTCTGGCTGTGCAGATGAAAAGTAACAACACCCAGTACAATCACAGCCCTGCCACTGTTCCAAGGCACAATCCATCCAAAGTTCTGTTGTGCAGATCCTACCCATACCCCAGTCGCTCTGCCCACAACTTCATAAGTTCTTGGCACTTCATAAGTTCTTGGCACTTCTGACAACTGTGCAGAGGTGGGTGGGTGGGGGAGATTATTCTGCTGAGATGCCAGATTTTGGGGGGAAAGATGGGAGCAAAAGATGGGCAAGTCATATTCAACTAATTCACAAAATCTCTCAAGAATAGCAGGATAAAAATGAATTGTACCCTAAATCCTAAAAGTACCTAAAAGTCAGGGACAAGGAGATCTGTCAAGGTGCAATGTGATCATTTCATTTAAAACAACTGCTTCGATCAATAGAATTAGAACAGAGCTATGTCTCCTTGGCCCTGCAGCTGCCTGTTTGCTAGCAAAATCTACTCCAGATTACTGAGGAACACCCATAGAAAGTTACTAAACAGAAGACAGTTATCTGGGAAGGGGCATAGAAAGGAAGTTCTATTGTGCCAGTGGGGGTCTACTAGACTGACAATGAACTTATGGCAGTGATCACACTCCAGTCTTCTTCCATCACTCGTTCTACTGATAATTTCACCTCGTTTATTTCGCCTCAGCCATGGATTATTGTTTACCTCCCAACCCCAACTGGGAACCAGACAAGGGTAGAAATTAAACTGAGATGTCTTCATTTCCAGTCCTTGGTCCTAAAGACATTAATGGGGGGATCAGTCTCTCTGTCCTTCCTTCCTTCCTTCCTTCCTTCCTTCCTTCCTTCCTTCCTTCCAGAAAGAATCTCAATGATGCCTGTTTGAACTTTGGCATGTTTCTCCGGTCACATCAGCTTTACACAAAGAGGGTTGATGTTGTTGCTTATGCAGCTGCTGTTGCATGATCAGTAAATTCATGCAACCATTTCTAATATTTCATAGCTATTTGATCCAATGTTTTTGGTTGAGTTTGTTTTTTTATTTTTTATTTTGTTTTACAAAATTCATTAAGAATGCAGTACTGAAAGGTTACATCTTCAGTAGAAAAGGAGATCTAGACAAAAATTATATGCAAAACTCTAAGTAATTTTCCAGCTTATCACCAGTTCATTTGAGATGACAGTACGGATTTCCTTCAATGATCACTACTTATTCCTACTGGCATTAATAAATAATGCTCCCATAATTGTGGGGTTTGCATTATGTATCACAAATAACAATAACTGATTTATTTAATTTTATTAAACAAGCTTGTTCAATATTAAATATGCAGATTTCCTTCCTTTCCACTGCAGTTATACTTGAGACTAAGTACTTGATGCTTTAAAGAGAGGTATTTAGCATATCATGTGGTTGAATCAGTCAGAACAAGATTCTTATTATGAAAGATTTATCTGCCTTTGATTAACAAAAAACTGAGATTTTAATAAACAAGGACAGAACCAAAAGGAGAACTATGCAGCAGCAGTTCTTGTGGTAACAGCAGCAAAGACAGTAATAACAACCAGTTTGATTCCCATAAAATATGGCACCACAGTACAACAGATGTACATTTACCAAATCAAAAATTAGAGATCTAGATTGATTTTGTCATATATCTCACATCCACGTGTCATTCCAATGCATGGAATATTGATGACATGGATTTGGTTCCTTTTTGGTACATTTGTACCTTACCAGGAGATATTTTAAAAAATTGCAAATGTCATTTAATAGATACCTGTAATCGCTACAGAACTGGGATAGGTGTCATTTTAAAACTTATGAATAGGGCTTTCATCTGATATACAACATAATGCAATTGTACATTTAAACATAATTTTGGAAAAATTGAATTTCTTAAAAATTTCAAAAAAATTAAAAATTTCAAAAAAAATCACATTTAAAGATACATATCATGTAGCCAATCATTCCAAATTTCAGGACGGTATCTCAGTTGTGTCATATAAAACATAATTTTCTTGTTGATAGTAACAAGGAATTAAATTGATTTAGCCCCAAAATAGACCAAAATTTCTATACCTAATGATTAAGAAACTTTTTCCCCCTTGGCTAGCCGTTGGATGCTTTTGTCTTTTCCTGTGGGGTTAACTGGTATGTTCTCTCTCTCACACACATACTGTGAGTCCCACTAACTCCTGCTATAATGTAGTTCCTTGGTCTTAACTCAGCAAATTATGAAAATCCTGGGATTGAACTCTCTCTCTCTCTCTCTCTCTCTCTCTCTCTCTCTCTCTCTCTCTCTCTCTCTCTCTCTCTCTCTCTCTGTGTCTGTGTGTGTGTGTGTGTGTGTGTGTGTGTGTGTGTGTGTGTGTGTGTGTGTGTGTGTGTGCGTGCATGCACATATCATTCAGGACTAGAGGATTAGTTACTTTAATTAGGTAAATGCCACTATAAATTTTGTGGTACACACAGTAAACTTGTGACACACAAGTTTTTCGGTTTTATTTTCCCTTTGGTTTTTGGTAAATCAGTCCACCAAGGAATATGAAACCATTCTCTTTACTAGCTGAAGTATAATTAGCCTTCCTATCCCACTTCATTTAGCAATGAAGTTGATAAAGGTAGTTATAATCACTGGAATGCTATTCTGTCACACTAACTAAGCCATAATGATAAGATCTAAAGCAGAGGCAAGTGATACTACATTAGAAGCAATTGGCAATCCTGAATAATGTTGTTAAATTATTTCCCAAGCACAAAATAAATATAAAGAGTGGCAGGATCCTTATCAGGGGCTAAGACTTTAATGTGATTAATCCTGCAGCTATAGTTTATTTGTGTGCTAAAGATAACATCAAAGCTATGGGTAACTTTTAGCTGGCTGGTACTCCTGACTCCATTAATAATATGTGCATATATCCTTCAGTTGCTGGAATTAAAAACAAAGCAGCTTTGTAGGAGGAGATAAAAGTATTTTCTCCATGCTCTTCCTTCTACCATAGAACTCAGAAATTACTCTCCTAGCACTGCAATGTTTCAGATATATATCATTCATTATATAAGAAATGAAAAATACACATTTAATGGAAATTTGCAATGAAGTGTTAAAAGATCTGCATAGCCTTAATAATCCCCAGGAATCCCATCCACTGATTCAAATGTTAACATTACAATGACTAAAAACTGCCTTGCTGCATTTTGAAGAGTCCTCTGCAGGATTGCCTACTGAACAATACATTTATTGTACAATCACTTACCTGTCAGAATTAAGGATATGAATCTATTCTCAAGCCAGTTATCACCTCCCAACATTGTACCCACTCAGGCTGCTTCAGATGCTACTGACATTCTGTAATTAAAAATAGCAATTCTAAAAAATGCTAGAGAAGAAGAGCACCAGGCCCCATGGGGCACTTTATGCTGCTTTTTTTTTACAGCATCCCCCAGGAAAGGGTATGCCCCAAACTTAAAGCTTCCTCCACAAACCGGAGACTATGTACACTCAAAAACAATAATCTCAGATTAATATAAAACACACAGGACTATTTATCTTATGACGTTCCCCCTTGAGGAGACATGTGAAACAAGGATATGTTCTAGTCCCTCTTTTGTTTATTTTTTACATATAATAATCCTATGACTCAAGCCTTGCCGCTCCCCCAAAGGCCCGCTAGAATTAGGTATTTGGTGCCTTGTTTTATCACAAAAACTGTGGTTTTCCACCCACCCAAGCTTTTAACCAGACCAATGGCACCCCTGGCAGCAAGCCCAGCAACATTAGAGCTCTACTGTATGCAGGTAATATAGTAATTTTATCATTTACTATAGTAGGGCTTAGGGGAGCCCTTTGGGCTGTTACAGCATACTGCTCTGAAGAACATTTAATAGAAATGTTAAATAATATTAAGAGCATGTAATACACGGTTGAAAGACCATAATTCTGGCTTTACCAAAAACTGTTTGTCAACTACACGATGGGCATGATACTAAACAGACAAAGACCTATAATATTAGAGTGTGGTATTTCAGACAACTGGGCTAAAATCCTTGTCTATCTTGTCCATGTATCACCGACGATGAATGGGTTCCTGCACGGTAGGGGATTGGACTGGATGGCTCTTGAGGGCTCTTCCAACTCTATGATTCTATAATGGTGGTCAAAGAACCATTACTGCCACCCAGATATTCTTCTTTTCAAAAGGGGAGCCTATTTTACCATTTAAAAGTAAATGGCGTGAAATAGCTAAGGCATGATTATGTGTGTTTGTGTGTTATATAAAACAGTTACTGCAAGATAGCAATTTTATCATACTTATTTTTCATGGATTGAATCCTAGTGATTGTTAGTGAATAATCCTGGAAAAATACAGAGTTGCCGTTCTAGTGATAGATCCCAGATGACCACTATAGGATCAAGAGCAGGAGCCATGGGGTTGAGTTTCAGGATTCAATAACCCACCAAACTAATCTGCTTCAATGGGATTACTCTAGTTGAGAGTAGAAGTTGGATATAGGCCTCTTCTGATTTTTAGGAAAAGGATGATTTGTTTGTATGAATACTGTATATTTAAGCAAAGGCTGGATGGCCATCTGTTGGGGGTACTTTGAGGGGTTTCTGCATTGCAGGGGGTTGGACTGGATGGCCCTTGAGGTCTCTTCCAACTCTATGATTCTATGGTTCTAAGTTCTACTTAGTCTTGCTCGTACTGTGAGACCATTCTATAAGCAATGGTTTGTGTTAAATACTGGGGAGTGGCATAACTTGAAATATGGTATAGAACTGGCTGTTTGCTTCCAGTATGCTGACAATTTCTGCTTATGGCACTGACCTGGAGCTCTCATCTGACTAGAGTCCCAATGATAATAGGCACAGCATTTGTGAAGAGATTTAAATTGGAGACAAAAATCTGCTCACTTCCCATCCAAAAGCATTGTTGCTGTTGGGTAAGCAAACCTGGGACGAAAAAGTTCTCAAACAAGCTGCATAGTATAGAAATCAATTAATAGGCATGATGGGAGAAGATAGTAGGATAAGAATAAAGGATGAAATGAGCTCTAGCATTTACCCTAGTATAACAGGTTCTGAAACTGGGTCTGAATGGCCATAACAATGTTGTGTCAAACTAGACTTCATGTCAAATCCAAGTTAACATAAACCACAGCTAACTAGTGAATAAGGTCATGACTCACCAGTTCAGATACCATAGCCAGCTATGATTTTATTTCCACATATTTAATTCATAAACTATGGCTGAAATCAGCCCGACGTGTTTTTTTTTTGGGGGGGGGGGGGGTTAGCTATTAAGATTTAATTATTAGATTCAGAAATGTAAACATTTAGTTGCTTATACAGTTCTTGTTTCAACTGCTGCAATTTGTCATTAATACCTAGCAAAATACTATAGATGTGTTTTAAACAGAGTAAGTTTCACAATATTTTTTAACAGAGTGCTGATATTTTGCGAAGCCAGATATGTAAGCAATATGAGAAGTCCCCCCTTAGGGTATTTAGTAGTTATTACTCTTTTCTTAGCTGACTGGATCTTGGTTCAAATCATAGAGCAAACAGCCACTTACAAAAAGTGCTTCAAACTGGACTACTAAACCAGTGTTGGCAAACCTATGGCATGGATGCCAAAGGTGGCACTCAGAGACCTTTCTGTGGGCACCCGACATTGCCCCTTAACAGCCACCTGTATTCGGGTTAAATTGCCATATTGGCAATTTGCAAAAAATTAGTGGGTTTTGAATCGCAGTTTGGGCACTCGGTCTCTAAAAGTTCGCCTTCACTGTACTAAAACGAAGCAGTCCTAATAATCTTTTTATTTTTAACCTTCACTCTACCACTATGGAAAGCTATTTGACAGCACACCATTACTTCTAAAGCACCACAAATAAGTTAAGGTGGCATTATACATTTGCCACAAAACAAGACAAATAACCCTACTAGATGTACATCAGTCACAGCTAAATGTTTCCACATCAAGTCAACTTTCATTTCCATTTTTCATGGCTGCTCAGTAAACAGGCTGTTTCATTCTTCATGAGGAACTGCAAGATATAACATATCAATAATAAAGCTGCTATGCTCTTTACAATTTAAATAAGGAGAACGTATGGGCTGATAAATACAGTTGCAAACAGGAACAGAGTCCCCCCCCCCAAAAAAAAAGGGTAGGGAGGAGACCCAATCTTTACAAAGATTATTTACAAATCAAGTTTGTGCTAAAAAATTTTATTATTATTATTTTATTTAAAAAAAGAGTCAAGGACATTTTAAAAATGCATTCTGTGATGTAACCTCAGTTCTGAATCCTGTATAGACAAAAAGGGCCCTGGTAGGGTGAAGGAAAACCACTTTGCATGTCTCAGTCAGCCTAGACAAGTTCCATGACCTCAGTACTGAACTATTTGTAGACTGAATTTTCATGACACATCAGAATCTAAACTGCACCAATGTTTACAGAGCTCAATTTACTTCACTGTCACTTCTCCAGGCCCACAGTAAGAAGCCTTCACTCAAGGTTCTTTGTGCTCCCTAGTAAATATTAATAGCTTTGGTAACATGCTGAATTGCATTTTCTTTTCTTTAAGAAGGCTTCCTCTGCCTCCCCCCCCCGCCTTTTGTTATTCTATAAACAGAGGACTTTTCCTACAGGTTACATTACATAATGGATTTGATAAGAGAAAACAGTTAAATTTCTTTGCATTTAACCTGGTGATGAATCTCACGATACTCAGAGATCAGAACTTAATTTCCTTATGCCCTCACTTAAACGAAGTCACTCAACCAAAGGCATCTGTACCATGTGTGCCCAATCTCTTCCAGATTGTATAAAGGATCGTCAAACTGGCAGCTCAAGCAATAAGAAAGCCACATGACTGTGCACATTATTTTCCTCAGAATTTTAGGAGATTGCCAACAAAACACACAGATGACTGAATTCCGTGTTTCCGTCTAATGTCATACATTGATGGTGGTCAATGAGACTCATTTTTTTTAAACTCAAGCACCGATCAGCTGTAGCACGGGCTGATTGGCGCATCTTTTTTTTTCAGGAGCAGAAGCCCTTCCCATGAGGGCTGGTTGGCAGCAGCGGTGGCAGCAGGGTGGCAGAAGACGCCAGGAAATGAAAAACGAAATGAAACAAAAGGGAAATTTCCGTTTCATTTCATTTCATTTTTCTTAGAGGGGGCTGTTCGTTATTCGTTTTTTTACCTAATGAAACAAATAACAAATAACAAACCAAATTTTTAATTCATTTCGTGCCCATCTCTAAGCATAATGTAAAATTTTCTGTCAAATCCCTCTAAATATGCATAAAATATCCTTACAGAATATTATTGAATAACTAGCAAATGCTATTTATTTTACAAATTAAGTATCATCCTCCCAACTGTTATTTAGTTTTGAAACATAATTTCATTATTTCATAGTTATTAAGGCTACAAATGTGTTGCAGAGAATTACCTCACTTCTAAGTTGACTGAGACTGAAACTCATTGCACACAATGGCCAAAGTCATGTTGCACAACTATTCCTGTGTATCTTGAAGTTACACCTGTGGCAGAAGTGTGATTCCCAAAGCACTTGTGCCAGCATACTGCACAATCTATCGTGCCAGGAACGAGTGACAAATTTTGTAATTACATAGCACAATTCCTTGTTCCTGGATATTATGCCTCACATATTTACACCATGAGCAGCACAACTTGATGGTTGAACATCATGAACAGGATTTTGCCTACAGATTACCACACAGCTCTGGTGTGACTTAGCTCCTGATACCATGGCTCACAAGTTCCATATGCTTTAAATCATGGCTTGCCGTGTGCAGCTGGGCTCATGTGAAGAGCTTGCCTCTTCTTTGTCATGTCCTCCCCTGCAGCACTTACTTCAGCTCCATGCTGGATGATTCAATGAATGAGGTAGGGGAGTTAAGGAAAAATCCTCACAAACTGGGCAAAGAGGCTTCCACTACTAAGGTGATTCCAACACTAGGAGTTAGTTTGTTTTTACGGACACTGCAGAATGAAAAGTCCCACAACACTAAAGGTTTGCATGCAGCAGATATCCTTGCATTTGAAAATACCTTTTGATTTTAATTTATTTTTGGGTTAATTTATTTATGCATTATTTTATGCTTTCTTCAATCCTATGATCTCATAGCATTGCCCTGCACTGGAATGTTTAAATCAGATACTTAACTCTGCACCCAAAGTCAACATGACTTCAAACAGTTTACCTCTACATGGATAGTACCTTGTGTGCTTATTTTGAGTGAGTTTACAGGAAGGAACTGATCATTCGGAGGGCTAGAACTCAGACAGTCCACATTATGTACACACCTCTGCTATGGAGCACAAGGCAGACAGAAAGTCTGTAACACTCTTCTATGAACTTTTGCTGGAACAGTGGCAATTACTGTCAACAAGAGGGCTTGACAGCTTGCTTAACCCTGACAGCTTACTAAGGGAGATCTAGTTAAAGCTATCTGTTTACCTTTTATGTCTCTCCCTATGTCTGCCAGTTAGAAGCGTTAAAATCCATGACTATGACCCACTTTCCATTTGCATTAATCCCTTTCTTTTAAGTAACTCACATGCAGCTGAATTCTTGTTACTTCATTTCCTTTATTCTGAATTTTAGAAATATTATATGACTGCAGTATGATGTAAACAAATCAGTACTTCATTAAAGCATATGGGAAATTTTTTAAAAAATCATTGTTCACAGTATTGTTTACTGCCACATAAAAACAAGAACAATGAGGAAAATTTAGGCAGGACGCAGTAAAAGAGAAATAATTTAGGCTAGCTTTTGAGGCCTTCCAATGTAGAATAGGTATATGCAATTTCAGAAGAAATTATTTCCTTATTGATTTCCTCATTTCCTGGTTTGAATCAGAATTGCATATGCAAACACACAGACAAACCCACACAAACCAAAAGCCTTTTTTCCTGAGAGCTAAAATACAAATTTTGGAATAATGCCTAACAGGCATGAAAACCCTCTGTCTAATATTTAAATTAAAATCTGTATTCTAACAACTTGTTAAATCTGAAGCTGCTTCAATTTGCATCCGGACACAATATACCTTCTGCTATGTCTGTTGTGGCTCTTTAATTCCATTAATGTTTAGCCGGGTCTACCACCCCTAGAGTAGAACTGTCCCCCAAGTGAAAACCCTGGTGGTCTGGAATGGAAACAAAGCTTCACTTTACCAAGTCCATTATCACCCCAGACGTGTAGAAGGATAATGGAAGTGACAGAGGTGCAGCTGAAAATTGGCTCTTAATATTTTATGTGTTCAAGTGAAGGACCAGAAATCTCACACTGTTCCTCAGGGAATGGAAAGGGGGAGGGGGTGGAAGAAGAAAATTGTCTCTTCATTTTGGATTTCCCCCTGCTTCTATAGATGTCTCAAATACAACTTCACAAATCAAAACGGTAACCTTAAAACAAAACACAGAGTCCTGCTTCCTATCTGAGCACTATTTAAAGAAAATAAATCAGAATAAATGGTGTTGTGCTATCAAGTGGCTTCCAACTATGGTGACTTAAAGAAATAAATACTGCAATTAAATGGAATTGTGTAATACTGTACAACGTGGACATCATCATTACCCATACATATAAGATGTCTAGAAGAAGGAAAACACTGAAAATATAAATTCCATGATGTTACTTTCTTTTCATTTGTGTGCTCAATTTAGGGACAGGCTGGAATGCTTGCCCCGAGGCAGCATTTTTAAACTGCTTTCATTAAAGATCTCTTCTTCTTCTTCTTCTTCTTCTTCTTCTTATCTTCTTCTTCTTCTTCTTCTTCTTCTTCTCTCTCTTCTCTCTCTCTCTCTCTCTCTCTCTCTCTCTCTCTCTCTCTCTATATATATATATATATCTCTATATCTCCTATATGTATATATTTCACATGACAGTATCTCTCTGTGTGTGATGTTTTGTGTGTAAAGGGAATGAAATAGAGTAATAAACCAACTATGTAGACTATATAAAGCAAATATAGTTAAAAAGTACTATATAGATCTGCCTCCCACAGGTTGGTACATCTATAGAAGGCTATAGTATATATGAAATTATATATTATATAGAAATATATATATCCAAACCAAGGGTGGAAGAGAAGTCAATTCATAGCTCATGTATGTGTGTGTATGTGTGTGTGTTTGCTACCTGTTCCATTTCATCCTGGTGATATCATGCTTGCAAATTAAACCTTTGTAACAAAGACAAAAAGCATCCCCTGCAAAACTATTAATCAAGTCTGTCAAGCATCTGTGCATCTGTTATGTACTGGGGAAGAGAGGGGAGGAACAATTTTAAAATTAAAATGCTTTCTGTATTGCTTTTAAGTGACTGCTTACATAAACAGAAAATCACTTAACTGGCTCTCTGCCTAATCTTGCCCACAGACCTTGTTTATTATGTATGCCACTCGTGTCAACCAGTAGAGAGTTGTGATTCTTTGAAGGTTGATGTGTTCATCTGTCAAGTCTTCTTTTGTTACTTGATCAGGACACCCAAGGAGATATGTGCACCCTGAACATGCCTGGCCATCTTTCCCTTCTCCTCACTTTAGAAGATCCATTCTAACAACCTGCTTATCCAAAACTAAATAGATCAATACATACAGTGATCCCCGCCTATCATGGGGGTTAGGGACCTGACCTAACCCGTGATAATTGAAAATCTGCTATATGCGGATGCAGGTCGAGTCAGGCCTGGGGGGAGCTAGCTGGGGGCTCTTGTACTTACCCCCATCCTGGTCCTACCCCGAACAGGCCTGTGAGAGCCTTCCTGGGCCTTGTTAGAGGCCTCAGAAATGATTTTCAGCGATCCAGATGTCACTTTCAGTTCACAGGGAGGCCCTTTGGGGAGGGGGGCAGAAGGCCCAGAAGGCCCAGGCAGCTCCAGTCCTGGGATAAGTATGGGAGGCTTGAAACAGGACTTTCCCCCCTTATCCTAGGGGGCCTTTTTTCATATACTGCGGTCCCGTGATATAGTAGGACTGCAGTATATGAACCACGAAAGGGTGGGGGACCACTGTATTGCTGTTCCAGTGGTCTGTTACCAGATAATCTATTACGGGCCTATTTTTCTGAAGTCCCTGTATTTGCTTAGCGTTTCACACTAATCTTAGGACAGAATCCCAATCTAAATTTATTTAGAAATAGGTTTCCAATTAGTTGCATTAAATCTGGTTATAATCTCATTTTGTTCTTATCACAGTGATCCCAAGCCTGGAAGACAGCCATGATTACTTTATTCCAAAAATCACTTTTAGTAAAGGTAAACAACCGACTGTAGGAAGGAAAAAAGGGCATGAAGAAGTCATCTTGAAATAGGTAACTACTGTTTTGCTCATTACTACCAAGCACATACCAGTATTTGCTATCTCTTTGTCTGAAGTTTCATATAAAGTTTCAGGAATGTTTGATAGTAGCTATGTTGAGAACAATGCACTACAGTTTTCTCTCTTGAGATCTGTTCATTGGGTTCTGAGATATAATTAACTGTCAAATTATAATGATAAATATATGCTGATTTATACATTGCAAAATATTTAAAATTATATCTAAGAAATCAAATATCTACAGTTGATCAACTTTTTAAAAGATAGGTGCAGTTAACGTCTTGAAGAAATATACCTTTGAAAATCTGCAAGGTAGGATTACAACCTGCTGCATTTCAAGAAGTGCAAGTTTATGTATGCACCAGTCTCTTTGGAATAGAATAGAATAAAATATTTTAATTCATAATGGTGCAAGGTGTTTTTCAAAGGCTAAGCAGCTATTCAGACATTAAATTTATTCTCCAAGTGCGCTGAGGGATGCCTTTGTTCACTTTGGCACTGCAGATGCATGATTAGCAACACAATCCAATTCACAGCAGCAGAATTCCAATCACACTGAACATTTTACAAACTTGGCCATGTTTCCATCATCTCTTCCTCCTGCCTTGAAATAAATGTGGAGGAAGAGAAAACAGTACAGACTGCACAGAAAAGTCTTGAGAAAGAAAGTCTACATATTGTTCACTACTATATTTCTCTACTTGCCAGGAACTCTAATGTATTATACAGTAGATCTCTATGAAATTTACTTGAAATTTAAGTGAAATTTAATTTTCCACTTTGGGAAAGAATTTCATTCCAGATATTGCAACTTCAGTTTACCAAGACAGAAAAAACCATGTGTGACATAATCTGGTACAACTTTATCTCCAGTGATAATCTATAGCCCTCCTTTGATATATGCCATCAATTTACTTCCATTTTATGGCAACCCTAATAGGGGAGTGGTCACAAAAAAAAAAAAACATCTCTCTCTTTTTTTTTTCAGTATCATTAGGATACACTCCCTTAGTGGCTGTCCATTTATTTCCTTTTAAAAAACATGTCTAATGAATGGGAACATAGCTATTTTGCAAACTGAAAAAAGCAATTTGGAGCAATGAATGCACTAGCCAGAGACTGCAAAAATATTTCTCTTAGGAGTTTCTTTGTACTTTTCAAAGGTAGCTTTGTATTTCCTGAAAAAAAAACCCACATTGCCTGCAAAATCCTATCAGACAGACAGCTTCTGCTGTCAAAGAAATGCTATTGCAATATCCACGATTCTCATCACCCCTGTCACTCTTCATTTGGGCGAGAAAGGCAGATGAGATTCCATTCTCATGGCAACCCAAGGAGAGAACAAGCAACCTAGAAGAAAACTGCCTGGAGGAGTCTTTGGCCTGCAAACACATTTCCAATTCACCTGCATTTAACGCTGTTAATATTTCAGCAGCTGTGTTACCAGGGTCAAACTGGGATTTTGTTCTCTCTGTTTCATTCTGTAATGTCAGCTTGAGAGACTTTCCACTGAATGCTACCATTTCTCACCTCCTCACTTTTTAAAAGTAAATAACGAGGATTTCAAATACGTGGCAGCAAATAAAAGTTTGTGAAAAGGTCATAGCCATTACTCTAATTGATCTTAATATTGCATGTTGTTGTTGTTCAGTCACTCTTCGTGATCTCATGAACCAGAGCTTGCCAGGCATTCCTGTCTTCCACTGCCTCCCGGAGTTTCGTCAAATCCATGTTGGTTGCATCGATGACACTGTCCAACCATCTCATTCTCTGTTGTCCTCTTTTCCTTTTGCCTTCAATCTTTCCCAACATCAGGGGCTTTTCCAAGGAGTCCTCTCTTCTCATAAGTTGGCCAAAGTACTGGAGCCTCAGCTTCAAAATCTGTCCTTCCAGTGAACATTCGGGGTTGATTTCTTTCAGGATGGATAGGTTTGATCTCCTTGCAGTCCAGGGGACTGCATAGTAGTTTAAATAACTGGGCATTTCACATGGGGGAAAAATAGCTCCCCAACCCCCACTTTCAGATACTGTATGTCTAAAACATAAAACAGTATAGGATGTACTTAATAGAATGAAAGGACTTCTTCAAGAAATAGACATCCCCCTTTCTCACATTCATTTGATAAAGACTGAATTCTCTTTCTCCCCGAACAACTCCATGCATTGCAGTACTTATTCTTCATTGTAGAAACATTTTAAAACCTAGTGACTATACTAGTGTTGGCAAACCTATGGCACAGGTGCCAAAGGTGACACTCAGAGCCCTTTCTGAGGGCACCTAACATTGCCCCTTCACAGACACCTGTATTCAGGTTTAATTGCCATATTGGCACTTTGCGAAAAATTAGCCCAGCAACTTTTTTTTATTTTTCTACCAGCAGCCTATGAAGGTATCACCCATAGTCTAGTTTTAATTTTGTTTGTTTTAATGGCTGCACGGCTCATAACTCCTTTTTACTGCGAAAAATTAGTGGGTTTTGAATCTCAGTATGGGCACGTGGTGTCTAAAAGGTTCGCCATCACTGGACTGTACAATACATTCTATTTCAGTATTTCCAGATGTGTGCTCTTAATTCTACAATTATCAGTGCCATCATCTTGAGTATCATGTATGTTAACAACTTTAAACTCCCCTAATTCTCCTATCACTGGCCTTCCTGCTCAGAACTCTTCACCCTCCTTTGTCAAAGATGCTCCTCGTTTCCTTAAACAGTAGGAGCCCCATATCCACTAATTAATTAACCACTGATTCAGTTATCCATGGTTAGCGGTGGAAAAAAATTAAATAAATAATTCAGCAGCTGCAAAGCAAGTTACTGTCACAAACAGCAGCTGTAAAGCAAGCTACTGACGTAAAATAGCAGCTGTAAATCAAGCTACTCTCACAAACAGCAGCTGTAAAGCAAGCTACTGTTGCAAAACAGCAGCCATAAAGCAAGCTACTGTCACAAAACAGCAGTTTTGGGTGGGGTTTTTTTGGCATTCTGTCTTATCCACATTTTTGTTATCCACGGGAAGGCCGGGAACTGATCCCCAGCTGATACCGGGGTCTTACTGTACCTTTAATGTATTTTTAGTGCTGTTCAGTGCCAAACCCATATATATGAGACATGGAAAGTGTTCATGGAAAGTATTAATGATTTCGACCTCACAGAACTAAACTATGGGCACCTAAGAATGCACACAGGGGACACGCTTGCTAGAATATTATTTATTCATGTCAAACTGTTTGGGTGTTGCATTATAAGAAAATGTATGTAGCAGGCACATACTTTTGATAGTATTAATATGTGCAGATAATAAACAGTTATCTATCACTTCACCCTGGAGAGGAAGTAACTTTAATCTTGACAACTTTGTCCTTGCTGAGCCTTCCAGATTGACTTGAAAATAAACAACTATACATTAAAATGTCTGTCACACAAGAAATATTTATAGTACAAATAGACTGCCAGAGTATGAAACTTGAAAATATAACAAACCAGTGCTTTGTATAAAAACTGTTGTTGTTGTTTTAAAAAAATCGAGAATATTAAAATCAAAGGTGGATACTTTATGATTTTGAATTCCCATAATATATTTCTACATTGCTTAGGAAGTTGACAGCCATTCCCTATTCTGATACCTGTATTTTGTCAGCATTGATTTCCTATTGGGAGATAAATGAAGCCAAATAAATTAAAACTACAAATGTCTTTCCACTTTTCCGGATAGCTATCGTCTCCTTTATTAAAATTTCAAGGCTAAACAGAAGGGGAGAATACACTGAATCATAGGCACAAACCATCCTTGTCAGCTGAAACTGCATGGGGGAGCACAGCATGTGTGATCAGTGAACTATTTAGCCCTCTCAGGCAAAATTTCTAACTTGTAAATGTAACCACCAAGCTCAAGGGAATTGTTCCACATTTCCCCTCTTCCCTCTGTCTCTGTGATTGAATGACCTACAGTTATCAACCGTCTCTCTAGGTTTTTATTCTTCCTCAACCATTTCCCAAGGTAGGTTAGAAAAGACTGACTTAATATAATTCAAGGTTGTGTATATGCAACATGAGTACTTAAAGTGGCACCTTATTTGTATACTTACTATAATAAGGTATGTTTGCTCTTATTTTGATGGAATCGACTTCAATTGCAGACAGTTATTATTTATATAGTGGCTCAAAGGACCTTTGTCCCATATAAATATCCCCAATACCAACAGTGTAATGTTGTGATTAGGA
The DNA here is from genome assembly GCA_037367245.1 of Phrynocephalus guinanensis. NCBI lineage: Eukaryota > Metazoa > Chordata > Lepidosauria > Squamata > Agamidae > Phrynocephalus > Phrynocephalus guinanensis. The sequence continues at coordinate 21,618,781 of CM074741.1, forward strand.
CCTTAGCCAAAAATTTGATATATCTATGGGGAGTTCATACTTGTACTTAGCCCTGAAACTTGCTGGGTGGCTATGGTCACACACACTCAGGTCTGACCCACTTCATAGGGCTATTGTAAGGACAAAATGGGGTGGGGTGGAGAGAAGAACTGAGCATGCCACCTTGAGCTCACTGGAAGAATGTCAAATAGAAATGTAACAAATAAAGTATGGGCCTTTTCACACGACCCCTAATATCCACAGCAAATGGCTCCCAGATCCGGAGCTTAAAATTGTTTCCCCACCAGCTCCAGAGTTTGCAAAAAATTAAGTGCGACCACACCCACCTAAGCGCGTCCCAGCGCACTTCAAGTACCTGGTCTCCGGAGCTGAAAAATTTCTGATGCGGATGTAAAGTAGTGAGTGCCAGGCTCTCCTCGCCTTGTGTTTGTTTTTCCCCGCCGCCCCTTTAAGAGACAGGAATCATGAGGACGACGGGGCTTGGGGCGGCTTCCACCAGCAGACGGAGGTGAGCCTGCGTTTTTTCTCCCTCCCCTCACGCAGACAGGAGCAAGGAAGTGCGGAGGGGGTGGGAACACAGGAAGAGCAACGAACCCCCAAGATCTCTGGTCCGAATTGAAGTGGCCAGCGGATCTTAGGGGTCGTGTAAAAGCGCCCTATGTCTTCATTACTGTCCTCACAGTTTGAACAATGTGCTCTTGGAAAACATTTGAGGGTGAGAAACTCTAATCAGCAAAATGGAGCTAAAATTCATAGAATCAGAATCATAGAGTTGGAAGAGTTCTCCAGGGCCATTCAAACTAGTGTTCTCTGTTGTTTCACAGAAACTCTCAAACAAAGGATTCCTGAACTCCAGTTGAATCGAGTAACATTCAGGTATAAAATGACCCTCTTCTATGCAATAAAGGGCTCAAGGCATAAAAGCAACAATGTGCCCCCCATGTAAGAAGAAGGAGGCAAAGGGACCATTAACAGAGACATGACAAACTGCAGACATTAGGTAATTTCTTTCCTTTTTATTTGATCCAATTGGCAGCACCTAGTGGACTTTTCTAAATTTTATTTATCCCAAGTCCCAAATGAAATACATGGGTCTTCTATACCAGCACTCCCCCTTCCCTGGCCAAGAAGGGGCCATTAGCCTTGAAGAGCCACAATGGAGAGGGTGTGTGAAAGTGTGCATGTGAGCCCTGAGATGTTGTTTGAAGAACTGGGACAATCAAAACACCACCCTTTACTTCAACTAAGAAACTACCTGGCATATTTTCCTTCTTGCCAAGGACTTTACAACTAGGAAATAACTCCTGGCAACTTCATCTTTTGCCATGTTTTATCCTGTTGGTACTGCTCTGAAGAAGAGGGTTTTTGCCCTCAAAATATTAGCAACTGTTTGTTATTTTTTCTAATAGCCTAAAGGTATCTATCACCTGTTCTACTTTTGAATGTAGCTGGAACCTCTGCAGCTAAGCAAACTAGTGATAAAGAGGACTAGCAGGGCTAGGCACTTTGCATGCTTAGATTGACTAGACCGAGAGACTACTGAGAGCTGCTGTGATAGACATATTCAATTATCTGAAGGCTTATCACAGGGAAGATTGAGCAAGCTTAGTTTTTGCTGTTACAGAAGGCTGGATATGAATCAGTGGATTCAAATTACATGAAAGAGACTTCTACTAAACAATAAGAGCTGTTTAACTGGAGAACACCCTACTTCAGACTATTTTACTTGCAGTTTTTTGAACAGAGCTGGATGATAATCTATCAGGTTGCATTAGAATAGAATAGAATAGAATAGAATAGAATAGAATAGAATAGAATAGAGAAAAAGAGCCTTTTAGGAAGGAAAGAAATCTCTGCTTTCTGAGAAGGGATAACTTTACATTATTAAATATTCCTTTCTATGCAAATGTGGTGCAGAGGTGTCAGGTTACTTGGCTATTATAAAAAGGGGTCACAGCTAGAGATGGGCATGAATCAAAAAATGGTGTTTCGTTTGTCATTTGGTCGTTTAGGGGTCCGTTTTGGTTCATTTTCGTGACGTTTTTTGCAAAAAAATTCGTTTTCTTTTCGTTAGGTAACGAAACGAAAAAACGAAAACGAAAAATTGCTGTTTCGTTAGCATTCTTTTTAGTTCAATACATCTGCTGCAACGAAAATGAAAAGCACGGCAAATTTGGTCGTTTCGTTTTCGTTTTGTTTTTTAAAAAATTTCATTTTGTTTTCATTGCGTAATGAAACAAAAAAGAAAACAAAAATGAAAAATCGCTCGTTTCGTGCCCATCTCTAGTCACAGCTCATAAAAGGTTGGGAACCACTGAACTTGCAGATTCTTGAGGTCCCGTTCAACTCTCCATTTCTATAATTCTATACATTTAGAGAAAGAGGAAATCTTGTTTGCACTCCCTAGTAGAGATGGGCATGCCTTGTCTATACTGTGTCTCTGCCAGTATCATGTTTTTTAGTGTTTTCCCTCTCGTCTGGGGCGCTGGGGGACGCCCACGTGTGGAAATGCTTTAAAAATTGTGCAAAGTGGGTAAAAACAAATAATGAATTAACAAACCAATGAAACAATTTTTTGTGAAAATTCACCAAAAAAAATGAACTGAACCGAGCCCCTGAACAAAATGAAACAAAATGAAACATCATTTTTTTCAATTCGTACCCATCTCTACTCCCTAGTATTCCACCACAAAAACAGGAGCACACTAGAAAGAACAGCAGTGTTTAAATTCTCTACTGGATATTTTCTACATTGGAACCGCAAGATGGATGGAGAAGGACAACAAGAAGAAAGAGGACTTTACACACTGCATGAGATGATGAAATATAGAAAAGTAGTGGGGATATTGGGGGGGGGACAGGACTAAAGTTAAGCTGTGCATTGATTCTGGTATGTGATTTATTTGGGTGGGTAGGTGCACATTCATGTGGTTCTTGTTCTCAAGAATTCGTTTTTTTGATGCTTTTTGTCACACACACACCCAGCACTGTATTATTTTCTTGTGGGTTACACAACCAGCTATCAAATTCAAAGCAATGAAGCAGATATGAAAAGTTCTAGAGTTCAAATGTAGCACCGTACGCGGGATATTAAATAATGGAAAAGATCTAGGCTTGTCGCACAAGCATGTGGCATTTCATCATCTTAAAAAGAAAGGTTCAAAGAAGAAGCCGCAACAAAAATGGCAGCACAGTTTCTTCTTACCAGGGTGTCAGGAAATGCATTACTAGTAAGTGGCGCAGTTCCAAATGAAATCTGTATGGGTCAGCTGCAGGTTAAGCTAACAAAAACAATGAAAAATTAAAATTGAACAATTACAAATCCCAAGAGCACTCAGGAGACAGAGTGATGGGTGGTTTCTCATGCAGATGAAAGGATCAATCCCAGCACTTCTCCCCAGAGCTGATCTTTCAAACCGTGAAGTAACTTGTAGCTGTATTTTTTTCAAGGGAAAGTGAGAAGCTCCTCTGAGTGGCATTTTGCCAAGCCATCTGACTTTGGAACTGTGAGGGATGCTCAAGTCCACCCAGTCAAGGACATTTTGTCCTATCCTCTGACATGCACGCTAGTTATGTATAGCATACTGTTTTACAAGCACCGAGTTCTCTTCTCTTCATCAATTCTGAGTTTCTACATGCCCCCTTAATGAGCAGCAGCCCAGCACTAGCAGCAGCAAAGGTAGCAGGGTAGAAATACAGTGTTAAGAATTTAAACAGATCTAAATGCAATGGAGCTCCCTGGCCAAACAGGAAGATTCTCACCACCACCAATGCTGCAATAAAACAGGGGAAGATAATGATAACAACTTAAAAAGGCAAAAGGCCATGTAAAGTAAGAGACACTGCAGGGTCCATTCAACAGTAACTTGTCTGCAAACAGTTTTACCAAGTAGGATGGAACACTGCCATTCCTCTTTTCTGGGTGAAGATTATGAAGTGTCTCTCATTGACTAGCATATCTGGTTTCACAAAGGAGATGGAATATTCCATGGTGTCTTCCACCAAGCCATTTGCCAGTCTGGGTAGAATTCCATGTACCTGACTGGCAACATGTATTCCCCAAGCAACCTATAATTGTTGGATTAATTTTGAAAAACAAAACTTCTAAGATTAAATATTCAAGGTACAGTATATAAGGGCTTAGAAATGTGTCTAGACTGCAATTTTTTTAACTTCAACAGACACATCTCATAAATGGTTTTCTAATATGTGTTAGATGCCTTAGTTGTTAGATACCACTTCATTGGTAGGATACTATCTATAAGCTTTATAGTGTCTTAGCAAACAGCCTCAATCTGTCTAATTGTGTCAGGACATGATTTTTTCTTTCTTTCAGGTCATAACTTCTACACTGATACAGAAGGAACTTGAAAGCTAAAATAATGTGTGTTATGACAAATTGAAGAATTTCATAAGTAAAAATCAAGGAAGCAGATGTGAGTCCAGATATTAATAAATTTATCAAACATCTACACAGATAGCCAAACAATATTTTATACCTCCAAGACAACCAGCAGTTGACAAAAGAGAAATTACATACTTGACTGGTCCATCTAAGGAACATTAAAAGGGCTCTGTGATTGTTTGTGAATCTGTAACATATTAAATCATTTTCTTCCCCTCCTCTATAAGATTAATGATGTAATTTATACATTTCCCTTTGAGGAACAAATGCCAAAATAAGAAACATTTCATGCAAAGCCTGGTATCCTGTATGTGGCAACTAAACCTAACGCTAAGTATAAGCATAATGTTCTGTTTTTTCCTTCTTAGTAAATGAAGTACAGTAACCCCCCACCTATCGCGGGGGTTAGGGACCCAACCCAACCCGTGATAATTGAAAATTGTGATATGCAGATGCAGGGTCGAATTGGGACTGGGGAGCCTATCTGGGACCTCTTGTACTTACCCCAGGCCTGGCGCAGCCCCAAATGGTCATCCAACGGCCTTCCTGGGCCCACTGGAGCCCCCAACAGTGCTTCTCTCCAAACGGGAAGTGACTTTCTGATCATTAGAAAGCCCTTTTTGGGCCTCTGAGGGCCTTTCTAGGCATGCCGGTGTCTCAGAAATGCTTTTCAGTGAAGCAGAAGTGATTTTTCTGGTCACTTCTGGTTCACTGAAAAGCATTTCTGAAGCCTCCAACATGCCTAGAAAGGCCCTTGGAAGTTGAAAAGTGCTTTCTAGTGATCTGGAGGTAACTTCCGGTTTTCTGGAAGTCACTTCCAGTTCAGAGAGAAGCACTTTTGGGGCCTCCAAAGGGCTCGGGAAGGCCGTCGGAGGCCCGTTCAGGGCAGCACTACGCCTGGGGTGAGAACAGGCAGCATCATACAGGACTCTTTAGCTTACCCCAGGGGATTTTTTTCCAGATACTGAGGTCCTGCTATATACCAGGACTGCAGCGTATGAACCAAGAAAGAGAGGGGGGTTACTGTACCACTGTTACATTTCTTGGGGGTGTTCATGTGCCCACATTCGCAAAGAATCACAAAAGTAATGTTTTGACTACCAGGGTAGAACAAATGGAAAGTTAAACTTGGGCTTATGTTGCAAACAGGATTACATCATGAATGTCATACATGAGGTGATGCCCTGAACACAACACTGACAACAGTAATCTTCTCCCATGTGATGTTCCACATGCTGATTTAAAACATGCTAGTTTGCTATCAAGATTTCAAGAAACCATTTGTTACTCCCTCCTGATAGAGGCCAGGACTCCTGCATCACTGTTGTCCTAAGAAGAGCCATGCTGGATCAGGCCAAAGGCCCATCTAGTCCAGCTTCCTGTATCTCATAGTGGCCCCACCAGATGCATCTGGGAGCGCATGAGACTAGATATCTGTCTCCTGATACCACTCCCTTGCATCTGGTCCTTGAGGTACCCCGGTTTTAAGCTTGGAGTTGATACACCTCCCTCATGGTTTGTAACCTGTGATGGACTTTTCCTCCAGGAATCTGTCCAACCCCCTTTTGAAGGCATCCAGGCCAGATGCTATCACCACATCCTGTGGCAGGGAGTTCCACAGACTAACAACGCGCTGGGTGAAAAAACATTTTCTTTTTCTTTTTCTTTCTTTTTCTTTTTCCTGCCAGAAACAGGCACCTTTCCCTGCATGCAAGCTTTCCCAGAATGGTGGACTACCGTTATGCGTCTTTTATATGAATCTATATGTTCAGATAGACTTTATGTTTATAACTACTTATAACCTTGTAGATTTATTGTAATGTTGTCTATTTATGCTGTAAGATGTTCCCCAATTCCTTGTTCTCAGTACTTGAACATGTCTTAATTGTATTGGACTGTATATTATCACTCATTACTGTAAGCCACCTTGGGTCCTTTTCCAAGGAGAAAGGCGGGGTAAAAATACCCTAAAATAAATAAATACTGTGACATCTCTCCATTTAATATCAACATGTGCAAGTTTGCAGTTTCCTTTGGGATGGTTTGTTAATGCTGCCATCATTTATGATGCTTCTTCGTGACTTCATCCTAAACACTAGTACTGCTCCAATTACTCTGGGTTATCAGCTTCCTGTTCATTAGGGATTTGTGATATGTTTTGTGTGCATGTACCATTTTGTAAAATCATGCAGCTTGTCCTTCACTTTTTTTTGTTTCATGTGCTATTAAAGCAAAATCTGAATCTCCTACAGCACTTCAGTGTCATGTAGCAAACAGAGTGATGGACTAGGTCACAAGAGTCCCTGGTCTGAATCCCTTCTTAGCTGTGGAAACCCGCTGAGGGAGAAGTCAAAATGGTAAAACCACTTCTTCAATGTCTCACTTACCTTGAAAGCTCTATCAGGGTCACTATAAGTCAGGTCCAACTTGACGGCACACAACTCACAGGAACAATTACACTGAGACAATAATGAATGCCTTTCAACACCAAAGTGACTTCCAACAAAATAAAACATGAAAAAACCCAGCACTGTAGAATTTAAAACAATCAATAGAAGCAACAACGCAATGTCTGTAGAACAGGCTTATTAGCTCCACAACGCTTACAGGAAGAGTGGAAGAACAACTAAAACTCATTAAGCAGTTCATTTTATAGGCTTCAGATCATGTGGTAGAAGCAAAGTCCCTTTCACTTTGGGTCATAAGGATAAGATAGTAAATACAGAATGTAAATTATTCTGAACTACAGTCCGCACCCACAGGTAAATGCTAGGAAGATGATGATGATGATTCCCTGTTTCAGGAGTCTATTCCCTTTTTCCTCATACCTCTACCTACCACCATCTTCTTCCCTGGAAATTTTTAACAGCTAAGACTAATCTCTGTGATGGAAATGCCCAGGCACATGTGTGCTCAGATGTTACAAGAAATGCAGTTAGCGGTAACTGGTTTTCTCTTGTGAGGTTAATGAAGGTGTAATGAAGTTAGCAGAAACAAAGCTTGCATAATTTTATAAACCAAATAAATCACACTTAAAGATTATTTCAACTTTCCATGTCACTGGTACTGATCTGAAGACAGCTATCATTGAGTACAGAAAATGAATGCAAAAACCCCTTATTCCTTTCTGATGAGAAATGTTTTCCATGTTGCTTTTCACTCCTCATAATGGATTTTTCTTTTCTTCTTCTGTGTTCTTTATAGCTCTGATGTTACCTTTTAATGTTCTAGGATGCCTCTTCAAACTCGCTATTCTTAACTTGAACATGTCCTAAATATTCTGGACTGCATATTGTCCCTCATTATTGTAAGCCAACTTGGGTCGTTTTCCAAGGAGAAAAGTGGGGTAAAATATTCAAAATAAATAAATACATAAATAAATAATTCAATTCTGTATGTTGGAATCTCAAACTAGAAAAGAGTTTCCTAATATAATAACCCCCCAAAATTGTTATATTATTCATATGCTGCCTTTCTCCCCATAGGAGACTAAAACTACACAATGCTTATAAGCTTAAAATACTATACAGAACTATATTAAAAACCATTTATCAACATTAAAAACAAGACTAAAACAATTTTAAAACATTTTAAAATCTTTATATTTAAAAAATAGGGCATTCCCTGGACCTGAGTTGTCACTTAAAGGTTGGACTGGAAATTAAGCTCTTTACCCAACCTCAGAGGGGCAAGAGGGAGAGGAGTCAACCTGACTTCTCAGGGCAGTGCACTCCACACAAGCCACAGGAATCCTCTGAAAAGTGAGAGTTATTTTGCATATATTCAAGGACTAGTAAAATTATTACTTTCTGAGCTCTAATTTTGCATTTCATTTCCTTTTGACGTGACTGCTTTTAATCCCCTCACCAGGGTAGTCATACCTTCAACTGGAAAGGAAATGCTTCATGTATAACACAGATAGCTCAGTGGCTTAGAACTCTGGTGGTGGAGCTAGAGGTTGGAAGTCGAATTTGCTACTGTGCCTCCTTAAGAGGGGCCAGACTCAATGGTCCATAGGTAGGTAGGTAGGTAGGTAGGTAGGTAGGTAGGTAGGTAGGTAGGTAGGTAGGTAGGTAGGTAGGTAGGTAGGTACTACCTATCTACCAATGGTCCATAGGGTCCCGTCCAGATCTGCAGTCCAAAGGTTCAAAGACACCAGGATGCCTATGTGGCCCATGACATCTTACACTGAAATGAATGTATCAATCTTGAAGGAGGCACACACCTCTATAGCTTTTGCTGCACATTTATAATGTTTCCATTGTGGAATTATTAGACACACCCCAGTTTTCATAATGAATTTTAAAGAACTAAGAAATTGTCGCTGGACACAAGATGCTGATTTTAGCTCAGGCAAGCAGTTTCCTACAAACTATGTTAACTGTAAAGCAGTGCCTCTTTTAAACAGGACAATGCAAGTATAAATTCACTTTTCAATCATTTTTCTAGGTTAAAGACAGTGAGTAATAGCACATCCGCAAAATGCCATTCCAGACACCAGTCAGGCATGCCAAACAGATAATCTGACAATCATTTGAGATTCATTTTCCGTGAACAGAAACACTGTTAGGGCTTATTAACTGGCACATCTGCATACAGTGCAATGTGGAGCACAGAGGTTCAATTACAAGCAGCAATCTCTCATATTAATAAAATTTATAATGATATTTGGCTTGTTGTAAGGTTGTAAAACTTTTTTAAAAAAATGCAGTTCTGTTTAACAGTATTTTAGTTTATTTGCACTAATTGTTGCAACTGCCCAGTAATCTGGAGATGTGGGAAAAATCATTCCAGAGCCCACTAAGTAACTGAAATTGTATTTTACATGAAGTCAATAGGTGCACTCTAATAAAGAAATCTAAAAGTACTGGATTACAGTGGTACCTTTGTGGGGATATCATTGCCCATATTTCTGAGCCCCAAGATTGGTCAAGCACAAAGGAAACTGAAGGCCTAGGAGGGCTGCTTGACCTGTTATTTCCCGGCAGCCCCAGGACCGAAGCAGATACCAGGATGTGCTGATGCAGGCAAGAAGGCCAGAGCAAACAGGACGGCAGATAACCAGGATATCAGGATACATCTGCTCAGGCCCAAGGAAACCTCTTATCATTAATGCCTCACTAGCTAGGGAGCATTCCCCCCCCCCACCTGTGGAACCTATTTCCCCTGCCCATTGTCTATGTGTTTACTATGGTCTCACACATAAGGCTTGCATTCTTTCCCCCCACCGAGGAATGTTTCCCTGTATCTATTGTGTTGCTCTCTTATAATAAACACTGGGGCTCAGGCAGCAGGAGGAGAAGGCTCAGAGGGAGAATCATCACCAGACAGAAGGGAGAATCATCATCAATCTCACATGCACGCAGCTGATGCAGACACATTCAGACACACAGACATCCATGGAACCCTGACAGACAGACGAACAGGAATGCTGCCCTGAGCACCAGATATTGCACCCCGAAACTCTGTGTCCCATGTGATTCGTAACGCAACATACCTTGTATAACGTAATTAATTCATTCCAAATGAAATTATGTTATACAAAATTTCCTCTGTACAAATTGCAATTTCCCATAGGAATGCATTGAAAACGGAGTAAGCTAACTTTTTTTTGTAAAATGTTTAGATATGTAAAAAATTTTAAAAACCTTTGGGGAGAAATGGGAAGGGGACTGTTTCCCCCCAATTTTTCCACACACAGACACACACCCATGGTTTCCAAATTTCTCAAAATTTTACATCTCTAGTATTGTTATTTAAATAGTTTTTATTGCTTAATAATCCAATTTATAAACTCGCATTGCTTTCTGTACAGCCTTATTGCAGATGACTTACTTTTAATGTAACTTTTTGCATCTCCTGTACAAGAGACCTCCACAAAACTCCCTGCAGGCTTTTCCCAAGATGCCACTGTAATTATTTTCATGTTGAGTTACTGGTTAGTTGCAGTTGCTCCATTCCATTCTCTTTATATATCTATCAGATTTTCTATAACTTACATTCTACAAAAGAAAGTACACAACCAAGATTCTATATAAGAAGCCTTAAATATCCCAGTTTTAATAACACTACGGAGCATGTGGGAAAATACTGCTACAGCTTCTGTATGACAAGTAGATGTTGTTGCTATTTCTTCAGGAGGAATGATCTGATGCAAATGTGATGCACTGGGATTTGAAAATCCCAAACTCAATCCCTCTGTTTGCCACAAAATTCCCATAAGGCGCTGAACAAGTGAAAGTAATTTCTTACAACAATTTCCAGTGTTACATTTTGCAGGCATGTAAGCTCAAGATCCATGTTGCAAGATCCATCCAAATGCCATCTGAAAAATTAAGAGAGCACTAGCCTTCTTTACAGCAAAAGAAAAATACGCACAATAAATGTCATGCTAAGTTTCTTCTCAGAAGATTAATGCCTGTAAAAGTAGAGCCAATAGCAACTCTCAGGTCGGGAGAATAATGTGGGATTGACTCCAGTCAGTGAAATGTCAATTAGCATCAAAATCTTTCCATGCATTAACTAAAATAGTCTAACATAGAAGAAATTATAAAGAGTACATTAAGAGCGGGCTTGTCAAACGAAATGCCCATTTTATTTGATAACATACAAGTTCAAAAGTAGACAATAATTTTACAGACCACTAAAAAAACTCATCAGACAATACATGACATTTCATGTATAACATTGTATTTATATAGTTTCTCAAAATGTATACAGCAGGAAAACCGTAGCAAACAAAGAGGCATGGCCAGTTTGTGATCTCTTGCTAACCCTTAAACAATCAACATTCTATCACAGCCAAGCTCAACGAGTATCCATTAATCACTAAGCATTAGAGATGGGCACGACTTGAAAAAAAAATTTTTCGAGTTGTCGTTAGTCGGGCCGGTTCCGTTTTGGCTCGTTTCCGTTTTTCGCGAAAATTTGCAAAAATTAGTCGGTTCGTTTTTTCGTTGTCGTTAGTACTGGTTTGGGGAGGGGGTAGCGGGCTCCTGGAGGGAGCTGCAGGAGTCAGCCAGAGCCACAAGTGACGGACTGGCAGACTCTTTGCACCCGCTGTGTCTCACGTACTTGCATGTAGTGCAATGCAAGTAGATCTGGCTTAGGGTTAAGACGGCTTAGCGCAACGGCTAGGGTTAGGCTAGTTACGGGTGAGGTTAGGGTGAGTATTGGGGTGCACCTCTGGGTGCCTCTCTGACCCACTTAGAAGGACAGTGTACTGGCGTATGGGTTAGGCTTAGGGTTCGGGTTTGGGCTACGATTAGTGGGCTGTTTATGCCCGATTGGCACATCCCAGAAGTCTCTGTGGTCAAGCTGGCCAAGTGGCCATGCGATTGGTGGAAAATTTGCATGGTCTACTCCCATGGGCGAGCCCATCATTGCAAATGTGCAGGTGTAAAAAAATAAAATAAAATAAAATCAACGGAGACTTTTTTTTGCAAGAAAAACCCACTGCTGCTACTGTAAAAATTTAAGCATTTAAAATAGCAAATTTTCGCATCTTTCTGTGGTGCTTTGGTGGGGTTTTGGGCAATGATTTCAAAAAAAATATTGCGGTCGCCATTTTGGATCCCCCCCACCGCATGGCAAATGGATGCGCCCTCCCAGCCTGGTACAGTCAGCAAAACCTGGCCATGCGATTGGTGGAATGGCTCCATAACTTTGCATGGTCCACTCCCATGGGCGAGCCCATCATTGCGAATGCGCAGGTGTAATAAAATAAAATAAAATAAAATAAAATAAAATAAAATCAACGGAGACTTTTTTTGCAAGAAAAACCCACTGCTGCTACTGTAAAAATTCAAGCATTTAAAATAGCTAATTTTCACATGTTTCTGTGGTGCTTTGGTGGGGTTTTGGGCAACGATTTCAAAAAAAATATTGCAGTCGCCATTTTGGATCCCCCGCACTGCATGGCAAATGGATGCGCCCTCCCAGCCTGGTACAGTCAGCAAAACCTGGCCATGCGATTGGTGGAATGGCTCCAAAACTTTGCATGGTCCACTCCCATGGGCGAGCCCATCATTGCGAATGCGCAGGTGTAAAAAAATAAAATAAAATAAAATAAAATAAAATCAACGGAGACTTTTTTTTGCAAGAAAAACCCACTGCTGCTACTGTAAAAATTCAAGCATTTAAAATAGCTAATTTTCACATGTTTCTGTGGTGCTTTGGTGGGGTTTTGGGCAACGATTTCAAAAAAAATATTGCAGTCGCCATTTTGGATCCCCCGCACTGCATGGCAAATGGATGCGCCCTCCCAGCCTGGTACAGTCAGCAAAACCTGGCCATGCGATTGGTGGAATGGCTCCAAAACTTTGCATGGTCCACTCCCATGGGCGAGCCCATCATTGCGAATGCGCAGGTGTAAAAAAATAAAATAAAATAAAATAAAATAAAATCAACGGAGACTTTTTTTGCAAGAAAAACCCACTGCTGCTACTGTAAAAATTCAAACATTTAAAATAGCTAATTTTCGCATGTTTCTGTGGTGCTTTGGTGGGGTTTTGGGCAACGATTTCAAAAAAAATATTGTGGTCGCCATTTTGGATCCCCCGCACTGCATGGCAAATGGATGCGCCCTCCCAGCCTGGTACCAGCAGCGCAGCAGTAGCAATAGCCAAGGAGAGGGGGGCGGGGAAACCCCCCCCCCCAAATAAAACACCCTTCTGGCCTGGTAGGTGCCCTCAGACAGTTTTCGCCTACTTTTAGGGCCGGGAATCGGGTTTTTTTTTAACTTTTAAAAACTTTTTTTCTGTGCCGCTTGGCATTGCGCGATGCAAGTAACGAGCACGACAAATCAGACCAAATTGTTCGTTCGTCGGTTCGAGCTCGAATTCTGGTGGAGTAATTCCCGTTTCCGTTTCCGTAGAGTAACGGATACGAGTAACGGAAACGGAAACGGGAATACCGCTAAGTCGTGCCCATATCTACTAAACATCACACACATGTAAACATAAAGGAAGGCTTCCAATGCAAGCCTGAACCCGGTTACAATTATGTTAGTTGGATCCACTCAATATTTAACCTGACCTAAAGATTCATTTTCTATCCTTTCAAATAATGTATATACATTTTACACTATCCAGAACAATCACTTCATTGCTTCATCTACAAAGCCTTGCTTCATTTTGGTGTCCCATCAAGCATACCTCCACTACAGTAAGAAAACAGGGATGATAAAACATTCAGTCAAAACATACTACACATGCATGTGGATACAAGCAGAAACATCACTAGTGACCTTCAATAGTTTAGTTTTTCCAAGGCCTTCCCTGTGTGCTTTGAAGCTTACACTGCCCCACTGGGTCCAGAGTGTTTGCTTGTTTTGGAGAAGACTTTGCTTAGAGAATGTCTCATGGCCAGGATGACTTCATGCCTCATTGGTTCTGTTCTGACACAAATCATGGAAATAAGATTTCAGAGCCAGTCATTCAGTACATGTGTGGAGGTTGTTTGTGCTGCAGGAGAGTAAGAGGGGGGAAAAAGAAAAAGAACCAATAACCAGACTCAGTGGCAAAGAGATGTGGTGTTTTGCTTTCAAAGACAGAATTAAACTAGACTTGGTATGCATTTTCTGGATGTTCTTAATTATTTCTAGTTCTTTGAAGAAACAGCTGTTTCTCTAATGTAAGGCCATCAACACTATTTCGCTATGTGTTCATGAACTGAAATATTAGGTCAGTTTATGTATCAGCTCCCAAGTCTCTTTCACTGATACAGATAAATGTCAAAATTAGTTGGATGAGACAGCAGGAAGCTTTTTGCTGGTTGCTACCTTACAGCTAACACTGTGTTTGTAGTACTTTGAGTACCTCCCAAAAGGTATTCCACCAACTTTTCAAAAGCTGCTCTTTCCTAAAGAACTATTCCCATCTTCTTATACCTTCTTCTGTCACCAAAATGCCTCAGAGTAGTCCCAGCATATTTTCTCCAAAGTAACACCTGATAATAATAATCACCACCAGATTATTTTTGCTGCCGTCAGATCTGCATCATATGCCTTGGAAAGCATCATCTGGAATATGCAATTTGCTTGTGTATCCAGATTTATATTGATCCTAATTCAGTTAGCAGATAGCTATTTTTTATATTTTTTTTAGATTTCTGGCTGGGAGGTTGGGAGCTTGATTCCCCATTCTGCCTACTGCGAACAAAGCCTGTGTAGCCTTGGACAAGCTGCACAGTCACTGGTTGGCCCCAGGAACAGTGAATGGTAAACTGCTTCTGACTACTCTCTACCTAGAAAACTCTCAAAAGGGTTGGCATACGTTAGAATTGACCTCACAGCACACTGATGATGATGATGATGATGATGATGATGATGACGACAACAACAACAACAACAACACTAAACAGTACATATTTATTTATTTATTTATTTATTTATTTATTTATTTATTTATTTTAAGACTTGTATATTGCCCGTCTTCCCGAAGGAACTCCGGGCGGTTCACAGCATAATAATGTATAACAGAGAATAAATCAACATTCGAAATATATATAATCTTATTGTTGCAGCTTCCATATATACTTTGGGCATCAACCGTGCCACTGCCCATTGATGGAAGCAGACACTCAAAATAAGAAGTGTAGTCCAACTGGAACTACAACAAAACATACAGGAAAGCCATTACCAATGTCTTTAAGAACATGAAGTTTTCCTTCAACCAGGGAGTACATGAAAATATCATATTTCTCAGTGGACTACAAAGAGTTTCTAGAACGCACACAACTAGTCTAAACGTAACACAGAACAAATACAATTAAAAGGCACAAGGAGCCTCTCTACTAACTGGTAGTCGTTTCCTTCTCTTCTTTCCTGGGAACATACTTTGGTCTTTTTAAATAAGACTAAAATCATAGTTTTGCCTTTTTTCATTTTAACTGTCCATGCAAAATAGTTACACATAGCACCATCACACAAAGTTAGATGGGAATAAAGGCTGCCCTACTGCCTCATACTTCCAGACCTCTCCAAACAAACAAACCCTGGAAATGTGGAAGAGAAAAACTTGTTGTCCTAAGTTTCTGCTCAAAAGATAGTGAATGATGCTTTGGCTCTTCCGTCATTTTTCTGCCATCATGGGCCACGGAGCAGCTGCAGAGTTCCTTCTTTATGCCCCACACAAGAAGAGGCTATTTTCCTATGGAAACAAAGGAATCTGCTAGCACACTAGTGGGGAGGGGCAGCAGTTCCCACATGCCAACTGTTGCCCTCCCAGTGTAAACAACAGTTGTTGTTTTTGCTGCTTTTATTTCATCGCCTCCTACTGAGTCCTAATGTCCAGGCCACAGCTCTGGTACACTGGGACAATCAGCACCAAGCAATTTTGCCTGCATTCAGACATAATAGCACATCAGTCTTCCAGTCTTTCAGCCTGAAAATAAATCACCCGGACCCTTTCCTCTGTTGTATGTCCTTTGACCTCCTGTCGAGCAAGTCAAAAAGGAACATTTAATGTTTCTGTTGGTCCATTTTGTTTAGTGGCTATCAAAATCAAATCAACAACTCCCTCCCAAGTGTCTTTCTTCTTCTTTTCCAGGTTGTTTCTTTTGTCTTTTTGGACTTCAGCTCATTTAGCACAACAGGAGTTTCTGACTGATTTATAACAGACTTCAAAAGACAGCTGTTCTACAGACAGTGTAGCCAAAACCCCAATTCCAAGGAGTTTTCTCCTGGGAAGCAGATAACACAATATAGCAACTATACTAACATGATTCTGGCCATGTAAGTGTGGCATTGCATTTTCAAGAGAAGCATTATGACTATGTTTCCAGAAGCTATTTTTCATTTCTTGCTTTGACTGTTCATTTCTGTACCAGTTTCATCCAGGTCTTACTTATTTAAGCAGATCAATTAACTGCATTTGTTTCAGCAGATGAATAGCTTCCCAGTTTGCCGTGTAGTGTGGCACATCCTGTTACCAAAACAGTTGTATATTTTAACTCCTCTAAATTTCCAATAATGTATATTTGCTCTGAAATTCTGAAAATACTTAGAAAAGATACTTTGAAACAGAACTGTTTCAACAGTGAATCAACAAGTGAAGAGGCAATGTTCCACACATCCAAGTCTCTATACAGAACTCTCCAACAGCATCCTATGGCAATGAATTCCTGTGCATTTAATGACAGTTAGGAGTGTAGGTCAAAAGAGTGGTTGCTACCATTGTCTGATGTCCCAGTAAAATCTTTCTTTTACACTAATGTTCATAACTTTTATGTGCCTTGGTCAAGCCAAATGCAATAGTGGAGTCCTATCTGTGGGTCAAAGTGGTCAAAGTGGTTGTAAGACAATACAGTGGAACCTTGACTTACATACTGCTTGACTTGCATCATATTTGACTTGCAGCAAGAAGGGGCCTGTTTGACTTGAGTCGCAGGCTTTGACTTACATCTCGGAGCCCCGGCGCAAGGCACTGGAATTGGGTGGCAGCCACAACCCAGCATCGCGGCTGCCACCTCCAAACTGCTCCTGCCTTCTTCCCCTCCTCCGGCAGCGGCGGCTTCGGCAAGGCCAGCTCAGAGCACCTGGAGCTGGTCCTCGACCTCACCGAAGCCGCCGCTGCTGCCGGAGGAGAAGAAGGGCCGGGAGCTCGGGGCTGGCCTTGCTGGTTAGACAGTCGGCTCAGTCTTGTAAAAAATCTGGCTGCAGAAGTCTGGTCCACAATAGAAGCATTTTAGTTGGGGAGCTGTAAAGTTGTGGGACTCTAATGGTAAGCATAGAGTTGTTCAGAACTTGGAACGTCAGGTTAAAAATCAGTAAAACTTAAATGTTAGACATTGTTGCTATGAACTTTAAAAAGTGGAGGCATATAACTTGTGGACTATAATTCCACTGCCTCCTCCTCTCTTGGAAGAGACATTTCATTTACATCCCCAGAAGGAATCTCCTATCCCAGTCAAATTTGTGTTAAATTGCTGTTTTCGGAGGTCTTTTTCATCATCTGGAACGGATTAATCCGCTTTCCCATTACTTTCTATGGGAAACGTTCGTTTGACTTAAATCATGTTTGACTTAAGTCTAGACCACTGGAACGGATTAACGACGTAAGTCAAGGTTCCACTGTATGTATTTGGCGAGCCACTGAATTTTTAAAGAAAATCTATCACCCACCTCTCTCCAATTCTGAACAGCAGACTCATATACAAATCACTACTTCAGCAGCAGTGTGTTCACATCAGTTCATGTGGTTCAAGCATTATCTACACATGCTTTTTTAATGTAATGTTACACTTAAAATACCCCAAAACCCTTTCATATATTTGTGTTTGCAAGCGAAACATTGAGAAAGTCTAGAAAACAGCATGGAAGCAACTCTGTATTCTAAATGAGGATTTAGAATAAGCTCAAGCTTAATCCGGAGAAGACAGAGGTGCTGTTCTTCGGGGCACCCTCGACTCAGTACAATGGCCCCCTCCCTAGTCTGGGGGGTATTTCCCTCCAGCCTACAGACAGGGCCAGGAATCTGGGCATGGTCCTGAACTTGGCCCTCTCCCTGGAAGCCCAGGTGACGGCCGTCTCCAGGGCCGCTTTTTTCCAACTCCGCAGGATCGCCCAGATCCGCCAGTACCTTGATGAGTCCTCCCTGAGGACAGTCGTGCAGGCCCTGGTGATCTCGAGGATCGACTACTGCAATGCCCTCTACGTGGGGTTGCCCTTGACCCTGATCCGGAGGCTACAGCGGGTGCAAAATGCGGCGGCCAGGCTGGTGGTGGGTGCCCGTAGATATGAGCACATCACCCCAGTCCTGGTCCGCCTGCATTGGCTCCCTGTGGTCTTCCGGATCAGGTTCAAGGTCCTGGTTTTGATTTTCAAAGCCCTCCATGGCTTGGGACCCGAGTACCTGGCGGAGCGTATCTCCCAGAGGGCATCCGGATCCAGACCCATGAGATCGTCGCAGGCACGCTCACTGCGGGTTGCCACACCCAGAGAGGCACGGAAAACGCTCACGCGAGACCGCGCCTTCTCTGTGGTGGGGCCTTCGCTTTGGAACCACCTCCCCAGTGAGCTGCGCCTGCTTTTGTCCCTGCCTGCCTTCAAGAAGGCCTTGAAGACTCTCCTCTTCAAAGAGGCCTTTGGCGACTTCATTAGTTAGGTTCCCCCCCCCTTCACCCTTCCTTTTCTTCTTGTCGCCATCTGCCCTCCTGCTGCTTTTCTGCTCAGAGGTTTCCTCGCTTATTTTATGCATTTTTAATATTGTGAGCCGCCCAGAGTTCCCGCCAGGGAAGATGGGCAGGATATAAATCCATAAATAAATAAATAAATAAATAAATAAATAAATAAATAAATAAATAAATAAATAAATACCTATTACTACCTATTATGTGACTTTTATATGAATCTACCATACATGATCACATAGACTTTGTGATTGAATAAATGTAATGTTTTCATGTAATGCTTTGTGACTGGATTAATGTAAGGTGGTCTGTTAATGTTGTAAGATGTCCCTCAATTCCCTGCTCTCAATACATGAATATGTCTTAATTGTATTGGACTGTATATTGTCTCTCATTACTGTAACCTACCTTGAATCCTTTTTAAGGAGAAATGTGTGGTAAATATACTCTAAAATAAATAATAATAAATAAATAAAATACACAGGAAAGACCTATGTTTGCCTTTGATACCAATCGATCTCTGATGCTAAGAAGAGTTGCTGCTATCTGCAGACAGCTAGAAGGACAGTACAAGTAATGCTTAGAAAGAGGATACAAAAAGATAACCTTATCAAAACTTCAATCATTTCCTTCCGACTAATTAAATCAAGGAAACATTATGGGCTACCCTTTTATTGTCAATGATGGGGAAATGAAGAATAAAGCTGGATACATGCAAAAGCAAACACAAAATATATAACTCCACTCATTCTTAGTCTTTGATACAAATTTGTAATTGCACCTTGAAAAAACTCTATACAATGATAGCTGTTGGATAAGCATAGTTAAGGCCATTGCTCTGAATACAACTGAGCTTTCAAGTTTGACTAATGAAGCTGCAGCAGCAGCGGAATCTCTAAGCTCATAGGTTTTTACTCATTCACATAAATTTGCTTAGAAAAAATATGAATTCTCCTTTTTCATATGCTCCTTCCCAGTACTAACCAGATAAAGCAAATGCATGCAAATGACTGTACAGTGGACCCTTGTATAACAAACAGCTTGTATAACAAAATTTGTACAACATAAAAAATTCCGGAGATAGGGGAAATTTGCTTAACATAATTGCCTATGGGGAGAATCCGTACAACATAAAAATAGGATCACTCTCTTTTCAATGCATTCCTATGGGAATTTGTATAAAGGAAAATTTGCTTAACATAATTTCATTGGAATGAATTAATTCCTTTATACGAGGTACCACTGTATATGCGACTTTCCTCATAAGCAGGCATTGCCATTCAGTCCAATTTGGATATTACACTGGATGTCATATGGTGGAAGCCTTGACTGGCCTATAGACATATTCATGGAACAATTTGTAGACAAGGAGACCTATATAGGCCAATAGAGGCACACTGCTCTTACCAAGTGACTGAAAACCTAATTATTGAAAGTGTTTTCTGTGTTGGGAAAATATGTGCTATTCATTTCTATCATAGGAGAACCATGGAACACAGCAGTTCTAAAAAAGTCATTCATTACAGAAGTTATTTATAATAACAATAATAATCTTAGAGCTACTGAATTTGGGAGAGACCCAATGGATCACGGAGTCCAGCCATTACACAAATTATTCCACCGTCTTTCAAAAAAAATATCAGTAAATTTATTACTATTTTTGTTGTACCTAAACAGGTTTGTAAACATCACTTCCCTGATCAGCTTTATATACCTGCATCACACAACACTAATAGCCTGAGCAGGCATAATGCTTTGGGCTCAATAAATTATCTCTTATTCAAATGATACTGAATATTATGTCTATACACTTCTTCCTCACCTCACTTCCTATTTTAGTCAGTGTAGATCCCAATTTCCTGTGACCAGGACTAGGAAACTGAATTAATCTCAGAGGGCTTATCAACACAGGCTCTTTTTGAAGCAGGCTTGTTGTTGTTGTGTCATTACAGTTGTGACCGACTCTTCGTGACCCCATGTCCATGGAGTTTTCTTGGCAGGAATACTGGAGTGGCTTTCCAGTTCCTACTCCAGGTGCCTATAGCACCTGGTATTCCCTGGTGGTCACCCATTCAAGTACTAGCCAGGCCCGACCCTGCTTAGCTTCCGAGATCAGACAAGACCAGATGTGCTCAGGGCATCTAGGCAGCTTTGAAGAAGGCTAGATAGAGTCAGTTTGTGATCAGATATTGATCCAGTATGCCATTTGGTAAAATCCTCATATCCAAATGGCATGCCAGACCCCAAGTGACACTATTTGGTTCAGCTCCTTGTGCTTGGAATTTCCAGTATCATCAAGTGGCTTAAGAAGAGAGCCACTTCATAATTTTAATAAATTAAACACATAGTATCTTCTATAAGTCATTCCCCCTCCCCCTCCCCCCCCCAGAAACAAACCAAGCAGATCCAGTGTAGTAAGCAGTTAAGAGTGCTGGACAAGGATGTGGGCGATCTGAGTTCAAATGCGTACTCAGTCATGAGACAGAATGCATGACCTTGAGAGCCTTCTACGTTCTCAGTGGTATGGTTATGGGAACACAAATTACTGGCTCTATTTTATTTCAACGCATAAAAATAAATGCACATAATGTTGATCAAGTGCAGGTTGGGGCTGATACCCTGTTTGCATAGGTACTCCGAACAAGACTGATGTAATCAGCTGCAGTGATTTTTCAGAATGAAAAAAAAATTCCTCCACTTCCCCAAAGATCCTGGGCTTCTACAAAATCTATTGTTCTATGAAATCCACTGTTGTTTAATCTCCGAAAAAGCACCACAGCACAATGGCAATAAATTCAAGACCTTTGCCACCTATTATGCAGTCCCCAGTGGCTTCCTAGTGACAAAAGAAGTTCCATAGGAGCCTGAGGTCTTTTGGAGATGGGAGGGCTTGGAATTTATTTTTCTTTCTGAAAATTTGCCACAGCAACAGCATCAGCCTTATGTGGAGTAGTTCCACAAACAGGATTTCAGCTGTTGGCTCATATGGAAGACGTCAAGCATACAGCAGTCTAATAATAATGCATAGAAAAGAAAGCCATGAGGTATGTGCAGCTACTGGCTACTCTCCAGGCCAACCACTGCTTCTGGCTTTATCCAGGGTATGCCTGTAGTTGCAGCTTGGAAGCATCTTCCCTGGTAGCAATAAATATAGGTATTAATTTAGAGACAGATGATTAAATATAATTTTATTTATTTATTTATAAAATTTATAAAATTTATAAATTTTATATATCACTCCATCTAGCTACAAGGCTACTCTGGGCATTTTACAAAATTGAACAAATATCAAAGTATATACCATAGCCAACAAACAATACAAAAATAAACAATCTGGTATAATAAAACATAATAGCGTGACAAAACAATAGACATCAAACCATCTGTATATCCTCAAACCACATACTGTCTAGAACTCTTGGTCAGTGAGAAGACTACTGCAAAACAAATGTGGAGTACATGGTTTAAGAATACTGAATGTGATTCAAAATCATAGCACATTCTATTTAAGAAGGCTAATTCAGAGAGCATCCCAGATGTTCAGTGGCTATTAATTCTAAAAATGCAAAGTATGCATGCCTAAACAGTGGTTCCTTGTTCTTTTTTAAACAGAATGAGAGGCAAATATTTATCTAATTGCCTTACTAGTTTTGTGTTTATCTAGCTGAGTTGTTATTATGATGATGATGATGATGACAACGATAATGATGGCAACGACAATGATGGTGTAGAACACAGATACACCGTTTAAATAGCTTAACTGTGAGAAAACTGAAATTCAAGAAGTGGTGGTTTTGACCACTAGAATTTTTTTTACACAAGACTCACTTTTTATACAGCTAATGGTAGTCTGTTTTGAACAAACTTGCAATGTTATTTATTAGGGAGAGAGCTGAAGCATAAAGACCTTCTGCTGGCCAGAAATCAAAACATAGCAACTCCTTTTATAATAAATCTTGAATACACTTGGGTCGATTCTTATTTCTTTCCATAATAATGCACAGAAAATATATGTAGGCTTTATTTACACTGCGCAGTACCTAACATGAGAAAAAGAGAGAACACTTCAAAGTTTTATTTAATTTTTATTATATTTTATTCCTAAGTCTAGAGGCCCATTACAGTAACTTTTCTACTAAAGCTGTAGAAATAAATCAACAAATATTCCATAGAGGTATTAAATAGCTAAATATCAGTATGATGAAATCTTTCCAAACTGATTCCATTCAGTTCAATGAAATTTTAATTCAGAGTTGAGCTTCACACACTAAATATATACTGTAAAAGGGTCAACTGTCTAAATTCACTTCATTTTATAAGAAGCCACAAAAAGGAGCAATGAAGACTGTCAGCAGCACATCTTAAAGTGTGATCCCAGTAAACTCAGGTGTGATATTGGATTGGCCAAATACTTTCACCTGACCCAAAATAAAAACAAACTTGGTAGTACAGTCCTATTATACATATCTGTGTTATAAAAGCATAGTATAATATCTCTTCTAGAAAAGCACATAGAGATAGGCATAAACCACTGGTTCAATGGGTTGGCTCAGTTCATAATCTGGTTGCACAGCTTATGTGCAGCACCCCTGCCAGTCCACTTGGCATCCATTCAGCAGCAGCGCCCCCTCCCTGCCTCCCTCAGGCACTGCTGTTGAATGGGCCCTTTCTGAAGGTGACAGGGCACTGAACTACAGATCAGCTGTGAAACGAACCACACCAAACCACCAGTTCATGCCCACCTCTACACTACAGGTAAGGAGGCTCCCACTGGAGACAAAGGATTGCTAGCAGCATCCTATTTCCTTACTTGCCCAAACCCTCAGGATCTTTGTGATGTCAGAGAGGTGGGGCAGGCAATGGCTGGCAAAAGACCAACCCTAGCCCCCTGACAGCAAAGCAGGTACAAGTGCTATACAATGGTAGCTTGGTTAACGAGTAACGTGGTTAACAAGCATTTTGATCAATGAGCCAAAAAGTCTGAAGATTTTTCCCTTGATCAGTGAGCAAAGTCTTAATACATGAGCACCAGGACTGCCCTGCTGGAGCCCCAGGATTGAAGTGGCACCCACCAGCCCTTCGCCCAAAGCTCAAAGCTCAATAAAAAGCCTACCCCACTACAGCGGGTGAAAAGCAGCAAAGTCACTGTGAGTGAGAAGCGAGGGGCTGCCATTTGGTCTGAATCTGGCCACAGGCAGAATCTGTGCATCAACCATGGTGAGGACGTAGGTGCGGGGGGGGGGGCAGAACCTGCAGCTTCCTAGCACACAAGGTGGTGTCTCACCATAGCCAGGCTGAGACGGAGCACCCCAAAGGAGCTGCAGGTGGAGCCTGTGCACCTACCATGGTGCCCAAGTCTGGCTTCTGCTCCTGGGCTCGGTCTGGCTGCAAGGATCCAGGACAGTGGCACTGGCGCTCCTCTGGCCCACTAATGGCTTTTCCCATTCAGGGAGGCATGCAGGGAACTGGAGCCTGCCCCCCCCCCGAGACGAGACCTCTGCGCTCTTGACTCTGGCCAGCCCCTAGCACTTGTACTAAGGCACCACGACCGGAGTGTAGATAGGCCTGGGGGTCACCCCATTGCCGACTCCAGCCGTCCTTCTTGATGCTGGGCCACTCGGATCCAACCTAGTGGGAAGTGCTGCCACTGCTCCTGCCATTGCTGTGCTCCCCATGGAAGAGGAGGAGGAAGAGGTGAGCTGGGGGTGCAGGACGGATGAAGGAGAGAGACCCCGGCACCCCATGACTACAGCCACCACCACTGAGGTCTGCACAACTGGCAGCCCCTCGCCGCCATGGGCACAAGCTCCCAGCCAAAGCACATTTTCTCATAGGAAATAATGGAAACTGGGATCCCAGAACAATTCATTTGAATTTCCATCGTTTTCTATGAGGAAATTTGCTTTAATACACGAGTGCTTTGGTATACGAGCATGCTTCCGGAACAGATTATGTTCTTATAACAAGGTACTACTGTATTTAATTCAGTTGAAATTTCACTTGGCCTCTTATAATGTAGCCACTTGTTTCATCACAAGACACAGCTGCATGTTTTCAGTAGCCATGCTGTTCTAGAAAGTCAATATACTGACACAAATCACCATCAGAAACACATTGTCTAAAATAGTCTTTGGTGATTCTTTCTTCTAAAACTCAGAGCAGAATTCTTCAAATTTCGACACAGAATTAAATTTTAGAGACACAATGAGTGACCTCAAATCACAAGCCCAAAATTATCCAGATCTGATTGAAATCTTGGCTACCTTCCCTCCCACACACATTGATAGCAGTCTAGATAGCTTAACTTCTAATATGAATACTAACTTGAATTCAAATGAGCAAGTGCCATAATCTGATTTTTCAACTATGCACCAGTTTTTGTATTTCTTCACTGCCTAATACAGTTCTCAGATCACAAGACACAGAATATATTCAGAAATGCATACAGTAACCCCTCCACCTGTCGCGGGGGTTAGGGGCCCACCTGAGCCGCGATGACTGAAAATCCACGATATGCGGATGTGGGTCGGGTGGGGCCTGGGGGGTGGGCGATCAGATCCCCCTGCCACCGCTGGCGCGCGCCACTCTGAGAAGTCTTGAGGCGGCGCACACCAGCAGCATTGCGGGATCTGACTGCCCGCCGCCGCCCGCCCTGCCCGCCCCGAGACTTCTCGGCTGGGGCATCTCCACTGAAATGCACTGAAATGCATTGGAATACATTGGCTCAATGCATTCCAAAGAGGAAAAAAAATCTCCATTGAAATGCATTGAACCAATACATTTCAATGGAGACTGCGGGGCAGCGCCCCACACCGCATGGCCTGTGCTCTTCCAAGAAGCCTGGGGCAAGTACGGGCAGGGGGCGGGGGGCAATGTGATCGCCCCCCACTGCCTGCCTGCGCAGCCCCGAGGCATCTTATAGGATGTTTCATTTAGTTCTCCTTTAAGAGCAGAACCACTCCAAATATACTTTCAGAACAGCCAGCATTTTTCAAAAAAAGGCAAGTCAAGCATAGAACAGCATCATGTATTTATGCAGCACTGGAAAATATTACACTAAATCATTCAATATCTGTAAGTAGACATGTAACAGAAGAGATATTTTCTCCCTCCAGTTATAGGCTCCAAATTCAACACAGTGAGCAAAATGGGACTCTTTAGTGAATGTCAGTCAGTGTTTATCTAAGAGCAGTGTGCAGTTGCAAAAACAGCAATCATCATTGCTTAACAGGCCAAATGGTCTGGACCGCTAAATGGGTGCTTTGGTAGTTTCAGTATTCAAGGAATTTCCTAACATAAGTATCAGGAAACACACTTGGCATGAAGACAAAGAGAAGTGACTGCATCCATTCATTTAACACAAAATGGGAGCTGGCAAAGAGGAGCCAAGCAGTTTGCAGCTCAGAATCTTAACCACAAAGCAAATATTACACATATATTGGTGATACAGAGTACCAAATATGATTGCAAAACAATGTTATTAAACTTTTGCCAATAGTTTAAATGAAACAGAATGGAGCTTACAACTGGCTTCAAAGCTAGTAGCTGGTATGTGGTGCTCATTATGGGCGTTTATACATGACCCCTAAGCTCCGCTGCAAATGGCTCCCAGCTCTGGAGCTTAAAAATGTTTCCCCACCAGCTCCGGAGCTAACAGAAAATTAACTGCGACCATGCCCACCTAAACGCGTCCCAGCGCACTTTTCACCTGCTCTGGGAGAGTGAAAATTTTTGATGCGGAGAGTGCCGGGATCTCCTCACTTCTTTTTGTTGTTGTTTTTTGCCTCCCACCCCTTTAAGAGGAACCAGGAAGTGACGGGGGGTCGGAGCAACTTCCACCGGCACTCCGGAGGTAAGAGTGCATTCTTTTCTCCCTTTTTTTCTCCCTCCCCTCACGCAGACAGAACAAGGAAGTGCGGAGGGGGGTGGGAACGCAGGGAGAGCGACAAACCCTCAAGATCTCTGGTCCGAATTTAAGGGACCAGCGGATCTTAGGGGTCATGTAAAAAGGCCCTATGATTTTTTTTTCCCTTGTGCTATTCAAATGTTATTCTCTCTGATTCAGTCACTCAAACTGCTACAAATATTAAAACTGGTCTGTTCAGAGCTGATGGCTCAATGAGCAAACACTGTCACTCAAATATGGTGCTTAGTATTCCTTTGGTTAAAATTAACACAGGCAAAGCTCAGCAGAAAGCAGAGTATTCAAATAGCTATAGCACCCTACATTAGTAGGTCTTAAATTATTAAGCTATCTTTGTTTTTTGTGTGATTAATTATTAAAAGTTGAATGCTTGTCAACATATTCGTCACAGTATCAAGAGATTAGTGTTGCCTCATGCCTGTATTATCTGTTCCAAGCAGTGACCTTTGAATCATATTTTGTGTCTCAAAAGGTTTCTAGTTATGGCATGTCTCTCTTAGTAGGAAGCAAGGAACATGCAGAGATTTTTATAAGACATCGACACATTTAACAGATTAACTCAAATGCTGCCATAATGAGTATATTAATGAACTCACAAAGCAATCAGAAGTGGAACACTATACTGTGAGTGTAGTGTTAGTAAACAGCCCATAATAAAATCAGAATTAAGCATGGATTTGACCTATTAAATAGCTGTGTATGATAGGTGGCAAAATAGAGCTTGTACTAAGCTTAGTATTCATCCATCTCAAAACACATCTCCGTTCATGCACAGAAGGGTTCCCAAAAAAAAGAATACAGTATAAAAATGAGTTGATGTCTATGTCATTTTTATGAACAAATTTTGTATTAAGAGCTAGGCAGAAATCCAAAGCAACATCACAACTGCTTTTCAGCTCTATGTAACCAAATGTACTCAACCTATTATTTCTCCATTAGGTTGGTTTTCACAGCTTTTTGGTTAAAACCAGAGCTAGAAAAGTCCAATCCTGGGTTCCCTGGGCTTCCCTGACAGGCTGTTTTTGTGTTCCCTCCAGTCCATTAGACTCCTTTTTGCTCCCCAAAATGGTGTTATTCAACAAGAAAGATTCTTTGCTGCTCTTGGAAGACTCCACAGGCAATGAAGCCCATCTTGCAAAACTGAACACTGAGACAAAGTGAAAGAGAAAAAGGAGTGAGTAAGGATAAGCTGGAAGCCTCTGAACCAGGGAGAATAAAATTTGAAAAGCACAAGGGCAAAAAAGTTGTGGCATTCTAGGAGATGGAATTTTGCTGCATTTTTTTAAAACTCCAGACTCTGCGTTTTGTGTTGCCTGCTGCCAACTCCTTCCTATGTACCACCTTTGACTGCTCGATAATACATGGACTCTCAATGCTCATTTTCTGATCCAACTGGATGGCTCAACTACGGAGTTTGGGGGTGTTTAGTACTATTCTGTTTGCTCTACCTATGCCTTTACCTATGTCCTTATCCTGATTCTTGAGTCCCCTGGAGAAGCATGTTTTATGCTTCAGCTTGCTTAAGATCTTTAATGCCAGCTTACCTGTGTGTTCTATACTACCTAGTCTGTAACTGAATGGGATCACCATAAGACAGGCTGGGGTTTGTAGCAACACATCAGCCCCACGATAGCCTCAATGACATTACTGCATGCACAACATATTCTTACAACAGCCATAGGATGGACTTTTTATGGATGCTCCCCTCCGCCCTGTGCGGGGGCGGGGCGTCTTTGCCGGCTGGCCGGGTGGGTGCGTTAGGCTACGCAGTTTGCGTCGCCTACGCCTGGGAGCGCAGAGCACGAGCTGTCATTGCGCTCCCAGCTCCCTGCCCGGCCGGATCGCTATTGCGGGACCTCCGTTGCAAGCCTTACCGGCTTTGGGAGCTCCTGCTTGATCGCGTTCTTCTCGGCGGACCGGTTGCTGCTGCGCCACCGGGAAGAACATCTGACCGGCGGCAGCCTTATCTCCCTTCCGATCGGCCGGGCCTCTTCTCGGCGGACCGGTTGCTGCTGCACCGCCGGAAGAACACCTGTCTGGCGGCAACCCTTATCTTTATTCCCGATCGGTGTGAGGGTGGGGAGGGAGGGTTGGGTTGGCGGCACAGCTCCTGTGAGTTGGCCGGTCGACCGAGGGTGGGGGTGGGCTTTAACCGGTCGTGGGGGTTGGTTGGGGGTTGCTCTGGGGCTGGGCTGTGCTCGTGGCGCCTTTGCTGGATCTCGCGCCACGGGTATTCACAGCCTCTGGCAATAAATCACCGGGTTGGGTGGTTGCTGTTGGATGTTATTTTTGGTTGGGGGTGGCTCATAGTGTTTATAGTGATTGGTGGGGCCTGGTGGGGAGCGATTTGCTTACTGTTATTGGGTTTAGAACTGGACGCAGTGGTGGTTTTGTAGGAGGGCGGCCATTTTGTATTTGATGTGGTTTACTTTCCACTTTAAAAATCTGTTGCCATCCACCTGATTATTTCCTGGGTAGTGGTCCATCCGAGCGGGGTTTACTTGTGATCTCTCGTGTTTGTGGTGGGCTGAGTCATTTGATTGCTTGGGGGCCACCATCCTCGTAGGTGGCTTGCAGGCCGCACGGCAGCCATTTTGTTTTCTTGTTTTTCTCTGGCCTGGCCTCGGATTCTATCTGTCGCCATCTTCAGCTTGGGGTGGAGCTAATTTATCTGGCTGCCCAGTGCTGGTGTCTTTATTGGTCAGGGCACCTTGTTGGCTAATTATTTGGGCCACCTAGCTGTTGTTGGCCTGTTCCCCGTGTCTCTTTGTATTGAGCTATGCCTCCAAAAAAGGCTCCAGGTAAGGGCAAGGGCAAAGCACCGGCGCCTAAGCGTCTGCCCTCTCGACCTGACCCTGAGGTCTCATCTTCGGACGAGGATGAATGGCCGCAGTTTGCGGTGGCGTGGCAAAAATTGTCGCGCTTGGAGCGTGAACACGCTACGCAGAAGGGGATGGCGTCTTCTTACGGGGGTGGTGCTCGCCCCAGGGATGCTAAGGCCCGCAGTAAGGCGGGTCTGCGGATGTTAGGTGACCTTATGATGACTCGCATTTCTGCGCTCAAGGCGGCGATTGCTGGTTCCTCCGGTCAGGCTGCCTTGGATGTTTCCCACAGGTCTGCAGCAGTGTCGGCACCACAACCAGCGATTTCCACGGATGGCACCTTGCCTGGCGTCCTTCCTGATGGTACGGCTAATGAGGGGTCCGAGGACGGCGTTCCGCAGGTGCTGGACCTGTCACTGTCGGCAACATCTCCGAGTGGTCCTGTGCCATTGGCAATGCGACGTCCTGGGCTGGGTGAGTGTAGCACTGCTTCTCATCGTATTACTGGTCCGGTCACTTGGCCTTGGCCGGCTGCACCGCGTGAATCGCAGGCTTTGGCGGAGGTTACTGTCCCTGGGCGCGTTCCGTTGCTGAGTTTTGGGCAGTGCACTGACCTAGCGACCCGACGGCTCACCGACGCGGCTGCTCAAACTGAGACATTACCTTCTTGTGCACCCGGCTCGGGGGAGGGAGTGCCTCCTGGGGTGCCCCCGGTGGGGTCTGCCCCCCCGGTGCAGTCCCAGTCTTCTGATAATTCACCATCTCCGTCCGGTAATCTTGACCTCCCGGAGGGTGATGAATCACTGCCATTAGGTGATCATTTGTCCGAGTCTATGGTGGCTAGAATTACTGCGGGCAAATATGTTGAAATTTTTGATTTGCTTAATCCCGAGATCGATCCTAAGGATTTGGAGCATCTGGATGAGAAAGAGAAGGAGCGGATACGGAAACGTAAGCCGGACCGCTCATGGAATAATTGGCTTAACGCTTTTGTCATTTTTGCTGGGATATACTCTCAGGCTCATCCTGAAAAGGGGTCGGCATTGTGGCATTATTTGGATTTGATTATACGAGCCCGCAGTGATTTCCCTAATATGGCTTGGCTGATTTACGATGAAGGCTTCCGCCGTCGGATAGCCAAGGATCCTAGCTTACGCTGGGACCGCCCTCATAATTATTTGTGGCTCAGGGCGATGAGTGCACGGGCTAATGAGCGATTCGACAGTGGTCACCCAGTTTTTCGCGCTGGCACTTCATCCAATACCCGCGCTGTTGCGGGTCAGCTGGTTCAACCCCGGCTGGTCTGTTTTGATTACAACAGCCGGGGATCGTGCGGGCGGTGCCAATGTAAGTTTCGACACATCTGCTCGACTTGCGGTGCCAACCACCCCGCGTCTACCTGTACTCGGGGTAAGCCTGGGAGTGAAGGGGGTAAGGATTCCGGATCAAAGCGTGGCCCTTCTGGCGCGAACGTGCCTCCAAAAGGGACCTAGTCCGATCAAGGTTTCGGTTCTTCAGGCGTGGCTTCGTAGCTACCCTGATTTGGGGGAGGCATCTTACTTGCTGGACGGATTTACGCATCGATTTCGCATTCCGTTTGTTGGAGAACGGATTCCGTACATGTCTCGGAATCTAAAATCTATTTTAGGCATGGAACATATTGTTCGGGATAAGATCGCGAAGGAACTGGCTGCTGGTCGTGTATCTGGCCCATATTCTCACCCTCCCACTCCGTTTTTTCAGGTATCTCCATTGGGGGTGGTTCCCAAGAAGACACCTGGTGAATTTCGTCTTATTCACCATTTGTCTTATCCTGAAGGGGCTTCTGTTAATGATGGGATACTGCGCGAATTGGCCACTGTTTATTACACATCTTTTGACGCTGCAGTGCGCATGGTCCGCAGCTGCGGCATCGGAGCTGAGATCGGTAAGTGCGATATCAAATCTGCCTTCAGATTGCTTCCGGTACACCCAGATGATTGCGAGCTGTTAGGCTTCGCATTCGAGGGTTCGTACTATATGGATAGATGTATGCCATTCGGTTGCTCCATCTCCTGTTCCGCTTTTGAGCGATTCAGCTCCTTTTTGGAATGGGTGGTTCGACAGCAATCACGTAATTCGCATGTTGTCCATTATTTGGATTATTTTTTATTTGCAGGAGCCGCCGGTACGGGTCAGTGCGCTGCCCTTATGTCTAAATTTCAAACTATTGCACAGGAATTGGGTTTGCCCTTGGCAGAAGACAAAACAGAGGGACCTGCCACTGTGCTGACGTTTCTTGGGATCGAACTTGACACCGTTAATCAGGCCTGCCACTTACCGGCTCCAAAATTGGTTGAATTATGGTCCAGACTTACTGCTATGATGGCGCGCACGAAGGCCACCCTTCGTGAGTTGCAGCAACTTATCGGGCATCTCAATTTCGCTTGTCGTGTGGTTGCCCCCGGCCGCCCTTTTTTGCGTAGGTTATGTGATTGTGTTGCCGGACTTCGTAGTCCGCATCACAGGCGCCGTATTTCGGCCGACATCAAGCACGATTTGGCACTGTGGCTAGAATTTTTGTCTAGCTTTAACGGTGTTTATTTTTGGCGCCATGAGGTTTTGGACGGTGCCAAATTTCAGCTTCAGACGGATGCGTCTGGGGCTCATGGGTTTGGCATGTTTTTTCGAGGCCGTTGGTGTTCCGGGGAGTGGCCCCAGGAATGGCAGCTCAGTGGCTTGACGCGCGATCTCACATTCCTTGAATTATTCTCCATTGTTGGAGCAGTATATTTGTGGGCGGATGTGTGGGCTAATTCGGCCGTGAGGTTTCAGTGCGATAACTTGGCGGTCGTTCATGTGGTTAATAATTTGACTTCTAGATTGAAGCGTGTTATGTGCTTGGTAAGGGCCCTTACCTTGCGATGTCTTCGATTTAACATTCTGTTTCGCGCTTGCCATGTCCCGGGGGTAAATAATGATTTGGCTGATGCTCTGTCCCGCCAACAGATGGAGCGGTTCAGAGCGTTAGCACCCTCTGCTTGGAAGGAACCAGATCAACTCCCATCAGAGGTATGGAGCCTTGGCGGGTAGCGGCCAATCGGGCCATGAGTCTGGCCTTAGCCCCTAGTACTCGGCAGGCGTATTCCGCCGCTTGTGTGGAGTACGCTCGTTTTTGTACTTTGGAAGGTATACATCAAATGTGGCCGGCGACTGCAGACCAGTTAGTGCAGTTCGCGGTGTACTTGCATTTTCAAGGATTGGCGCCACGGACCATCCAGGGAAAATTTTCGGCATTGTATTATTATGCTAAGGCCCAAAGTTTCGCTATTCCTGACTGTCAATTCAGGATTGCGAAAATGATTGAGGGTTGGTCGCGTGAGAGGTGCAAATTTCCTGACACCAGGACGCCTATTTCACCTAATATGTTGTGTTGCCTCGCAGAGACATGGTCGCGAGTTTGTGTTAATAGTTTTGAAGTTTCATTGTTCCATGCTGCTGCCTTAACCGCTTTCTTCGCTGCTCTGCGTATCAGCGAGCTTGTGGCCTGTTCCAAATCTGATACCTCTGAGATGGCCCTGATGTGGACCGATTTGGCCTTGGGGGCGGACCATGTTGTGATCCGCTTGCGTAAATCGAAAACTGATCAGCGGGGCAGGGGCACCTTGATACATCTTCGTAGATGTTCTTTGGCGCAAATTTGCCCCATTGTTGCCTTGCATCAGTACGCCCGGCAAATTGGCAATTACCGGGGTTACTTATTCCAGCACGAGGACGGGTCGCCTTTGACCCGCTATAAATTTTGGAGGGTTTCTCTTAGGGCCTTACAGCTTGCTGGTATACAGGGGTGGCATTTCGGTACCCATTCCTTCAGGATTGGGGCGGCCTCGACGGCAGCCGCGATTGGCATTGATTCCGTTGGCATTCAGAGAATTGGCCGTTGGAAGTCGAATTCTTTTAAGGCATATGTGCGCCCGTTAATGGACCGGTGATACCGGTCCAGTCTTTCTGCTTTCTCGTTTCAGGTCCGGATGCTGAGCTTCGCACCCGAGTTGTTGTCTACGGCCATAGTTTTGTATACTGGGCGGCAAAGTATGCTGCTCGATCCGGACGTGGCCGCGATCTCGGCCTGGGACAGTGGGCAGAGCTGGTTTGGAGGGGACGACGGGGCATGTCCTGGAATTCATTTTTGACTACAGCTCTTTCGGACACCCTTGACCCTCCGCCTGCCATTGTCATCGTTCATCTTGGTGGCAACGACTTGACCCGCATGTCGGGTAAAACTTTGATTCTTAAGGTCATTGATGACCTGAGAGTTTTCAAACAACATCGCCCTCATACCCGCATTTTGTGGTCGGCGATTATTCCCCGTTTACAATGGGGTCCACACCATCTTCCCCAGCACATGCATAAAGCCCGTAAGGGAGTTAATCGGGAGGTTGCCCGGGTGGTCAAGTCTGAGATGGGTAACGTCATTCTGCACCCTACTATTACGGCTCGAGATCTCAGCCTTTATCGTCCGGATGGCGTACATTTGTCTGATAGGGGCCTCGATGTGTTTCTTCAAGATATCAAGGAGGGCCTGTGTGCCGAACTTTTCGGCGGGTTGGGGTAAGAGACTGCAGTGCGTCTCTTTGTGGCAGGTAGCGCTTATAAATTGCTTATGTCACGGCCCCATGGTTTAATAATATCTGCAAGGTCCCGGCAGCCCTCAATTAAATTAGAGTAGGGTTTAGATAGGGAACTAATTAACAATAATCCCACGAGCCCATAGAGGGCTGCCAACGTGTTGTTATCAAAGGGGCCAGGTAAAATCATCCCATCCATAATGGTTGGCGCTACCTCACAGGTCCTCCTTGAGTTAATTCGTTATACTTACAGTTAATATTCGTCTCCTGTATTTAATAAATCGTGGCCCATGTTAAACCAACTTAAAACTGTGTCGTCTCGTTATTCCGGCCTAGACTGGCAATGGATGCTCCCCTCCGCCCTGTGCGGGCGCGGGGCGTCTTTGCCGGCTGGCCGGGCGGGTGCGTTAGGCTACGCAGTTTGCGTCGCCTACGCCTGGGAGCGCAGAGCACGAGCTGTCATTGCGCTCCCAGCTCCCTGCCCGGCCGGATCGCTATTGCCCACCCTCCCGCCACGTACTTATGGTGCTGGTGATGCTTTGCTGGTCGCTTCGGGGCCGGATGGGAATTTTTGACTGCCATTCTAATTGGCCGTGAATGGCAGTGTGTTTTCACCCATCCCATCAGTCACTTGTTGGCGAGGAGTGCTTAATACCCTGGTCACGATTTGGCGGGTAGCGCTTATAAATTGCTTATGTCACGGCCCCATGGTTTAATAATATCTGCAAGGTCCCGGCAGCCCTCAATTAAATTAGAGTAGGGTTTAGATAGGGAACTAATTAACAATAATCCCACGAGCCCATAGAGGGCTGCCAACGTGTTGTTATCAAAGGGGCCAGGTAAAATCATCCCATCCATAATGGTTGGCGCTACCTCACAGGTCCTCCTTGAGTTAATTCGTTATGCTTACAGTTAATATTCGTCTCCTGTATTTAATAAATCGTGGCCCATGTTAAACCAATTTAAAACTGTGTCGTCTCGTTATTCCGGCCTAGACTGGCAAAAAGCAGTTGTAGAATAAGTACTTCCCTGAACCAGCAACATCTCTGGAAAGCAAGAGAACCAGACAGGACCAAAGGAGGCGAAGAGTCAGTGAAAGCAAAATGTGTTTGGAAATCATTATTTTGATCTTGAAATTAAAACTGAAAAAATGGTGCATCCTTAATTATAATAAGAGTCCAAGAAACAAAATATAGGTTACTATTACTAATTTGGCCAAAAGAATAAATGGGTATATTAATTTTTAGGAATCCCTCTTGTGACCAACATAATTCCCAGGCAGCTCTTGACTTTAGCTGCAGAGCTCTTTGAAAGTCATTAATCCATTAACTCCATCTTACAAGTAATGCAAATCAATGTCATTTAGACCTGTGGGTCTGCTCTGACACTTATAAACAATCACCAGAACAAATGACATCTCTATTATCCCCTGCCTGCATTTAGATTTCATCTGCAGTCTTCTTTTAAATATTTGATTTGGCATTTGCAAAGAAATAACTCACGGTAGGAACCACATTTCAGTGTGATAGAACATAAATTATCTACTCAACATTCAGGGGGAAACTTTATCAATTGTCCAGGAATCTCTGACCTGCATTTATCTTCAAATGTTCTGTAACAGCTATGGCACCTCTAAACAGTGTGGAAGCAGCTAAATTAAAATGTTAATTCCCTGCAGTTTGTTCCATGTTCATCTTCCATCAAAGAAAGGGCAGCACAGTATGGAACAGATGAATGACTAAATTTTGACTTTCTTTCATTTTTCCTTTGAGTGAAGAAGGACAAAAATAATTGCCCACCATTTTTCTTCTTTCCCACATTCCTATACTTCATATAATAACTATGCAACAAAGACCACTCTAATAACGGGCACATACCACCTGGAATCAACTATCCATAATGTACATTTATTTTACTGTGAGGTCAAATGAAACAGCATTCTGAAAATTTTTCCTCCGAGTAACCTAGCTCCTCTTATGTGACATAAATCAACTGCCCAGTTATCTGCAAAGCACTATCAACCAAAACAAATTTACTATTAATTCTTGTTATGCTAGTATTTAGAGGCTTGAGTCCAGCTCAGCCTGGTTGAACAAGCTCTTGAACTGAACCCAGTTATAAGGGAGCAGAAAAAACAGCAGTTGACAAAACCAAACTATAAAATGCTCAGTGGCAAAAAGATAATACATGACTTTTGGAGGTTACTAGATTTTAAAACAATTTCTTTTATAAACTGACTGCTGAGTAAGTTACTCATTGGTGAGTAAGTTACTGATTGGATCACTTCTCAAAAATGTAACAAGTAAGTCTGCGAAGATTCGCAGTCATCCAGGTGAGTTTATCTGGAAGTTGTGTCATGGCAACTGGACTTCTTTTTCTTGAGAGACTGAAACTTTTGCTACTCATCCAAACAGCTTCATCAGTCTGAAAAAAGCTAGTTGTGAGTCCTAGGGCATAAGGGCTTTATATGTAAGCATATATGAGACAGATGAAGCTGTTTGGATGAGCAGCAAAATGTTTCAATCTCTCAAGAACTCCAGTTGCTATGAATCAACTTCCAGGTAACAAGTAAGATGTTATTTAATTTCTTCAAAAATATTCAGGGGTGACATTTCATGAAATCTTACCACATAATATGCATAATGAGTTGTAACAAAATTGCTAGTTTGATAAAATTCATGCCAAGCTGCATTACTTCAAACAAAAACATAGTGGCGAGTTATAAAAAAAAAATCAGCTTTCATTTGTAGACTATACCAACAGTGATTAGAGACCGAGCCAGAAAGTAAGTCACTTATTCTAAGTATTCTGAAGCAAGAGCAATAATTTGGTCACTGTTTTGGTTATCACAGATCCCCATCTATTCAAATGTTAATCTAACAATGTCTGTAATTAATTGATCTCTTTCCAACAGATGACTTCAATAATGGATAAAACAAGTCTTTTGAACCTATTTTATAAACTCCACAGTACCTTTTCTAGGAATTTTATTAGACAAAGTAGTCTATGAAATGGCATTGATTACCAGCACCAAGAGTTCAACCAGATAAGCACAGAATGGCATTCATTTTTACATGTAAAAGATTGCAGAATAGAATACTGTAGTTTTAATACAAGAACTACTAAAAGTATGTGTAGCTACAACTACGGTATGTATTTCAGACTGACATAGTAGGAAAATAAATCCATTTACAGCTGGATTTTAATAGGAAACATCTAAGCACAATACAATGCTTTTTAAGAATTACAGTATATCGATAGCTCTGTATAATCTATATAGTAACTGCTTCAAGATGCATACCTCCCTGTACACGTATACATAGTTGTTTAGTTAGTGGGATAGACACTGGTGGCGATGAAATGACAAGGTATAAAAGGTATGTGAACATTATGTTTTATTAAGAAGCCTCCAAGCTGAATCCAGGCATGATGCTGAGAAGCTTACCAAACATGCTACTGTATATGGATTCAGAGAAACTACTACTTCCTGCAGTAACCTACTCAAGAGTCAATGCTTTCCCTAAGTGTCTGCTTAAATGCATCCCATGACCCAAGAGCGTCTTCTGAGTCTCATCATATCATGAATGACTAGTAAGACTTTCACCAATACCAGTAAGATTCCCTGGCTTCCCATGCAAATTAGACCTGGACCTCAAATCCCACCTTTTTATGCTAAACTTGTGGTTCTATCTGACTTTTCTTTACAGTTTCTTGCCTGTCATTTCTGTGTGGAAAACTTAAATCTTACATCACTGGGTGTCCTTTTTGTGCGATGCCCCCCCCCCAGGAAAAGTGACATTCTCTGTGTGTTCTGTAACAACACTGTGCAGCTTGGCATTTTTGCAGGAAAAATAGCAACAAAATATCTTTTAAAACCCCACAAGATTTCAGGGTGTGTGTGATCTCACATAGAGCAACCTCCATCTGAGAAGAAAGGCTAAAGCATTTGGGGCTCTTTAGTCTGGAAAAAAGGCACCTGAGGGGGAATATGATTGAGACGTACAAAATAATGCAGGGCATGAATAAAGTGGATAGAGGGACGCTCTTCTCCCTCTCACAAAGTACCAGAACTAGGGGACATACACTCAAATTGAGGGCTGGGAGAGTAAGAACAGACAAAAGAAAATATTTTTCCACTCAGTGTGTTGTTAGTCTGTGGAACTCCCTGCCACAGGATGTGGTGATGGCATCTGGCCTGGATGCCTTCAAAAGGGGATTGGACAGATTCCTGGAGGAAAAGTCCATCACAGGTTACAAACCATGATGGAGATGTGTAATCTCCAGGCTAAAAACCGGGATACTTCAAGGACCAGATGCAGGGGAGTGGTATCAGGAGATGTGGGGCCACTGTGAGATACAGGAAGCTGGACTAGATGGGCCCTTGGCCTGATTCAGCATGGCTCTTCTTATGTTCTTACGTTAAAAGCGAAACCTCTCCTCATTTTGTTTCTCTCTGATAGAAAGAGGCTGCAGTAGTCATGCCATACTCAGGAGAGTAGAGTGTTAAATCACAGGGAGGATAAAAGCCAAAAAAGATTCATGGGGAAAGACAACAATGCAAGGAAAAGAGTATATGGGTTGACTCAAAGAAATAAGCCATGGTCTTTTGATGTCAGCGGCTGGAATCCTGTTGGACATGGGCAGTCCATAAAATCCCCAGTGGTTTTACGCATGATCTTCGTTAAATCCTTCAGAAACACCAGGCTTAATGCTTGCATAAAGAAGTCTTAATAGACTATTCCTGGGGAAAGGATATAAAAATCAAATTGATCATTGTGCAAATGGTCTCACTGGGAAAAGAAATCCTGTGAAGAGAAGTCTAGAATTGTCTGTCTTAAAGTCATACCTCAGAGTCAGTGCCAAATGTGAAAGGGGGTAGCTATCAAGCATTCATCTTGTCGGCTTTTTGAGTATGTTCACTAGCAGTTGAAAGAACAAGACACAAACCAGGAGGTTAGCTGATTATTTTGAAGCATTGGGTGATGTGAATTATGCACCCATATGTCCTAGTGTTTGGGGGCTTGGCAAAGCCTCCAGGTGCATCCTGGGGATATACAAGTGATGACTGGTACAATCAACATACCCTGCACTTTTGTTCAGAGCACTGGGCCCTGATAAAATCCCAACTTGTATTAATGTTCCTGTACAACTTCCTTGACTTCTTTACTGTACAGTAGAACCCCAGTATCTGCTGGGGATTGGTTCCATGCCTTCCCGTGGATAAGAGAGAATGCCAAAATGTCCCCAAAACAGCTGTTTTGGGATAGCAACTTGCTTTTCAGCTGCTGTTTTGCAACAGTAGCTTGCTTTGCAGCTGCTGTTTATGACAGTAGCTTGCTTTACGGCTGCTGTTTTATGACAGTAGCTTGCTTTACAGCGGCTGTTTGTGACAGTAGCTTGCCTTGCAGCTGTTGAATTATTTATTTATTTTCCTCTGCCAACTGTGGATAATTGAATCAGTGGATAATGCAGTGATATGGGGGTCCTACTGTACATAAATGAGCCTTTTTAAAAATTAAAGTAACATATTACCTCTCTCTTTTATTTGGCTCAATGTTCCTGTGTTTAATTACTTGGATTCATCCTTTTGTTTGAGGTCAATTACAGCAATATATGTAAAATAATGTGCATTTATTCACTTCTGTGCAATAGCTGGATATTGCATGTCCAGCTATTCCTCACTTAGTAGGAAGTGCCACTGAGCCAATGGGACTAGAGCAGATGGTGTTATCTTAGCTGTTCTCTTTCAGCTTTGTAATTCTGCCATTTCTTACATGTTCAAAGGCCCAAAAGACTTCTGTGGTAGAGTTTTCATGTAGAAAACATGAACTTGCATGATGTAGTAGTGACTGCGAAACAGAAGGCACGAAGATCCCAGATTTCCTCTAGATTACACCCTAAATCCAGTTCTTATAGTCATGCATGTACTATTTGCACAGCTGTCATTTTGCTGATCTTTATTTGCAGGTAGAAGCTCTAGTTTATCCAGTGGTGCAAACTTCACCTTACATAACTGTAAGACAGAATGGTATGGGGCATGTAAAAAGCAGTGGATATGTAGTAATGTTACTCTCTTTCTTAAGGGCATTTTAGCCCTAGCCTGTAGGGACAGATCCTTAGGCTTGATTTAATTAATTTTGATGTGTTTCAATAAAACCAGAAGCCATTTTGAGGGGACACAGGAAGGGAAGGATTGGGGTTATTTCACAAAGCCTCATGTCTCCTGAAAACACATGCAGTCATACAAACATGACACTTTTCAGGATTTAGAAAATCTTCTTCTACATCACTAAAGAGTTTCTTCCAAACCATGAACTAGAAACTTGTTCTTAAGAGGGAAGGAGATATTTCCTCCACCCAGAATAAATGGAACCATGAACATGTTTTAAAAATATATCTGAAATCTTAAATACAAAATAACATAGGACAATGGTCCCCCGCCCTTTCGCGGTTCATATACTGCAGTACCGCTATATTGCGGGACCACAGTATATGAAAAAAGGCCCCCTGGGGTAAGGGGGGAAAGGCCTGTTTCAGGCCTCCTGAACTTATCCCAGGACTGGTGCTGCCCCAAACGGGCCTGCAAGGGCCTTCCCAGGCCTTCTGGAGGCCCCAAAAGGGCCTCCGTGCAAACTGGAAGTGACTTCTGGATCCCCAAAAATCATTTCTGAGGGTCGGAGGGCCTTTCTAGGACTGTCAGAGGCCTCAGAAATAATTTTAGGCAATCCGGAAGTCACTTCTGGTTCAGGGCAGCACCAGGCTGGGGATAAATACAAAAGCCCCCAGCTAGGCCCCCCAGGCCCGACCCAACCTGCATCCGGATATCGTGAATTTTCAATTATTGCAGGTTGGGTTGAGTCCCTAACCCCAGCAATAGGCAGGGGATCACTGTGCTGGTTTGTATTTTTCATTAAAACATAAAACATAAGGGCACATCTCATTTTCCAGTGTAGGGATTCCATACCCCAATAGGCTCTGAACCCCAAAATAACCTGGCAGCACTGAGGCAGCCTAAGCCCTGGACAAACATGTCCAGAGAGCAGCAGGGAACCCAGTGTGGTTAAGCTGACCTGGAGCTGACAGAAGTCAGCCCCAACAGGAGGCCAGGGGAAACTGGCAATCCCAGATATCAGGCTATCATGCACATCTGGTCTGTAACCAGCCTGAAGCTCCTTCCTCTCTCCCTTATCAATGAGTCCTTAATAGCCAGCATTTCCTCATAGATAAGGGTGCATACGTGAGGACCCTCACTCCCCCCACCAATGGAATTCATACGTGACCAAAGACCATCCTTCCTCTGTCTTCCTCTGTCCTATTGTCAATGCTTCTCTCCACCCCTTGTGTACTTGTTTACTATTACCAATAAAGAGCCTTCGGTCCCAGGCGTGGCACAGATACACTCTCACACACTTGCTCTCTCGCTCTCACCCACACACAGACACCCATACACAGAGAGATGCAGCCTGGGACCAGGAGATGATTGTATCCCAAATTCTGTGTATGCGTAATTAATGCTACAAGCTAGGAAATCTATGCCCTTTCTTTTAATGCTATTTTTAAAAACTGTAACTATACCAAATCACAAAAAGAGAAACAGATGGGTAGTTCAAATAACATTCACAGTCCTTACCTACACTTACTAATGAACACGTTACAGCCATCCAAAAATTGTGCTATTTACATAAACTTATTTACTAACTTAGAAGAAAAAGAAACAAACATTTATGTAAACTTTCTTAAAGTGCATTGCCTAAAATTTATGTTTGCTTTTTAAATGAAGGCCTTTTATTAAACTATATTTAATATTCTTGCCACATAATACCATGTATGTTTAATCTGATATATACTCTGCTGAGTTAAATGGGAATTACTATCTGGTAACTATGGTCAGGATTGCATTTTTAACCTTTTACACAACCATTAATATTCCTACACAACGTGCTCCTTTTCACACAATAATTTCCAGTTGTTTGAACATCTGATGGTCAATTAATAGATGTCACATTGCTCATTTATTCTATTTTGATTTAGGCATCTGTCCATTATATAGCTATCTTAAGTAGTCCTGTCAGCTATGCTAAAGAAGAGTTGTGCATTTCTCTGATAATCTGAAATAAAACAATTGTTCTATGAACTTTTATTATTGCTAGCCTTTGTGGCGTTGGATTGAAAAATATGGATTCGGCACAGGAACAATGCTAGAACGTGCCTTAGAATGCTCTCGTGTTATTACATGTTTATTAAGTAACTGACTGAAAATTGTGATCGTGCAGTGAATCAAAGAATCAGCTGAAGAGTCTTTAAAAATACGAAAATCAAAATAATCACCCACAAACTGCTCCACATTTTCCTCTTGAAGGGTAATTTGTATTCTTGCTGGCTATGGACAAAGAACACTTTCTCTGTATATTTCTTGTTCATGATGCTAAATGAAAACCCCTAACAACTGAATACAGCAGATTCATAAAAGATCAAAACTCTCTTCTCTTTGGAACTGGTTCTAGGCAATTTAAATAAAATTAAAGAGTCTGTCAAAATGACTTTCAAGAAGAAAATACAACAGGAAACAGAGCCCTCACAAGAAAACTGCAGACACTTGATCTGTTATTATTTGCATGTTTTATGTATGCTAAATATGGAAGAATGTTAAATTAAAACCAAATTACTATATGTGGTTCTGTCACTTTGTTTTCTCTTTTGACAGCATGCAAGCCAACACCCTGGGGCAGCTCTGGCACAGGGCTGACTTTCTGATTCCAAACCTCAGGCCAAGCAGTGTGTCAAAGGACAGTAAACCACTCAGCTCTTGACTCCTCTTCATAAATAATTCCTCCAGGCCAATGAAGAAGAGTAGATGCGGCTCTCAGCTTCCTTGTGGTTACTTGAGAGCACTCTCAGGCCTCCGCATCTGTGCAGGCTGCTTATTCCTCTGTGGGAAACTGTAGCAGCCTCCTGGGATTGGCAAGAGAAAACTGGCAGAAATGACTCCTTCTCCCTGCCTGGAATCCTCACTCTGGAGCACTCCTGTGCAATCAATCACAGCCGAAAGGTCAACAGACAGCTTTCAAATAACTGATCCATTTAACTACTGACATTGATCTGGGCCAGAGAGGCAGAGTTGTTGGAGAAGGGAGGAAAAAAGGGGGGGGGGAGGAAAAAAGGAAGGGAAAAAGAAGGATGTGTTGGTCAATCAAGGGAGAAAGAAATCCTTTTAAGCCTGGAAATAAGGCTTTAAATAAAACGGGCTCCCACAAGTATTTCACTCCTAATTCACTAAGTGATCTGCAGAAGATTAGAGCCTTAGGTATTTAGTTGCCTTAAAAAAGGGACAGAAGCAACATCAGCAGACAAGGAAAATTATTCAGTCTTCAGGGCTATTACACATACAGCTGTACTCCAGAATCTACAGAAAGTGGGCTGGTAAGGGCCACATTCAGATCACAAAATCAGCAGGTGAAGGAACAGACTCTTTTGTGGACACAAAGATATCCTTTCATTATAAAAAGTGTGACGCAGTAGCGTTTAGGAGGCTTTTGGTGTGTGTGTGTGTGTTTTGGGTGCGTGCGTGTCTGTTTGTTTGTTTGTTTGTTTTTTGGTTTGTTTTACAGCACACCTGGGAATTTTTATATTCTAGAATTAAAA
Organism: Phrynocephalus guinanensis; assembly: GCA_037367245.1. Lineage (NCBI taxonomy): Eukaryota > Metazoa > Chordata > Lepidosauria > Squamata > Agamidae > Phrynocephalus > Phrynocephalus guinanensis. The sequence continues at coordinate 21,662,311 of CM074741.1, forward strand.
TGGGAATATTTTCTTTTTAAAAAAAGTTGGTGAGGGTTTTGATCCTGTTAGGCAGAGAGCCTAAAGCACTCAGAGTATCCTTATTTCTTATTTCTTGCATTTTTTTATTCCTTTGCTTCTCCTACTACCTTCTCTCCTTCTCTCCTTCCTTCCCAAGATGCTGCTCTTGCCAGAATTCTAAAGTGATAACCAGTAGAGGCCTTTAACCTTATGCCAAAAGCAGGTTGCTACTCCTGATTTAGATTCTTACCCCTTTTGTCCTAAAAGAAAAGAAAAAACATATCGACGTCATAGTGTGTAGACATGTAGACATAGAGAAAGAAAATTAGGTAAAGCGTTACAAAATCAGTATTACTCATATATGTATTATAGTTATTTATTTAGTTTACTCCTCTAAATATTTAGCCCAGACATCTCAGAAAACATTGCAGATGTTTGCATTTATGTGTTGCATGCATATGATGCTATACATCACCAGGTACATGTTTACAAACATACACACATGAATAATATCTTGTAAAAAACACTTTGGCACCCAGTGCTATCAGAATTCAATTCAATACATTCAGAAAGAAAAGTTTAGAGTGGGAAGAAAAGCCAAGAGCCAAGCCTACCTCAGAAGAGAGATTCATACTTAACGGTTCTTTTCACATATTTTTAAAATGTGCATAGAGGATAAAACAAGCTCTCCTTCCTGGTCCTAAGTGATGCATGTCTAATTTAAAGACTTCCCACACTATTAGGAACCCCCCCCCAAAAAAGGCTTAGAGCATGAATGTAGATATACAGCCTGTTTTCCGTTCTGCATATGAACACACACAACTAGGGGGTGGCTTCATCAGTTTGTCTTCAAAATCTCTCCATTCATCCTGGATGACAATTCTGAAAATTCTATGCCTGAATAACTGCAACATTAAATGATAATTCTGTATCTGAAACAAACTTAACTGATCAAAACATTAAAGATGAAGCAATCATAACACTTCATTCAAACAACCTTTGAACTTAGTAGAGATAGGCATGAATTCAAAAAAGAACTGCAAAATTTATTCAGAAGTCACCAATTGGTCAATTCACAGCCATACAAATCAGTAACCCACAACAAATGCAATGCTTTGTGGGTTTTTTGTTGTATTTGCTAGGTTATAAAATGGTCTTCAGGGTGCCTAGATGCCCTGAGCACATCCGATCTTGCCTGATCTCGGAAGCTAAGCAGGGTTGGCCCTGGCTAGTTCTTGGATGGGCAACCACCAGGGAATACCAGATGCTGTAGGTGCCTGGAGTAGGAACTGGCAAACCACTCAAGTATTCCTGCCAAAAAAACTCTATGGACATGGGGTCATGAAGAGACAGTCACAACTGTACTACTACTACTACTACTACTACTACTACTACTACTACTACTACTACTACTACTACTACTACTACTACTACTACTAAATGGCCTTCAAGGCACCTAGAGACACCACAGTTGCAAGGAGGCTTCCCTCCAACATTGGTGAAGATTGGGTTTCCTGAAGTGAATTGCCAGAGGCATTTTCCTAGGGGTCCAATTTGTAAGTGTCTAAAACCCAATCTTCAACTAACAGAGAGGGATTTTAGAGGAGAGCAGGGGAAGCTTTCCTATAATTTCTGTGTCTCTAGGTACCTTGGGGGCAATATTATTGGTTTTTAAAATAAAAAATGAATTGACAAATTGATTGATTTGTAAAAAGTTTCATAAATTTGTTATTCATGATTCCTCAACCTTGATGAATCACAAATCTCAACAAATCGTTTTTTTCTGATTCATAGGTATCTCTAAACCCAAGTTGTTCACATATTCAAGCAATATCAAAAAACATGCATGTGCTCTTTTCCCAAATTCTAATATCCAAGAATGTCTAACTCAGATCTATTTCAACATAATGCATACAGTCTGCCCTACCTTTCTTCTGCAGCAAACACAAATCAAAAAGCCAACCCTCAAACATCTCTTTCTCTCCCTCTCTTCAAATCCCTCCTGCACAACAGGGACTCTTAATGCCTGAGAAATTCAGAGTAGGTAGTTTATGGAACTCCTTCTTCTTCTGCATTCCACATGGTTGTACAGCTTCCATCTACTGGAAAGAGACAAGCTATATTGCCCACTAATTAACAGGCTTGGCCAAATCCATTTAAGAAAAATGTCATCACAAAGCAACTCTTATCCTTCTTTAAAGAAGAAGGATGCAGTATATGACCATTTAAATACTCCAAACTGCTCAGGAGAGATGGAATGAGTCCCTAGATACAAGGGCTTAGATCATTTCAAGATTCCCACATGGGTCAATAAAAATGCAAGAACAAAAGAAACTGTGCTCAAGGGATTATCACAAACAAAGTAAATGAAAACCTTCATGTTCCCGTAACCATTTCAGAAGAAGCAATATTGCATTTAAGGATGGGGACAGGAACAGAATTAGAATTAGACATAAACAACAGGATTAAATTGTAATGCATATCTACTAGAGAGAATCCAGTTTGTGAGTTAATCTTTTTTATATAAAAGGAAGAATATTAAAGTAAATAACTGGAAGAAACCCAGGAAGATCTAAGCTTTCTTGTATAACAGATGGATAATGCAATCTGGTGAACCACATATTCACATTCTGTGTGTATAATTTTAACAGGGCTGCTGGGGAATGCTAGTTCCTCTTTTACATTATTTTGACAAATGTATGCATCACATATAATACCACCTCACTGAATACATGAAACATTGTGGTTATAGTTATTGCAAGACTAAACATAAAATGAAAACAGAAGTTATTTTTGATGTACAGCATGCCCACATTTTGCCATTTTATCTTTACACTATATCGAACTCAGAGATAAACTTTATTTATAAAATCTACTGTAAAACCAGTGGAATGTACTGGTTAACTCATATAACCAGTGTTCCAACATGATCTGGAGAGGAAATCTGAACAAATTCTAAAATTGCCAGTGATAAAGCAATTCATATCATTAAATTCTAATTTTGATGAGGTGTAGAAATAACATTCTTTATGGATTTCAAGATTTTAATTTTAAAAAACTACCATATTTAATCAGATATTGCAAATATCATCCATATAGATACATCATTATCCCGAGAAGCCACTGCTAATATTTTTGGATACAATTAGGCTGTTCATGGGCTCACTGAGGTGTCAACAAATGGTGATCACCTTAGGAGACACAAACCACCACTAAGTTATTTGCTTTATATATCAATGATATGAATAAATTATCCAGAAAGAAGCACCAGAGCCTAATAAGACCAATCTGGATAATATTCATCTGCATGCCAATGATGAAACTGGCTAAACAGGGTCTAACCCTGGAGGCCAGTGGATCCCGACTGATGGAAGGACCAAAACAGTGGCGTCTGAACACCCTTGACAGTGACATGAAGTTGTACTGGGTTCACCCAGACTTAGCCCATGGCTGTGCCAAGTAGAAGTCAAAAACAATAATAGTGGACCCCACCATACTAAAAAAAGAAGAAAAACAAAAAGAAAATATACAGGCACTCAAGGTGAAAACAATGGTTTTGATACTACAATTATGATTCCTCCAAGAACATATTTAATTTTCTGTTCATAGTCTGTGTAAAATGCAGTATAAACATTTAGTAAGTGCCCACTACAACACACATGGAGTATGGATAGCCACACCAGTGAACATTTTAAATTGACTGAAATGATCTTTCTTGGATCTGTTCATAGGTTCATAACTTCCAAGACTCTAATTCATTTTTCCACAGTACTGTACATCTGGTATAGATGACAACTGAAAACTATATAAGCAAAAATCTCTGCCCACATCTATATGCACTACCTTAATTGAATGTTGCCAGTGACTCGAATCCCTTGAAAAGGATACAAAATAAGTTTTTAAGAATTCTTCTCTGCCTCCCTTAGGGCATAACAGCTGCAATGTTATGATTTGTAGTCAGGCTTCTTTCTATTAAGGCTCAAATAAACAAGGTGTTACTCATACTATTTAAAGCTAAACCGGATATCTGACATAGGCTCTCCCCCAAAATGTTTTCTTGAATATTTAGCCCCACGCAGTTGAAATAGGCCATATAAACTTTTTTTTTCATATTACACTCTGGAATCCCTGAATGCAGTTGAGCACATGAAACGAATAAGTCAATTCAAGATAGCAGAACATTTGAAAAGATTTCTAACTGATCACGGAGATTCCTACTGCAACACAAATTATCTGCACAAATTATTTTCAGGCACTGGGTGAACCTCTTGTGAGTTTCAGTTGATATCAACTAGGGATGACTTTTTGGACCACAAACCCCATAATCCTCAATTCTGGAGTTCTAACTGATAGAAAGATCTCAACTGGAAAGCTCAGCTTGACCTATTGAGAAAGAAAACACCTAGTGAGCACCAGGGAAAGAACAGGAAGATAGGCCTAGGTCAGCTCCAAAGTCATCCAGTTGATGTGTTTTCCCCAAGTGTGTATAGTATAAGGCAGTGCTCCCCAACCTTTTTATCACCGTGGACCGGTAAATGTTCGATAATTTTTCCCTGGCCCGCTTGTGGGGGGAGGGTCGCGGCGGCGGCGGCGGTGATGGCGGGGCGGCGGTGATGGTGGGGGGGTCGCGGCGATGGCGGGGCGGGGCGGGCGCGATTACGGGGGGGTCGCGGTGGCGACGGCGGGATTGCGGGGGGGGGTCGCGGCGGCAGCGGCGATGGCGGGGCGGGGGTGATGGCGGGGGGGTCGCGGCGGCAGCGATGGCGGGGCAGGGGGGTCGCGATTGCGGGGGGTCGCCGCGGCGGCGCGATTGCAGGGGGGTCACAGCGGCGGCGGCGGCGACGATGGCGGGGCGGGGCGGGCGCGATTGCGGGGGGTCGCGGCGGCGGCGATGGCGGAGCGGGGCAGTTGCGGGGGGGTTGCGAGGCGGCGGCAGCGGCGAAAACACCCGGGCCGGCCTGCGCCGCTGCCCCCCCCCGCCCACCTCAACACAGGCGCGGCAGCACCCGGGACGGCCTGCGCCGCCGCCGCCCCCCCCCCCCCGCCCACCTCAACACAGGCGCGGCGGCACCCGGGCCGGCCTGCGCCGCCGCCCCCCCGCCCACCTCAACACAGGCGCGGCGGCACCCGGGCCGGCCTGCACCGCCGCCCCCCCGCCCACCTCAACACAGGCGCGGCGGCAACGAAAACACCCGGGCCGACCTGCGCCGCTCACCTCAACACAGGCCGAGCTCGCGGGCGGCCGTTAATGCCTGTCCGGGAGCCGGGCCGCCGCCACAGGGAAATGATTTGAAGTTCCTTGGGCGGCGGCCCGGTGCGGATTGCTCCACGGCCCAGCACCGGTCCGCGGCCCGGGGGTTGAGGACCACTGGTATAAGGTATCTGACAGGTAGATCTCCCAGAATGGTGAATTATGGGATCCGTAGCTCAAAAAACTGCATACCTTATATCACCTCCCTATCTGGGTGGTAAATTCTTCTCATCTCACTTAGAAATGCCAATAGGAAGATAATTACTGAATACAGTGCACAATTGTAATCATTCCAAAACAATGTACATACACATCTGCTTCTATCAGGGCATCTTATTCTTCCGGACTTATCATAAAATTATTGTCCCTTACAAATTAATATCCATTTTTATGGAAGCAATTTAAAAGTAAGGAACAAACTAAACTCTGTGCTCTCAACAACAGTCACAAGAATCAGTGATCATTTGTGGCACCACCTCCAGAACTTCCATTCTGCTAGGAGAGGGGAAAGGAAAACACCTGTTGAGGAAACTTTGAGTCTGCTGTACCATCTGGTTCCTTCAGAAAGACTCCTGGGATCTTTATGTGCTGTCTTCTTCCTCAACAACATTCCTAAATTAGCACTCTTCTTCAGAGAATTCTTGCTACCTTATACCCGTTCACATTTTGGAGGAAACCAACTGCAAGACATATAAGGGCGAAAAACATCATCCTTGATACAGGAATCAAGTCAGACATTGGGATTGCCAACTTCTGTAGCTTACCTGTGTGTCCATTTTCTAATTCTAACATAGTTTTTGTTATGGTCTGCTGCTAGGTGACATGTTCAAAATGAAGCATACAGTTGGGGAACACAGGCAACTATTGTACAAATAGAGTTTTGAAGATTTTATGTTACACACAGGTAGCATGAGAGTGGGCAATACTACATTGTCTTGATTGCTGCGAAACTGTTTCCTATTTCAGACAGCCTGAACAACCCTGGTGATCGTCCTACTGGGTTGAAGGTACTGCTTCTGAGTGCCAAGCTGGTAAATGGGAAGCAACGGCTATCAGGGTTAAATACTGAATAAGGATGCTGACCTGGCTTCTATCAGAGGGATCTGGTTGCTATCATGGTCTGCCCAGACATGTGTTGATTGCATGTGCAAGTCTACATCACAAAATGAAAAAAGGAATGACCTGACTTCGCCAAAAGAAACCTGAAGAAAGGTAGAATTCAGCTGCCCAAATGGCATCCTCTTCCGAAAACACAGCAAATGGAAACAGAACCTATCTACGAAAACCTGTCTCAATGGCCACATGTCAAACAGAAAACACAGATGACTCAGGTCATTGGAGCGGAGAATACAAAAGAGACAAAATCAGCAACTTCTAGAACCACCTGCAGTAGAAAATTTAGTGGAGCCAGCTGGAGAAGTCCTGTGCCAAGGACAATAATGCAGCCATCCAATCCAGTTCAAAACTGCTGAACACAATTCCTGCAGGTGAAACTCAAAAAACTTGAATATTGTGCAAATGTTCAGTTATTTCAGCAAGTCAACTCAAAAGGTGAAACTAATATATGAGATAGACTCATTACATGCAAAGTGAGATATGTCAAGCCTTACTTTGGTAAAATTGTGATGATTATGGTATGAAACCCCCAAATTCACAATCTCAGAAAATTAAAATAGTGTGAAAAGGTTCAATATTCTAGGCTCAAAGTGTCTCACTCTAATTAGCTAAGGGATCCATAACACCTGCAAATGGTTCCTGAGCCTTTAAATGGTCTCTCAGGCTGGTTCAGTAGGAATCACAATCATGGGAAAGACTGCTGACCTGACAATTGTGCAGAAAACCATCACTGACACTCTCCATAAGGCAATTCAAAATTGTTGGGGACTTTCACAAGGAGTGGACTGAGGCTGGAGTTAGGGCATCAAGAGCCATCACACAGAGACGGATCCTGGACATGGGCTTCAAATGTCATATTCCTCTTGTTGAGCCGCTCCTGAACACTGTTGCTCAGTGGTCCAAAATCCTGTTTTCTGATGAGAGAGCTTTTGCATCTCATTTGGGAACCAAGGACCCAGAGTCTGGAGAAAGAATGTCCACTCCGCTGCCGCTTGTCGGCTCGCGGAACTTCGTTGCCCCCCCCTGCGCGAAGCCTCACGAGAGGGAGGCAACGAGGCTGCAGGGCCTGGGCGGGGCAGCCCTATAAATGCTGCGCCCGCCCAGGCCGAAGCCTCTTTCGATGTCGAGCATCCTGGGAGGAGGACGCTCTGAAGAATGGCGAAGGAGCGGCGGCAGATTTTTCGCCTATCTCATGCTGGTGCTTGGGGGGTTGGGCTAGTAGGGCAAACCTGGTCATTGGTCACACTGGCAGTAGCGCTGGGGGGTTAGAGCCGGCGAGTTAAATTCTAAGATGCCCTGTGGGGCATCCTGCTCTAATCGCTGCGGATTGAGAGGTCACAGCGTGGGGCATGGATTCTTCTAACAGGCCTTGCTTGGGCCGTGGGGGGGCAGGTAAAGCTCCCTGGGGACCCAGGCAGGGGTTGGGAATTTGCCGGCCCTGCAGATCTGCTGGGGTAGCAGATCTGCAGGGGGTATGACTCGCCCGAATGCTCTTGAGTCGGAAGGGTCCTGGGAGACCCTCTGGCACCGACTCTAACCTGCGCTTCTGCAGGCCCCTCAGAGGTTTATGTTGTCGTTATGCTGTTTGCTTGAAATCTTGAATAAAGTGTGGCCCTAGTTCAACCCATATAATGGTCTCGCGTGGTCTTTCGCCGGGGGGGGGGCAATGGAGAGGCACACAATGCCTGATGCTTCAAGTCCAGTGTGAAGTTTCCACAGTCTTTGTTGATTTGGGGAGCCATGTCATCTGCTGGTGTTGGTCCACTGTGCTTCATTAAGTCCAGGATCAATGCAGCCATCTACCAGGAGATTTTGTAGCACTTCATGCTTCCTTCCATAGACAAGCTTTATGGGGATGCTGACTTCATTTTCCTGTAGGATTTGGCACCTGCCCACACTGCCAAAAGTACCAAAACCTGGTTCAATGACCTGCGCTTGATTAGCCAACAAACTCCCCAGACATTAACCCCATAGAGAATCTATGGGGCACTGCCAAGAGAAAGATGAGGGACATGGGACCGAACAATGCAGTGGAGCTGAAGGCTGCTATTGAAGTCTTCTGGTCTTCCATAAAACCTCAACAGTGCCACAGGCTGATAGCAGACATGCCACGCGGGATGACTATTAGTTTTAGCTTGGTGACAGGGAGAAAAATATTTCCCTCTCCACTTTCTTCTCAGAATGCATAATTTTATACACCTCTGTCATCTACCTGTGTATTTGCTTTTTGTAAAGATAAAAAAAAAATATTATAATGATCAGGACACTTGACTTGGTTTGGACAACATATGATTTATACAAACAAATTATTTGTGGAAAGATTGCCCTTCATACTCGCAGCACCATCTCTTTTTTAAAAATCCATGAACATACTGTATATTTTTTTCAGTAATATATATTCTACTTCCTGGCAAAGCACTTGCCATATATCTATTGAGGGGGGTGGAGGTTGTAGGTATCTTTCACCATAACCACTCCACAATCAATGGGAGGGCATGATTTTACTTGGAACATTTTATTTGCTTGATAAAATTTTTATATATCCAGGACAGTGATGAGGATTCATTTTTAGATAGACTAAACCTTCAGCTGAGCAGACAGACCAAAATTAGTGGGTTCCATCACATGTTTAATGCACTGAGGATCAAGCTATGCATTAGCAGAGTACTTTGAAGAGAAAAACAATTTGTATTATGCGTGTTCCATTGTTGATGACATATCTGGGCCAGCCATCACTGCCTTACTGTGCCTGCTTGACACATTTAATAATGCAGACCCAATGAAAAGTCTGCTGATATGCACATCTTTCTATTACAGCTCAATATAAATAGTTGAAGATTATTAGCCAACATGGGTTTCCATGGACAGGAATCACACTTAAATCAGGTATGGAGCAAGGTTAACAGGTCATACCTCATACCTGTCCCTAGATTTGCTTCAATAAAATGTTTTGTTCCCTGAAAGCAGGTGCAAGAAAGTGTGGTCCTTCAGATACTGTTTGACTACAACTCCCATCAGTGACAGTGAGTGTAGTAAAGAGTGAGGGATGCAGGAGGTTTCACCTGAAGGGCTGAATTCTGACCTGCCTTCAAAACCCCTCTTCCTATTTCCTAATCCTTGCACCTTTTAGGAGAGATATAAAAAGCTATGCCTAGGTGCAGTATACCTCAGAGGATACAAATGATGAAGAGCTGACAAAGGGCGCTTTTACACGACCTCTAAAATCCACTGGCAAATTAAACTCAGACAAGAGATTATGGGGTGTTATTCCTCTTCCTGTGTTCCCATCCTTCTGACCTCCATTGCTCCTCTCTGCATGAGAGGAGGGAGAAAAAAAGAGAGAAAAGAATGCAGGCTCACCTCGGTCTGCCATAGGAGCAGCCCCAGCAGCCTGGTAGGGATTCCTGTCTCTTAAAGGGGCAGCGGGGACAAAAAAAACCAAACAGAAGCCCGGCATCCACAGCTTTACAATCCACATCAGAAGATTGTCTACCTCCAGAGACCAGCGCACTGGGGCGCGCTTAGGTGGGCGTGGTTGTACTTTATTTTGTTCAAAGTTAGCATCTGGTGGGAAAACAACTTTAAGCTCCGCATTTGGGAGCCCTTTGCCTCGCATTTTAGAGGTCGTGTAAAAGCGCCCAAAGAAACAGAGAGATATGACTCTGAGTGTCTAAGATGTCTATGTAGCTAAAGAGACATCCCTTAATGATATAAAACAGACACAAATGGAAATGTTCTGTCTAGAGATGGGCACGACTTAGCGGTATTCCCGTTTCCGTTTCCGTTACTCGGTTCCGTTACTCTACGGAAACGGTAACGGGGATTACTCCGCCAGACTTTGAGCTCGAACCGACGAATGAACAATTTTGGTCTGATTTGTCGTGCTCGTTCCTTGCATCGCGCGATCGCGCAATGCCACGCGGCACAGAAAAAAAGTTTTTAAAAGTTAAAAAAACCCGGTTCCTGGCCAAAAAGCAGGCGGAAAAATGCCTGCCGTGCCTCAGGGCACCTACCAGAGGGGTTGTTTCTGGAGGTCCCCGGCCTCCCCCCCCATCCCCCGTCCTGGGCTGCTCTGGTGGGACTCGCCGCAGGCTCGCAGCCAGCAAAAAGCCCAGTCTCGCCGCCGGCCGCCGCAATTAAAGCGCAAGCAAGCGGCACGGACGGCACAGGAAAAAACTTTTAAACTCTCCCCCACCCATTCCCGGGCCAAAAAAGCAGGCGGAAAAATGCCTGCTTGACTAAGGGCGCAGGGCACCTACCGGAGGGGTGGTTTCTGGAGGGGGGGGTCCCGCCCCCCCCCCCCCGTCCTGGGCAGCCGGACTCGAGTCGCCATTTCGCCATGCCATGCAGTGCAGGCGGGGGATCCAAAATGGGGCAGCGAATGCAATATTGTTTTTGAAATTGTGGTCCAAAAACACACAAGCACAACAGAAACACGCGAAAATTTATAAACTGCCAGATTTTTCACAGTAGCAGTGGGTTTTTTCTTCCAACAAAATGTCTCTCCTCTCCTCCTCTGTCCTCCATTGATTTTATTTTATTTTATTTTATTTACACCTGCGCATTGGATGGGCTGGCCGAGTGGCCAGCCATGTGGGAGTGGACGACCATGCAAATTTTTGGAGCCATCCCACCAGTCGCATGGCCACTTGGCCATGGAGACTTCTGGGATGTGCCAAAAAGCCCCCTAAAACCTGCCCTAGCCCTAACCCTAACCCTTGACTCCGTACCCATACGTCACAGACTGTCTTCTTAGTGGGTCAGAGAGGCACCCAGAGGTGCAACCCACTAGCCCACCGTAACCTTACCCGTCACTAGCCTAACCCTAGCTCTTGTACTAAGCCACCTTAAAGCCAGATTTACTTGCTTGCATTGCACTACACGCAGCAAGTACAGTTCCCTTCTGTGTGAGACATGGTGGTGCGGGAGCCTTGTGAAGGGAAGGTATGACCCTATCACTCTCACACTGGTCTCACGTCTGCACATTATGTTATGCAATATCCATATGGCTATTGCATAGCATTTTGCAGCAGCAGCAGGTGAGGAAGGGAGACCCCCATGTAGAGGGGTCTCTCTTGGAGCCTGCTTCCCCTTCCTAGTGGCAGGAGGCACCCACGGGTGCCTCCAGGAGCCCACTTTCCCTTTATAGCGGGCCAGAGGAGGCACCCACCCCACAGAGGTGCCTCCAGGAGCCCGCTCCCCCCCCCAAAACCAGTACTAACGACAACGAAAAAAATGAAAAAACAAACCGACTAATTTTTGCGAATTTTCGCAAAAACCGGAAACGAGCCGAAACGGGACCGGCCCGACTAACGACAACTCGGAAAAAAATTTTTTCAAGTCGTGCCCATCTCTAGTTCTGTCTTATGTCAGAGGGGAGAAATGGTCTTTGAAAACATTGCTCTAGTGTGGTGGCAGGACAAAAGGCAAATAGGACTATAGGTTCACAGCAGCAGCAAGGAATATAAGTACTTTGAAATTATGCTGTTGTTATTCAAGGCAGTGAGGTGAGATTTTATCTAGAAGACAGGCTTCATGTTCACTCAACTATTCATAGACAGACTATCACTGGCTTGAAGCCACTGGGGCATAGAGCAGAATCTCTCTCTCTCTCTCTCTCTCTCTCTCTCTCTCTCTCTCTCTCTCTCTCTCTCTCTCTCTCTCTCTCTCTGTGTGTGTGTGTGTGTGTGTGTTTCTTTTTTAAAATGAGAGATAGTAACAGAAACAAAGTTTCTTCTGGAAAAGCAAGGAGAGAAAAAACAATTAGCAATACGTAACCTTTAAAAACATAAATCAGAAAAAGAAGTAAAGGTCTATGGACAGCAGATTTTTAAAGTTGTTGCAGGGGCAACAAACACTCAGCAACATGTTTTATAATAATCCTGAAATGAGGAGTAAGGGAATGAGGCTACTGCTCAAAATTTAATGCAACTATCTGTGACAAAAACCCAAAAAGGATGGACACAGAGCAAGATTTAGGCACATGTATAGTATGAAAAGACTGTGGTCTAATTATAAATTCCAGTTTGTAAAGTATAAGTACTGTACCAATCTGAAAAACCAAGGGATGGTAAACAGCCATATTTAAACAGTAAAGGTATTTTGCCTGGCATCTGGCAGCACAGAGAATCATACAATACAGTGGAACCTCTACTTACTTGTGGCTCTACTTACGAGCAATTCAACTTAGAGCGGAAAACTGTTGGCGTTTTAACTGCTGCCTTACAAATTTTAGATGCAGTCTGCTCTACTTACATTTATTTATTTGTTTGTTTGTTTGTTTTTATTTTTTGATACGGCTGCTCTACTTACAAGTTCTTTGACTTATGACCATGCATTCGGAACGGATTAAACTTTTAAGTAGAGGTACCACTGTAATTGAGTTGAAATAGGCCTATTTGGCTGTCAAGTCCAATTCCCTGCTCAATGCAAGAATCCAAGTCAAAGTATACCTAACAGATGGCTATCTAATTTTCTCTTCAATGCTTCCCAAGGTAATTGTTGTACTGCTCTAACAGGAAGTTATTTCTATTATTCAGCCAAAATCTGGCTTCCTGTAATTTGAGCCGATTATTACCTGTACCATCATTATCAACCATCATTATTTTTACTACCAACACAGTTATTCCAGTAGTTACTATTTAAAGTAATATCTTACACACACAAATACACACAGAGAGAGAGAGACAGACAGAGAGACACACACACACACACACACACACACACACACACACACACACACACACACACACACACACACACACACACACACACGGGGTGGGGGATCCTCCAAAAGGATATAGAACATGTGTTTTCAGTTTTAGAATGTGTGAATATTCTCACTTAGATTAGCAAACAGCACAGCTTCCTCTGAACTATGTCAGCGCGACAACCCTCTATGTCATGGAATAACATAATAATTGAATAATGTACCTAATCAGCCAAGACAGTCAGGAAAAGTCAAGTGTAGTATCATTTAGCAATACTTTGCAAACCCAGTGGTTAAAATCTTAATGGTGCAGCACTGTAAAGGAATTAGTGGTCATTAAGTCCTATTTCTGCAAGAAAGCCAAAGCCAAATATCACTTACACATGGTCATCCAGCCTCTGTTTAAAAAAATATTTAGTTACTATGCCAAACCTTTCATCAAAATATCCAATCTTATAGAATGAATCCATTCATTCTGGTCCTACTCTCTGGAGCTACAGAAAACCGACTAACCCCATTATTTGTGAAATCCATTCAGATGTTTAAAGATAATTATCGCAATACTCCTCTTCTCCAGGCTGCACATCCTTGGCTCCCTCAAAAAAACTCCTTCTAAGACCTGGTTTGCAGTCTTTTATCATCTTGGTTTCCCTACTCTAGAGAAATTACAGGATGGATATAACAAGAGCCTCCCACTGATGAAAAAAATTGCACCAATGCTACAATATGTCTCTTCTACTTGTATTTCTGATGAAAATCTGCTCTGGAGGGTGACCTACCACAAATGCTGTTTGGTTGCTTCTTTCATTTCATTTCATTTTGTGGTACCTATGCAACATATGGCAAGGAAGATGTCCTGTTATTATATCTGAATTCTCATTTGAATATGCAAGCTTATTTAATATAAAGACCTTTTTGTCAGTTCTTCAAAAACGACTACCCTGTTGCAAAGGACAATGACTGTATTAGACACCAAGAGCTGAGTGCTCTCTCTGTCCATCTAGCAAGCAGAATATTTTCTAAACACCCGTTACGCAGTTTGTCAAACCTCAGACAAATATTATCAATTTGAGTATAAGCCATGAAGAATTGCTCTTGGGAGCATCACTGGTAACTTTTCCCCTTTGGAAATGGGCTTGTTAAAAAGTATTCATCTGGCAACCTTGTTTTGCTTTTAATTGTGTTTCTCTCAATGGGAACAGCTTTTACTTTTTATTTTCAGACTAGTAGACATTAAAATTGAACCACTTAAAAGGACTTTTTTCATCCATATTGTTCTGGGAAGGACCAAAATGTCAAACAAACATAAATACTATTTATATAACAGAATAATGACTATGAACCATAGGCAGAAATGGCAGAGGAAAAAAGAGGGGAAGCTGCGTAATTATGAATGCAATGACTGTTAAGCAGAGAGGAAGACTGAAACAAAAGAATCTGATTCTACAGAAAAGAGTATGTTCCAACTACTCATGCTTATAATAGCCTCCAATGCAAATTAAGTTGTACAGTAAACCCCCCCCCCCGCCCATCGCGGGGGTTAGGGACCCACCCCACCCACGATGCATGAAAATCCGCGATATGCTGAAGCGGGTGGGGGGGGCCTGGGGGCGTGGGGGGGGCGATCGCATGCCTGTCCAAGAAGTCTTGGGGCGGCACGCACTGGCGGCAGCAGGGAGACTTCTTGTCCTTCTTATCCGGGGCCGTCTCCATTGAAATGCATTGCCAATTCATTTCAATGGAGAAAATTTTCCCCATTGAAAAACATTGGCTCAATGCTTTCCAATGGGGAAAATTTCTCCATTGAAATCCAACTGACTCAATGCATTTCAATGGAGATTCCCCCCCCCCCGCACAGCTCCAAGGCTTCTCGGAGGAGCGCGGGGGCAGCGCAGAGCAACCCGATGCCCCCCCGCGTGGCTCCGAGGCTTTGCGGAGGGGCGACCCGATCGCCCTCTGTCCCCCCGTGTGGCTCCGAGGCTTTGTGGAGGGGTGGCGCAGAGCTACCCGATCGCCCCTGCCGCCCCCCCGTGTGGCTCCAAGGCTTTGCGGAGGGGCGGCGCAGAGCGACCAGATGGCCCGCTGCCGCCGCCACCACCCCCGCAGTGCAGGTACTGCAATCCCGCGATGTAGTGGGACCGTGAACCACGAAATGGCAGGGGGTGACTGTATTTTAAAAATGCTTTTAAAACTAATAAAATGGCAATAAGCAACTATCTTCATTGTTTGCAACTGGGGAGCTCCTAAGATCAAGACTGAAAAACCCATTTGCTTTTCTTCTGGAAAATAACTTTGTGTATGACAGTACTTATAGTAGTAACATATTTTGATAGTGGCTACCTTCATACCCTATAACTATTACAGTCAGGCAAGGTCAGAGAGAAATCCCTAGATAGAAGTCAAAACACTGCCACCATGTTTTAAAACTGCTTTTTTCTTATTCTCTCCTTCAGAGTCCCCCTCCACCTTCTTTTAATGCTTTTAATAGAAAATGATGTCACAGTGCATGACAGCTGGTCATATACACTGTGTTCACAATAAAAACAGTTTATAAATCATTCCAGACTAAACCTGCCATTCTACCTTTTCCTCAGTCTTTGGAATTTAGTAGATTAGTTTCTTCTGTTGCTCTCTGTGTTTACTGCTAATATGTCAGGCTTTAACTTTTTACCTTTAGGGGTTAAAAAACACATACACACAGTCAGACAGTTCATTTAAGTGTTTCTTTATAGAGCTCACTTTATAATGACAGCATTATAAAGAACTGGGATGAATTTTAAAGCATCATTGGGACTTTGGGTTTATATACGGGTCATCTTATATAGGTGGCTCCAGTCCTTCCTTGGTGGCTGTTCCCAGTGTGTTCAGCTGGGGGAAGAGTTGTTGGCTCCTTGGACTGGGCGGCACCAGAGGTTGGCAATCTTGCCCATGCTGTTCAACATCTATATGAGGCCACTGGCTGAGGTCATTAGGGGATTTAGAGACTGCAGTGATCAATATGTTGATGACACACAGCTCTATCTCTTCTTTACCACCTCTGCAGCGGAGGAGGTGCAGACCCTCGACTCCTGCCTGGATGCAGTCATGGAATGGACCAGGACTAACAGGCTCAGACTCAACCCAGAAAAGACTGAGGTTCTGTTTTTTAGGGCATCCTCTGCTGGGTACAGTGGCCCTCTCCGCAGTCTGGAAGGTGTCACCCTTCAGCTAGTGGATAGAGTGAAGAATCTGGGCATGATCTTGGATCTGGCCTTATCCCTGGAAGCTGTCTCCAAGTCTGCCTTTTTCCGTCTTTGACAGATCACCCAGATCCGCCCGTACCTGGACGAGGCCTCCTTGAGAACAGTTGTGCAGGCACTCATGATCTCGAGGATAGATTATTGCAATGCTCTCTATGTGGGGTTGCCCTTGACCCTTGTTCGGAGACTACAGTGGGTACAAAATGCAGGGGACAGACTGGTGGTTGGTACGAGCATATATGACCACCTCACCCCAGTTCTGCTCATTTGCATTGGTTGCCCATTGTGTCCTGTATAAGGTTCAAGGTACTGGTTTTTACTTACAAAACCTTCCATGGCTTGGGACCTGAATACCTGACAGAGCGGATCCTCCAGAGGTCAACTGACGTCCGACTAACCAGAATGTCGCAGGCACTCTAACTTTGGCGGGTGACTCCCAGGGAGGCCCAGAAATCGATTACTCAAAACTGGGCCTTCTATGTGGTGCCCATTCACTTTGGAACAAATTGCCAAATGAGATTTCCCTTGCACAGTCCCTGCCCGCCTTCAGAAAAGTACTTAAGACCATCCTTTTCAGAGAGGCATTTGGCAACCATTAGGGTTTTAGTTTAGTTGAGTTTTGTTTTTGCTCTCTTCCGCCACCTTGCCAAGCATTTTTTTAATTGTTTGAAGTGTTTGGTGTGTTTCTTATTGTTTTATGTGATTGTTGTACAGTGCCCAGAGTTCGTTCAGGAAGATGGATGATATATAATAAATAAATAAATAAATAAATAAATAAATAAATAAATAAATAAATAAATAAATAAAACTTTCAACACATTGAATTTTTTAATTCTTAAAGGTCAACAGCACGAGAGAACAAATAGACTGAAAAAACACCAACTCAAGCCAGTGATTACAGTATAATCGTCTAGCTCTATTCGATACAGCAGCAGCAAATACAAACTAGACATGCTAAATCAGGGACCAAAAACTTTCATAATACAGAAAACCAAAGCCTTTGAGCCTGTGTAGATAGTATTGTGGCATTTAGGCAAGCTGCCTTGTCCTTATTTAACAGCTGTGCAAATGTAACAATTTAACAAGTCCTGGTGCAAGGCATTTACTGGGGAAATACGTGCAAAAAGAACAAGGATTTGACCCAAAAAGGGAATAGTGACAAAGCCAATATGGTTTAGAAATGACATATTTAACAAAATTCACAAATTGGGAGTATTAATAGTTGTTAGGGTAATGAATTCAGAACATTACCCCTTTCCTGGTTGCAAACAGTTACCATAGGCATGTTTATTATTAATATTCAGAGCAGCATGAAGGGGTCCTTGTTCTTCCATTTTTGGAAAACCAGAAACCTGCAATTAGCGCCACTTGGCTGCAGTACTGCTGCACAAGGAGTAAATGTATCCTGAAACTAGCGATGTATGAAATTATTTTTAGACTTTGAAATGAACTTCTATCACACACACAATGTATTTAGAAACATTGGGGGAAAGTGGATTGCAAAGCTTTCGTACACATACTATCTTATAATGCTGCTTGGTAACTGGAAGAGAGGAACCAACAAACAGCAACACAGAACATGTTGAGCCATGTGACATTTCTGTCCATTGAATCATGATCCCCAATGATGGGACTCATCTGGCAACATTCCTGCCTACTGGATGGTAGGTGGCTTGTCTTGGAGGAGATGTATGGTCCACTAGCATTTTGCCTCATTGATGTGCAGGGCTGATGTCATAAACCATGGGTTCTTAGTAGAAATGACAACCATAGGAACAGGTGGCAGAGAAGTGATAGTTGGGAAGCCCACCATCACTAATTATAGTGAAGTGAAAGATAGGTAATAAGAGTGTGCCACTGGGTTTTTTTGGACTCCAAATCCCACAATTATTGAATAACTTTCCTTGCAGAATTCTGGGTCAATCTGCCCACAAATGCATGGCTGCAGACACCTTGATTTTAATCATCTGAACAAGGCTGTGACCTCTTTTGTTAGCTTTTATTTCCTGCTTCTTTAGAATGGAGGAATGGAAGTTCTTCAGATGCCTCCTTAGATCACAGGAAATATTACCCCTTTTAAGTATCACTACAACAGGACACAAAAGACATAGAAGAACGCCTTAAGAGACCTCAATGTTGTCCAAGTGATTGAAGTGCAGGTATCTGCAGGGATGTTTTTGTGGGTGGAACTGCAAGTTTTAAAAAGGTGCACTCCTAATAGTTACCAAGTAAAAAGAGCAATATTTCATTATGAAGGAATAGGGGCTGTCTGTCTAGATAGCTCAGTGAGATGGAGCACTGGAGTGTCAAATATTCAATTCCCCACTGTGCCATGTAGAAGAATAGCTAGGCCAGTGTTGGCAAACCTATGGCACGGGTGCCAAAGGTGGCACTTGGAGCCCATTCTGCAGGCACCCAACATCGCCCCTTCACAACTACCTGTATACAGGTTAAATAGCTGTATTGGCACTTTGAAAAGAATTAGTGCGTTTTGAATCGCAGTTTGGGCACTTGGTCTCTAAAAGGTTCACCATCATTGAGCTAGGCTAAGGACTCTTGGAAAAACTCCTGAGCACACCCAGAAGAAGGGAGTGTATACTGGGTATATGCATCCATTTTTATTTAGACTTAAATCCTGGGATTCTCTATTCTGGGAGTTCTACCAGACAGACAGACACCCAAACTGTGCTTGCCTGGAGGAAGGTTGGACTGGAAGGCCTCATGGCCCAAGATAGGCTGAACTTGAGGCTAGTTTGCTACAGGAAAAGAAAGCTGCTCCTGATAGATGAACTTTAAATGGAATCAGCTTCTTTAATCTGGGGTGGAAAAAATTTCAGCCTATGGGAGTATTCACAAGAAGAAACCCTGAATGAAGCTGGATGTGGCCAAAAATCGATGTCAGTTTTCATAAGAGTCTGTGAAGGGTAGCAGTGTAAGAAGAAACTGGTGGGTATAGCTAGCTACGCCTTATTTCTTTTTTAAAAAGCCAGTTCCTGTTCTTTGCTAAGATGCAAAGCAAGATCAATGAGAGACTCAGGGTCACAAAATCAGTAAAGACCTTTGTACCCTTACTGCCATGTATTTCTCATTCCTGCTTCTTCTGGACATTACTGAATGGAGCCTAAAAATTAATTTACCCCCTACATCAATAGAGGGCTTTTAAAAAAATGGAAATGGCTATAAAAATATGTGCATTTCGACCCATACTCATTTAGAGTTAACCAAAAGATCCTGAGCGACAAAGCATCAAGGTGTTGCCATCCGATGAAAGGGACATCTGTCTGAACTGCTGCTGTGAACCAACTGCTAATGTCAGTGGTCATGCACAGAGAGATTTCCCAGGTTTTGCCATGAGGCAAATATGACCTCTTAAAAACAGCCTTCAGAACAGCAACACGAGGGTGGCCTCTCACTCCATGTTTAAATCAAAATGCCCTTTTCACTGATTCAGGCTAATCCTCAGTAAAGCCAGTATAATTCAACAGCAACATTTTCTACAGACTAGACCCACATTGTAAGGACTGCACAATCCTGTATATGCCCAATAAATAATAGGTTTAACTAAATTTAATGGGACCACAGTGTTTTCTCATAGCAGAGGTAAAACATTGGTCTCTTCTCATCTTTGCTAATTCTGTAGGCTTTGCAACAGAACTGGGTGCATCCATTGATTTAGTTGTTTTTAAAGGCATATTGTGTGTGTGTGTGTGTGTGTGTGTGTGTGTGTGTGTGTGTGTGTGTGTGTGTGTGTGAGAGAGAGAGAGAGAGAGAGAGAGAGAGAGAGAGAGAGAGAGAGAGAGAGAGAGAGAGAGAGAGAGAGCATTACTCTGGCAGACAAATACATCCCCTCCTCCCTAAAGGAACTCCTCCAAAATACTGTTGTGAGACTCTTCACAATGCTACACAAAAGTGTCTTGGTGAATGAGGACAGGTACTGTGTAGTGACACCAATGGAAGGAAGGGCTCAATCGAGCTCAAGAAATGAGTTTCGAAAACTAAATTGCACCCATGAGTAACACCAATCAACCATACTATGTACAGCCAGTGCAAGCAGGCAGGCAGTCATTCTGGAAAACTCACAAAAAAACCAGTTCCTTCTATGCTTAGCTCAGGAAGGGAATAAATATTGTGTCAAGCTATGCTTCCAGCCCAGAGGAACTACTATTTCCTAGCTGTCCTAGCTGCAAATGTCAGTATAACCTTGATCAGTTCTGAAAAGTGCAGAAATATATCTTTGGGGGCCGTTCTGGCATGAAAGTCAACTTGCACCGAATTTTAGACTTCCACTGAAATTATAAACATAAATGCATGCTTTTCGAATCCAGGCATATTGTACAATAGATCATTCCTCTCTTCCTCTCAAAGGGTGAGATTCCTGTGAGATAACGGGAAGCTGGACTAGATGGGCCTTTGGCCTGAACCAGCATGGCTGTTCTTATGTTCTTATGTTCTAAAGTGCAGAAGGCTGGTAAAAAAAGTCTTATTTGCTCAAGCATTAGACAGGGGTGTTTGCACTTGGAAACTAAACTGAGGAAGAAAGCATGCTGTTTACTTTCAGAAGCAACATATCACCCTACCTGCCACTAAAAGTTTCTTACTGACAGGAGAAATATCAAAGTTAAACTGACACCAAGAGGCGGCATAATTTCCTCCCTCTCTATCTTATAATTTAGGGCATTATGTTGGGAATGAGGAGAAAGAAAGGGGAGAAACCCCCATTTCCTCAGTGAAAGTGAGCTCTTCATTTCCAGATTTTGATTCTCTTCCTCCTCCTCCTCCTCTGTTCATTTATTAATTAAACAGTTACACATGAACAACTTAAAGACCTAAATGTGCAACAAACAATTCTTCAGATCAATAGAACTATAGGGAAAACAAAGAAACTGGGTGGTGGTGGTGGGGCTACCCAAACTACCCAAAGCCTCATCTTTAGGAGCATGAAGGCAGGAAAGAGATGCTGGGGGTAGAGCGGAGAATAAATATTTGGAAGCATTTCAAGAACTCAACTGCATCTTAGCAGGAGTTTTCAAAGAGCACATTGTAGGAGCCTGTTCTGGTCATCAAAGATTCTGATTGAGTCTCAAAAGCTGTACTGGCAGCCAAGTTAGTACAGCAGTTTATGAATGTACTTCATTCCTTAATTGTATACTGTTCCTCACAAACTCTTTTTTCTTTCCTGTCACAATATTTAAAGTCAGTAAAAATGAACAGATAGAAGGCTGTTCAGCAGAAGCCATAAAAGTTATAGAAAATGCTTTTATTTTTGAAATACACTCCAGTTATTACCATTATTACTATATCTCTTCCCTTCTCTGACAAACAACAAAAAATTGATTTTCTTTAAAACGAGGTTAGTAAATATCGATGTGAAATGAATACATTCCTGTGCTTTTCTTTAAGAGAGGGGATTATGAAGAAGACTCACTAAATGGGGACCAGTTCAATGATACTGTCTGTGGTGTGAATAATGAATGCACTTCCTAAACTCTAAATTTTATCCTTAATTTCCTCTGCTTTTCAGCCCTTAAAACATATCATGAACTTTTTCTCTCTCTCTTTCAACCTCGAATGGGTACGGAGGAGGGTAACCAGTATGGTTAAAGGTTTGAAAGAAATGTCTTAGGAGGACTAGCTTAAGGAGCTGAGAATGTTTAGCCTTACAAAAAGAAGGTGGAGAGGGGATATGTCAGCCCAAATATTTGAAAGGATGTCATATCAAAGAGCAGACAGGTTTGTTTCCCATGGCTTCAGAGACTAGGACTTGGAGCAATGGTTTCAAACTACAGGAGAAGAGATTCCATTTGCACATTAGGAAGTACTTCATGACGGTTACAGCTGTTCAGCAGTGGAATATGCTGCCACAGAGGGTGGTAGAGTCTCTTTCTTTGGATGTTTTTAAGCAGAGGCTGGATTGCCATCTATCTGGAGTACTTTGATCAGGGTTCCTGCATGGCAGGGGTTTGGACTAGATGGTCCTTGAGGTCTCTTCCAACTCTATAACTCTTTGATTCTAAGTAAGGATACAGAGATTCCTATGAACCATAACAGGGAAGTAGCAAGTGGATAATGCTAGAACAGTGGTGGTGAACCTTCGGCACACCAGATGTTTTGGACCACAACTCCCACAGTCCTTTGCCATTGGCAATCTAGGCTTGGAATTCTGGGAGTTGTGGTCTAAAACATCTGGAGTACCAAAGGTTCGCCACTACTGTGCAAGAGTGTCAGACAAGGACTTAGGAGACCTGGGTTCAAACTTCACCATGGAAATGTATCAGAGGAGAAGTAGCAAAGACAACCACTTCCTACAATTTTCACCAACCTCAAAATCCTATTAGGGTTACAAGAAGATACCTGACCACACACAACAATTAAAAAAAAATAAAGGTTAGGGGAGCATTACAGCCTGCTTGCACAGATAATTTTTCTAAGGTGCAGAGGCACTCATGAACTTAATCAGGTTTCAATAGGGAAGATTGCTCTACCTATTGCAACTTCCTTCTTATCCTTGGAAGTGCTCCAACATTTCATGCCAGATTTTCTACTTGCTAATTTGATTCCATAGCATCTTGTTATCTTGTTAAACATACATCAAGGAACATCCACTCTTTGACTATACTATACGTCTTAATAGCTGAAATTACACTACGATCCCAAGGTCTCTATAAGCATTTTAGTGCACACACCCATAATCTTGGGCTCTGGAGTCCACAATCTCTTGATGCTATTTTAATAGCTATTTTCGTTCCAAGAACATGATGCCACAAATCAACTTTGGGCGTTTATACACGACCCCTAAGCTCCGCGGCAAAGGGCTGCAAGCTCCGGACCTTAAAAATGTTTTCCCACCAGGTCCGGAGTTTGCAGACAATTAAGTGCGACCCCGCCCACCTAAGCGCGACCCAGCTGCACTTTCTTGTACTTGCTTTTGGGAGGTGAAAAATATTTGATGCGGAGCGTGCCTGAGCTCTCCTTGCTTCTTTTTGTTGTTTTTCTTTCGCCTCCGCCCCTTTAAGAGCAACCAGGAAGTAAACCCGGGGCTCGGAGCAAGCTTCCACGCACGGGAGGTAAGGGTTTCTTCTTTTGTCCGTGTCTAAGGCTTTTTCCCCCTCCCTCCCCTCCCGCAGACAGAACAAGGAAGTGCGGAGGGGGTGGGGACGGAGGAACAGCAAGGAACCCTCAAGATCGCTGGTCCGAATTTAAGGGACCAGCGGATCTGAGGGGTCGTGTGAAAAGGCCCTTTTTTAAAAAAAAATATTCTGCTATATACTGTGAACTAGGTATAAGAAACAAATGCTACTGCATTGAAGCACAACGTAACAAAATGTTCTCTGTTCAAAAGATGCCCTTTAAGACAAGTCTTCCATTTCTACTTTCTATTAGATTTTGCTAGGGTGTAAGCTTTTCAAATGGAACAGTTTTTTTGATAATTTGGTGGAACCTAGATCAACATTGAATCCTATAAAGAAACCTAAAAATTAACTGAATTGACTCAGGATTATTTTTACCTCTGAGGAAATGTTACAACCTACACTACAACTACTATTACTAACCTCTCTTCAAAATGAAATGCATTACCTTCTATTTGCCCACAAGCCAACTAGCACTGAGGTCACCTGGACTTAATTCAGCCACACCTTTGATTTCCTTGTAGTCATTAATGACATGTCCCTAAGTTGCACATCAGCACCTTTTAACCGTTAGTTTTGTGCATGTATTAAAATTCTTGTTTATTTTGCACTAATCAATGCTTATGTCATACTAATTATCTCTTGCCAAGCAGTCATCTTAAGTGAGTGATGATTGTTTAAAACAACCAAAAAGACTGCCTGGGTGAAACTTTAATTTAATTAAGCATTCGATTGACTTTTAAAGAAAAAGTAGTCCTTACGCAGCAGCATAATGATGTGAGAGCAGTTTCAATTGATTTCAAACGCCAGTGACCACTAAAGGATAACTTTATGAACATAGAGGCAAAAATGGAAAAGAGCAAGGACAGAGCAGCTGCAAACAAACTTCTAAGCACTTTAGAAGTACATTAAAGAAAGTAAAGAATACACAAAGGACTTCTGAAGCTTCCTATAAATAGAATGTGATGGATTAGAGCCCAAAGACTCTTGGTATATGACACATCAGCTCTTGCAACAAATTTCGAGTCCTTATCTACCATAAAATACAGAACACGCTAAGTTTAAATGTCACCTTCATTATGCCTAATATCACACAGAGATCTACCCCCCACGCAGTGGATATGTATTACCAACTGAGTTCTCAAAATGAAAGGTGCTGGGTGATAGGAAATAAGGGAGTTATTATTACTTTGCCACTGACCTAGGCTGCTCTACTTTATATCATATTCTTAAACACTTTTAGGATCAAATGAAAACCTATCTTCGGAGAAGACCAATGTTTATTGCACAAGTCTCTCCATCTGGTAATGTGAAACATGTTTACATTGTACAATTTCCAGATGGCACATAGTATTTTGGAAAAAGTGGAGAGCCCTTCCTTCCTCAGTTGTGCATGACTACAGTTTATCCCTTACTTTAAAGTGTCTTCCCAAGGTACATCTGGCTCTGTGTTTGATCAGCTGGGTGGATGGGTTGGAATGGGATATGTTTATTGAAATTTTCAAATAGTTGATTGGACTCAATTCTCCTTTGGTTATGCTACATTTTCTTTTTCACATTACTTGTCTGGTTTAAGAATTCCTGTATGTTGCAAAGAACTTTTACACATGTTCTAAAATGCCCAGCTACAGTACTCTTACAAAGTCTATTCAGAGGTAAGCTAAATTACATTTAGTTTGGCTTATTCCTTGATAAGTATGCATATAACTACAGCCAAACCTCAAGTGACTTAAGAGTACAGCTCAAGGTAAATATGCCCAGTACATACCTCCAGACTACTGCAATGATCAAAGCAGATGATCATATGTTTTGATTTTCAGTGACAAATGACCATGATCCTGCCATGCAAGTTGTTTCCAGCTAATGGTGATTTTTCCATGGTCTTCTAAGTATAAAGTATTGAAAGGAGTTTACTAGTCTCTCCTTCTGGCAGTGCTCTGGGGCCATGCAGCTTGCCCAAGTCTGCACACAGGGTGATAGTGCAGGTAATTCCATCAACATAAACTCAGAGTTATGTCACTGGGCCCTTTTCTAGGAGATGCCTAGTAAGGATTCAAACTTCCAGATCTTGTCTTCTCAGCCAGGAACATGTAAAAAATGGAGATATAACACCACAGTTTCACTGTCTTTTCTTCTAATATTTTATTGTTCCAATAAAAGATATGCTTCTAGAAATAAATTTGTGTGGAAAAGAAAAACCTGTCAGTAACACTACGCAGTCCCAAAATCACACACTTCTGCTATTGGAATGTTAGAACATAATCTACTGCACTAAGTTGCATTGCAAGTCCTTCTCACCTTTGTTATTTTTGCTATGTCCTGTGATTTTTTTTCTGATTTATGGCAATTCTATAAAATAATGAGGAAAAACCAAAGCCAGAAATTAAGCATCTGCTTAAGTGTTGCAAACAAAATACTGTACTCATAATAAAGGTTGCAACATTACATCCATTTTCCTGCAGAGGTAAGCCTCAATGAAGTTAATGAGATTTATTTGTGAGTATATGCATAATGAAATGTCTTCCAAATTATTTTGCTGTAACCCCCACATTATCTATAAGGATACAATTTAAAAACTGAGGGAACATCATACACACTTGTTCCACATTGTGTATTTAGGCACAACCAGTTGATTTCTACTTTCTCTGTGAACACAACACAACCCTTTATTCCTTCTTCTTTATATTATATTATATTATATTAATGAAAAATTATTGGAAAATGTAGAAATTCATGCATCCTGTGGATGTACAAACAACACAACTTAATTCAGAAGAGGTACGTTCTATCTAAAATAAAGCACAAAGTTCTGATAAGTACAGCATTCAAAAACACTTTGTACTTTAATCACCAACAAGTGCCACTAGAGGGTGTTGTTACTGCAATCTAATTCCTGTACCATATTTCACTTCCTTAAACTTCCCTGTGTCTTCAAGGAGCTAAATGTTGACAATCAAATCATATGCCTTAATTGTACTATATACATTTATAGTTCCATAATCAATTTCCCCCTCTCTCATTTTAATTTATTTTCCCTGCAACTTTAAATGAAGTTATTTCATACCAAACACATTCAAAACAGCATTACCTGTGGCTGATAAAGAGTTGGAGAGACCAGAAAGTAGCCTATTTCTTCAAAAAATTCTTTCGCATGGCTCTGTACTACAGTTTATTTATGCAGCCTCAACAATGCATGACAAATAACTGATTTCAAGAGGATAATAAAATTCTCAGGTATGATAACCAGAATCAAGTCTACAGGCCCCAAATTTGATATAATGTAGTCTAAAAAGCAGACTTAGCATTTCCATAACTCAATTTGTCTCCACTGAGACAGAGATGTATGACCTGATATGCAAAAAAGAAAAGTGATTGTGTTGGTGTCAGAGACAATCAGGGTCCCCACTTGTGCACCCATTAGCTGAGTGATTTGGAAGTGCTGCAACAGTTAAGTCGTCCCCTTGAGAGATTAAAGAAAAAAGGACACCAATATTCTGTCTGGGGATATTGATTGAGACAGGCTAGTAGCTAGGATACTTTTTCAGTGACAAAGAAGTTAATGATTTAGTGATTCATAGCACAGAAGCTGCCTCAACAACCTTTGGTAATTGTTTGCAATGCAGACAGTGCCACATGATCTGACCTTGTCAAATTAGCAGAACACTATAATAATGTCATAGCTGTAGCTACCTTGCTAGCAAACTCTGAAGGAAGAAATAACACCACCATCATGCAGCAGAGAGACACAGAGAGATCTAAATGAATCAACCATCTGTCAACTCTAGTTTGATTTGGATTCCTGCATTGTGCAGAGGTTTGGACCTAATGGCCTTATAGGCTTCTCCGAACTCCATTATTCTATGATTCTAATCCCTTCTTTTAATGTACAAGCTTTTTCTGCCAGTTTTGAACAAAGCATGTTAAATTTCAGGGCAGATTCAGACTGCAATATTTCCACTCACCTTGCCATGCACAGGCAAGTATTGCAATATTATTAATGAATGATAACAGGAACATTCACTCATTACCCCTGTTGCTTTTGCCACTGAAAAAAACTAAATTGCTGGGATGGCATTTACTTTTTGTCTTTGTTAGAAGTGACAGAAGTCACTGGGTGAGTCAAGTACTGTATTGCAGAAAACCACTTAGTGAGTATGATCACCTTCTGCTGGCTTGAATTAGCACCCACTTCCCCGATTCATAAGCATAAAGTATAGCAAAGTGAACATGGATGTAAAATGAATCTCAGCAGGAGTTCGGACAGGCCCAGCTAGAGGAGAATAGGTCCCAAAGATGGCTAATGAGCCACAAAATCTGATATCTCAGGGCCACAGATTTGTATTAAACTATATTGTATTTCATATTTATAGTAGGTGAGGTTTTGTTTATTATCTGGATTAGCAACAAGGGAAATGATCCCAGTCCCATTTAAAATTTTAAAAACAATTTTACATTACAGGATCTGTGGATTAATGTATCAGCTTGTGCACTTTAAACAGCAACAATCAATCACAATAGGGAAGGATCAATGTACACTGGGGAATAAAGAAGTTTGCAATTGAGAGGACGTAACGTTGGACAAGGAAATATCCTCCAATAGAGATGGGCACGGAACGAACAATTTTTCGTTTTCGTTGTTCATTTTTTGATTCATTACGCAATGAAACAACAAACGAAATTTGTCCCTAAAATGAAATGAAACGAAAAGAAACGCGGGGATTTTTGTCATGCGTTTTGTTTCCATTACTGCAATGAAGTGAGGGGCTTTAAATGCTAAAAAAAACATTAAAATTGGGAAAAATGGTAACGAAACGGTAACGAATGAATCCTGCTTACTCTAAGATATGTTGGAAATGTGAAAAAGAGCTTGGTACTTACTTGCATCTTTGGTGGGAATGTGAAATAGTCCAAAGGTTCTGGAAAAAAGTGTTTTTAGAGCTAAGTAATATGATTAAGATGGATATAGATTGTAATCCAGAGATAGCTTTATTATCATTGTTAACAAGTAAAGATTATGATGTTACAACAAAGGAACTAATAGCAAATTTTATGACAGCTGCTAGATTAATTATAGCAAAAAAATTGGAAGTCAAAACTAGAATTCAAGATGGAAGACTGGTATAATGAACTTTGGGATATAGCTATAAACGATAAACTGTCCTGCAGTTTAAAGGTTAAACGAGGAGAAATGAAAAAAGACATTTTCTACGATATCTGGGGTAAATTTTTAGATTATGTACTAGTCGAAGGAAAAGGGAAAGAGACCACGAATATCTCACAACAATTCTGGAGAAGAGAACTTTAAGAAGACTACTAGAAGAATAGAAGATGGAGCAACGAATAAGAACGTATGGATGGCCCCGTGGGATGGGGGTGCACTTATATTGTTTGTTGTAGGTTTTTTTTAATTTTCATTTTCTTATGTCGTTGTATGTAGTTTAAAATTTAATAAAAAAAATTAAAAAAAAAGAAACGGTAACAAAACGAAAACAATTTTTTTGAAAAATTTCACGAACAACGGAAACGAACCGAAACGGACCTCTAAACAACAAACAACTAACGAAACTCCATTTTTTTCTATTCGTGCCCATCTCTATCCTCCAATCCTACCCCCAAACACAGTTTGGTATGAGGGAAAAGGTCTGTGTTCGAGACAAGGTACAACCTAGAAATATGATTTCCTAGTAAAGGAGCAAGAAGAGAACAAAACAACACAGCACTACACACCACTATTTGCAGAGACAAAAGAATGAGAGAACAGAAAGGAAAGACACATAGAGGAACAGTATAGCAAGGTGAAGTAGATGAGTTGCAGAAAGAAGTGATGATGAGTTCTGTGTCAAGGTATGAAACATGGGCAGCTTTTTAAAACGGTCGAGCACATAGGTAAATATTTTCCTTGCCACAGTAATTCCACAGATCACCAGTCTATTTCTATGCCACTTCCAAGAATTGGCTATGACCCTGTATAGACATATATGACTTAGATCAAAACTAAGTGAAGGAAAGTACAGTATGTCCTTATTTGAGCATTGTAAGATCAACAACAGAGGCTCTCTTCTTGGTTCTCAGATGAAGACTTGAGAGAGGTTTGTTAGTGGCTCTTCTTAAGCCATGGAACATCCTCCTTCAGGAGACTTACGTCGCCCCCCTCTGCGGTTCCTCCACGCACAGGCAAAAACCTTTCAAAGGCAGTTCCTTGGATTCTTATGCCCATTAAATGGCTCTACTAAAATGGATTATTAGCGAATGTACACTGACCCAAGCATGCAAGGACATAAAGACATAGGGAATCTGTTGTGTGCACATGCACTTGGTGAAACATCCACATGTGTGCATGCACACACAGTGGTAGGAAGAATACAGTGCAGCATTTTGTTGAAGGCCCTAACTTTGATTATTTGAAGTGACAGGATACTTATCTTCAGATATCAGAAGGGCTATCACTTGAAAGATACAGCAAGTTTTTTTTCTGTTGCTCCAGAGGGAATCAAACCAATTGATTCAATTTACAAGAAAGTGGATTCAAAACTAACCATTTGAAGAAATGAAAGCTAGTCAATCGTGGAGTGAACTACCTTGTAAGTAGTGGACTCTTCTTTGTTTGAGGTTTTTAAAGAGAGGCCATATGCCTATCTATTATGGATGCATTACTTATAATTTTCCTATAGCTTATCACTGAGATCCTTTCCAATGCTACATGTCTACAGTTGCATTCTATATATGCGACTCATTGTGACTAAGGTCTTCATGTTTTCACTTTCATAACTGGGGCATAAAGATATCTAAATGCCTCCCCATGACATATAATCATCCTTGCCTACATTTTCCATATTTTTGTTCCTGACACGAGGACCTACAGAAACCACAGGATTAAACGTTGTAATAAGCATGGAAGACATATTCCGCTGGTATCAGAAAGCATGGACACTGTTTCTGCTGCCTTTCCTGACAACCGTTGATATTATGTTTGTAGAAATACAAACCCCTCAATTCTTTTTGTTCTACAACCCTGCATTGAATCAATATTATCTTCCAGGATAATACAACTGCACTGAAGTTTGCCTAGACTTTGACTTTAGTTCTTGAAGTGGATCCAAAAATATTTCTTTTTAAATTCATATTCTTCTAGTTAATGGACGGAAGTATAGAATAGAGAGCACACACTACTGATTAACAAGCCAATATTTCAACAAATATTAATTCATTAATCTAACAACCAGAACCTGGTGATTATGATTTTTTTTAAAAAATTGTCTTTTTCCGTAAGGAAAAGGAAAGCCCCCAATTAAATGGAAAACCATCAACCAAACTTTACTGGTGCATTGGCAATTACAAGAGCTGCAGATAAAATGAGTTACTGCAAAACATGTAAATCATACTGAGCAGCATACATCTAAGGGGAACTGACAGATGACTGTAACTGCCATTAAACCTTTATCGCGTCCCTGCCATGTAATACAATTAGATGGCAAGAAACAACTAATGTGTATCGCTCTAGTGGGAGAATGGAGAAAATATTGGATTTCCTCAGTTAATCAATTTATATCTTGCAGTGGGGGCATTAGTTAGATTAAAGCTGGAGATGTCCCCATTCAGTATGCTAAATAGTGTTTGTCACTCATTGTGCTATACAACAGTAATAGCTGTAGAAGCCATGCACATTACACTCATATTGAATTAGCTGGAAATGTAGCACTAACATATTCTACTCCCTAAGCGCTGTCTCATTACATACACTTAACTTAATTTTCTTATAAATAAAAAGATATAAGAAGCAAAGCCTTACAAAAGTTCTTAAAAAGGAATTCGATTTCCCACAAAACAGTGCAACTCTCCAACTTGGCACAGTTGCTATTTTAATAGAAAACTGCATAGTTGTTTTTCACTTAAGTACATTTCTAATGTGATAATATCATAGGTCTTGCAAGGAAAGGAGAGCTAGGCTCTTTCTGAGTCTCAGTATGCAATTTAGGATGTACTCAGGCAGTTTTACTGTTGCAATAATGGCACTAAGAAAATGTTATCAAAATTAGCTCATGGATCATTTATTTCTAGGGATGTGCTCCTTCCTCTCACAAAGCATTCCTCAGGGAGAATCCTGGGTGTTTTAGTCAACAAACACACATCTAAGGACATCTACATTTCATTCACCTGGAGAGGACAGTGCCAGACTTGTTTCCTGTTGTTAATAATAAAAAATGAGGGTACTGCAGGACTTCCTGGTACAGTGGTCCCCCACCCATTCGCGGTTCATATACTGCGGTCCTGGTATATCTTGGGACCGCAGTACAGTGATCCCCTAACTATCGCTGGGGTTAGGGACCCGACCTGACCTGCGATAATTGAAAATCCGCGATATGCGGATGCAGGTCAGGTCGGGCCTGGGGGGGGGGGGCTAACCGGTGGATCTTGTACTTACCCCCAGCTTGGTGCTGCCCCAAACAGGCCTGCAAGTGCCTTTCCAGGCCTTCTGGAGGCCCCTGGGAAGGCCCCTGCAGGCCCGTTCGGGGCAGCGCCAGTCCTGGGGTAAGAATGGGAAGCCAGAAACGGCCTTTGCCCCTTACCCCAGGGGGGGCTTTTTTCATATAATATGGTCCCGCAATATAGCAGGACCGCAGTATGTAAACCACAAAAGGGTGGGGGGCCATAGTATATGAAAAAAGGTCCCCTGGGGTAAGGGGGGAAAGGCCTGTTTCAGGCCTCCCTTACTTACCCCAGGACTGGCGCTGCCCTGAACGGGCTTGTGAGGGCCTTCCTGGGCCTTCTGGAGGCCCCAAAAGGGACTCCCTGTGAACTGGAAGTGACTTCCTGTTTTCAGCACCAGGCTGGAGGTAAGTACAAGAGTCCCCAGCTAGGCGCCCCAGGCCCAACCCAACCTGCATCCGCATATTGCAGATTTTCAATGATCGTGGGTTGGGTCAATTTTCTATTAAAATAGGAACTGTGCAATAGGTGTGGGGGGGTCACTGTTACTGTAGTTCCTTGGGAGCACGGTCAATAGAGCCTATTGGTAGCACTACTCTGGCTCCCATGGAGCACCACAGCAGTTTTTATTTGGAATATTAACACCAAGAATGTAGGCTGAAGATGGCCAGTCTGTAAGTTGTGAGTTTGCGAGATAAAGCTTCTGGAATCCTGCCTGGGGAATACTTGGTGAATTCTGAGAGCTAAAGTCCAAAAGAAAGAAAGGGATCACCCCTTAGCATCTCTGCTACCTACATTCCAGTATTATCCACGGTCATTGTTCTCTGATTTTTTTTGCCTCTACTCCACTCCTTCTGTGTGCTGTTAGCCTGCTTTACTGTACTTTTGAATATATATTTAAAATAAGTTGCTTCTCTCTGTCTGTCTATCTGTCTGTCTCTTTCTGTTTTTAGTAGCAATGTGGACTGCATCACCTCTGACAAGAAATGCAGTAGTAGTTTGAATAAGGATAAATTTGACTTGCCTCTGCTCTTTGATTGATGGTGTCTGGAGTGATAGAGTAAGCTTGTGACACTTCCCTTTAGTCTCAGTATTCAAAAAGAATTGAAATCAACAATGAAAAGGACAAGTGAAAAACAAAGAAAGAGTAAACCACAAGGAACACTATGCCTTGGTCATTTTCCCATATTAGGTTACTTTTCTTAGAACAGCTGTATCAGAAATTATAAAGTAACATCTGGGGAACATCAACAGCAGATGGCCATTGCCTTCCTCTCATGCTTGTTGTGGGCTTTCCAAACAGTATAAGACTGGTCACTGGGAAACAGGATACTGGACTAGACACAACTTTGATCTGGACCCACCAAGGCTGTTCTGTTTGGTGGCAAGGACAGACATATCCAGAAACAATTGAGGGGAGAGGATCTGAAATATGATACATTTGCAGAGAACTAAAGGGGGGAAACTCCACCAGGCTTCTCACATCATGTTCTTTTTCTCTATATTGCAAAATATAGAGTCTCAACAGAAACAAAAATCTATATAGGAAGATTAACTAGTCGGTTTATTTAAACTAACAGCCATGTGAAAGAATAAAGAGGCTTAACATATTCAAGTCACTTTCTAGATCCTATCTTAATACCAACGCAAATACCAAATTTCTTTCAGTACCGAAACAGTGCAACATTCAGGATTTACATGAATCCTTTTGGCACAATTCCCACTTACATTTCTAATGTTATCTCAACAACTTTCTTTTACAGAGAAAATAAAATTATTAAAAGTGCATTAAAATCATTTAGGAACATGTTCATGCAAATATTACCAGTTATGACACCTGAGGCAACATCCGTGAACAGGCCTATAACAAAAGGGCACTCCTTAGTCCTCAATATAGCAATAAATTATGTGGATATAACTAGAAACAGATATGAGCAGCTCTGCTGACTGCCAAAAGGTTGAGTGCAAGTAAGTAAAACTGGTTATGAATTTATGCATAGAGTATTGGGTCCCTACCATTATTTAAAATTCCCTTTATATTACTGTAAATAGGTAATGGCCAGGACCATATTGATGTTCACTTAGGGTTTTTGTAATGTGCTGTGGCTAACTGCAACTAATTGATGAAGGGCTGGGGCAGATCTTGATTTCATGCCTGCATACACCCAGTTGCACAATTCAGATGTGTCCTGGTACCTTACTAATTAGCATGGATTAATTGTGGTAAGTTAAACAAAGCTTACATATTTATCTACTAGGTTCCAAGCAATAGGATTCAATATATACAGTATTTTGCCTCCTAATGTAGCCATCAGCATTTCATTGTCCAAAACATCTTCAAAACTGAATAGTGGTTTCAATGTATACCAACTAATTTTATTTGGTATACAATCCCTTGCAAATACAGATCTCTATGTTTGCTTGAGGGCATCTCAAGGAACTAGTGCCAAATGTACTCCTGTGTTTCCTTTTAGATTCAGATAAATCCATTCCCACTTACTAATAGTCTTCTTGGAGATTCATGATGGAACAGAGTATGGCAACACACAGGGAAGGGCAATCGATGTGAGGCAGAGGAGTACACCAAGTTTTTCGCTTGACAGTACATGTCTAACCTTTTCTTGAGTCCTTTAAAATGTTATTGTTTAGAATTATCCACAAGAATAATTTGCAATTGTTGGGAATTCCGTTGATTTTATTTCAGAAACTTGCAAGCTATACATACCATATTTTCCGTCGAAAGTACATACTGTATTTTTCCATCTCCCTTCTGACCTCCAAAATCTTGCTCTTTTCTCAAGCCATGTTCAGACTGGAGCTGAGAATTTCCTGATCTGTACAGACAGACATTCTTCAGGACAGGACAGGGAATATCTATTTTTATATTCTCATATACACTCACACATTTCCCTTTCCCCATTTACCATTTCCCCCTTAAACTCCATATAGAAATGTGCCTAAAAACACGCAATTTTAGTAAACATTTGACTTTTTCCTCCTCAAAGCAACTGTTTCAATCCAACAAAAATACCTACATGCAGAAGAACCCTTTTACATACATAGATGCTACAGAAATGCATCTGCAAGCACATTCTGACTGAAAT
This sequence comes from Phrynocephalus guinanensis, assembly GCA_037367245.1. Classification (NCBI taxonomy): domain Eukaryota; kingdom Metazoa; phylum Chordata; class Lepidosauria; order Squamata; family Agamidae; genus Phrynocephalus; species Phrynocephalus guinanensis. Next base: position 21,697,284 of record CM074741.1, read on the forward strand.
GCTCGTTTCGGCCCTAGGACTGGCCGTGTTTATCACTGGATATGACATATCCTTCCAGAGCCACGATTTATTTCATGCAAATGGCCCTGCATTTAATGCTGGATCAAGGCCAATGTCTGTATTCCCACAAAAATGGGGGAGAAGTCAAAGCAGCTACGAAAAGGACAACAAACAAACAGAAAGTGCCAGTGGACTAGTTTTTATTTCATTTTATGCTGTAAACAGAATTATTTCCAAAATGTTTGCTTAGGTTGTAATTTTGATATGAGGTTCCCTTAGCCCAATGAAAGGAAAAGGAAGGAAGGAAGGAAGGAAGGAAGGAAGGAAGGAAGAAAGAAAGAAAGAAAGAAAGAAAGAAAGAAAGAAAGAAAGAAAGAAAGAAAGAAAGAAAGAAAGAAAGAAAGAAAGAACTCTTGTTAATAGCTGGATCTATGGCTTTACAACATCTGGAAGACGTTAACAACAACACTTAATGCCAGTCTCAGGGGCCATTATCTCCACTCTGATAGGTGATATACTTAAAAGCAGAAAAGTCAACAGAGATATCAACAGTGGTATCCAGCTTAACCCTGCACTCCCTATTCAAGCACTGATAAAATACCAGAGAGGCACACATTCTGGCAGCTTTTGAGAATGGAGACTGCTTAATCTCATTTTGATTTGGCCTAAATTGTCATTAAAGGAGTGTTTCAAGACATTAAACAGGCAGTCTCTCCCCCAATCTATACAAATAATAAGGGTCTCATAAACAAACTAAACATAAATATACATATGGAAGTACTGAGGTTTTTTCCTAAAAAAAAAAAAAAGCCTGATATTACCACAAGGTAGTCTTTGTGTGATTCATTTTTCCATTTTATTCAATTTCTATCCCACCCATCTAGTGGCCAGGCCTCTACTTTGGGCAGTTTACAAAATTATCAACAACATCAACTAAAATTAAATAATAAGCAACAAATAAACATTAACCAAGCAAACCAAGCAAACCTTGTATGCTAAGATACAAGATAGTGACAGACCAAACAATCACCCATCAACTGTGGGCCATAAAATTCTGAGACAAAAAGAATTGGAAATAACCTGGGGCAGGCATCAGGAGTCCTTACTTTTTTTTTTAAAGACAAAGGCGGGTTGGAGCTTGATATGCCCCTGCAGGACCTGAGTTCCATTGTGTGGTGACCAGCACTGAAGGCTTGATTCCTAACAGTAGACTTCTGAGGGTCTCTTGGAGAAGCCACCCATAACATAATTGCTTGGGAAACACAGTTGCAACAGGAGGTTAACCTGAGGGAGAGGCACTGTGACAAGTAGATAGTGAGGTCCCAAACCATTCAGGGTAGGCATGTCCAAACTTCAGCCCTCCTGATGTTTTGGACCACAACTCCCAGAATTCTAAGCTTAGAATGCCAATGCCAAAGGACTGTGGGAGTTGTGGTCCAAAACATCTGGAGGGCCAAAGTTTAGACATGCCTGATTTAGGGATTCAAAGGCATGTCAGCAATGGCACCTTGAACTTGGCCTTGAAGCAGACTGTCAGCCAGTGCCAGTGTGCCAGGAACTGGTGAAATATGGTCATATTTTGATGCTCCTGATTAGAGATGGGCACGACTTGAAAAAAAAATTTTTTCGAGTTGTCGTTAGTCGGGCCAGTCCCATTTCGGGTCGTTTCCGGTTTTCGCGAAAATTCGCAAAAATTAGTCGGTTCGTTTTTTTCGTTTTTTCGTTGTCGTTAGTACTGGTTTTTTTGGGGGGGAGCGGGCTCCTGGAGGCACCTCTGTGGGGTGGGTGCCTCCTCTGGCCCGCTATAAAGGGAAAGTCGGCTCCTGGAGGCACCCGTGGGTGCCTCCTGCCACTAGGAAGGGGAAGCAGGCTCCAAGAGAGACCCCTCTACATGGGGGTCTCCCTTCCTCACCTGCTGCTGCTGCAAAATGCTATGCAATAGCCATATGGATATTGCATAACATAATGTGCAGACGTGAGACCAGTGTGAGAGTGATAGGGTCATACCTTCCCTTCACAAGGCTCCCGCACCACCATGTCTCACACAGAAGGGAATTGTACTTGCTGCGTGTAGTGCAATGCAAGCAAGTAAATCTGGCTTTAAGGTGGCTTAGTACAAGAGCTAGGGTTAGGCTAGTGACGGGTAAGGTTACGGTGGGCTAGTGGGTTGCACCTCTGGGTGCCTCTCTGACCCACTAAGAAGACAGTCTGTGACGTATGGGTACGGAGTCAAGGGTTAGGGTTAGGGCTAGGGCAGGTTTTAGGGGGCTTTTTGGCACATCCCAGAAGTCTCCATGGCCAAGTGGCCATGCGACTGGTGGGATGGCTCCAAAAATTTGCATGGTTGTCCACTCCCACATGGCTGGCCACTTGGCCAGCCCATCATTGCGCAGGTGTAAATAAAATAAAATAAAATAAAATCAATGGAGGACAGAGGAGGAGAGGAGAGACATTTTGTTGCAAGAAAAAACCCACTGCTACTGTGAAAAATCTGGCAGTTTATAAATTTTCGCGTGTTTCTGTTGTGCTTGTGTGTTTTTGGACCACGATTTCAAAAACAATATTGCGTTTGCCGCCCCATTTTGGATCCCCCCCGCCCACACCGCATGGCATGGCGATGGCGACTCGCGAGTCCGGCTGCCCAGGACGGGGGGGAGGCGGGGACCCCCCCCTCCAGAAACCACCCCTCCGGTAGGTGCCCTGCGCCCTTAGTCAAGCAGGCATTTTTCCGCCTGCTTTTTTGGCCCGGGAATGGGTGGGGGGAGAGAGTTTAAAAAGTTTTTTCCTGTGCCGTCCGTGCCGCTTGCTTGCGCTTTAATTGCGGCGGCCGGCGGCGAGACTGGGCTTTTTGCTGGCTGCGAGCCTGCGGCGAGTCCCACCAGAGCAGCCCAGGACGGGGGATGAGGTGGGAGCCCGGGGACCTCCAGAAACAACCCCTCTGGTAGGTGCCCTGAGGCACGGCAGGCATTTTCCCGCCTGCTTTTTGGCCGGGAACCGGGTTTTTTTAACTTTTAAAAACTTTTTTTCTGTGCCGCGTGTGGCATCGCGCGATCTCGCGATGCAAGGAACGAGCACGACAAATCAGACCAAAATTGTTCGTTTGTCGGTTCGAGCTCGAAGTCTGGGGGAGTAATTCCCGTTACCGTTTCCGTAGAGTAACGGAACCGAGTAACGGAAACGGAAACGGAAATACCGCTAAGTCGTGCCCATCTCTACTCCTGATATCAGCCTGGCTGCTGCATTTTGCACTTGCTGCAGCTTTTGATTCACCTTCAAGGGAAGCCCCACAAAAAGAGCATTGTAGTAATCTATCTTTGAGACTACTAGCACATGAACCAATGTCATTTCCCATTGAGATGATAGGGGATGGGTGTTTGTAATCAACTTCAAATGAAAGAAGGCAGACCTGGTCGTAGCTGAGATCTGATTTTCTATAGAGTATTATTCTTCATAGAGTATTATTATAAGCTAACATAAGTAGATACCACTATGAAATAATATAATTGGATCTTTTCAGGACTTGGTATAAAGGAGACTACTGGTAAGCCCTACATATACCTTCCCACTATGTAAGTCAAATTCAGAGAGTATATTAAATCAATCAATCAATCAATGTATTTGATAAGATCGTTGAAATTGATATGGCTTTAGCTCTTAAAAATCACCATCATTTGAAATAATCCATTCTTATAAATTCAGGTATTTATAAATGTGCATTAATTAACACAATGTGGCAGAGCATGCTTGCCTTAACACAATTTATCTAGTACTTATCTTAGATTGTAATTATGCAACGTTCATTTTGCCTGAAATTTTATGTAGGGAATGGACCACTCAGAAAAGACATTAAAATATTTTAAATATTTCTGGGTACAAACATATTTTAAGAACAATAATGATTGCAAAGGATATAATATACTGAAATTGCTTCATACATATTAGCTATTTTATAAATAATAATCCAATATTAACCAGTGTCATTACCTTTATGTTTCAGAGAGTAGACTAAGGTCAAAAGATAGCTCTCTTAAAGGTCTGTTGTGCTTGAAGCAGGAAAGGTCAAACTGGGTATCTTCCATTCATAGTTCAGCCTCATAAGATGCTGAAGTGTAATGCACCCTCTCTCCACAAATGCAGAAGACTTCAAGCCATCATACAGCAGAAAGGTTTAGAACTCTGTTATACCATATGGCTATATGAATGCTGCTTAGTGTACATTTGAATTAAATTCATAAATATCTCTAAGCCATAAAGGCAGAGGGGCTATTTAACCTTCCAGTCCACACTTGCTCTTGGGAGATAACTGAATAATGGCACCATGCCAAGACAAATGTATAGACCAAATCACTTCCTTCCAATTTACAGACGCTTTCCTGCCTGGTCATCTTGAATTGATTCAATCAAGCCACACTCTTTTCTTGCAACAGGTGGGCAAGCAAGCGGCGCATTGCAATCCTTTGTAGTACTGTATCTCAAAGCATAATATGTAGCAAATAAAAGGTAAAAGTCTCTTCTCCCTCCCCCCGCACATGTGTGCTAGTCGTGTCCGACTCTAAGGGCGGTGCTCATCTCCGTATTCAAGCCAAAGAGCCGGTGTTGTGCAAGTCCATGACCACGTGGCCGGCATGGCTGCAAGGAAACACTGTTTTACCTTCCCGCTTTTTACGGCGGTACCTATTTATCTACTTGCATTTTTACATGCTTTCGAACTGCTAGGTTGGCAGGAGCTGGGGATATCAGCGGGAGCGCGCTCCGCTCCGTGGCACCCGGGATTCAAATCGCTGAGCTGCCGACTTTGCAGCCGACAGTTTTCGGAGCCTTAGTCCACTGAGACATATAGTGGTAAAATAACAACTGAATGATGATGGCACTTTCATCCTTCTATGAAATTAACAAAAAAATGACAACATGGATATTTTCTACATACTACTGGCACATACATCTCAAACAGTGTCCAATGAGATTAAAGACCAATGTTCCTGTGCCAGGAGAGTCCTCTACCATCTGCTACCCCCACAGGTCCTGAGTGTAGAGATGTAAAATTTCTAGAAATTTTGAAGCTCAGAAAAAAATACCTGTTTTTTCCCAGTTTTTTAATGGAAATTTTCAGAAAAATTGAAAAAAATGCTACATTAATACCCCCCAACCATTTCTACAGCTTGAGAGTCATTCTGTTACTTTAGGAATATAAAATATGACTATGGACAATTTGACTTGGCCTCGTGGTGTAGTGGTTAAATGCCTGTACTGTAGCTAAAACTGTGCTCACGACCTGGGGTTCAATCCCAATTAGCCAGGTCATAGTGACTCAGCCTTCAATCCTTCCGAGGTCAGTAAAGTAAGTACCCAGCTTGCTGGAGGGGGCAATGTGTATCCTGCATAATTAAATTGTAAACTGCCTAGAGAATGCTTGAAGTGCTATATAAGCAGAACACTTTGTTTTGCTTTGCATAAAATCATCACAACTAGCATATTAAAAATAGTCTATCCAAACAATTATTACAAACACAATTTACTTTTTAAATAATATTTATTTGTATTTGTAAGTAACAAATGGAATAACAATCTCTTGAAATGTTTACTAGTTTATGTGGAACAAAAAACCCTATACAAATCTATGTCTAAAAATCCAGAATTAATGATTCATATTTCCTCTCCACAGTATAAAATATAAATAAAATAAAAACCTAATTCTCATAAAAAGAATTGAAGAGGGAGAAAATACATAGAAGGAAGTAGGACTAAGTTTCAATGAATGGGCATGAAATTTAATCAGAAGCATTTTCGATGCTCTGTATTTTCTTCCAGTGCTTTGAGGCCTAGTGGAGATGACAGAACAGAACCAAACACACACACCCACACACATGCAAAAACAAATTTGCACTGTTGATATTGAGTCTAGGGTTGTGTCCAGGCTTATGACATAATTTATTGGATGAGTTTTAGTTATTGAAACCCGATGATGTGGACAGGGTGTTCGGATCTGTCCATGCCACCACTACACAACTTGGCTAATAAAGGAATCTGCCAGGGGGAGGGGGTTTGCACCTGGGTCCAGGAGGCCATCAACTCCTCATTAAGAGAGGGAGTGGTCCCTGCCCTGTTAAAGGAGGTGGTGATTCAGCCACTCCTAAAAAACCCAGGACTGATGGTTAATTACTGACCAATGGCAAACCTCCCTTATTTGGCAAGATGCTGGAGCATGTGGTGGCTGAGCAGCTCCAGGCTCTCCTGGATGAAATGGATTATCTAGATCCATTTCAGTAGGGGTTTAGACTGGGGTTTTGGAACAGAGACTGCATTTGTTCCCCCTGTATGACGACATCTGCCAGGAGAGAGACTCTTGATCCTCTTTTGACCATCGACCATGGTGTCCTTCTGGACAGGCCGTCTGGATGGGAGTTGGAGGCACCGTTTTACAGTGGTTCCACTCCTACCTAGCTGACTGGGTCCAGGTGGTGGTGTTGGGGGACAGGTGCTCTGGCTCAGGGCTCAATCAACTGAAGCTCAATCCAGACAAGCCGGAAGTGCTGTTGGTGGGTGTTCTTCCCGACAGGTTAGAGGGCCATTCCCCTGTACTGGACGGTGTTGCACTCTCCCTAAGGGTAGGGTCTGCAGCTTGGAGGTACTTCTGGACCTGGGTCTTACCCAGGAAGCCCAGTTGGATTCAGTGGCCAGGGGTGTCTTATTACAGCTCTGGAGAATATATCAATGCAATTGTGGTTAGTACTTCTTTAAGGAGAGAAGTTCAAGACTAGCAGTCAGGCAGTCAGGCAAGGAAATGAGGCACAGGGGCATGTGGCTCTGGCAGCAAAAGAAAATGGAGTAGAACCAGTTGACACAAAACAGGTTTGAACTAGAGATGGGCATTTCATTCCAGAAGGGTCTGCTTCCAAAACGGAACACACCAGCACAGCTGGCGCTAGGAACCCAGTCCCACCCTCCGGTACAAAATCACCCAATGTCTTACATTCCTGTAGCTTCCACTGAGTGAAATTCCAACCACCTTTCCCTTTACCTGGTGCTGGCCAATCAGCAGCTGTACAAGGACATGCATCATCCCTCTTCCCTGTCTGACAGGCCAGCGTGAGCGCCAGGGAAAGATGATGCATCAGACGCTGCTTCCTGGTTGGAATTTCACGCAGCACTAGCTACAGGAAAGTAAGACATTATTTTGTTATGGAGGGTGGAACTGGGTTCCAAGCACCGGCTGTGCTGGTGTGTTTTGTTTCAAAACCAGTCCCTTTCCAAAATGAAATGCCTACCTCTAGTTTGAACTTCAAGCTTTAATGCTTCTTATGCCTTTGCAATGTCATTCTAAACTAATGCAATATTAGTGTGATACCTTTACCAAACCACTAAACAAATTGCAGAAATTCCAAGCGTTCATCAGCAAATATCCCACTTCCTCAGTTGTGCATCATAGTGCAGGAAAAATTATATGTATTTTAGGTCAGAGTCCCCTAATTTTTCTGCCCTATGGTACATAGCCTGAGAAAGTGGGATATTTACCAGTGAAAGCTTTGAATTTCTGTGATTCTGTAGTAGTTCAATAAATGTATCACCCTACACTTGCATTTGTATATTTCGGAACCACACAGGCTTTTCCTAATTCTAAACCCCAGAACTCTGTGGTTAGTTAGCATAAATAATTTTTCCCAGATAACAACTCTGATGTCATGGCTAGAATGTCAGAGTAAGATCAAGGAATCCCAGCTATGGAACCATCTAAGGCTTAAAAGAAACCTGATCAGACTAACTTATCACAAAGCAGTGTTAGGATAATAAAATAATAGGTGGGCAAACTTTATATGTCACCTACCCTATATGCTCCTGAGACAAACTGCAGCATATGAATGCATTAAATGAACGGATGCAATAGTGGACATCCTTAAATTTCCATTGGTAACTATTATTTATGGGCCATTCAATTTCCATAGCACTGTTGACTATACTCTGAGCTAAAAGCAAGTGTCCTGCAAAAACTGGCCATGAAATTAATAAGACGGCTATGGGAGTCACTCTTTTGGGCTAACTTAAATCATAGTGTTGAAGCATGGATAAAATTAGACAAATATCTGAAAGAGAGTTAAGAGGGAAATATAGGAAGAAAGGAAATCCAGCAGGGGCATGTCACACTGCGGGCACTTAGTAGTATTCAGCAGTTTGACATTTTGTCCTCCTGAAACTAGTTCTAAGCGAATGTTTGAACAAATGAGAGTTACGTTTGAACACCCCACTCAACCCCCCTCCCCCACACAATGGGCAGCATGCTTTGCATCCTGTTCGGAAAGGTCAGGCAATTATGAGTATTTGGCAAAACCTTCCCTGGACTCAGGAAATCGTTTCTCCTCCCAGTTGTTCCTTTTATCTCTTTGCCTGTATGGCTTTCATGCAGAAAGCATACTTCTGAAGATTTCAAATTAGTCTGCGCTATATTGTATAACACCCCACAACACAAATTCGATCTCTGTTTTTGTCAATTCTTCCGCTGTTTTACGCCACAAGCTCTGGGAATCTCTCTCACATCTCTGCAGGAATTCAATTTTTAAAAGAAACCGCAGAGTGTAAAGACAGAGATGCTCAGTGGACACTGAATGCATTTATTTATTAATTTTTCCTTGGATTCCTGCATGGCCATTAAGGAGAATGTTACACACACACACACACACACACACACACACACACACACACACACACACACACACACACACACACACACACACACACACACACACACATCTTTTGAAAAAGTATACCGTGCCAACTCTTATCTATTTTACTAAAAATTATATCCAGATGCAGTCCTTTTGGAACAGGAAAAGTTCTCACAGCATGTACATTTACTGTAAATGCAGTCATTATTCATACAATTATATGTATAGATAATGCTTTTAAAAGCACTATTCAGATAGATAATGTATGTCTTCACAAATTTTCCCACAACACTCATATATTAATGCACTAGGTACACTCGAGATGAAAATTGATTTTCATATTTTCATCAAGAAAATATTCCCATCATGTCACCATTAAGTTTCCTATGAAAAGTTGGGTGATAAACACTCTTTATTTCACACTATAGTTTTATTTTAAGCATGTCTCTACAAATATATTTTAATATGTTGTTAAGTTGCCAATGCCTGACTAATTCAATGTTTTTCAGTGCCACAAAGAATGAATGCAGCATATCTGTCCTGCTACTACAGGCCACCGAAAAGGCCATCAGAATTTTACCCATCAATTCAAGTTCTCCAATATTTATACACCTATGATTTTTACTCGGAATGGGTTCCATCTGTCTTTCACACTACAAAAACCCACAACTTTCCTGACACTCTTAGCCTGTGCAATTACAAAGATAACAACATGTAGAGATTCCAGTATTCAGCTTTTCTCCCCTGCAAGAATACTGGATAAGAAACTATGGACCTCCAGCTGTTTTTTGCTTATAACATCCACCAGCCCTATCCCACATAGCCAATGATAAGAGATTATGGGAGATGTAGTCCCACAGCCGGAGGGCTATAGTTGCCCATCTCTTCCCAAGGAAAAAAAACTGTTTAAGCCAATCAGTTTGTCTGAGTTCACAAGAAATAGCAAACCACAGTTCACTAGAAACAGAGGGGAAAGCTTTTATTCTTTATTCGAAGGCAATGGAGAGGGAAAAGAGGAGCACAAGAGCATTAGGCTCAAGCACAGCTGTTACGAAGACCACAGAATATAATGGCAAAGATGTTGGAAGACTTTAGCAGAACTCTTGTCATTTTTTGCCACAGGCTAAAATTTGCTTAACTTGTTACTCCAAAGACTTTCGGAGGAAAAACATAAAACATTAATGCTAATACTAAGCCAAAGTACTTCAGAGGTGTCTCTCTCAACCGATGATATACGGCATAAATATTTTCCATTGTGGTCTGCCCTATCAGAAAGGCTCTAATCTGCAATACAGCATTGGAAAAAAGTGGCTCCTGAAATCTAAAACCAACAACAGTGCCATGTTTCCACTGCTAGTGATGTTTCCACCACGAACAAATTTGCAGAGCAAACCTACAATCTTGGGGCAGCACCTTACAATTACCAACGCTTGTGTAGCTATGTCTAGCATTCATATCCATAGTTCCACAGATATATACCATATGAGTGAAAAAAGCATTTCCCAATGGCTGGAAGTAGTAGTTGGTCATTATCTTTTAAGAGAACTAGTCATTAGAAGGCACCACTATTGAGAGTTTAAAGATTTCAAGTTAAGGCTCATGGAAACTCATGGACAGTAATGGTCAGACTTGATTAAACCAGTACCAATATTCATGATAAAAGTTTTTAAAAGCTCCTGTTAAAACTGAGTAAACCATGCTCAGCCTTCTAAAACAGTTTCAAAAATGTCTTTACCAAAATCCTTTATAGTTCCTGTCATACAATGCGGATGAGTGTCCTAATAGAAATAAAGTTTTTAGAGGGGTACAAGTAAAAAAATTACAGAAAGGAACTAGATCTAGAAGGCATGAGCCAAATGCAATACTGCTTTAAGCCATTTCCTGCATATTAACTAGAGATGGGCACGAAACAAAAAAATGGTGTTTCAGTTTTTCGTTTGTCGTTGAGAGGTCTGTTTCGGTTCATTTCCGTTTGTTGTGAAATTTTGGAGAAATTTTGTTACCGTTTTTCGTTTTTTCATTTGTCGTTTCTACCCGCTTTTTGCGCAATTTTTAAAGCATTTCTGTGCGCAGGCATCCCCCAACGCCCCAGACCAGAGGGAAAACACTAAAAAAATGGATGCTGGCAGAGACACAGTATAGACTAGGTACACAGGGAGGCTGCAAAGGCAGTGGCAGGCGTTGCCCAGGGTGCAAGGCAGCCGCAGAGTGACTGCACTGCGGGGCAAGGGAGGGTACTCACCGAGAAGTACGCAGCACGCACGCACACAGGGAGGCTGCAGGACTGAAGCTAGAGTCGCAGAGACAGCAATCCCACCCTAACTCCCACCAGAGACTGCAAGGAGGACGGGGGCTGCCAGAGCTTTTTATGCCCTCTGTGGCTGCCAGACCTGCCCGCCCAGTCTGCAACCTGGGCATGCTATTGGTTGAACATGATCCCATCACACGGCTTGCCTCCATTTTGTGGCTGGTGCGACGTCCATTTTTAAGGGAAAAGAAAAATACATCACGATGAGAGAAGACAAAAACAAACGTTTTAAGGACCCCAACCCCCCTGGTAGGTATTATCAGACAATATAAATAATTATCGCTGCGTTTTTACGGATGTCCAGGGCGTTTTTTAACATTTAAAACAGCTCATTCCATTGTGCATTGCCTTTAATGGAAACGAAACGTAACGACCACAATTTTCACGGTTTTGTTCATTTCATTGCATTTTCATCACAATTTTCGTTTGTCGTTTCGTTGCGTAATGGAAACGACAAACAGTAACGGAAACGAAAAAATGTTCGTTCCGTGCCCATCTCTAATATTAACCTAATCTAGTTTCCATGTTATCAGATTTTCATTTACCTCTCCATAATCAAAGGATCACATTTTGAAAATAAAGCCTAAATTCTTCCCTCCCGGGATTTCATCAATCACTTCTGAGCCACTCATCAGTTAATAGGAGGAAGGATTTTGATATTTTTAAATCTTAACATTTTTATATATTATACACTGAAATCAAGCTATTATTTTGCAATTAAGAACAAATAAGATTAAAAAATAACCTTAGAATGGCAGACCTGAAAGGAGCAGATGTCTTAATAGAATTGTATTAGTACCATGCATCACTGAAAGTCAGAATAATTAGGTATTACTACTTGTTATACTACTAGTTACTGCAATAACATTAGCTTTCACCAATATAAATTAAGCTGAAAATAAATTGGTCTTGTATACCATGGCACCCCTTGCACTGAAAGATGTTACATTTATTCTCCACTGTAACTACATTTCCCTGATTATACAAGACGATACCTAAGATATTATGCTCAATTCAAAGGCATAATATAAAAATCACACTTTGTGCTTTAATGTAGTTTTTCCTGCCTATAGTTTGACAAAGTTTGAATTGTCAAAGCATCCTTATTTAGAAAGTTCAGCAAATCTCTAGAACCCTGCACCACAAAAATGAGAGCACAGAGCAAATTATGTTTTATCCATTGTGTATTTGGAAGCTCAAAACACCAGTTTCAATTTTAAACTGTGGCTGGTATCTCTTTATTCTACTTAAGAAATATGTACTCTGCCTTTCTAATTTAAAAACCATTACAGCTACTCTAAACAGATTAAACTAAATTAAATTAGAACTCTTTAAGAATAAAAACCCTGGCCACATGCAGCCTAATAAAACAGAAAATGTTGAATAAGAACATTAAGAACAACAGCTATAGCAACATTAGAGGAATGCTAAATACCATTAAAAGCTTGAGCAAATAGGATCTGCTCTTAATACAAACAAATATGCCAAGAAAACAGAACTGTGAAGATGGCTGCATTTTTGCATGCTAGCAACAGAAATGATCTCTCTACCCATTCTTGATCTGAACATGTGTCACTTAGGTTCTCTTGCATTTTTTTCTTGATGCAAACTTTCTAATCTGTTCATGTCCAAAGGTATGGTTATTTACACAAGTGATTATCTAATCTATATACCTATACTTATGTTGTTGTTATGTGTCATCAAACTGGAACTGACAGTGAATCTAACAGGCTTTCAAGGTAAGACATTTAAAGAGTAGAGGGATGGAGTAGAGGAGTAGAGGGATGGCCTGAAAACCTAAGCCTCCTAAGTCCTGCTTCATCATTATATCTACTACACCACACTATATCTAAATTTCTATTCACATAAATGCACACTCAAAACATGTATACACTGTATGCATACACCCAAATCCGACTACTAGTCCAAATAATTAATCACTGAATTAACTGCTCAACTGAGAATACCGATGCAACTATTATGGATTCAACATGTCTATTCTTATTGGAGCTACCAACTGGATTTGGGTCATTATTTTTGCAACAACCAAGATCTCCTTTCCTTCATACCTACTTCACAATTTGATCACTCAAAGTACAACTGTGAATGAAAAATGGCATGTATGCTTCATGCAATGTTAAGCAATTGTTTTAGGTATTCAGCATCAATCTTCAGAGTAGAATCTGTGACACCACCAAGTAGTCCATAGCCGGGATTGAAACTGTTCTCCTTGTCAGCAGGGATTCCAAGGAATTTCCTGGAATTTGTTCTCACATCAAAATTTTGCACAACACCATGCTAACCACAAAACTATGCAAATTGTATTTAGTGTCCCAAATGAAGAAAACGGTGGCTATATTTAAAAACTGAAGTATCAAATAGGTTGTTTCCATCTTTCTTAACAATCATAGAATCAAAGAATCATAGAGTTGGAAAAGACCTCAAGGGCCATCTAATCCAACCCCCTGCCATGCAGGAACCCCATCACAAGATTTCCGACAGATGGCCATCCAGCCTCTGCTTAAAAACCTCAAAGAAGGAGACTCCATCACCCTCTGTGGCAGCTTATTCCACTGCTGAACAGCTCTGTCATGAAGTTCTTCCTAATGTTCAAATGGGATCTCTTTTCCTGTAGTTTGAAATCATTGCACCGAATCCTAGTCTCTGAAGCCATGGAAAACAAACCAGTCCCCTCTTATCTGTCTTCCCTTCTCATAATGAAGAGATATTAGAGACATTTAAGGCCAATTATAGAAAGGGAAAAGAAACTCTTTGTTTTGTTCATGGCTAGAGGCAAGGAATCTTGCAAGACTTCAAATACCTTCATAAAGTTGCTCACCACATGAAGGCAGCCTAAATCGAGAGAACTTAGGAATTTACGACAAATGCTTTCTATCAGTTCCAAGGTCATTTCTATGAGTTAACCTGGGCAATGGTGACTGCCATAAATAGACACTGCTGAGAAAAATATGATACACAAATGTTATCATGTTGACAGGTTTAGTTTTATGAGTGCTTTCTTTTGTAAGGGAGACTAGACAATTGAACAGATTAAACCTCAAATATATATATCAAAACACCTTAAAGACAAATTGCATGTATTTTGCTTTGTCTTCAAAATCTGTGACATTGAAATACTGGTTTGATAATCTTAGCATTGACCTTCAAGCGGGGCGGGGAATGCCACCTCAGTCAATAAAGAAAGTGATTTCAACAACTAAGCTAAAGTGGAAGTCAAAGGTTAATCCTTTCTACTAAGTATCAGCAACCATCAAAATTCATTTACTTTTCAATGAAATAAACCTATACGTAGAAAATGTCTAAAGATGCAAAAAAAAAAAAAACAAAGCTACCTGTTAAGGTTCATTTCAAAATGAAGTTCATTCACTTTACATAATTATACTGTATTTCAGAAATCACACCACAGTCCTGTCTTATGTCCCACAGTGTTCACTGAGGCTTACTCCCAAGTATTTGCAGTAAATTATACAATTTTAATTACTCTATAGTAATTAAATGGATTCACATTTAATTACTATTGAATCCATCTTAATTTCATGCATTTTAGCAATACAAAAAACTTTTACTTTTTAGGTCCTAAAATATTTCTACAATAGAATTCTCTGCTGCCTTACATCCATGTGTGTGTGTGTGTGTGTGTGTGTGTGTGTCGTTTTGGAGTAATCAAACCTTATGAGACAGAAAAACAAAGCTCACATTGCCCATTTCTTAAAAAATGTTTCCAGTCCTCATGACTGAAAATAGATTTGAAATGGTGATGTCATGTAAATCAGTGTAACTAGTGAGTTGTGTGCATAGACATCCTTTTAGAACCCACTGCTGAGTATGATTTTATCTGGACAAGTAATTGAAGTTGTATATTGATCACAGATAGGTGAAAGGGATTAACTTGTGAAAGCTACAATGCAACAACACATGATAACTGAAGTGCAGCCAGTTTACGTAAATGTTTATGTACTTTCTAGATTTGAGAAATACTATCTCATTTGGTTACTATTCTAGACTGAAATTCCATTTACTTTTAAAGTTCAAAACTGTTAGTAATCCTTCCACTGCATATATTTATTTAAAAGGTGCCACTGACTAGCATTTCTATTTGTCTCCACAGCGATCAATATACAGGACAGAATCCTACTGTGTTTTTACAAATGCAGAAAATAAATCAGGGGAGCTGTCACCATGGAATGTTGCTACCTGATGAGGTCAATTTGTTGCTTCCAATCTTATTCTTTTTCTGCATGTGGAAAAACACAATAGGATTGAAGAGATTAAGCTGCTAACTTTTATTTAGAAAGACTGGGCATTTTAGAACCCAAGGTGTCATGCTGCCTTGTAGTAGTCACAAGCTACTTTATTTATTTATTTATTTATTTATTATTGTATTTGTACCCCGCTTATCTTCCATGCGGAAGTATCTGTAAAAAAAAAAATTTTACATGGTATCTGTAAAAAAATTATTCAAACATATTTCAAATGAAACAATTTTTTTCCTCTTAAGTTACATATTTTCCAGTGTTCACATTCACATATAACAACCAAGTGAATACAGTATGGATGATTGTAGCCTTGGGATACAAGGACGTATCCTTACTTTTAATGATGATTTCTAATTTCTTCCTAGTAACCTTTCCCAAGTTTCAAGTTTCTTCGAACTTTTTTAGATTCAGTTTCTATTTGTATTGATGACTGAAGCAAATTAACCAAAATATTTAATTATTTTTATATTATCAATGTAAGTTTAACTTTTGGGACCACTTAAAATGGTGCTTCAGCACTATTTATCAATTACCTTGATTGTTATATTACTTATTAATTATATCAAAGCTACACAGTTCTTCTGTAGTCACAATTTTAGTCTTTTTAACATTCAACTGTAATGCTTCTTTTTTTGTCTGACCTTTCTTAGTAGTAGTTTCAAGTCATTCTTGCTTTCTGCCAGTATCATGGTATCACTAATTTTCATCTCCATTGGAATCTAATTTGGATTTTTGTACGATGTCCTGCATATAGACTGAACAAATAGTGGGATAAAATGTACCCTTGTCTAAGGACCCTGCCAATGGGAGATTATACTGTTTCTCCATATTCTGTACTAGAAGCTGCCTCTTGTCTTGAGAATTTATTATTCATTAGGACAATCAGATGTTGTGGCAAACCCATTTCATTTATAATGAATCATGGCTTTTTATGATCCTCATAGAAAAAGATTTATACAAAAGGCATCTTACAGCATTATAACCGATGTCCTTGAGTTTTAACTACTTGCTATCTGAATATTTAATAGGGGCGGGATAGAGAGGCTGGAATGTTCCTAATTCAGTGGGTTCAAAAATAGGTTCATATTGCTTTGATTTCTAAATAGAAACCCAAAAATACTGTACAATTTTTCAGCATAATATACCACACAAAGTTAGGCCTGCTGAATCAATGAAGAGTTGGTGAATCATCTCCTTCATGAATTCTATTGATTCAAGTACACCTAATGTAACTGCGACATATTATCCTAAAGTAATTCATTGGACAGAGTAGGCCTATTTAAATCAATGGAATTTATGGAGAAGATGATCCAGCAAATACCTATCCCCACCACCACCACCACCACCCCCATGGGCCTTTTCCTGTGCAACAAGAGTCGGGGCATAGGGAAAGTATTTTTAAGGCACTGAATTTCTGTTTGTTACACTTTTCAAAAATGAAGGGCTATTAGCTATTTGAACATATGTTTTTCTTTCAGTAGTAGTCCTCAATTGTATTGTATTGTATCCAGTCACACATGGGGTCAAACATTGTAAGTTTTTTTTTTTCATTCACCTCAAATGAGCGTTGTGGCAAGAAATTACAATAGGACGGGTGATACTCAAAACACATTTTGAAATTAATAGGTCCACATGTTTAAAATTCCCTGCTGTCTTACTCAGACTACTCCAGAAAGCTAGTAGTGGAGCAAGGGTAGCTCCCAATGAGTATGTTGCTGAAACTTCAAGTTGAGTTAAATTGAAGTCTGTCACACCATTGATTGATAACTTTTATCTCCTGGTTCTACTCTGCCCAAGTAGGAAGCCTTAACTCCCTGCATCAATTCCCCCAAAACCTCTGTTATGTCCTGGGAACATCCTAATATTGATGTCATGGGTCCTCCTGAACCACCAGGAAATGTACAAGCTATCCAAGTGCTAGGGAAAAGACCAAGATATGCCAGGACTGTGGTAAGCATGAAGTCATCAGGTTCGGGATTGAATGACCTGAGTAATTTTTAAATTACACGGCCTGGCTGATTCCAGAGTGAGATATAGTCTAGATGTCTAATCAGTCTCTGAGTCTTGACTCCAGCCACTGTTGGACTTACTCGATAAAACAATGAAGAAGAAGGAAAGAAGAAGGGTTTTTCCACTTGCATTCTGTCAGGTAAAAACAAAATCAAAAAATACTTAAAACATGGAACTAACCAATTCCTTGAAATTTTACACTGGTTTTTTCTAAAATCACATGCGTGCTGCTGCCTTTATGTACTAGGACAAACTTGAAAGAACTGATTTGTGTCCATCTCTTATTAAATATTTCCCACTGCTTTGCTCTGTTCTTCTGGATTCATTTAAGCACATTTTAAATCTTTCTGTGATTATGGTGGCATAGGGTTAGGGTAATCAAAGGAGTATACTTTCTAATTCTAAGAGACCTTTTGGTTCATAGAGAATTGCAGTTGGAAAACATTAGAAGGTATATAAGCTTTGCACAGCCTTTTTAATCCACCCTCTCCAATTTCCATATATTTACCTGACTTTACATCACAAACATTTTGCCCTTGTTTCCCTTTCTAGTGTCTTCTAGTTTTCTTGGACTTCTTGAACTTTTTCCTAAAGCAATATTTGTCTCTTGAAATCTCTCAATAGCATTCCATTAGGGGGAACTAATGCTGGTAATTACAGGACTTTCTCCTAACCACTTCCTTTGTTTTATGTCAAGACAAGAAAGATCCCATCACTTGATAACAACAAGCATCAGTAAAGAGGTCATTGCACACAGATCCCTGTAGCAATTATCCAATTTGGTGTTTAGTGAGGTCTTAACCTAAAGGACCAACTGAAACAATTTTCCTTCTCAATTTCTGTATGATTTAATAATATATTTTGTCTGCTGATCTTTTAAATATAGCTTTTGTCTCATACAGAACTATTAAATATATAGTAGATTTAGTATATGTTCCCCTAAATAAACAAGATTTCAAGAAACTAATATTGCTTTAGGAAAAAATTTATTCCCAAAAACTAAATTGAGTAAATAGGTTAATTTCTTCCAAAACATTCCTGGCAGTAACTAAGCTGAATTTTTAATACAAAAAGTCCATATAAATATAGATAACACATATTGAAATGTACTTTCATTTGTAAGGATCAACAATGTAAAAATGAACTTGCATTGCTGGCAGAAATTCTATTGTGTATCCTCCACCTACAGATTATGACATGAACAGCAGAGGGCAATTTTAGTAACTAAAAACTCCCTACTTATATTCACAGCTTTTTCAACTCTTCAGTAATCCTTTACTTTATGGGGAAGTCATGAGATATGTAGAATAGAAAGAAAAAGCTTTTAATTGCTGAAAATCCTGTCTGCTTGTACAGTAGTCCCCCGTTTATCAATAAATGTTACAAGTTTAGATGTAGATTTGTTGACCACCAATGATAAAGGAAAATCTGTGATATGTGAACACCTCCCATTGCCTCATTTCCAAAGTGGCGTCCTCCATGGAGCCTCTCTCTTCCCCTTCCCTTCTGTAGCCCAGATTCCCCAGTTCCAATCACCTCTTTTGCAAAGAGGTCTCCTCCACATAGCCTCTCTCCTCCACTTCTGCAGCTGGAATTCCCCCACCTGAATCACCTCCTTTGCCTCTTTACAAATGAGGTGATGAGGGGGGGGGGATGCTGGCTGCAGAAGGGGAGTGGAGAGGCTCCTGGAGCAGACCTCTTTGCAAATGGGGCATTTGGGACTGGGGAATCCTAGCTGCAGAAGGGGAGTGGAGAGACTCCATGGAGGAGACCTCTGAACAAGAAGTGATTGGGACTGGGGAATCCTGGCTGCAGAAGAAGTGGGGAGAGGCTCCATGGAGAAGACCTATGCAAATGAGGTGACTGGGACTGGGGAATCCTGGCTGCAGAAGGGGAGGGAAGAGGCTCCCTGGAGGAAGCTTATTTGCAAACAAGGTAATTGAGGTGGGGGTGGAATCCTGGCTACAGCAAGGGCAGGGAGAGGCTCCCTGGAGGAGAACTCTTTGAAGGCAAAGGAGAAAGGGGTATCAGAGATGGTGAGGAGAGTCTCCATGGAGGAAGCCTGTTTGCAAACAGGGAGATGGATTTGGGGGGGGGGTCCTGGCTGCAGCATGGGATGGGATAGGCTCCACGCAGGAGGCCTCTTTGCAAATGAGGCAATTGGGACTGGGGAACCCTGGCTGCAGAACAGGAGTGGAGAGGATCAGATTCCTAGTTCCCTTTGCTTTATTGTAATAAGAGAATCTGGCAGCAAATTGTATATTTTCAAACTAAAACTTGTAACGTTTATTGATTTACCATAGGATATTGAATGTTATTCATACAGTGGTGACCAATTCACTTATATGCTTTGGTTAACACTTAGTTCACAATAACTTCATATTTATTCACACCATTACCTTTTTATCAGCAATTATGCTTATATCTATCTTTATGTCAGATCCTAACCAGCCTCAGGATCTCACTCCTGAATTTCAGAATACTCGCTGAGACCTTTAGCCTTTCAAAAAGAAGGCTGAGGGCGGATATGATACCTATGTTTAAATATTTGAAAGGATGTCATATTGAAAAGGGAACAGGTTTGTTTTCCATGGTTTCAGAGACTAGGACTCGGGGCAATGGTTTCAAACTACAGGAAAAGAGATTCCATTTGAACATTAGGAAGAACTTCATGACAGTTATTTATTTATTTATTTATTTATTTGTTATATTTATATCCCGCTTATCTACTTGGTACTCTAAGCGGCTTAAAAAAAGGCTGCAAAACCAGCAAAATACAATAAATAATCAGACAGACAAACCTATAAACACCCTAGACACTGTAAAACCAAATGACACCTCGACTAATGCGCAAATTGAGATGGCGGGGGAAGAGGGGAAAAAAAGGTTTTAACTATCGCCAAAGGCCTCACGAAAAAGGTAGGTTTTCAGCGCCTTTCGGAAGGCCAGCAGGGACTCTGCAGAGTGCACTTCACTGGGGATGGAATTCCAGAGGCTGGGGGCCGCCACAGAGAAAGCCCGGGTCCGAGTGCTCGTCCTCCGGGCTTCCCGAGGGGTGGCGACCCGAAGCAAGTGCGCTCGTGCCTGCCGAACGGGACGGGCCGAAGTTGACCGCTGAGCGATACGCTCTGCCAGGTAGTCCGGTCCCAAGCCATGGAGGGTTTTATAAACTAAAACCAGGACCTTGAATCTAATCCGGGCTGCAACGGGCAACCAGTGCAAGCGGGCCAGGACTGGGGTGATGTGGTCGTAACGACGCACACCAGCCACCAGCCTGGCCGCCGCGTTCTGGACCCGCTGCAAGCGCCGGAGAAGATTCAAGGGCAACCCCATGTAGAGCGCGTTACAGTAGTCCAGCCTCGAGATCACCAGAGCTTGGACCACTGTTCTCAAGGAGTTCGCGTCGAGGTATGGGCGGATCTGGGCGATCCGACGGAGATGGAAATAGGCGGACCTGGTCACCGACGCCACCTGGTGCTCCATGGCAAGCGCCGGGTCCAGGAAAACACCCAGATTCCGCACCCTCTCCGCGAGCTGGAGGGAGACTCCCCCCAGACAGGGAAGAGGGCCACCGTACCCCGACGGCGAGCTCCCGAAGAACATAACCTCCGTCTTCTCGGGGTTGAGCTTAAGCCTGTTCGCCCCGGTCCAGGCCAGTACGGCCTCCAGGCACCCGTCGAGAACTTCCACAGCTTCCACAGCAGAGGTGTTGAAGGAGAGATAGAGCTGCGTGTCATCAGCGTACTGATGACAGCAGACTCCAAAACTCCTGATGACCCCCGCCAACGGCCTTATGTAGATGTTAAACAGCATGGGGGACAGAGACGACCCCTGTGGAACCCCACAGGGGAGGATCCAAGGGGCCGATAACTCCCCCCCATGCTGCACGTACTGTGGCCGGCCCTCCAGGAAGGAACGGAGCCAACTGCGAGCAGTGCCTCCGATTCCGACCTCAGAGAGCCGGTCCAACAGGATACCGTGGTCGACGGTATCAAAGGCCGCTGACAGATCCAGGAGGACCAACAGGGAAGAGCAACCCCTGTCGGCCGCCCTGAGAAGGTCATCTTGCAGGGCGACCAAAGCTGTTTCGGTACCCCGGCGGGGCCTGAACCCGGACTGGCAAGGATCGAGGCACTGCCGATCCTCCAAGTATGACTGCAGCCGGACCGCCGCCACCCTCTCGATCACCTTGCCCATAAAGGGGACATTGGCGATAGGACGATAGTTTGTCAGATCATCCACCGCCAGGCCAGGTTTTTTCAGGATGGGCTTTACCACCGTCTCCTTCAGGCGAGAGGGAAAAACCCCCTCGCTGAACGAGGCGGTGGCGATGGCGGAAGCCCATTTGGCCATGGTCCCTCTGGCAGCTCTAATTAGCCAGGCAGGGCAAGGGTCGAAAGGAGTGGAGGCAGGCCGGCAATGCACCATAGCCTCGGAGACCTCGACAGCAGAAACAGGCCCAAGCGCATCCAACCGAGGCGACGAAGGCGGACCAGCAACTGGAGATGGCGGGACAGGACGACTGCAACCGGAGTCAAAACCAGCACGGATGGCCTCAATCTTAGTTCGAAAAAAGGCTGCGAATTGCTCACTACTGAACTCAGTAGGAGGAGGCCTGGCCAGACTAGGATTGCTGAGGTCCCGAACCACCCGGAAGAGCTCCGCCTGGCGGTTCGAGGCCTCAGCAATTCTCAGGGAGGTGAAAGATGTTCTAGCCTCCCTTATCGCGATGATATAGCGACTAGACTGGGCATCAACAGCAGCCTTACTCAACGCCGTGCGGGATTTTCCTCCAGCTGCGCTCTAACCTCCTCCTAGCCTGCTTCATTGCCCTAAGCTCCCCCGTGAACCATGGGGAGGGCCGGGCTCGGCAGCGGAGGAGGCGCTTGGGGGCGATCCGGTCAATGGTGTGGATAGCTGTTTCATGCCAAAGGTTCGCCACACCCTCGGCCGGATCGTCAGTCATTCCACCAGGAAGTCCCCCAAAGAGCTCACTGAACCACTGAGGGTCCATGAGCCTCCGGGGGCGGGCCAAGATAGTGGGCCGATGGTCCCCGCGGGGAGGAGCCGAGATCGCCAGGGAAAATGAAAGCAGGTGATGGTCTGTCCATGACACAGGAAGGGAGACAAGGTCCCCCTCCTCCAGACGCGAATCCCCCGACATGGAGGTAAACACCAGATCCAGGGTGTGACCAGATCTGTGGGTGGGGCATAAAACATGCTGGGACAGACCCATGGAAGCCATGGATTCCATGAACTCCAGAGCTGCACCAACAGTTATAGCTGTTTGGCAGTGGAATATGCTTCCACAAAGGGTGGTGGAGTCTCCTTCTTTGGAGGTTTCTAAGCAGAGGATGGATGGCCTTCGGTCGGGAGTACTTTGATGGGAGTTCCTGCATGTCAGGGGGTTGGATTGGATGGCCCTTGAGGTCTCTTCCAACTCTATGATTCTATGATCTTCACTGCCTTATGACTCTCTGGCTTCTCTCTCCTTACCACAGGGTTCTATACATTTATAGCCTTTAGCCACACCCACCGATTCACTGACTGACTATTCTAAATATACACATAAATATTCATAAACAATACATATTCATAAACAACCCTGTTCATCACACCCACTCCCACAGACTACCCTCATCCCACACTGAGCCTTCCAGTAGCCACCTTGGAAGCAGGTGGGGAGCAGGGGGAGAAGATGGGAAGCGGTTCAGAATGCCAGAGAAAGCAGTGCTGCTGCACTACAGCAGTGCTTTCTCCCTCAGCATGCCTGGAAAGCAGGCAGGCAGCACAGATCTGAAGGCATGGACCCCTGCCGCCCACCTCCTTTCGTATCTCGAGTTTTTCGTACCATGAGGTATTCATATCTCCAGGTGCCACTGTACTTGTATAAATGTTGGCTTAAAAAATTCCCCCTGACTGTGGTTAATGGTTATAGATTTCTTGGCCTGCTAACTCTGTTTTCTTACTGAACGGCAAGCAAATTTAAAGGGAAATTGTCTTTAACTTGCCAAACATGTCTTTCAGATTGTTCCTACAATCCTATGCAGAGTTCTGCATTTAACTTCATGAGACTTATTTTTCAGGATATGTGAATTAATTTAGAACTGCATGTGGTATAGTATGAAACTTTTGAACAAAAGTTCATAGGATACAGAGTTCAACCACTGCCTCTGTGACACCCTTGTCCTTTTACCTTTAGATTCATTTATTCTGTGGATGTTCATCATCCACCATTTTGTTGTCCCCATGCTGCTTTACTGATTAGCAGTAGGAGACTGATTTGATTGCCTGAACACCTGGTGTGGAGTCATTACTACTTCAGAGACTCAACAGTTCACAGCACTAGAAAATAAAATAAAAAGCATTTCCCCAAATGTCCAGGTAATGGGTCACTTTTACAATCATTGTCTAGTGTTGTGAAAGTCCTCAGCAAAACAATGAAATGGGTTTTACAGGATAGGCACCCCCAGATTTTGTATCTACCAATACATTGGCTCAGTTTAATACACTTACAATTAGGATTCCGAGTTGTGGCGCTAAATATGGAAACAGGAAACCAATACAGTACTACTAAAATCATTAAGGTCTGTTTAATAGCAAGTGTACAGAAGACTAAACTAAAAAGACTTTGGCAACTTATTTTTTAATTAGAAAATTGATTATGAAGAGCAAAAAAATGATGATGAAAAGCAAACTAGGAAACCCACATTCTAAAACATTCTCAGCAGCTGCCATATGGGCTTCTGGAAGGCCCTAGCACA
The DNA here is from genome assembly GCA_037367245.1 of Phrynocephalus guinanensis. NCBI lineage: Eukaryota > Metazoa > Chordata > Lepidosauria > Squamata > Agamidae > Phrynocephalus > Phrynocephalus guinanensis. Next base: position 21,721,300 of record CM074741.1, read on the forward strand.
TTTGAAGGGGTCCACAGACTGAAAAAAATGTATCTTCAATATTTCAGTTGTTCTGTTCGTGTCATCTCCTTGTTTGACGAGGATCCCTTTCCTGTAAGAAAAACTCCTGAAAAGGCTATGGCCCCAAAAGGGTTGAGAATGCCTGCACTAAAATCACAAATATTGTTCCTTCTGCAGCAAACAATAGTTAAGTGGAAGACCTGCGTGAGAAGAGGTTTTGATCATAAAGTGCTGTCTTTGTAAAATATAAGTCTCATCCAGCACAACACAACAAAGATTTTAGATGATTTATTTTGAATTGTTTAAAATCTATTAAGTACCTAGTAGTGGTTTGCTAAAAGCTTTCAGAGAAAAACTGCAAACTGAGCTCCCTGTAAAGTATTTCTAAAACTTTGATACACTTGCCGTTAAAAGCACATTGCCCAATAATTGCTGTTCTGGATGCATGTCTTTCATTTTGATTCTTTTAAGTGGGATTAGATCTTGTAAAGATAGAGGAGGATTATTTTCATGACTGTTCAATGGCACTCAAAAATGTCCTTGTTAATGGTAGCGTTTCTGACTAATGGGAGTTGCTGCTGTGTTTGCTTCTTGTTTTTGTTTCTTTGAAATTGTATTCCTACAGTAATGCTAATATTTCCAAGACTTAATAATGTATGACAGAAGATTCTATGAAGAGTTCTCTAAAAACATGGCACAAAAAGGATTTGTAACCATTCCGCTGAAGCTAGCATCGAATCAGCCCAACAATACTGTGAGATATAATGATAGGAGCCCGCAGGGTTGCTGCTACCCACTAGGCAAAGGGCTCAGTTGCACAAATTAATGGAGGAAGAGCTGCCTAGATGCCTTGAGCACATCCGATCTCACCTGATTTTGGAAGCTAAGCAAGGTCGGCCCTGATAAGTACTTGGATCAGAGACCACCAGGGAATACCAGGTGCTGTAGGCAAGCCACTCCAGTATTCCTGCCAAGAAAACTCCATGGACATGGGATCACAAAGAGTTGGTCACAAATGTAATGACACAACACACACACAATGGAGGAAGAGGATACTTTGTTAGCAATTCTGCAACATCTTAACATTTGAGTTCAAAGTTCTATCTTCTTCTTTCCCATATTTGTAAGCAAGTCATGGTGTGTGGTAAAATTTTGCTTGGTTGTGTAGACATCCTATTTCACCCTTTCTCTGCAGCCTTTTCATAACAGCTGGGGTAAGCCGCTATTTGGAAAGTGATTATTTGGATACAACCACTCTATTAAATTATGACTAAGCAGTGCTAACCACAGGATTGTGTGTATGTACAGTAAAACACAGACAAAGAAAAAGACCGATTTCCCTACTGTACACACCTGTTTTTGCCTCACAGGCTCATCAGATCTCTGAGCAGGCCAAAATGACTTAAAGTATGGCTGCCTTAGATTAAATTATTTTCTACAGGCTTAGTTACACTTTCCATTATCCTGCAATAAACAAATGAATAACTCGCTTCACCTTTTACTCTTATAAATAGGAAAGGAAAGAACTGCCAACCTGGCAAAAACTGTAGGCTCCTGACTTATTTTTCTTTCACCTAGGGATAAGTGATCTTCTAAAAACTGCAGGAACATGAAGTATCATTTTAATTTTAGCACTGTAGAATCCAAGACATGGTTTACATTTTGATACAGTGTAAGGTCTTGTTAAATGAAGGTAGAAAATAACTTCAGGTTAACAGCTTATAATAGTCATATACCATGCTTGCTGAAGAAATATATGTATTACTTTGATCAGGAATATAAGTTTTAGTTGATATTCATAAAAATAGAAAAATTTTTAATGAAACATGTGAATCAGTGAAGCAAACAAAAAGGTTTCTGTGGATTACTAAAGACAATGGGATGCCACTATTACAATCATCAAATGAATAGCTGCCTAAAAACCAGTCTCTCATACCTACTGTTAGTGCACAAAACTATTCTGCTTTTTCATCATGTTACGTGTAAGGATTCAGGAAGCAAGCAACATACTACTCTTCCATTTTTCATACTGGGGTACATCTTTCTTCAAACAAGCCAAATATCTCTTCCACACTGCATGTACAGTACTATGTTATTAGAAAAAAAGATTAAAACAGGGCTACACTTCTAAATGTATTTGTTAATGATGAAATTCCAACAGAATAACCCATTAACTCTATATACAAGCAATATGATGAAAGTAAATGTCTGATAGCGTAGTAATTCTTTCACCCCAGCATATACATCTTTTAATAAAGTATTGGTAAATATGCAAAGCTCATGTGAGTGCTATCTGTTCAGCAGCATCCCATTTTCTGATTTCAGCTCAAAAATATAAAACGTTGAGCTGTCCTTTTGATGTCATAGGGACCTTGTGATATCATAGAATATAAGTGTGTGTGTGTGTGTGTGTGTGTGTGTGTGTGCGCGCGCGCGCGCGCCGCACGTGAGTGTGCACATGTGTGTATGTGCATATCTCTCTCTCTCTCTCTCTCTCTCTCTCTCTCTCTCTCTCTCTCTCTCTCTCTCTCTCTCTCCTGTGTGTGTTTCTCTCTCTATCTCCCTCTCTCTCTCCTGTGTGTGTGTGTATTTCACAGCTGACAGTATCTTTCTGTGTGTGACTGTTTTGTGTGTAAAGGGAATGAAATAGAGTAAGAAACCAACTATGTGGAGACACAACGATAAAGCAAAAGGCCAGTTAAAAAGTACTGCCAAAGATCTGCCTCCCACAGGTTGGTGGCCAACATCTATCGACAGAAGGCTATAGTGCATGGTATGAAATCAAGGCATTACTATGAGAAAAAGAAACACCTCTTTCCAAACCAAGGGTGGAAGAGAAGTCAATTCATAGCTCACAGTAGATCTCCAGGTGACCTGCAATATGTCTGAACGAGAACTTCATATCAATACAGGTTGCCAGATTACCACCAATGAATTCCCTGAGATCTCAGGACCAAAGAATAAGACATGAACAATGAATTGTACAAGTCGAATCTCAGAACATGAGGTCCAACAACCTTGTTAACAGTAACCTTTTGCGAGAGGAAAATAAGCATTGCCTAACCCAAAAACAGGAGCAAGGAAAAAAATCCAGTTCACCGAAACAGCACCAAAGCAGAGCCGAGTTTGTAATAAAAATAGAATAGTGTGACTAATATAAAATGTCAACGAATAAACAGTGATCATGTGCTGTTAAGTCAATTCTGACTTATGGCCACTCTTTTCAGGGTTTACTCGGTAGGAAGTACTCAAAAATGGTTTAAGCATTCCCTTCTCCTGGGGAATACCCAAGTAGTGTGCAGCTTGCCAAAGGCCACATAGGCTGACTCTTCTTCCTAGAGGCACAAGGGAATTGCTCTATCAATCTCTGGCTCTGCAGCCAGATATTTAACTCAGTGAGGTATTTAGCCAGCGCAAAGTGTCAATTAGACACTGTTAAGGCAATATTAGTTTTTCCATGGGGATTATTGAAGCAGAGTGCTTTGCTGTGAGAGCTAGGGAGGTGTGTGAATGGGGGCAGAGGACACTGAGTAATTCTGAACAGTTTTATGGGCTCTCAAAAGAATGAATGAAAAGGTCATGTTGCTGGGCTTAGGAGAAATTAGGAAATAGTAGCACCTGTGTCCAAAGCCCCTGAGTTTCTATTTTGATTGTAAACATCATCTTGACCATTCCAATCTGTCCTCATCTCTTCCCTTCTCCAGCACTTAACTTGAAGTAAGAATTATGGGAAAGGAAAAGCCATGGACTTTAAGAACATCGTCTAACAAAGGACTTTAAAAGTAACCTCCTGGTAAAGCACATCTTTTACCATGTCTGAACTTCTGGGACCTGCTTTGAAGAAGGGTGATTTAGACTCGAAAGCTTGCAATGTTCCTTTTTTTTTTTTAAATAGTGGCCTATAACCTATTTTTGCAATTGTCTCAAATTTCATTGAACCTAATGTTTTATGGACAGGAATTTCCCTGTGGATAGATTCCCTAAAATGATAGCTTGGTCCTCGGACCTTGGCAAACCCCAGTGATTTCCAGGAACTCATTGAAAAACTTGGAAAGAGTGAGGTCATTGAAAATGAGATGGGAAGTCTGTTCACAAAGAACTGCACAAAAAATTTAAACCACAAACTACACAAGCCATCGGTTTCCTATACAGAATATGGCTCCACTGATTATATACTGTAATTAGGAAAGCATTACATTTGGTAATACTTGGACAGGGTACTGCTAATGGAGAAATAATAGAAGGGGGTAGAAGAAAGGGGTCGTACTAATACTTCATAGTTGTTAAAATGTGACAGTGACGTTAATTAATTAATTCGCAGCACACTTTACCGAGTTTCAGTCTCAGCTCACACATTATTTTCTGTCTCTGCCATTGTATTACAGATACACTCTAGTAACTATTTTCACAAGGCGCTTTAAAATAATTATCAAAATGGGGTTGGAGCCAACAGCATTGTGGCATTAAACTGTTTCTGCTCTGGAAGCCTCTGATCTCTGGGTTAAGAGCCTGCAGTTCACTGTCTTGTTTGCAAGACAAATGGCTGCACTTTGTAAAGAACACATTTCTTCACCACACTGCTGTTTATAATTTTCTTTGTATGCATTTCAATTATGTAACAAATGTTTGAAAATACATTTCTCTATGAACTCTTTTCAAAAAGCCTGGAAATTAAGTGCCTGAAGTTTAAGCTGGGTTTAAGAAAGGCCGACTAGTGCATAGTTTGTAGAATAAAGAATTCTAGATGCTTATCAATTACAGTACTTTTTTTTAAAAAAAAGAACATCTAGTGAAACTGAACATTTTCATATTCCCTCCAACCTATGCTGTCTTATTGCTCCTCCCTCGCACATCTTCCCTCTAGCTTAGTTGGTTGGTCTCAGCAACAACAACTGCAGTGTTCTCTCTTCTCCACCTTACTTCCACTCTCTTTATATTGCTTGCTGATTTATTATTTGCACCAGAATACAGAGGTGATCACAGTGGTTGTAAAAGTGAGTTTTAGATGCTGAGGAGGCACTTGCCAATTAGAATGTTTGCAAAAGCAGAGTATTGTAAAGCAAGTCGCTATAAGCTGGGGGTACCCTGTAGAGAAAATCTTTGATAGAAGTAACACCTGTTCCATAAATTATTCTTTTTCATAACAGGAAGTGGCCACATCCGCTGCAGGTCTGCAAAACTCTTGTGGTTTTTCAAGATGGCAAAATGTCACCATTCCACACCAAAGAATTGTTGGCCGTAAAGTATCAAGGCATGTTGAAAGCTATCTGAACTGGAGAGGAGGAACAGCCCAACAGACAGGTCAAGTATTCCCCCCACCTTCTTATTTTTTCTAGATGCATATTTATACTGTTGCCCTTAATCTGTTTTCTTTCTTCCTTTCTCTGAGATCACGTCTATTTATTCTTATATGTCCACCTTAGAAAGAAGCGGACGTTCACACAGGAAAATGAGCTGTGGGAAAAGTAAGTCTTTTCTTACTACACTGTTCTTACACGGATTTCCTAGTTAAAAGACAGTAAGTTTTTTTTCTTTTTTCTTTAATATCAATGCCCAGAGTTGCTATGTTTTCTCCAGTAGCCACACAATAAGTACTAGGGTCACTGTACTCTGCCAGTAAATGCCAAGTAATCCTATTAAGAGAATCAGGCTCAGTTGTTGAATTGAGAAACTTTCCGGTCTTGCAGAGTTATAAAAAGGTAAAGGTAAAGGTTCCCCCCTGCATGTGCATGCTAGTCGTGTCCGACTCTAGGGGCAGTGCTCATCTCCGTATTCAAGCCGGAAGAGCCAGTGCTGTGCAAGTCCATGGCCATGTGGCAGGCATGGCTGCAAGGAAACACTGTTTTACCTTCCTGGTTTTTACAGCGGTATCTGTTTATCTAATTGCATTTACATGCTTTCGAACTGCTAGGTTGGCAGGAGCTGGGGTTATCAGCGGGAGCTCGCTCCGCTGCGTGGCACCCAGAATTCGAACCGCCGAGCTGCCAACTTTGCAGTCTACAGTTTCGGTGCCTTATTCCACTGAGCCACCATGCCCCGATTGCAGAGTTATATACAGGTATAAAAATGAATGTACTTTGAATGCAGAGTTTCAAACACAAAGGTGGTTGCAAGTAGGCATGATGATGAAAATGCAGCACACAGACCCAGCTCACTCAACCTGGTTTAGAACAGGACTAATGAAATCTGAGTATATATAATTACATCCACCCACATTTATCCTTGGCTGCCTGCATCAAGTCTCTTCCTCTGTTCTTTGCTGTTGAAAAATTAAAACTTGTACTGTCCTTAAAACTCGCACAGCCAAATCAATGCCACCTACGCTGGTCGCACTGTATAAATAATCTATATTGTATAAACATCATCATGGCAACCCAGGAAGTTACAAACATCCCCCCACATAGCACCATCACAGGTTCTAATCTAAAATATGGCAAAACTCACATGTGTCTTGGAAAAAGAGTTTTGGAAACTTGTCTCAAGTAATATACATTAGCTTTGATTTCATAAACTTGTATGTACATATTTGCTCTTCTGCCTATGCTTTCTTCTGCTTAGCTTGTTACAATTACAGGTATTTTCATTTTACATATCTACTTTTGTCGGATGATATTTGATTTTCTATAATGTGCATCGCTTCAGAAAAATTGCAGACATCCCATTTATGCATGACATGAAAAATTCCAATGCACATTTAGCTGACATAGCATCAGCTGTTCTTTAAACTAAGCTTAGTTAATGGACTTTTAATGTCAAGGGGGTTACATGCAATGAGGAGTTATTAGAAGGAATAAGCCATTTCTACATTTGTTTTTCCCTCAAGGAAAAAAAGACCCCTATCTTCTTCCAGTGTGTTTTTTTACAAAGATTCCTTGCTTTGATTTAATGGCTGTCATTGGATGCAAAACAAACTTTCCTGTGGAATCTACTCTTATCTCTAGAACCAAGTAATTAACCTCAGCCCAACCTTAACAACTGTCAAAATGAATATTGTATTTGGGGCTAGAGGTTTAATAAATTTATAGAAGGCAAAGGCCAACAGATTTCACATAACCTCACTCCAAAAAAAAAAAAAAAAAAACACCCAGTGTTATCCAGATCTCTAACATACAGTTCCTTTTCTGAAGTTTTGGAGAGGGCAGCCATATTAGTCTTTTCAAGAATTCCATGCAAAATCAAAGAAAAGCAAAACAAAACAAAAGACACAAAACATGTGGCACCTTAAAGGCTAACTTTCATATTTTAATGTAACATTATGTTGACTACATGTCCACTTTTTCAGATATATAGCAGCAGAATGAGGGGCACAATATAATATGTGATGGAACATTTCATACCAAATATTTTCAAAGCTGAAATAAAGATGTGCCCCAAATAATGTTTAAGGTTGCTTGTACAGGAAGTGTCTTTAATTAAGGCAAATCACTGGGAGACCAAAGTCATCTGTGAGACATACCAGATGAAGAATTTCTGGCACATCAGTCAGTCAATTGAAGTCAATTTATCCTGTGATTTTTTACATATGCAAATATAACACATTTTTTCCCTTGGAGATTTCATAACGGAGAAATGCTTAGAAGAGAAACAAGCAAACAAGTAAGCAAACAATATATTTGGAAGTTTTCACAGAGCAGCTTTCCTCTATACAAAAGGATGTTAGGACTCATTTCATTTTACTCAGAGGAAACAAGGACTTTCAGAATAATGTTGAAAAATGAAGAGATAAAAATAAAATAAGGCTAGAGGAACACATGCTTATTAATATGTGATACCAAAAGGACAGTATTAAACTGGCATTATGGATAGGCATACATATCACACAACAAATATTGTTGCTGAAAACACCATCAGCACTGTGCCCCCCCCAATTCACAGTCCCCTCCCCCCATGTATGTGACTAGGGTAAGACATGCACTTCTCACACATGCAAATACTTAAGTAAAAATGATCTACATTTAAACATTTCTGGAAATCTGCAGAAAACAATCTGTCTCTTCTAAGAAACAGTGAGTTAGGTCCAGACTTAGAGCACAGTTTTAACTAGCCAAGGTGGCTAAGGGCCAGCTAAACTTTCCACTGACTAGGACAACTGAAGCTGTATTAAATCCAAACCTCTCGTGGTCTACAGATGTTAGGATTCACTTATGCTCTCTTTGTGCATAAGTGGATGGACAGGGATTCATTTAAAATGGGAGCTCTAGGTGAGCGTCTGTTGCCTAGATGCCTTGAGCACATCCGATCTCACCTGATTTTGGAAGCTAAGCAGGGTTGGTCCTGGTTAGTACTTGGATGGGCGACCACCAGGGAATAGCAGGTGCTGTAGGCATCTGGAGTTGGAACTGGCAAGCCACTCCAGTATTCCTGTCAAGAAAACTCGATGGACATGGGTTCACATAGAGTCAGTCACGACTGTAATGACACAACACACAAACACTAGGTGAGCCTGGCGCTCAAAAGGAACATCACTTTAGGGCTATGGTTGATTTGGCCTAATTCTATATCTGAATAATGGTTTTGTCCCTGAATTGGAGGAGATCTGTAAAAGATACAACTCAGGTTCTCCACCACTCTCTCCATCTTCTTAAAACTGCCGAGCTAGGAAGGACTCAATGGATTATAAAGTCCAGCTCCTGTTAAGGAGGTCCAATGGGGAATGGAACTCCCACCCTCTAGCTCCACAGTCAGATACCTAAACCACTGAACTATCAACAGTTTTAGTTTTTATGCAAAGTGTTCTGCTTATATACCACCCCATACCACTTCAAGTAGTCTTGGCGGTTTACAGTTTTAATTAAAGTAATGCAGGCTGCAGATTCCCCCCCCCCCCCCAAGCAAGCTGGGTACTCATTTTACTGACCTCGGAAGGATAGAAGGCTGAGTGAACCTTGAGCCTGTTACCTGGGATTGAACCCCAGGTTGTGAGCACAGCTTTAGCTGCAGTACAGGCATTTAACCACTGCACCACAGGGTGCAGGCATTACATTTAAATAACATCTAAACTGGCCAGTTTATTTTTATGTCTTTATCTAATACATAATACATATTTTATATCTTTATTCTGATCATGTTCTGAAATTCCTGGGGTTTAAAAAAGGCTTTGAAACAAATTGAAAATGTACTTCTCAAATGATTCCACACCCCCTTGTATGTAAAACAGAATATCTGTTCAATAAAAACAGATGAACTTTTCCCAAAATAAACTCAGTTCTCTTGTGCAAGAATACTAAAGGAGGCACCAGATATTTCCTTAAGAATATCAATAAAATTAGTTTTCTCAAACTATTAGAGCTTGTATCCAAGACAGAAGCAAAGGTAAATCCCGACCTGGTCTGTTCTCACAGGATTTACTGATAATCCACACAGCTTAACATTTCAACCTCTCAGCAATAAACTTGCTTTGCTTTGTGAAAGCTGAGTGAAATGAGTAATCAACTGCTGCCAGGAAAACCCTACTGAATTCTTCAGCACCAAACTTGTGAGACAAGAGAAATATATATATATATTAGATATTCTAAGCATCCAATGAGAATAATGCAGCCTGACAAAAATAAAGCAGTTCCTACATTCAAGCATTTTGGCTCTGTTGTTAAAAGAGTAACTCACACATATGGACAAATCTTCATGTGAAAATCTGTTTGTGCAGTAATTCTCCATATCATTCACACATGTACAAATTCACTAATGTTATGTACTGCCAAGTCATGTAACTTGCAATTATTTATCAATATTTTTGTACAGTGAGATAATCTTCCCCCCCCCCCCCGTGTCCCTGTGGGTTATGTAGTCTATGTAGCCCTGGAAGAACTGGTGAGAGACCTTGGCTCAAAGGCCCCTGGCAGGAAAGGTGGAAGGAAGACAGCTGTTGGTAAAGGAACTGCCTGATGAACATCTGGAGAGGAAGGAGGAGACAAGGGCCAGAACAAAGGAAGAGGAAAGGGAGGACTCAGGGGCCTCCTCCGGGGAAATGAAGGGAGACCTTGGGGAAAGAGGAAAGCTAGCGGGGAGACCCTCTGTTTTGTAGTTCAGGAAAAGTGGAAAGTTGCTGGAATCCAAAGGGGAGACCTCTGAACCACATCCTGCTGCCACCTTCACAGGTGCATCTCATAAGAACACATGAAAGGACCTTCCCTTTTGCTGCTCCCCAACTTTGGAACTCCCTCCCCCTGGAGGCCAGGACTGCCTTGTCTCTGCTGTCTTTCCAGAACCAGGCTTTTATATGGATTACCATGCATGATTGCATTGACTGATTTCGTAAGAACACAGTGTTTTCCATGTTACTTTCCAACTCTCATAATGAAGCAGAAGCACCCACTCCAACCCAGCTACAACACTGGTTACTGCAGCAACAGCAAGAGAGGGAGAAAAAGCTCCAGAAAGAACAAAGGTACAGATACCAATATCTCCTGTCTGGCTCTCCTGGTTGTCACTGAAAGGCTTCTGGCTGGAGCTGGGACTTCTCCACTCCTACTTTGTAAGGCTAGGATTCTCAGGGCCTCCTGTAACTTTAACAGTGACCCCTCTTGAGTGGACCACCTGGGGGGGGGGGAATTAGTGCAGGAACTCAACCCATCAGGAAGCTTGCAGGGACAGTTATAGCACCTGTTTCTGTTTGTCCACCCTTAGATATAAAAGCTTTTACTTGTTCTACCTACAACTTGGATCCCATGGACTTACTACCAGGAGACTCCATAGCCATAAAGCAGCACACGGAGAGTATTATTTGCTTCTCTTATTACATCCTTATTGTTACATTTTGCAGTGGCCTATGGTAACAGTCAGTAAGCTTATATCTTGATCATTGGCCTTCCATTCTACTCAGAGGAGAGAGTATCAAGGGCAAAGTTAATATGCCAAACTCTCCCCACAAAAAATGAACAGGTAAATTAAGTGAAGTGCAGCCTACCTGGCTCTGTTGCAAGTGGCTATCAACGTGAATGATTGCATGTGCAAAACAGGAGTTACTTTCAAGCCCTGAAGGTTAAAACATTATGATGTCCAGGAGTGTTAAGTAAATTAGATTCTGAGTGTGAGGGTTCTGCTACATTTTTTACCCCCATACAAGCAAACTGACAAGCATGCATTGAATTTTAGGGTGTTTTCTGACTTCAATGAGAATTCCAATATTTTAAGGGTTAAGAGAAGGTCAAGGCTCAATGGGTCTTGTTTTTTCTAAACCTGCTAGGTTTCAGTATCTTCATACTGGCAACCAAATATTGCATGCCACTCCTGCATTTTAATGTAATGACTCACTGAAAATGGCATTAGCCTTTTTGTCCAAATACATTACAGTGATTGGGGGAAATGCAGCTTAATGGCAAAATGCAATATTATTCACTGGGTCAATTTTTTTTTGTCCCAGCTGTTTCATGTTTCTAAAATGCCTCTGTATATAGCCAGAGTCTAAAACCTGGGGACTTTGTTTACAATTCTGTGTCTTTGTATACAATTCTGCATCTTATCAGGAGAATGGCAGCCTATAAAACAAAATAATATATAAAATATATAGGTAGTTACTAGGATACTGGTCGGTCAATGTCTTCTGTCTTCCATTACACAATCTATAATTATCTATAACAACTATATTCCATTTGAATCCTTTAATAAACAGTATGGACTACCGTTCACCTGAATTATATTACAGATACAAAAAACTCAATTTGTACCCTGAATTTGTCAACAGAAATATCAGTTCCATAACACATTTTATAAAAGTATCTTGATAAGCCTCAAATCGATCAGTAAAACCCAGAATGCATGACTGTTCTGTGACTTTCCTAGTTTACATGCCTTCTCCCTTTTGAGGCCAGAATCTTAAATTCTTTATTGGAGAAGTGTGCCAGCTGGATTTACTCTGAGTAAATATGTCCAGAATCGCACTCACTCATAGTGTATTTTGCCAGCTTGAAGGTCTTTTTTATACAGGCTAAACATTGTCCCCTCCTAAGAGCTGGGCATTTAATTTACCAACATGAAGGCTGGCTTAATGAACTTAATGAGCTGGCTACTGGGACTGAATCTGGGTCTAGAGCAGAGTTTTGGCTGCAGTAGTGCAATTTAACCACTGCACTGTGAGATTTCTTCAGTAAATTCAATATATCATACTGCGGAGTTACTTAGGGCCATGCTGGGCGGAGCATTACATTATCCACTAGACAGTTCCTCCTGATGCAGACAAGAGTGAGATTGTATAACTATGGTTGGAGAAAGCAAGGTTGAATTTCTTTTTTCTTGCCTTCTGAGAGGCTAATTAGCAGCAGCCCTCTAAGCAGCTGCTATTTACTTTTTTAAAAAGGATCCAGGGACATTAAGTGCAAAATAAAATAGTCAGATATAATTTTAGTACCAAATGACAAGATCAGAAATATCACGAGCTTAACAGTTTTAGCAATTTGACTATTTCAGATTAATATGTTTTACGTAGTGTCTGTATGTTTTTAATCAATGCTATAGAAACAAAAGCACATCAGGTCATCTATTACCCTCTGCTGTAACCCTCGCATTGTTATATCTAAGACTTAAGTTTGCAACTGATCCATTTAATAAATAGTTTAGCTTTTATTAATTGAACATAATTGCACCCATGATTTTAAAAACCTTACCATTTTAAGCTATTACAAAGGGCCATCTTTAACATTTTTCTACTTTTTGAAATTTTAATCTCCAGAACATACGCTTTAGCAGCTACCATAGCAGAATTAACCTGGCTTCAAAATATGAATAAATTTAAACCTTGCCAGCTGCACGTAAAGTAAAAGAGGCTTAACTTATTAAATATAATTGCTATTGTTAGAAGGAATATAATTTGTTTTATTTGAAACCAAAACTATTATTTTTGTTATGGAGACCTGTACTAACAAAAATACTACTATACAGCACGTTACTTTTTCATCAAGTGAGGAGGTACCAAAGCATCTATGTTGGACAGTGTTGGTGAACCTATGGCACAGATGCCAAAGGTGGCACTCGGAGCCCTTTCTGTGGGCACCCGACATCGCCCCTTCACAGCCACCTGTATTCAGGTTAAATGGCTGTATTGGTGATTTGCGAAAAAAATGTGGGCTGTGAATTGCAGTTTGGGCACTCAGTCTCTAAAAGGTTTGCCATCCCTGATGTAGGACATATTTTGGTATGTCCTTCAATCTTGACTCCCTTGATTAATTATAGACAAACCTTAATTTTCAATTAAATCCTTATTGGATTAATCAATTCAATTTATTGACAAAAGCCTTCAGCCTAACGAGAAACTTCACTCCTTGACATCTTAAGGAAAAAGGTCCTGCCTCACACCCCGAAGAACTGTAGTCGATCAATGCAGACAACACTGAACTAGGCAGACCAGCAACTGAACTCATGATATGGCAGATTTCTGAGTGCCTAGGGGAGAAATTAAAGAAAAATATTAAACCAATCGTGTTTTGAAAAATATTAAAAGAGTTGCAAATATTAAACACCAACACAGGTGAGGCATGATGCAGAAGTACTACATGTATTTGGTTCGTCCAGACTATGTTGTGGAGACAAAAGTCCTTCTTCTTACAAGGACTTTGAGTCAAGGAATACAGCTTCTAAAATTCAACTACAACAGTAAAGAAGGCCAGTTTGGAGCTTACAAATTAAGCAAAGTCTCTGTTGTAGTTTAAGTTTTTCATAAAACTAGAAAACTTTTTCCTGTTCTACCATCTACCATTGAAACAAAGAAACATGCAGGGAAAATGTTATTAATCTTGTATGTTAACAATGTTGACTTATTTTTAGTGTCACATGGCAAAGAGTTACAAAACAAAAGTCAAAAACATATTTTTGAGATGTATAAGGTTCATAAATATCTAAAATACACTGAACTGCAGCAGTGGACCTTCATGTATGTTTTTGAAATTTCTCCACTTACAGCTGATTCCACTGTTTGTTTTTTTTCCCAACATTCAAAAAATAATTGCAAAATGTTGCAAATTAATACCTTCCTTGGATAGAACATGACTCCCAAAGGCTTAATAGCATTTCTTTAAGATTGCCTGTTCAACAATATTATGATAGAATGAGCTCAAGAGAAGTCTGAACTTGAAACAAGGGGCTCCGTGGAACACTTGCCATAAATCACTTACTGCATTAGTGTTTTTTTGGAGTCCTTGAAAGCAGTTACTCCTAAACTAGAATATACTGTACAAGACTGCAAGAACACACTGTGTGTACTAGGGGAAAGGTTTTGCCTTTCTCTTTTATTCCTCACACTTGATTGCTGACATGGCCTTTAGAAGCTCATATTGTTTCATCACAGAAAGCAGAAGCTGAAGGCAAGAAATATAATCAAAATGACAGGCAATGCAACTGTTTTTTTATCTGCTACAATGTCAAGATAGCTGGTTGCTAAACTTGAACATCTCCACTGGGTGGCTAAGAACTACGTACAGTACTTGACAAAGTAAAACACTCCTCTCCATTAAAAGACAAAGATGAACTAAACTTTTCTTATTAACCTGATATTTTCAGAAATGTTGCACCTAAGATTTTGCTTTGGGCACTAATGAAAATTTCTTGCTTTATTCAAGAAAGGTGAAGTTACAGAACATGGTATTTTAAAGGTATTTAACTATTGTAATCATGAATGCAAGTTCTTACTTCCAACTTGAGGTCTCATGATCACAGAACATTATCAGTACTGTATTTTATTACAATGATAACATACCTAAACACAGTTACAGCTGTAAGCAAGTCAAGGTAACAGGTTGCATTTGGAATGAACTAATGGCAATAAGACAAGAGTAAAAATAAAGATGAGTAAAGACTAGAGACATAAAAAAACTCCCAGTCTTGATTTTTGCTGTGTTCCTCCAAGTGCCACCTACACTCACATCTCATGCTTTGTTCATCAGTTTCCTGGAACTTTCTGTTGCCTGTTTTGTTTTCAGAATGGAAATGTGTACACAATTTCCACACAATGTCTGCTTTTTACAAACATATCTCATTCATTTGATTATTCCCAACATTTTCAATACCTATAGTGAAGATTTCTGTTCTTTTTCTTTTTAACCAGGCCAGCATGAAATTGGTTTGCTTGCTCCGGAATACATTTTTACTTTTTCTTTCAGCTACATTAACTCTCCTACAAAAATTAATGAAATGCTTCCATAAATTAGCTTCTGTTTTCCGCTGCAATTGTTCACATCCTAAAGAATGCAACATCACAAATGTTAACATCTGCAATATGCAGCTACATGAAGAGTAAAGATATGTGAATGTTTGTTGACTGATTGGTCAATGGGATCCTCATATCTGTGGGTTTGACATCTAAGGTTTCACTTATCTGCAGTTTGCCACAGTGCTATACTATAAGGGTGCCCCCACTGTGAACCTTGTCTCACCCAGTTGTATGTATCATATAGGATCCCATCAAATCCATGTTTTAAGGCATCCTGTGGATATGGAGGTGCTAATGCAATAGTTATTTGCTATAAGAATGAACTCTGCTACAATCTCCAGCTTATAGATTTGTTCTTCGTCTCCTCCCTCAGTGCCAGACTTCAATTAAAAGTGGGTTAGTATAATTTTTTCCAACACACTTCCTCAAGTCATCCTGTTGTGAGCTAGATTTTAGAATTATATTAAACAATATTCCCTGTTCTAACACTGTGAGAGGGGGTGAAGAAATATTTCTGAACTCTGCATCACCTATTTATTTATTTATTTATTTATTTATTTATTTATTTATTTATTTATTTATTTAGAATATCTTAACCCCACTTTTCTCCTTGGAAAAGGAGCCAACGCGGCTTACAATAATGAGAGACAATATACAGTCCAGAACATTTAAGACATATTCAAGTTAAGAACAGGGAGTTAGAAGAGGCATCTTAGAACATTAAAAGGTAACAGTAGAGCTACAAAGAGCATACAAAAACAAAAGAAAAACCCATTATGATGGGGTGGAAAATAACATGGAAAACACTGGTGTGATGAAATCAGTCAATGCAATCATGTATGGTAATCCATATACAGTTACATAGTAGGGAGTCCCTCATTCAGGGGAAGCTTGCCCAAAGAGTCCCAAAGGAGGGGGCATGTTTGTGTCACACCACTGTGGAAAGTCCCCAGGTTGACCTTCTGCCGTGTTCCTAAGCTAAACCACAAAGGCTCGCCATAGTGCCATCTTGCCTCTGCATACTGTCCCCCAATGAGAAGGCTTTACCACAGTCAGTTACATTCCTGGAACTGTTTACTGCTTGCTAAAAAGGGGTGAAAGGTTCAGGGGTGGAACAAAGCCAATCATGTATATGCAATGCTGTGTACCCTCCCATCTACCAATGAGGACTCATTGGCTCCATATGGTAGAGCATAAGAGATTGCTTTCATTGTAATTTGGGGTCTTCCATCTATCTTTTTATGGAGACCCATGTGTACACATTTATTTTTAAATAAAACTGCAGTTTTGCTTTCATCAAATGGAATCTTGAGTCACTTATTATTTTACGTGGTGGCCTTTGGCCTATCCCCAGATTACAATGTCTGGGTGATACTATCTTGTTCAGTTTGGGAAGCTAAGCAGGGTCAGACTAGGTCTGTGCTTAAGATGAGCAACCATTAAGAATGCTAGTGATTTCCAGATAGGGCTAAGAATAAAACCTGCCTGAACTCATGGAAAGCCAATGGCAGTCAGAGTTGACAATATTTAACCAACTGGATGAACAGTCTGGTTTAGTATTGGGCTGCTCCTAAGACTTCTAATTAAGAGGAAAAGGTACTTTAAAGTAAGCCAGACTTCTAATAAACCATTTTGACCAGTCTCCTTCTCATCTAACATAGATAAAACAACCCAAAAGTCTTCAGTTTGGACATCACAGACAACTATGGTTTAAAAATTGATGTAGATACTCTACACCTGCTCCTTTAACAACCACAAACAGTGGAAAAGTATAACCCAGTGGGATATAGTTTACATGCAGTTCTATAATAAAGAGACTATAAAATGCTACCATAAAGCAAAACAATAACAGGGGAATGTAATACTTCAGTTTTTCTTAACTGTAGAAATCTGGCATAAGTGGGCAAATATCTGCATAACTGCTAGGAGGACTGTTCCAAAAATACATACACTGCAAAAGCATTTGGCTGTGTTGTATATACATATTCTACCTATCATTTCATCATGTCCCGCTTGTTTGCTGTCTTGTGGCTACTAGCATAATGAGATCAGAGTATGGTTGGCATGGGGGACCAAAATTATAAAGGTTGGTCAATGTATCCAGGGCTAATGAGCAAAGAATGAAAGAAATGCAAGTGGTTTTAGAGGCAAACTGTAATCAGCATTTTGTATATATGCATGTTATATCCAACATATTGAACAGTACTGGCTCATTGATCCATCAACATAATTAAGCCTTTTTCCCCCTGAAACCTTACATTCGTTTTTCTTTTCTTTTCTTTTTTAGGCAACAGAATGCATTTAGGTGCTTAATTAAAAAGAATATCCCCAGAAGGTTAGTGTATTCATGTATTATATTTCACTTTTTCCACACCAAGCATTTTCAAACTGCTGCTTCTGCTAATACAGTGCATCAGGGTAATCTACACATATGGCTCCTTTTATTCTCCTCTTTTAGAATTATCATTTTAATTAAATTAAACGCTCTTTTGGTGTGCTGTGTTTTATAAAGTTAAGCCATATTGTCTGCTTGCACACACACACACACACACACACACACACACACACACACACACACACAAACGGAACAAATATAAATAACAGTGTAGGTGTGATCTACACTGTGTGATATACACAACCTATGGCCTCCAGTACAAACTTAACTACCTTGTCCTTATCATGTGGCAGTACTGCATGTACCATAAGGGGATGCACAAGCTTCTACAGAGAATTGTTTCTGCACATCAAATTGAAATAAAATCCTAGCTTCACATATGACATGGATACACTCTATAGAGCCCTATGTAGGTAAGAGAGCACAGAGGTTACTGACACATAGAGGGAAGCACAGAATATTCACAAGTACAAGGGAGGATAGAATGCGGAGGTTAGACTGCTATACTCACATGCAGAGGCCTTGCAGCACTCTGTCTTTCATCCTGTGCACCCTTACTTGTTGCAGAAGCAACAAGCCCGGAGAGAGATCTTACGTTATCAATGGAGCTCCCCCTTGCCCTTTGGAACACTAGTTTTCCCAGGTGCCAACTCCCATGGAAAGCCCTCCATGAACAGCAAAAATTTCCCTTCTTCAGACTCCTCACCCTCCATGATCAAGAGTGTAACAGAGGTAACAATGAAGAGAGCATGCCGAAAATGGTCACCTCTACACTTTAAGTAATGTAAACATTTTCTAAACCCAGAATATACCTATTCCACATCAACCAGTGGAATTACTCTCTGAGCCATCAGAACTTTGAGCCTTTGATATTGTATTGGTTCTCTAAAGAAAGTGGTCAGCAGATTCTACATGCTGAACGGCTAGCATAGATTTATCTGCAACAATCCTGGATAGCTGAAAAGCATATGATGCTATTCTAGGCATTTTTATTACAAGAATGTCCATAGAGGAACACAGAGAAGAAGGAAGCCGAGAACTTATTGTAGCCATGACTTGGACTCCTATCATCATTCCTAAGTTCTTTTCAATGATTTGGATCCAGACTTAGATATTGTTTGTGCTATGCACCATCAAATCAAAATGGACTTATAATGACTGAAAGTGCTTCCAAGGTATATGTGATATTTAAGAAGTGATCTTACAAGTTACACACACACACACAAAAAGCATTTTCATGGCCAATTGGGGATCCAGATTCAGATTCAGATCTCTTGAATTCTAGCTCACTGTATCCACTACACCACAATGGATATTTACACAAGCATGACCCCTAATGAAATCAACAGGAAAACTTGTCATGACAAATCAGGGTTGTTTTTTTAAAAAAAAATGTGGGATTAAATATTTTAAAACATTTTAAATAAAAATGTAAATATAGGTACAATGGCTGCAGTAGAAACTACAATGGTGTGTAAACATCTCTACAGGGCATACACTGTTGCACCCTAGAACTGCAGCATGGGGATTAATCCTTCATACAACTCTGCATTCTACTACAATTTCTATTTAAACTCTTCTTATCATAAATTTTCATCACTAATGTTGTGTATTACTCTGATTTTTAAAAAATACATATGTTTAATGCTTTTGTTGTATTATGTACTGCTGCTTTTACTTTTTGTATACTATTTAAAATCAACTGAACTTTTGATGTACAAATATAATATTACATGCATCTGTATATGCATTACAAACATAACAACTGCTTTGGTTTTCATTCATAAAACAGTAAAATGACCCTTAGTTGTATCTTGTATCTAAAGACAAACCTGCCCTACCAAAACATCTTAGGTCATCAAGACAACTGGAGAAAAAAAATGCCATCCAGTTGTAGACATTAAAAGAAATATTAGTAATACAATAAGAAGTTGCAGTGCTCCTCCTGGTTAATTAGAAACGTAGCTCTTCTTGATGCTTTATCCTGACTGGTTTATTCTTATGCTCAGCAACACAGTTCTCTGGGGAAGAACTAAAAAAAAATTCCATCAATTACTCAATTAGTGAATTTATTTTCCAACATGTAGTAGAATGGGAAAGAAGGAAAGTGGGCTCCAGAATTGCCAAAGGCATCCATGCCCTACTTCAAAAGATCAAGAGGCGGGGGGGGGGGGAAAAAACAGGGCAAAATGTTTGATAATTATGAAACCATGTTATTAGAGGAAATAAAATTAAATCCACTCCAGACTCTCTGCATCTATGCCTGTGTGTGCATGTGTGTCAAGGAGAATGTTATAAATCAGAATGCCCACTTGACTTACTAAAATTAGGGAAACTGTAAGATGCTTCCTTTTGGAATATATATCTTATTTACATAGGTTCCAAGTCTTCAAATGCAGAACTATGTTTTGGATTTTAGTCCTCTCAAGAGACAGGCTTGTTCTGAAAAAGGGATCCCCCCTTACTGACAAGGCCTGGTCAAGATTGTCAACTTCAGAAAGATTTTTTTTCTTTTGTTTACGCCAGAATAAGCAGCCTGATGAAGGATTAAATGAAATCACGGATGAGAATTAAGATGATGATCCCTTTATTGCCTCCCCCATACAGATGTACAACCAACATTATGCACTGGTATCAGAGTCTGCACAACAGCCTACATACATGCTGCCCAATTATGCAGACGTCTCTGTACAGGCATTAAAATAAATATGGACATGATGCCTTGAAGAAAGCAAAAGGACATGCTCGCTTGATCTTTAAGTTTTATGATGCCAACTTGGCCCGCTGGGGGCTTTTGGGTTTTTAACTGTTTACTCTATGTTTTGTTGTTTTATATTTGATTGTTATTTCCTGTCTATTTGGCACATGTCGCTCACTGTAAGCCGCTTAGAGTTCCACAAGGAAGATAAGCGGGGTATAAATATAATAAATAAATAAATAAATAATTATGGGATATTGTAGCAAAAAGAGAAGAGGTTATCACTGACACTTCTTTGATAATGGATGGGATGGACTATATCATCTTGATTGCAAACTCTCTTAATACATTCAGTGAACTTTTGCAAAGTACAATACCTTTTATATTAATCAACAGGGCATGAAAGGCTGTGACCAAACCTAACATGGAAGAAATAATGTATTTTCTTAATATGGCCATACCTTATTGTGGACACAGCAAAGGCAGCAGTTCTAAACTCAGCATTTTAGCAAATGTTTCTTACATTCCTCCAACAAGAAAATATATGTGTACATGTCCTCTCAATTGCAATCCTCTCTGAAATATTTTTTGCTTACTGTAAAAGAAGAGTATATGATAAACCAAAAGAAAGGCGGGACAATGAATTTTAAGGTGTTAAAAAAAGTATATTACTGTAAAGATTTTTTCCATCATGTGAAAACAACAAAAACACTTTCCTGACCAGATAAATTAATTGCTGTTGCTACCTCTGACTCACTGTATACATTTAATGCCCTTTTCATCATATTTCTTCCCAGGACTATCTTCTGCCAAAGCCAAAAGCAGCAGGGGCTACTAATGTGAAAAGAAACATAAAAGTCCAAGTTTCCACCCAGCATCAATAGCATCATTATTAACACATCCAAATGAGATGTGTTATCACACTTTCACAGTACTTTCAACTGCTCCTGGTCAACCAAGTGTTATCACACTTCATTCTACAGCTGCCCTGCCTTATTCATTGAATTTTACTGGGGTCCAACTAATGCTGTTCTCCATTTACAACCCATAATTCCTCCACTGTGTCTCATAGATTTTGATTAGTATCATCAGAGGTCCTCCATCTGGACACCCACTTACTGGAGTTCTCTCTAATTAGAAGGACCCAAACATAATAATGATTAGGCTTGCTGTAAAATAATGCAATGCCTTTTAAACTTTTGGAACTCTTGACTCCAAAAACCAAACAACATGCCTTTCCTCAGCAAATGATGGCACACAACCTTCTCACTCAGCTGTTACGTATGAAACACACTACTGCCTGCACAAGGATTTGTCCACCAATAGAAATAATCCAACATGGTTGATTAGAAAAAGGGGACAATTCAACTTTTTCCTAAAACCATCCAGTCAAGGTTGGAGACAGATACTAAAATAGGTTGTTAAAAACCTCCATGCATTAACAGCACAGTTTCTTCCAAAAGAGTGTCGTCCAAACTCTTTTGGGGGGAACTTCAATACTAAAATATTGATTGCTGTTGAACATAAAGTGCTTCTATTTGTCAGAGCTGTAGTTCCCTTGCAAATGAAGCTACCATCTAGAGAACACCCCACTGAAACAATGTGAATCAATTGTATCAAACATCAGATTCCACACTCTAGAAGGAAGCCATTTTGCTATCTTCAGTCTCTGTATTTTAAAAGAAGGAGGTCAAATCCAGAGCAAAGAAAGATAAGCTTGGCTTTCTACTTTACTTACAAAAATGAATACTTCTGCATGATCTAATTCATATGATGTAATTCACATGGCCTTTATATTAGAACAATATAAACAAAGATATGCATGAATATCACAGCATACAGAATACTGGCAATTTCATTCATCTCTTCCAACTGCTCCTGGTCAAACAAACCTACAAGAATTATTTCAAACTCATTCTCATTTTAAATCAATACATCCTTTGTTTAAAAGATGCTGTTGTAGTCTTTTATAAACATTATACTGAAGTGCAGGAAATGCAGTTCTTTCTTTTGGATGCTACATACATGTTGTCAGATATTGTATACGGGGCAGTGCTGTAGGTACACTGCCCTTAGAAAGGCAAGTGCATTTGAAAATTGTCTCACGCTGGCTGTGAGTTTCTTGGGTGCTTGGTGGAAACTGAGAAGACTAGCTTATAGGAGCACTGAGTACGTTAGGAGCTTCTGAAAACCTTGCTACACACAAGAGCTGACATGGCTTCCTCCCCTTTCCACAAACAGTTTTTCTTAGCTTTCACTGGAAAACATGTATGGTTCTGGAGGATCTCTCCCTGATTCCACTGTAACAATGAAAACTGGCTTCTCAGATAGTTTGGAGCTGCTCATCTTTAATAAGTATACACACCAGCAATGATCGGAAACTCTTTCTGCTGTTTATTACTGAGCCAACTGGCATGCAGGAAGAAAAGTTCAAGAAGGCAGTTGCTCATTCCAGTCTCACAAAGCAAATATCTCAGACTGTAGCTAGTCAAACAAATACAATATAGAGATTCAATGTTCCTGGAAGATATAACTGGCAAGAAACCACAGGAACCTAAGCAGACATCAATAATTTTGAAAGGCGTATTTTATTGCTTTTCTCATGCTGTAATAACATACTAATAATAAAAGAGTTGCAGGTTTGTTTTCACAATCAAATGTGACTGCAGTATGCACATGCTAACAAAGAGTTGGGCAATGTGCAGGTCTGGGGGCCAGTTTTCCAGCCCCAAGGGCCTTCAATGGCCACATGGCTTGCCAACCGTGTGGAAGTATAAAACTGAAAGGGGTTTTAAAAATTGGGATTTTTCTAGAGTTTCATGTATGTGTGTATGTATCGCACCTGAAATATGCATATCTGCTCTTGGAGGCTTCCAAGGACAAGAAACCCCTACTTTTTTTTTGGCCAAAGAAACCATGTACTGTATTGATATTGACAAAGGTGGGGGAGGACAGCCTTGGAGAACACATAAAGCCCCAGGTTCACAGTGAGCCCAGCCTATATTAAACAGACACCATTGGTCTAGATAGATAGATAGATAGATAGATAGATAGATAGATAGATAGATAGATAGATAGATAGATAGATAGATAGATAGATAGATAGATAGATAGATAGACAGACAGACACACACACACACACACACACACACACACACACACACACAGAGAGAGAGAGAGAGAGAGAGAGAGAGAGAGAGAGAGAGAGAGAGAGAGAGACTCTATCTTCAAGGCAGCAGAGCTCACTGAGATGGAGCACTAGGGGTCAGGAGTCAGTTTCTCTGTCGGAGAAGAGCAAGGGCTTACCCAAGACTATGTGGTCTTGGGTAAGCCACACAATGCCAGAAATGCACCACAAGAAGCAAACAGCAGACCACTTCTGAGTATGCTTTATCTGGAAACCATGGAAAGGGCTGCCATATATTAGAATCAACATGACAGCGTGAAATTATTATTATTATTATGGAAAGGGGGAATGCGAGGGAGAAAACATCCATTTATGAAATCTTTATTCCTCCTGTGTAAAGCCAGAAGAACCAGCTTTCAGGCATGCACCACGGCAGAAATGGCTAATACTGTATAGAAAAAATACTGTAACCCAACTAATTGTCCCTTTCATAGAGCTCTGCCTCACTCCCCTTGTTTCCAGTCCTAATCACATTATCTTCCCATTTGACTGTCTTTATTGAGCTTGCTTTCTTCTCCAATTAACCCTTTCATTTATTCTTGATGTGACAAGAAAGACTAGGAGTTCAAAGATCTGGCATGAGCTAGAGAAGTTATGTTAACTTCTACATTAATTCATTTTTGACACGTATGCAAAAATATTTCTCCTGCTGCCTCAACCAAACAGTATTTTCTTTCCTAAATGAAGACAAGCTGAAAAGCTCCCACCCTTCTGCTGCTGCTATTATTCCTTTATGCAAAAACAGACTCTCCCCAAAAGCTCCAACAGAAATTCAAAATCTACATGTCCACAAGTGCTCTGCTTGAAAACAGCTGAGCCACCAATGCAACAGAATAGCTTTACGGCACAATTCTGCACATGTATGCTCGAAACCAAGTCCCTCTTGCTTAGTGTGAGGAAACTGAGTATATAGCACTGCAGACTTTGAGACTGTTGAGACTTTGTGTATTTTGCAAATGGCCACTTTTCATGAAGATATCAGTACAGGCATAGGTATTGTACTTCCCAATGTCTCTCTGTTCAGAATCTGGGTTCATTGACTTCTAATGAGCCTCTTGGCTCCAACAACTTCACAAGATTTTGACTGTTTTTTTTTCCAAATAGCGCTGATCTCCAATTAACATTTGGCAACCATTTGAAAAGTAAAGGGTCACGGATCATTTCCTACAAGGTTTTGGTGCCTGAGACATTTAGACCAAAATGCTGTCTCTAAGTAATATAGGGCACATTCCACTGGGAGGCTCTCCATTGTAACCCCTACTGATATGGACCAAACATGTGAAAGATAACAATGTTGTTGCCCAGAACATCTACAGGGCTGCACTGTGCAAATTTCCCACTGCATCAATGCCACATGGATCAGTTCTACCTCTCTCCTACTTTACTATCCTCCACTATCCAGAGCCTGTAACCCAAAGCAACTGCCTTGTTTGGCTTCATGCTTCATGCTTCATAGCCAAGGACATCACTCACTTCCTGAAATCTTTCCACTGAAATTGAAAATTGGGGCTATTAGCCCTGTTTAATCTGCTGTAGTTGACCAAACACAGAGAGGTGCAATTTCATGGCGACTTAATAGGCTCCCATCAACCTGACAGTTGTTTAGATGCTACAGGATGGTGTTGAGGAAGTGGGTGGGTGGCAAGGAGGAAAACAAGTGAGGATTAAATGAACTGGACATTTGGGGGGGGCGGGAAGTAAATGGGTGTGTGATCAAACCATCCGACTGCATGTGAGGTCGAGAGACAGATTTGTATTTTAAAGGGTGCAATAAAAGCTTTCTGAACAAGTCCATACACCGAAACTATACACAGTGGCACCTTTCTAGATGGCCACCAGAACGGAAAGGAGGGAATAAAAAAAAATGTGCTGGCCATAAGAAGGCCCTGGCCTGACTCCAGCCCAGGTCTGCACTGGAGACGGTGGCAAAGTGGCCAGCCAGAGCGCCATGCCCAGCAACCAGCTTGACCGTATTCCCCCTCAACTGCTCACTGAGCCCTCCTGCCTTTTCGAGTCCCCTCCCAAACCACTCTCGGTCCTCTCCGAGTCCGGAAACCTTTTCGCTCGCGGAGCCACGGCAGGGCGCGGCGCAGGGCGGGCGCCCCCTCGTCCCGGCTCCCACGCCCATTCCCGAACGTGGGTCTAGCGGCACACAAGGCTGCGAGTTCGAGGCTCGCCGGCCTTCGCCGCCGCCGGAAGCAAGCACGAGCCCAACCGCCCGGGTACACTCGGGGTTCTCTTCTTCCAGACAGAGAGAGAGAAAGAGAGAGAGGACTATATTTGGTGGTGTAACGTGAAGATAATGGGGGGGGGGGAGACGAAAAAATGAAAATAAAAATGCCTGAAGGCACAAAGGTGTGTGGGGGGGAGGGACACACACACACACGACACACACCGCTGCCCACTCCTCAGCTCGTCTTTTGGGGGGGGCCGCCGTCGCTCTGAGCCTCCTTGACGAGGGAGCTGAGCCCCGCCAAACTCGGCGCCAAATACTTCTGAGGAAACACGTCGAGCCGCCCCGTCGAGGCGAGCAGGGACGGAAGGCTCCCGGGAGCCACTACCAATCAACCGGTTCTTCCCATTCACCTGTGGAGGCGAGAGGCGAGCCTCGTCCGCTCGCTTTCGCCCGTCTCTCTCTCTCTCTCTCTCTCTCTCTCCGTGTCACTCTTTTAATGTGTAATATTTAACACGGGTGTTCTGTGGGAAGATAGACTGGCACTGCCCCCCCCCCACCGCCGCCGTCTCAGACGCCCGTCCAGGTATGGGAAAAGGAGCTCCCGGGAGCCGCGAGAAGAGCGAGGCAGGCGCCGCCTGCAGGGAAGGCGAGAGGGGGGGGAGGGAAAGCCACCTTACCTTGCGCAGCCGAGCCCGGGCTGCTGGCGCTCAGGATGGCCAAAGCGGGCAGCACGACCATTTGCAATAAGTATCCCAGTCCCAGTCCGTAGCGGGCGGCGGCGGCTTCCAGCCCGGTCCCCATGGCTGCCAGGGAAGCGAGACGCGCGGGAAAGGAGGGAAAAGCCCAAGACCGGACCCCTCTCCCCAAAGACACACTGAGGCAGGCGCGCGCGCGCAAGTCCAGCGCCTTCCACCGCCTCCCGCGGCGGTGGCTTCAGCCGCGCTCGCTACGACCAGTCGCCTCGAGACGGCCAAGCGCCTCGCGGTTCTCGGCGGGACGAGTCCGCTCCCGGAGAGAGAGAGAGAGAGCGCGCCAAACGCACGCGGGGCTGCCACGCACGGGCTTGCCCGCGAGGAGCCGCCGCCGCCCGCCCTGGCCTCTCCCGAAGCAGTTTCAGCGGACTTGAGGTGAGGAGGGTGGGTGGGTGGGGAGAGGTGTGTGGAAGCAGCCCGCTTGCCGAACTCGCTTCAGCCTCCCAGACTTGGCCGAAAGACCCAGCTGGGTTTTCCCTTCAGGTAGGAAGCGCGCCCTTTCGCCCCAAGAGCGCGCGGCAGGAGCGGCAGGAGCAGGGTCCCGGCTGCAGCGACGGCGGCGGCGGCTGCTGCTGCTGCTGCTTCGGCGGCGGCGGCGGCTACGAGGCGTATGGGAATGGACATTTCATAGTCTGGCCAAGAAGTCTGAGGGAGCCGGAGATTGCCGAGGCGGGGGGAAGAAGCGGCGAGGGAGGCGGCGCTGCCTCCCGCAGCATCCTTCCTAACTCCGGCTGGGAGGGACGTCGACTGGAGGCGAGGCAGCCCACGCCCCACCTCGGCGCTGCCTGCCTGCTTGCCTGAAGACGGAGGAGGGGGGGGGAGCGCGAGAGCGGAGAGCGGCGCGCGCTCAGCCTTCCTGCCCGCTTTCCCCCTCGCCGACGAATGTGGTACACGAGCTGCCGAGCGGAGTCCGGGCGAAGCCACGTTGCTGTGCAGCCAATGGAGCTCTGCTTTTTTCCGGGAACACCGGCAAAACCCGAGCTGGAGCCGCGGACTGGAATGGCTCCTCCTCCTCCCCTTGCTGGCGCATTTCAAGCGCTGGAGCGAGAGTGGGACAGATGCGCTTGAGTGGACCCGCTCGCCTCGCTCTTCACCACCCCGACTCTGGAAGTGGGCTGTGAACCACAAGCACATGGGGCGGGGTGGGGGGGAAATAGGTAGTCCTCAGGGTGCCACGAGGCTCGTGGTTGCTCGTCCCAGAAACCTACTTGCTTCTAACCCGACGTAGCTAGTGAGGATGGTGTGTGTTTGTGTGCGTGTCAGATCGCTTTTTTCCGAATTATTAAACCTTAAGTGCTCTCTACCACCGGCACCTTGGAGAAACAGAAGAAACGAAAGGGAGGGGAGGAAATTCCCCACAACCCCAAAAAGCACCATCGAAATATGGATCTTGGCGTTACTCCTAAACACGTTTAGGAAACAGGACGTTATTTTCGACTGGCATGTTTCTGAGTTATAGTTATAGGGTTGGGTTGTGAGAGTACAAATCCGTATGGAGGGTGTTTTTTTTCCTCCCATAATTATTTCCTGTGAAATTCTAGATCTGTGCATATGGCACGAGAGGCAGTGGGAGAAATATAAAGCCTTCTGAAACGATTGCTTGCAGCTAGAACAGGAATAAAAGCAGGGTGATGCAGAGTGCGCACACACTTCTGCCCAAGATAATGGGGGCTCATCTATTCTGGTGTCCTTTCCCAGGGGCCATTTGAGCACTTAGCTCCACTCAACTGTTTCAGTCCCAAGCCTTGCAGTTTTTGCAAGAAAATTGCTGCCCAGAGACCTCTTGGTAGTGGGGCAGCTAAATTTTTTTGTTAATAAATAAATAATAAATAAAAATGACAATGCTTTCCCCTACAGACAGGATATTAACTTTGTCCTTAGCTGTAATTTATTCTCATCTCGCTGCATAACTAATCATTTGATTTGACTGACATCACAAGAAAATGGGATTCCCAGTGCTTTGTAGTGGATAGAGTGATGGGCTAGGAAGGATTGTAGAGAACAGTGTTTGAATCTTGAGCCTGTGATGGAAATCTCACTGGCAACCCTGTTCCTAGATCAGAAAAAGTGGCTTTAAACCAGATGGGCAAAATGCACTGCCCTGAGACATTGATGGACTTGGGGGGGGTTTGAAAAAGTTGTTTCCACTTCTAAAGAACTCGAGTAGGAATTGTTTTTTTATTATGTAAGTTGGGGGGCAGAAGTACCAGAAAAAGTCAACGCCAGAAGTGGCTTGAATTTCTCCACCCACCGACCCCCCATTTTTAAGTATACTTTACTCTCTGCTAGAAATAGAGTGCTAGGAGCAAAAAGATGCCACCTTTGTCCTCTACTCTGCCCCACAAACCCTCCTGGTCACTCACTCTGAACCCTCTGGGCATTTTTATGAGTGCCATGATGTGCTGATGCTGGAGAAATTAGTTACCAAAAGTTTTGCCCAACCTCAAGCCACCTGCAGAAGAGTGCTGAAGCCGCTACTGTCAGTGACTGGATCCAGAGCACAAATGAACCTTGGTTCTGGCCTGGCTCAGAACCATGTTGCTGCAGCAACTGCATAAAACAGACCAAGCTCTGGAATCCAGCACAGCAGCCACTATTTTTGAATGAAAACTTATATGTAGGCTAGACAGCCTTTCCTGGTCTGACTCCACTGCCTAGCAGCAGCAGCCTGAGTAGTAGTAAGCCTTCTTCTGATAACATATGCAAAAGTTGTCTGAGGATCATGTTCATTTTTTACAAACACAAAACAACACCAGCTCCTTTTTGGTTCCCTTCTCAGCATCCTGCACCACTTTGCTCTTTTAAACTTTAACTCTATAGAATGGTATTAATTTAATACTATACAGTGGTACCTTGACTTACAAATTTAATCCATTCTGAATGCATGCTCTTAAGTCAAACTACTCTTAACTCGGGGTACCTATCTAAAAATTAAAAAAATAAGTTAAAAAATAAAAAAATGAAAAATAATTGTAAGTCGAGCAGACCATATATAAAATTTGTAAGGTGGCAGTTAAAATGCCAACACTTTTCCGCTCTTAAGTCGAATTGCTCTTAAGTCGAGCTGCTCTTAAGTCAGGGTACCACTGTATTTTTTAACAACAACAACATCAACAATGCAGATACCTGACTCACTGAACTATCAAGCCACCCATAACTGCATTGGTTGCCCTTAGATTTCTCAACTTGGACCTTTGGGATACCTGTGAATTCTGCTTCTTTCAGTCATAAAAAGCATTATGAGTTCCTGACTTGTTCTGTATTTAATATTATGTGGCTAAAGTATCTGTTGACAGCTCTAGAAGTGCTTTCTAGCCACCTAGTGTGCTAAAACATGCATACCTGTTATTTGACCACAGCCACACAGAAAGTCTGAGTGGAGCTTCTTTTGTTTACTGAACAGGTAAAAGTTATGATTAGGAATGCATGTGAACCATGGTTAAAAACTTATTGCATTGATTGTCATTCTGTGCTATAACTGTACCCTTGCCACCATGTCAGATGTGTTATCAAAATTGTGGCTGCCACAGCAAGGAACACAATTTCAAAAACAGTCTTTTCCAGCAAATGAACATTCTGCAGTATTAGTACAAACCATTGTGTTTCTGTACTATAGTGTTGTCAGAGATGACCACAAAATTCTGATTCATCAGGTTCAAATAGAGGAAGAAAATAAAAAGGCCACACTAGCCATCCATACGCAACAATAAAAACCATGTTTTTATTTCATTGTTAAAGATTACTTATAAGAGAAGCTCCCAAGCCCTCTATATATCTTGCTCACACACATTTGTGCAAAATTTGGGTTAAGATAATAGTTTAAAAAGTGGACCAGGTGGATGCCAATGACTCTGGAAACCAGACTGATGGCAAGGTGTGATAGTGTTCTGAAAATTCCACATGATACCAAGATGTCAAATGTGTATATATAATGTGTATATACACCCCATATATGTGTGTGTATATATGTGTGTCTGTCTGTCTATCTATCTATCTATCTATCTATCTATCTATCTATCTATCTATCTATCTATCTATCTATCTATCATCCATCCATCCATCCATCCATCCATCCATCCATCCATCCATCCATCTGTTTCCCTTTATAACTTGAACAAGCCAACATAAATTTGGCTCAACATACTTTGTTGTGACTTGAGAAGAATGGGGAGAAGGAGATCCCTAATTTATCCAAGAGAGCAAGCACAGGTAGAAAGCATAATAGCAATCCTAATAGGACTTTCAAGATAATAGAGATCTTTAAAGAATGACTTTGCCAGTTCTACTCCAGTGAGTTTCCATGGCTGAGTGGGAATTCCAACCCAGATCTCCTGAGTCCTAATACCCTTGTCCATTACATCCAACAATAGGTGATCAAAACCAATGCATGTTGTTTTTTTAATTAAAGTATTTCAAGACCCAGTATAGTTATGCTTGGTTACATATTTCAGTATTACCTTCAACAGAGAAATCAGTGATGGAGATTATGCCCTCTTTTTAAATTTTGGTAACCTGTTTATTATGGTTATTATTGTTTTTAAAAATGGGTCATTCATGGTGATCCTATGAATGAATGGTCTCAAAAATGTCCTGTCCTCAACAGCCTTTTTCAGCTCTTATAAAACCAAGCCTGTGCCATCCTTGATAAAGTCGATAATTTCATTTCCTGCTGTTCAGAAATGGCAACAAAGGGGCATGGCAAAGCATTCCCATCAAAATAAACTCTTAGGTGAACAAAATAATCCCCTGGAAGTTTTGCAGGAGACCTTCTTGGTGGATTGGGCTCATAAGCACTGTGGGAGCATCAGGCATGAGCTATAACTGCAGCTTCAAGTGTTTAGTGATTTAGGTCTCTGGTTGCAGAGCCAGAGGTTGGGAGTTTGATTCTCCACTGGGCATCCTCAACAGAGGATGGACTTGACCAGTGGTTTTCAACCTGTGGGTCTCCAGATGTTCCTGGACTGCAACTCCCAGAAGTCTTCACCACTAGCAGAGCTGGCCAGGATTTCTGGGGGTTGCAGTCCAAGAACATCTGGGGACTCGCAGGTTGAGAACCACTGGACTTGACAATCCATAGGGTCTCTTCCAGTTCTGCACTTCTAAGATGATGATGTGATAGTTCAGACTTGATTTGCTCTAGGACCCACGTGTTCATCTTTCTGAGAGTCCAAGGTATCCACAAAGCAGCACCACATTACAAACAATTTCCTCCGCGACAGCTTCCTTCACTGTTCAACTTTCATACTTGTACATAATCACCAGGAAATTCCAATATACGCTTTCACACAAAACTTCCTTCCATGCCATATATAACACATCTGTTATTATTGCATGGCATGTTGCTCTGGGGGGGGGATTAATAGAACTTTATTCTGATCTGTAGAATAAAATTGGTTCATCTTTCAGGTGCCACAAGAGTGATGCTTTTATTTATAAAGGGTAATTGCTACACCTTGAACATGCAGATGGAATGTGTTGGTATTTTCTCTGGTGATCACTTTCTTCCTCTGTCCTTTCCAAGTTGCACAATCACCTAGCAATTGGATCTTACCTTGTTTTATGCCTTCTCTTTCTTGTCAGGGGTGCTGGAAGCACTATGGTTCCAATTAACCTGAAAGGCTGTATTGGGATCTACCTGTATCTGTAGGTATGTATTTTGTCCATGAAGTACCAGGAGAATAAGAAAAGGGGAGGGCAAAAGGAATGATTTAAAGTTGCCCCATTTGTGCCTGAACGACGGTTGCCACTAAAGGGTGTCGTAAAACTCCAGTGTGAACTGGGTAACATTGAACGGTTCGGGAGCTAGCAGAAAGAATGGCTTTAGCGTCTCCCCATTTCACCGCATCCGGCCGATGGGCAATGGTTTTGCTCCTCCTGAGCGCACCGACCAGAGGCAACCAGGAATCTTAAAATGCCAAGAAAACGCATTCACCGGCAAGGTTTCTTTCAAGCAGTTCTTCCAAACAGGGACCTCTCGTCCTGTCTTGGGCTGCTCCACTGAGAAGCTGAGGCTCAGCCCCGACTCTGTTCCCGTTCCTCCTGAATGGAGCGAAAAGAAGGGCTGAACGTGAGAACAGGGCTCCCTCGGTTCCTGTGCCAAGAGAGAAACAGGGGCGCCCAGCTGGAAGCACCGGCAAAAACGCGTCACTGGCATCTCACGGAGCTACGCTTTGCGCTGTCTAAACCCGCCTTAGATTCCACGACCACAGGCTCGGGAGGACGCGGCAAGCACCTCCTGCGGACACTCTCGCTCTCCTCTAACCCACTGCCACTGAAGCAGTAGCAGCAGCAGGAGTCGATCTGTTTTAGCCTTGTACAGAACCGGGTTGGGGTTCGGGGGGTGGTGGTTTGCTTTTGTGCAGAGGTTGGTACGAAAATAAGGCTCTGCAAGAATTCTCCCCTCCCCATGAAAAATGGTCCAGCCGGGCCTTGAAGGGGTCCTTCACAATCGGAGACCCGCCGCAGGCAGCTTCATGCAGCCGTTTTGAAGTGGGAAGGCGGCTGCTACAGGAAAGCCAAGCTGCTACAGTGGAGCGGTTAAGAGCTTGAGCTGGGAGTTCAAATGCCTGGATAGCCCTAGGCAAGGGATACGAGCTGCTTGGAGGGGCAGCGAAACGTTTCTGTCTCTCAAGAAAAAACAAGTCCAGTTGCCATGACTCAAGTTCCAGAGCCGTCTTTACAGGGCTTTTGAGGATTCCTTTTGGAGCCGATAGGAGTCTTTTAAAGGTGCTTTATAAATCTCATCACCCCCCCTTCCCCGTTCTTGTATCAAACTTCATAATATGCCATAAAGGAGGATTTTAGACAGCCAGTGGGGTTTAAGGTATCATGTTCAGCTAAGGAGACATGGGTTCAAATCCTGTCTTGGTTGAGGAAATCTTGTGTGCTACAATGGGGAAAAGAGAGATGGGAAAACCACTCCTTCAGTATTACACCATTGAAAGCAGCTTGAGGCCACATCACAAAAACAGAGAGACAGGCGCAGACGCTCAGAATTGCTCCCCACATGTTTTCCTTATCAGAACAGCTGTTTCTTTATGAAGACTAACCTTTAGATTCTCTCGTTTTAGTACTTTGTAATCACTGAAGATTTGGTAACTGCAAGTAAACTTAGTTATAAAACAAGTCCTTCAAGCCCGCCCTCTCTCAGTGCTGGATTTCTTTTTATTTATCTATCTATTTACTTTGAGAGAGACAGAAATCCTGAAAAAAAAATCATTGATCCCCTTTTTATGGAGCTGTGCAGCAAATAAAATAGAGTCAGTTACCTGATGAAACATCTGAGCAAACTTTATTTATTTATTTATTTATTTATTTATTTATTTATTTATTTATGCATACCATAGAATGAAACATCATAGAGGGGAGACAACCTGAGGTTTCCAGGTCAAAAATTTACATAATTTTGGCATATCTCAAGGGGATCTTCCCAGTCATCTTGGCCTCTATTATATTTCTGACACATGATTGGAAAACAGAAGAAATACTGTATTTATCACACATTTGCAGAATTGGTCTTCTGAATGCAGAAAGGTGTCTGTCAGAGCACATGATTTTCAGACCTACATTTCTTATATTTAGTTTGCTTTGCTTTGTGATTGATGCCTGGAAAGCAAATACTAGTTTAATTTGCAGTTCTGGCTGCTGAGGTGTATCTCTGAGGAATTCCTTTTGGGGAAGGGAAAGCAGATAAATTACTGTGAGTACCTACTCTCCATAAATTAATTTAAAATCAGTATTCCAATTTGATGAAGAAGAATTGTCGGAATTGAAACAGACCTTGGAAATAACTGTGACACACAATATGTACCTGCTTACAAACAAGTTTGGTATTTGAAACTATTTATAAGCAACATCATTATTTGTTACTGTTATAAGCCATGTCGCTACATGTAACTACTTATTCTTCCAACTATGTAACATAATGAGTAATCCTAAACCTATGTTTAAGGTGCATCAAACAGCACCAACTTACTTTCAAAACTTATTTTTTAGGGTGTTTTGAGGCATCTTAAGAAACATGTTGGCAGGAAGTTTTCAAGACTTGTGCAGTTCCTATTTTTTTACCAATCTAAAAGGCAGAAGGAATATTTGACTTTGTGTTCTGTATTTTTCTATTTCTAAGCTCCAGTGTCAGCACTGGCCAATAGAGGGAACTAATAAGTAAATCCTTCCTTTTGGGGGTTGTGAAGAAATAACAAGACCTTACTAATGTGCATTGCAGGCAGGGCCATATAAAGATCCTTAGAAGCCCTAAGCACTGAAAAGATTCTGATGCCACCATATCGAGTATATGTAATTCAAAATATAAACAATAATAAACCATAAAATAAATTTGTATTTATCAAAATTAAACAAAACTTACATTAAGATGGAAAATAATGTTTGTTTTGTTGTATACATTCGCTTTATTTATATTTGAAAAAATTTCTCCTACTTTTTAAAATTGCAAAGTCTTTGATCAGATCCTGAAAACTAATCTTCTGTAACACATCTGCTTCTATACTTAATAGAGATAAGACATTCAGTCTGCCTTGTTGCATATTAGTTCTGATGGGATTTTTAATATATTTCAACTGAGAAACTGAATGTTCAGCTGAGCAATTTGTGACCATTAATGCTAAAAATTATACAAAAGACAATGTCTACATCTGGAAAGGCACACTCAATATTGTCTTCTACAATTATTTTATACAGTTCAGCCGAACTGAATCTTGTTTTTACATTTTTGTTGCACTGAACTTATGGGGAACATATGAATGAAACTACTGAAGCTCAGCTGAGAAATTACTGTTGAAGTCCTCTGGATAAGCATCAATCAGCTTTTAACAGCACTGAAAATACCTGTACCCAATGAAAATAAATTATGAAGTGGCATCATGTGGCACATCACTTAGAAAAGAAAATCTCTCTGATATTTCTTTATATGTCTTTCCTTTTCATTTTAGTTCCAAGTTTGTCAACAATTGTGTAAAATGTGGTGATAGGAAATTTATCTCTGGCATTCAGATATTTCTGGTGCATCTCAGTCACTAAGTACCTTCTTTTGATATGTTTGAGAGCTGTAAAAAGGTAAAGGTAAAGGTTCCCTCCGCACATGCGTGCTAGTTGTGCCCGACTCTAGGGGTGGTGCTCATTTCCGTATTCAAGCCAAAGAGCAAATTTTGTGCAAGTCCATGGCCACGTGGACAGCATGGCTGCAAGGAAACACTGTTTTACCTTCCTGCTTTTTATGGCGGTAACTATTTATCTACTTCATTTACATGCTTTCGAACTGCTAGGTTGGCAGCAGCTGGGGTTATCAGCGGGAGCTCACTCTGCTGTGTGGCATCCGGGATTCAAACCGCCAAACTGCTGACTTTGCAGCCAACAGTTTTCAGAAGCCTTAGTTCATCTGGTAGCATTTTCTTTGTAGCAAAGTTGGTCAGCTAATGATACATACAGATCTGCGCATATTTTCAAGTTTACACCCTCATTTTGTAGAACTTGGCTTACTCTGTGTAAATTCTGCAAAATCTCATTCCAAAAATTCAACATAAAAACAAATTTTAGCTCTTGCATCTTATCTGCAATATTATTTGCTTCTCTTCTAGCATCTCCCTTTTGTGACTAGTCTTCAGCTATATTTTCTAATGCTTCTAAAGTTTTAAGAAAAGATTTCAAAATTGCTGCTATTGCCATAACATGTACCACCCATCTGGTATCAGAGAGGCATTTTAAGACATTTTCATTTCCAATACAACCTTTAAGAATTTTCTACTGGCTGCTTGACACTTAAAAAGGTATAGAGTAACACCATTTTGGCATTTCATGCCCATCTCTATTATTGAATCAACTCTTGGTGGAGGTCTACACTCTCTGAGTACTCTTGTTATTATTGCATATATCTGTAATTTTTTCCATTTAATGTGGGGGGCCCTTTTTGTGGATCTTGGTTCAGCTGCACCATTTGCAGTATTGCACCCTATGGCCCATGGCTCATGGTAAATCAGCTATGGAAATATTCTGTGGTGCCCTCTCTTCCCCTGATGCCCCTAAGCACATGCTTATTGTGCTTAATGGTTAATTCACCCGTGATTGCAGGGTACTCCTTGCAAAATCGGAGCGATGATAGTGATAACAGCAAACTGCCTGCTAAGAAGTAATGAGCAATGCAGTAAGTTCCTTTTAAAATGTAACATGCCAAGCTCTACTAATAAGGTTCAGATAAGCAGGCAGGGGAGGTGATTGTCAACTGTTCACTTATTATAGCTCCACTTATTTTCTAATATAACTTTCTCATGGGTGCATGTTCCATGAAATTTACACGTTCTCATTCTCTGCAGCAGCCACAATAGCTATCTGTATCATGTTTTG
Source organism: Phrynocephalus guinanensis (assembly GCA_037367245.1). Taxonomy (NCBI): domain Eukaryota; kingdom Metazoa; phylum Chordata; class Lepidosauria; order Squamata; family Agamidae; genus Phrynocephalus; species Phrynocephalus guinanensis. The sequence continues at coordinate 21,758,000 of CM074741.1, forward strand.
CAAGAACCACATTTTCCAAGACACAATGCTGTGTGCTTTGTTTGGTAGAAAATGTAATATCCGTGCAACAGAATCTCAAGGGAAGAGGTAAATTTTTTTTTTAAAAAAAAAGTGGCGGTGAGGGGAAATGCAAGAAGTGATGACTTCACATCAGCATGAATAGAATATTCATATGGATATCCACAAGAAGATGCAGTCCATCCTTTTTTGTGCCAGAGTACCAGTAATTATGGGTATAATGATGACATACAGTAAACCAAGCATCAAGAGAGCAGATTCTGGTAAGCAAATGACAATTATGGCATCCAAAAATACTAGTTTGTTCTCTGTTAGTGTACAGACAGGCATCAGGATGCTCTCCATCTGTATTGGACCAAAAGACCCAACAAGTGTAGCCAATGTGAGGGATTATGGGATTTATCATGCTTAAAAGGTAACAAGTGAGTTTGCCTTACACTAATGAATTAAACATTGAAATCAAAGAAGAATAGATTTCCACTGGTGATGAACTAAGGTAGAAAGTTTGCTGTTTTGCAGTTGTGCATAAAGAGTCTTGTTTCATTCAAAGGGCTCCCTCCCCCTTTCCCAAACCACCTCATAAATAAGGTAAACATAAGAAGTCTAAATCCTGAAGAGTGAAAGAGGAGAGACTGTCACTTGGAATGTTGTTTGAACCAGAGAGCATTTGCAGGAATGAGAGCAGGATGTTTGAGGGAATCTGAGTGTGGTACAGATATGAAGGAAGCGGTTTGCTGAGTTCAGGCAAAGTTTAAAGTAGATAGTAATATAGCACTCACTAAAATTACTGACGTTTGTCTCGGAATGGTTTATTATCTCATTTCAGCCTTGCAAATCATTCCATCCTATACCGATGCCTGTCTAAGTCTATTTGTTTTGGGGATCTGTGGTTTCCTGTTACTCTGGGAAACACACACTCACACACTCACACAGCCATTGCCTTGGTGACATTTCTTTATTTCAGGTTGAAGCATGAAAATAAACAAGGAGCCCAGGGAAATAAGAGATGGCCACCAGAAGCAGTGCTGAGCATGACAGCACCACTTTAACTGGTGGCATATGTGTATCTAAACCAATGGTTCTCAAGCCTGAGTCCACAGGACTACAACTTGCAGAAATCCTGGACAGCAGAGGTTGAAGTGAAGACTTCTGGGAGTTTTTATTGAAAGAACTCTAAGCTGTGGCTGCTTTTACACGACCCCTAAAATCCGAGGCAAAGGGCTCCCAGATGCGGAGCTTAAAATTGTTTTTCCACCAGCTGCGGGCTTTAAAAAAAGTAAGTATGACAACGCCCACCTAAGCGCGCCCCAGCGCATTTTACAAGTACCTGGTCACCGGAGGTAAAAAAAAATCCAATGCAGATTATAAAGTTGTGGATGCCGGGCTCTCCTTGCCTTCTGTTTTTTTGTGTTTTTGTCCCCACCGTCCCTTTAACAGCCTGGAATCCCTACGGGGCTGCTCCTATGGCAGACAGAGGTGAGTGGAGGTGAGCCTGCATTCTTTTCTCCCTTTTTTCTCCCTCCTCTCACCGCAGACAGGAGCAATGGAGTGTGGAAGGGTGGGAACCAGGGCTGGTGCTTCCATTAAGGCGAAATAGGGTGCCAAAATGGAGAGAGGGTGCTGGATAGCCTTCCGCCCCCCTGCCGCCTGCCACCTCTGGCCACCACCGTCCGTCCCCCTATCCCCCGCCAGCCGCCCACCAGCCGCCCGTCGCCGCCCGCCTGCCGCCCCTGCACCCGTTGCCGTCCACCTCCCCGCCTGTCACCATCCCCCCACCATCTGCCCCCCCCCCCGCCGCCCCCCGCCGCCCCACCCCCCACCCCTCGCCTAGGGCGCAAAAAAACCTAGCACCGGCCCTGGTGGGAACACAGGAAGCAAAACAAACCCCCACGATCTCTGGTCCGAATTTAAGTTGCCAGCGGATTTTAGAGGTCGTGTAGTAGCGCCCTGTGTGGGGACAACATGCAGGGTCATATGCTCCTTCTATTGGTAGACCCTACTGTATTATACACTGCTGGAACAAAAAATGCTTCACTGAAGAGGTTTTCACTACAGAAAAATACTTCTGTTTGCAACTTTGCTAGCAACTGTGGTGGAAGCAGCATATTCAGTGGCCCCTTTTCAGTTCTGCCATATATATGCACACCTAAGAGGACCTATGCTTCCTATGTGTGCCCATTCATCACAATACACAACAGGATATACCAGTATACAGTGTCACAAAGAAAGAGATTCTGAAAGGCCCACCATCAGCAAAAGTGATGCTACATAGACCCCAAACCCAGTTTCACAGTGTCATGGAACAGATCTCTCTCCTGTCTCTCTCAATCATATCTGGAAGATTTTATGAGTTTTTCCTTGCTTCAGGACCGCAAGTGAATTAATATGCATAAAGTCAACTAGAGTGACACAAAGAGCACAGACCAGATGGGCCAGATGCCTTCAGGCAGAATTTGACTCAACCTGACATAGGGTATTTCCTTGGAGCCTCAGTAAGCCACTTTCCATTTTTGAAATGTATGTGTGTGATAATAGGTACTAGATGGAAGATGAGCAAGGCTGAGTAATATGTAGTCAGATGTGAGGTCGTCATTGCTCTATTTGATGCTGAGGATCATAACAGGAAGCTCTGACCAAACAGTTTATCTTCTCGGGAGAGACTCCATGTGAATCATTTAAGACAATGTACAAGTTCCAGTTCTGTATACACTGGAGAATTTAAATACTTGATCTTCAGCTCCTAATATATACTCCCCTTGTTTATGCAGAATCTCAATACTTTGAGAAGTTTGCAATGTTTGGTTCTGTGTTTTTTGAAGAGGGTATTTTCTTCCTGCTGTTCTACCTCTGGAGAGCAATTGACAAGGAGCAGATATACTCTAATGCTTGCATGTTGACCCGCTTCAGCCTTCCTGATCCAAATGTGTTAAACTACAACATCTATCATCCTTGGCCAACAAGAGTTGCAGTCCAACATATTACCAGGCTGAATAAAAGGTTGGGCTTGACTCCCACAATACCATTCAGTTGTTGGCCAAGTTCAATGGGACTTCTATATGTAGTTTAAAGACAACTTTCTCAAGCTCCGACAATGCTCTGATTTGATTCTGTTATTTCATTGAGAAGTTGGCATAAGAGGGGAGGCTTTTGTGCCTCTTAGCTTCATTGTTCTGCATTCTGAATACTAAGTTGTTCTAATAATCATAATCAATATGTGTTTATTGACTGAAATCCTGTTGCTTACTGTAGTAAGTCTCGACTAGCATAGGCTATTTGAATTAACTGAATATATGGAAAAGTTGACTTACCATATTCACACTAATTCAATGTTCCTACTCTAGTTGTGACTTCATATGTTAAGCAACAGGATTTCAGTCAAAATAAAGGAATAAAGCAAAACCATTTCAGAACCTATAAGCCCAAGGCTTAAAAACACAGATGTTTCATTATTAATACATATCTCTTACTGTAAGTAGCTAAAAAATCATTTTACTAAGGGAAGTGTTAGTAGTTTACACACACATGGAGCAAAAATGATTCATATGTCCCTTAGTTGAGTATGTAATTTATTAACCTGTAAGGGTTTATTTATTATGATTTTAATGGAAGAATGTATAATTTTACACTTATTTCAAATTTCAAGTTGTATTTATTTATTGCAAATTGTTTGATGTTTTTGGTCTTTGACCGTAATAAAGCTATTCATTTATTTATTCATTCATTCACATGGAGCAAGGCCAGTTTGCGGTGTCAGAAAAGACAGACATTTGATGGTAATTCAGTTTATTATTATGTGGTAGATCCAGGCCTATACTATACAATTGTTCCCATTCTGAAGGAAGCAGTTTTATATGTGTTCTCCGTTCTCAAGCAAATCCTCCTTCCCTTCAAAAATGCTACACAGGGGACTAGGATATGCTGTTGAATGGTGGATACTGTAGTAGAGAGATCCCTCCCAAATTCAGTGGAAGCAACTTAACATCAGTTCTACACTGCATCTGCCTGAGTTGCAATGATCTGCTTTATTTCACTTCAAAGCTTTATCTACACAAAGAGGCAGAATGCTCTAAATAAGACTGCTACAGCACTTCTGAGTTAGAATGCCTTTTCCTTAAAAACAAGGTGCCTTAAAAATCACTGTCCATTTTTCAAAATGATTTATCTGAAGAACCCCCTAGGCCACGGCCATTTTTGGCCACTGTGGCGCTTTTCCTTTCAAGGGCCATTGGGGGTTGTGTTTTTTTACATTGCTTCCTACGTCTCCCTTTTAAGTGATTTGGTTGAATTTGCGGACATACTAAGTCACTTCCCCCCTTGCCCCCTATTCTTAGCCTTTTTGCTTTCAGAAAACACAGAAAACAGAATCATATCACCATGCCAGGACGTTTACCAACTTTGTTATGCAAAAGTTTCAGCTCGTTGTCACTTAATTTCATTTTCTTGGGTTGAAGAGAAACACATTGTCATACCAAGTTTTAAAGCAGTTCAATAAAGTGAGAACTGGAAAGCCGATTGCTAGCTACCCATTTAAGTGCGAACAGCAGAATCACTATAACAACCACATGACCACGGGAGGAGAAAATATGATTCAAAATAAGAAGCAGCTGCTCATGGACGTGTGGTAGCAGTTTAAGCCTAAGTCCTGTCCACGGCAGTGTTCAGGTGATGATGCTTCAGAAGTCTACTTCATCCAGCCCTTTTTATATGCCTAATCTACTATATTTAATCCACAGTGGTACCCTGATTTAAGAGCAGCTCGATGTAAGAGCAATTCAGCTTAAGAGCAGAAAACTGTTGGCATTTTAACTGCCACCTTACATATTTAGATATGGTCTGCTCGACTTACAATTTTTTTCATGTTTTCAGTTTTTAAACCCCCCCCCAATTATTTAGATGGGTACCCCAATTTAAGAGTAGTTTGACTTAAGAGCATGCATTCGGAACAGATTAAATTCATAAGTCAAAGTACCACTGTATTGTATTTTTGCCGTCAGAGAGGGGATGAGCACACATTGAATGTATGGTCTTCTCTATCAGAGAAACCAGGCTATATTCTATGCACCCTGATTTGTACTAGGGAAAGATGTGATCCCATTTACTGTTCCATTCTATCTAGGAAAACAGTTCTTCTCAGTCTTCTTTTTCTACCTTTACCTCAGCCAAACAATAATTCTGTGAAAATTTAAAGTGATGTAGTTCTATCTGATACACTGAGTCTTCATAATTTATTGGTCTAGAAGTTGTAATGCTTGGGGGGAGGGGGAGATAAGAAAAGGAAACGCAGCTGAGCTACCTTTTAAACGATCTGAAAAATGAAAACAAAAATCTCAGAAAAAGGAAAGAAATTAGTAACATAAGAAAAAAAACACACAACAGAAAAGGCACAAGTTAATTAAAAAAGAAGAAGAAGAGAAGAATGAAACCCTGCTTCTAATGAAGAAAGTGGAAAATAATTGATTAATTTGGTAGGCAGATGTAAAAACTAAATAAGGCAGATGAATGAAGTCTAACTTCTTCATAATGCCATGAAATCTACATGTTTGTTTTTTAAATGGGGGATACAGGTAAAATCCTGCTGGAGAATCTAGCCTGTCAGCTCAAGGTAAGCTGAATAAGAGGACCCTTCTATTCAGTTTTTATTTATATGATCCAGGTCTTTGTATATGTATGCATGTGTACATACATGCATTGCCTATAACTTCTACTGGCAAAATAATTATATGTATATAGACAGAGAACATACAGCTGTCCTTGACTGGGAGCCTTCAGTTGCTTTTGGTCTGGAAACCCACCAGCTAAGGACCTTGGCAAGGCTGGTTTTGAACCATATGGCATGTGACAGGCTGGTGTTGGACAGAGTTTTCTTGGCCCATAGAATGTTTCTGATTCAATGTTTTTCATTACAGGATAACTGGGGAGTTGGGTGTGAAGTGCCTACCTGCTAAGCATGACACAAATCCTTTAGGCCAGGGGTCCTCAAAGTTTTCAAACAGCGGGCCGGTCCACCATGCCCCAGGCACCACTGGGGGCCGGACCACAGTGGGTGGGGGGAGTGGGGGACCTTGCCGTAGCTCTCCCACTCTAAATTCCCCACTAGCCAGCATGCTGATCATCTGGGCAGTAGTTGGGGGGAGTGGGAGAAGTGACATAGCCCACTGCTTTGATCTGCCTCAGCAACAGAAGCAGCTGCGGAGGTTGGCTTGCTCGCAAAGAAGGGTAGGTGGGGGGGGTTGCAATTTGTCCCGGGGGCCGGATTCAGGACCTTGGGGAGCCGCATCCGGCCCCGGGGCCTTAGGTTGAGGACCCCTGCTTTAGGCAAATGTTAATCTTACTGGAGGGCTGCTGAACACTGGAAGCAATACAAAACATGAAACTTCTGAAGGTACAAAGTTGTGCAATTTTCCTTTAAATGTTCCGATACAGCTAAGGACTCTCTCAGGAGGATCACTATAGGAAACAGGAAACATAGCAGGAAGTTCCTCCTCACTTTCATCCATCAGGATAATTACAATTTGCACTGAAAGGATTGGGGGCATTTTCTTGCCCAATGAGAATTCCAATGTATTAAAGATTAGGGTTTCATATATTAGTTTTATATTTCTCAAACCCACCAAGAATGCCTATATTAGTGGTCTAATTTTATATGGACTGTGGGAAGATAATATGTCTCCATCCTAGTCATGCCACAGGCTGCAACTGCACTTGCCCTTCTGGAATGAGCTAGTGTGGTCTAAATAGGGACACCTGAGGCTGAGGAGGAGGGGAAGGAGGAATGATGTGCCATTTGGTGCAATCCTAAAAATGGTATACTGGCCTCAAGTAAGCCTATTTAGTCTGACTCCCTCCACTGATAACTTCCAATACCGCAGTACCTCTACTTATGAGCGGCTCTACTTACGAGCAATTTGACTTAAGAGCAGAAAACCGTTGGCGTTTTAACAGCTGCCTTACAAATTTTAGTTGCAGTCTGCTCTAATTACATATTTATTTATTTATTTATTTATTTATTTATTTATTTAATTAATTAATTAATTAATTAATTAATTTTTTAAAAGATACGACTGCTCTACTTATGCGTTGTTTGACTTATGAGCATGCCTTCGGAACGGATTAAACTCGCAAGTAGAGGTACCACTGTATTCTAAAGTGGCTTAATAAAAGAACCACTTCAGGATGGTGGAAAATTGAATATTCCTTCTGTTCCTCTGTGGAGTGACAGGGGAAGTGATTCTCCCCCCAGCTACCCCATAATTGATGCACTGAATCAATTATATTAAATTTTAAAACATCTTTTCCTTTTTAGTAGTTCTGATCCAGAAACTTTCTGTAGCTGCAGTTTCAATTGGCATTTCAAACAAAGAAATTTTTTTTTACTTAAGTGATCCAGTGTATCAGTGATAGTCTGGCAGAGGTCAACTATTGTTGTTGTTGTTGTTGTTGTTGTTGTTGTTGTTGTTGTTGTTGTTGTTGTTGTTGTTGTTGTTGTTGTTGTTGTTGTTGTTGTTGTTGTTGTTGTTGTTGTTGTTGTTAAACAAACAAACAATCACTTACTCTGCTGCTCCATAGAGGAGTAGGTAACTGTTAAATTTGCTGATATCCTCAAGTGGCTTGTTTATCAAGTCACTTCACAATATTAGAATGTGACAGCAGAAGGAGCCTTGACAGATTTGACAGCTGCAAGCCCCAATTTTGTTCCATTACCAGTGATCACACATGCTGGTGGTGGGTGGCGGGGCGGCAGATGGTGGGGGATGGCGGGGGTGGGGGCGGGGGGCAGATGGTGGGGATGGTGGTGGGCGGCTGGCAGGCGGGGGGACGGAAGGCGGTGGCCAGCGGCGGGGGGGGCAGGGGGCGGCAGGCTGGCCAGCGCCTTCTCTCCATTTTGGCACCCTAGGCAACTGCCTAGTTTGCCTTAATGGACGCGCTGGCCCTGTCTACAATGCAGTGTCTGTTTGCAGTAGAATAAGCAATTCTATTTAAATCTGTTAAGGGAGGGAAAGACATCCTAGTTGTCTGACCTTTAAAAAAAGAAATAATATTTATTCAGCTTTAGAGATATAAATTCCTTTGCTTTAATATGGATTTGTTCAGAAGGATCCTCTTGCATGGGGTACTGAAAATTTCTGCCATTAAGAAAATTTGCTAAGCAACATTCATGGAATAGGACAACCGGAGCTTAATCCTATGCATGTTTGTGAAGATGTAATTCTGACTTGACTCAGCAAGGTTGCTAAGCATGCATATGTTTTCTGCTAGAGGCAGTATCCCTGAAAAGCCATTTTCAAGAGGAGAGAACAAGGTATGAACAAATGGACTAGTATCCTGACCTTCTCCCCTTCTCAATTATGTTTATTTTTTGTATATAATATTTATTTATTTTCACGTAGGGATCTACAGGGTATGGGTATGGAGGGGAATTTATAGGTTATAAAAAGGAAAGCAATACATGGTTCATCACATCATTTCCAGTTTTGATACTAAAAGCAAGTTGTAAATCATACCTGCTAATGGAATATAATATAATATTAATTATCAGCTTCTTTCACAAAATAGTCACAGAGTGGCCTCCAGTGTTCTCTTGCCTTCTGTACGTTTTAATTTCTAAGCAGTTCTGACAATATGTCCGTCTCTGCGGTTTCTAAATATTTATCCAACAATTATTGAAGCTCCGCCACTTATGTTTATTTGATATAAGGGCTCTATTGACATGTGAATTATAATTTAATAAATGAACAACATTTTAACCTAAACATGCAATTATGATCACTTACAATTGAATTCATTAAAATCAATTTGCAGAGTCAACCTTAGTGTTAGATCAGGAAAGTATAACATTTGGAAGATTTTAATTCAACCCATGGAGGGTTGGAATTCAGACCACTAGAGACTTTTCCTGACCTCAACTGCTGCTCACAAGGACATTCCTCTTTCTACAGCACCTATACGAGCCTCAGCCTCGTGGTGCAGTGGTTAATTGCCTGTACTGCAGGTAAAACTGTGCTCACAACCTGGGGTTCAATCCTAGGTAGCAGGCTCATGGTTGACTCAGCCTTCCATCTTTCTGAAGTCAGTAAAATGAGTACCCAGCTTGCGGGGGGGGGGATGTGTACCCTGCATAATTAAACTACCAGAGACTACTTTGAGTGGTATAGGCGCATCCATTAAGGCGAACTACGCAGTTGCCTAGGGCGCAAAAATGGACAGGGGGCGCTGCCCAGCCTGCTGCCCCCCGCCGCCCCCCGCCGCCCGTCCCCCCACCGCCCATTGCTGCCGCCACCTGACCCCCCCCACCGCCGCCGCCGCCCAACCCCCTGCTGCCGCCCGAGCCCTGCCACCATTGCCGCCTGACCCCTACCGCCACCGCCACCGCCCGACCCCCCGCCGCTGCCGCCGCCGCCTAACCCCCCCGTCGTCGCCTGACCCCCCATCGCCACCTGACCCCCCACCACAGTCGCCGCCCGACCCTCCCCCCGCCACTGCCGCTGCTGCCCGACCCCCTGCTGCCGCCCACCCCCTGCCGCCGCCTGACCCCCTGCCACTGCCGCCCGACCCCCTGCCACCGCCTGAACCCCCGCCGCCGCCCCCCCGCCCCTGAGCCCCCCTTGCCACCGCCGCCACCCTCCCTCCCCCTGCCCCTCGCCTAGGGCGCGGAAAAACCCTAGCGCCGGCCCTGGGTATACAAGCGGAACACTTTGCTTTGCTTTTATCAGACACTCTCAATCCCTCTCATATTAAGATACACAAGTTTTAATAATAATACTGTGGAACCTTGTATAACAAATGATTTATAGAACATAAAATCTGTACAATATAAAAAATTCCAGACATAGGGGAAATTTGCTTAACAGAATCGTCTATGGGGCAAATCTGTACAACATAAAAATGGTCGCGATTAGGGATTAAGCTTTTTTCAATGCATTCCTATGGGAAATTTGTATAAAGGAAAATTTGCTTAACATAATTAACATAATTTCATTGGGAATGAATTAATTCCTTTATACAAGGTACCACTGTACTCATAATAATGCTCATGTCCCAGCACTCAATTTGAGTGTTTGTCCTCTAGTTCTGGTATTTTGTGAGAGGGAGAAGAGCATCCCTCTATCCACTTTACTCATGCCCTGCATTATTTTGTACGTCTCAGTCATATCCCCCCTCAGGCGCCTTTTTTCCAGACTAAAGAGCCCCAAATGTTTTAGCCTTTTCTCATAAGGGAGATCCCCCAGCCCAGTAATCATTTTAGTTGCTCTCTTTGCACCTTTTCCAGTTCCACTATGTCTTTTTTGAGATGCGGAGACCAGAATTGTACACAATATTCCAGGTGTGGAGTATTGTGTGCTGCTTATATCCAACTTCATACCACTTAAAAGCAGTCTCTGGGTGGTTTACAATTTGATTATGCAGACAATACATTACCCCACCCTCCAGCCAGCTGCATACTCAGTTTACCAACCCCTGTGGTAAGCATAGATAATGGATGCACCTCCATGTTGCTTACATACAAAAGGTGCAGCATTTCAACTGAGTGGATATAACTGAGACTGACAGGCCTACTGAAGGATGATATGTAATCATATTATGACACACCGCTAAATGTGCAAACTGCTTCAATTTTTTTTAAAAAAAGCCTTGTCTAAGGAGTTATTAGATAATTTGACAGCCCATTTCATGTTTTGGGGTTCTTTGATGGCTTATTCACCTAGGCAAGTCATTTCTTGATATGGAAGCTGTCAAATGTGTCAGCCTTTACATGTTTTAAAAAGCAAATGTATATTTATCATATAGACATAAAAGACACATGGCCTGATTGACTCAGCTGCTGGGATATCAATATTGCCCTTCAACATGGCCTAGAAAACTTAACTTTGTACCATAATCTAGGCAATTTTATTGTATACCTGCACTTCTTTATTAAAAGAGAAACTTCGATATTTGAACTTCCCCTTTGAGGCACACTAGGAAAAATATATTTCACTAGGGGCAAAACCTCAAAAGCTGCCATCTCTGCATATGCTTCCAAATTTAGTTTTTTATTTGTTTTGCGGAATCATAGAATAATAGAATCATTAAATCATAGAGTTGGAAGAGACCTCAATGGCCATCCAGTCCAACCTCCTGTCACGCAGGAACCCCCATCACAGGACTCCCGACTGATGGCCATCCAGCCTCTGCTTAAAAACCTCCAAAGAAGGAGACACCACCACCCTCCGTGGCAGCATATTCTACTGTCATGAAGTTCTTCCTAATGTTCAAATGGAATCTTCCTGTAGTTTGAAACCATTGGCCTGAAGCCAATGGAAAACAAACCTGTTCCCTCTTAAATATGACATCCTTGCAAATATTTAAACATAGCATTAGCTATCATATCCCCTCACAGCTTTCTTTTTGAAAGGCTAAACATTCCCAGCTCCCTAAGCCATTCCTCATAAGACATTTCTTCCAGACCTTCAACCATCCTGGTCACCCTCCTCTGTACCCGCTTGAGGTTGTCAACATCCTTTTTAAACTGAGGTGCACAGAACTGGACAAAGTACTCCTGGTGGGGTCTGACCAGAGCAGAATAGAGTGGTACTATCACTTCCCTTGATCTAGACACTATGGTTCTGTTGATGCAACCAAGAATTGCATTGGCTTTCCAGGCCACCCCATCACACTGCTGAATCATGTTCAATTTTTGGTCCACCAAGACTCCCAGATCCCTTTCATATGTACTATTTTCCAGCCAGGTATCTCCCATCCTATATCTGTGCAATTGATTCTTTTTACCAAGATTTAGCACCCTACATTTTCTCTGTTGAAATCCATTCCGTTAGCTTTGGCCCAGCACTCTAATCTGTCAAGGTCATTTTGGATTTTCATCATATACTCTAGGGAATGAGCAACCCCCCCCCCCCAATTTGGTATCATCTGCAAATTTAATTAGCATACTCTCTATTCTTTCCTCCAAGTCATTCATAAAGATATTGAACAGCACTGGACCCGGAACAGAACCCTGAGGCACCCCACTGGTCACGTCTCTCCAAGCTGAAGAGAGGCCATTTATGATCCCCCTTTGGGTGTGATCAGTCAACCAATTGCAAATGCATCTAACAGTAGCACTATCTGTCCCGTTTTCTACTAACTTCTTAGCAAGAATACCAATACCTTATTGAAGGCATTACTGAAGTCCAGATAAGCAATATCCACAGCATTCCCCTCATCCACCAGGCCTGTAATTCTATCAAAGAAAGATATCAAGTTAGTCTGGCATGACTTGTTTATAGGACACCCGTGTTTACTTCTTGTAATGATAGCATTGTTTGTTAAATAATGACATACTGCCTGTTTAATAATCTGCTCTAGGATCTTTCCAGGAATTGAAGTCAAGCTGACTGCATGGTAATTATTTGGGTCCTCTTTTTCCCCCTTTTTGAAGATGGGGACAACATTAGCCCTCCTCCAATCGATGGGAACTTTCCCTGTTCTCCAGGACTTCTGAAATATTGCCAATGGTTCTGAAATTACTTCTGCCAGTTCTTTTAATATCCTTGGGTGTAATTCATCTGACCCAGGAGACTTGAATTCATTTAATATTTTCAGGTGTTTCTGTACTACCTCTCTACCTATTCTATGTTGCAATTCCCATCCTACCTCATCTACTCTTTGTCCCAGTGGATCTGTTTTTCCTTTTTGGAGAAAACCGAGTCAAAGATGGTGTTGAGTAGTTCTGCCTTTTCCTTGTCTCCTGTTAGTAACTGGTTATCATCACCACTCAGAGAGCCTATCATTTCCTTATTTTTCCATTTGCTGCAGACATAACTAAAGAAACCCTTTTTGCTATTTTTAATCTCTCTGGCAAGTCAAAGTTCATTTTGTGCTTTAGCTTTTTTTTTACCACCCCCTTACATATATTAGCTGTTTACTTATCTTCCTCTTTGTTGCATTCCCCATTTTTCCATTTCTTCTACTTGCTTTTCTTTATAGTTAGCTCAGTTGAACGTTCTTTAATAAACCATTGCAGTTTCTTTAGACATCTCCCATTTTGTCTTCTTGTTGGAACAGTTTTAGATTGTGCCTTTAATATCTCACTTTTAAGAAACTCCCATCCATCTTGGACTCCCTTCTCTTTCGGTGTTTTGGTCCATGGAATCACAGCCAATAGTTCCCTAAGTTTACAAAATTGGCTTTCTTAAAGTCCAGAATTCTTGTCTGACTATTCTTAGCTTCACCTTCCAACTGTATATCAAATTCCAAGAGGACATGGTCACTTTTACCTAAAGATCCCACCGCTTCAACCCCATTTATAAGGTGGTCCTTATTGGTTAAGACCAGATCTAAAATGATTGCTCCTCTTGTTGCCTCCTCTACCTTCTGGACCATGAAATTGTCTGCAAGGGCAGTAAGGAATGTGTTAGACCTTGCATTCTTATCTGAGTTGGACTGCCAACATATATCAGGATACAGTAGTTAAAATCTCCCATTAGTACTACATCTGTCTCTTTTGACTGTGTGGCCATCTGCTCATAGAAGGCATCATCCCACTCATCTGGCTGGCTTGGGGGTCTATAATATACCCCACAGTGACATCCCTCCCAGTTTTCTCACCCCTGATTTTCACTCAAATACTCTCAACATGCTTTCCCTGCTGTTTATCTTGTATTTCTTCAGCAGTATAACTATCCTTAATATATAAAGCTACACCTTCTCCTTTACTAGGACTGTTCCTTTGAAACATGTTGTACCCTCCAAAAACTATATCTCAATCATAAGTCTCATCCCACCAAGTTTTAGGAGTTCCAGCTCCTTTTGTTTGTTCCCCATGCTCATTGGTTCCCCACTGGTGTAGATACATTTGAGGCTGTGTGTGCTTCTTACATGTCCTTTGCTTAACCTGTTATCCCTCACACTGATGGTCCACACTACTCCTTGTCCTGCTCCTATTGCAACATTTGGGCTAAACTCCACAACCCCTTTTGGATCTCTACCATTAAGAAAATTTTCTCCCTCCCCCTGCAAACTCAGTTTAAGGCTCTCCTTATTAAATGTGCAAGCCTCTTGGCAAAAAGATTCCTACCAGCAGTGGTGAGGTGCACCTCATCCTCGCCCAATATCCCATCTGAATGAAATAGCAAACCATGGGCCTAGAATCCAAATTGTTCCTGCTGGCACCATTTCCAAAGCCAATTGTTCACCTCCACTATTGTTCTTTCCCTTTGTGGGCCACATCCTTCTACAGGGAGGAGATATGAGATTACCACCTTGCTACACAGGTCCTTCAGCTTCCTACCCATGTTTTCGTATGCTTTTGTCATATCCTGAAAGCTGCAATTTGAAGTATTGTTAGCTCCTACATGGTCCACAAGAAAGGGGTTACAATCAGTGGGCTTGATGAGTCTTCTCAGTCAGAGTGTTTCATGTCTCCCGTATGAGTCTGTGAAGTGTTTCTCCTAATGACTAAGGTACCCCAGTATTAATTAGGTAACCAGGATTTTCTGCACATGTATACCATATTATTTTGCATAATTTCATTGTTAGAAGAAGATGAACACCCCTTTCCTTCAAACAGAATTAAATAACAGATATGATTTGGATATTTCCCTACACCAGAAAAAGTTCAAATACAGAACACACACAATCTATAGCCCAACATACCATCATAGCTCTTGAGGTGGAATATTTGGCAGTGTCTATTTGTAATACTTTCAAGTTCTATGGGACTATTTGCTTACTTAGAGAGCTATTGATGAACCTTGCAAACAACAATTCACAAAATGAGTCTTTTCTTACTCACAGACAACAGGAGTAATCACAACAACAAAATGCTACAATTTGTGCACCCAAGTCCTGGGTGACAGCACCATTGACGATGATGCTTGTAAAGCTTGTAAAGTTTAAGTGTTCCTTGGAAATCCAATTCAGATAAAAATCCAAAACATCTTCCTCAACTGGGTTGGGTGTCTGTACACAGAAGAATTAGCTCTACATGCAGAACCTTCAAAACCCAAGAATAAAATATGGATTTAATGACATATACATGAATTCACTAAGAAGATTCACCCCTATGTCAGAAAGATATAGGAATTATACCTAGATCTTACATATCTCAGTGGTAACAGCAGCTCTGGTCTTTTCAGCTCCCCCATTCCTTCCGGTTCAAAACTCTTACTCACAACCCCACTCCTTCTTAGTCCACTCCTTTGGGTTGCACCAATTTTTCATAGGACTTATGAGCCTCGTGGCGCAGTGGTTAAATGCCTGTACTGCAAGTAAAACTGTGCTCACGACCTGGGTTCAATCCCCGGTAGCAGGCTCAAGGTTCACTCAGCCTTCCATCCTTCCGAGGTCGGTAAAATGAGTACCCAGCTTGCTGGGGGGGCAATGTGTAGCCTGCACTCTGTAATTAAAACTGTAAACCGCCCAGAGACTACTTGTAGTAGTATGGGGCGGTATATAAGCAGAACACTTTGCTTTATATCTTCAGTTACAATTAAATTAAATGAATCTGTATATATATAATAGTTTTCTTAATGTGTGCTTTTAAAAAATATTAGCTATCTCTTCTTTATGTCATTCCATGGAATAAATATGTTTATGAATCACTATAAACATAGTGGAAATCAACACCTATTATCCTATTGGTGGTATCAACTGCGAGTTCTTTTGGAAAGACAGGGGGTATGGAAATAAATAAATAAATAAATAAATACATAAATACATAAATACATAAATACATAAATAAATACATAAATAAATAAATAGAATAAAATTGTCAATCAATACTGATTGAGTCTATAGACTTGTCCTAGCAGGAAAAGCAGCAAGGCCCTGATCTTTGGTTTTAACATATCCTTCTACCACAATTTGCAATTTTGCATCTGGTTTAAAATCAGATACATACGAGAAAAGCCAAGTACAAAAATGTACTAAATTCTCTCTTCCATTTTGGCAATTCTTGGAAAGAAATTAATATATTCTTCCATCAGAATGCCTATTAATGCCTTTTCATGCATTAACACCATTCTTGTGCGCTAACCCTTCAAATGTGTTTATGTGTACTATAAAATGTGCATATCTAGAGCTGTATTGATGCAAATTATGCTTTAATCAACACACTATGCGCCTGCCTCGGCAGGAAGAGAAGTCATATTCGCATTTAAATCCTATGTTTATTTATAACATCACTTGTTTAGAATGGCCACTCTGGAAGGAGTTTAAAATTAAGTCTGCAGCAGCTGAAATGGGCAGGATATGTCCCTTTGCCAGACATAATTTATAGTTTTCAGAGATTATTAAGTGAATTGTCTATAACATCTTCTCGGAGCAGTTCAAGTGGGCAAATGCTTAATTTCCCCATCAACAATATGTACTGAGGGTTGGCCTCATGCTAGAAGCACATGGAAGTTGTCACATCAAGAAGGGACTAGTTTAGAAAACTTTCCCTTAGTCACTCATGCATATCAATTGAATTTAATAATAATAATAATAATAATAATAATAATAATAATAATAATAATAATAATAATAATAATAATAATAATAATAATAATAATAATAATAATAAATATTGCTAAGTAGTAAAGCTACAGTGGTCCCCCACCATTTCGCGGTTCATGTACTGCAGTCCCAGTATAGAGTGGGACCGCAGTATATGAAAGGCAAAGCCCCCTGGGGTAAGCTGAGTGGGCTTGTTTGAGGCCTCCTGCACTTACCCCAGGTCTGGCGCTGCCCCAATGGGCCTCCAATGGGCTTCTTAAGCCTGTCAGAGGCCCCAGAAGTGGTTTTCAGCAAACCGGAAGTACCTTCTGAAAAAAACTGATGTGCTTTCCAGATTGCCCAAAACCACTTCTCTTCCCCCCCCCCCCCCGACATGCTTCCTGGGCCTATTGGAGGCCCCAGAAGTGCTTTTTGGAAAACCAGAAGTGACTTCTGGAAAACCAGAAGTGACAACCTGATCACCGTCAGAGGCCTGTTAGGAGCAACACCAGTCCTTGGATAAGTGTAGGAGGCCCCAGATACCCCCCACCCCAGTCCCAACCCAACACAGCATCTGCATATTGTGGAATTTCAATTATCACAAATCGGGTTGGGTCCCTAACCCCCACAATAGGTGGGGGATTACTGTATCCAAGAATCTCAGTATTTCTTCACTTGAATGGGTCACATATAAATCCCACTTTTTTGAAGAGGCCAAGATTTTTTGTGTGCCATCTATATTGGTGTCTTCCGTCTTCACTGCAGATCTTTTACTTGGAAATGTGCACAGCAACAAGATGTCCCTTTTTGCAACTGATTCTGCCTTTTACTGTTATTAGCTATTATGGAACCGGCACAAATGTTACTTAAAGATAAAAAGGCTCATAGCTGGGGCAGCCTGAAGAGCTCATTGCAGTCCATTAAGTGAGGCAGAGCCTCTCCATCTTCATCTCAAAATTTTCTGCATCACTGAGTGCTTGTGAAGAACTGAATGCTGCCTACCTCTAATTCAGGCGGTCTCTTAGCAGCCTTCAGGATGCTGCGTACTGGGACTGTGCATGGCTTTATCCCACTCCTGCTCAAGCAGGATGCTTTTGTGCCATCAGGATATGAGAAGGAGGGGTGAAAACAGATGGAGCAGTACTGGTGAGTGATGACTGCACAGGACCATTGTGTCAGTGTAAAGAGTTGCTCAGGCTCTTCCTTTTGAGTCTGTCATGAAGTCTGGCTATTGTGGAGGATGAGACAGAAAACACAACCATGCCACTGAATGTGGGGCATCCTGCTCCATCAGATTGTCATTTAGGCCAATCAAAGTTTGCCAGTTCTCTTTGACCTTCACAATGGTAATCCCACCCCCAACATTATGTCATGCCTTTTCATTGTTGACCTTCATGCAGGGCTGTTTTGCTTCTATCAGTCTTATGTCATTCACTATAGGAGTCAAATTTGACAATGCAGTCATTACAGACAGGGCTTCCATAAACGGTAAAAAGCATCAATTTATTCTGGACCTGCTTGTTGCCAGATTGATTGCTTTTACACTATGATTTGTCATTAGGAGGTAAGGTATGAAATTTATTTGCAAGCCTTCTCAGGTGGAGAGCTTTAAAAGAATTGCATGGCTGGAGGGAAGTGCATAGGCACTTCTTTGACAAAGTGAAATAAAAATGGTTCACATACATACATACATACATACATACATACATACATACATACATACATACATACATACATACATACATACATACATACATACATACATACATACATAACTGTAGGTCAGATCTTTTGCATCACAACTCCCAGAATTCTAAGCCTATATTGCCAATGATGAAGGACTGTGGGAGTTGTGGTCCAAAACATCTGGAGTGACAAAGGTTCACCACCACTGCTCTATGTGCTCCAAAATCCTAAACTAAGGAGAGGAAGGGAATAGTCTGTGCCTAAAACCTGGCCAGTTGACTGGCCTACACAAACAGCAGATCACATGATGGAACTGTTTTCTGATTCCACCATTTCAGGAAGTATGTGGGGAAAACATATTTGATAAAGTTTTGATTAATTTTCTAAAATGAAAAGTTAGTCTGTAAGAGTTCTATAGTAGAAACCTTATCTTGATTTCTATATTGAACTTTGAAACGGTGTAATGTAGAGTATAATCTAAAAAAGGGAGATGGATTCTTGAGCCATAAGCGGAATGGCCTCTTGCCCTGGTGTTCCTGAAAATACCAGGGATCGGGCATTTATCAAACAAAACTAGTTTACTCCTAAACTTTGGACTTTCTGTACACTCACAGGGTTTCCTCTAGACCAGTGATGGCGAACCTATGGCACGGGTGCCAAAGGTGGCACTCAGAGCCCTTTCTGTGGGCACCCGACATTGCCCCTTCATAGCCACCTGTATACATGTTAAATTACTGCATTGGCACTTTGCGGAAAAAAAATAGTGGGTTTTGAATTGCAGTTTGGGCACTTGGTCTCTAAACACATGGTTCCTGACCAAACAAACGGTGTGCGTACACCATGCTGCTAAATTTGCTGCAGCAACAATGGCAAAACAAGGCACTTTACAGTAAAAAACAACAACATAGTGTTAACTCGACATGTGCTTTGTTTTTAAATGGAATCTTATTTCTGGGAGTCATCAAGGAATGCTGTTTTTACTTTAAATTATCACGTTCTTGAAAGTTATATCTTTTACTGCTCAGTGTTATATATGTTTACTTTCAGAAAGTCTTACAGCGTTCATTGCTTGGACATAAACATACATAGGACAACGGGCTTTCTGTTCAGTTCTGTGCATGTCTGCTCAGAAGTAAACACTGTTATGATCAATACAGCTTAATCTAGACATGTTTGCATTAGGAGTGCAGCTTAATCTCATTCTTTACAGCAAATGTAAGTTATTCATTCATGAGGAAATATTGCAAAATGTGGTGGTTATTAGCAGAGCGGTGTCTACTGTAAGCATAACACTTGTGAATCTTTCATTTCTTGCTCCAGGGAACTGAAGGTTATCAGCATCTGTCTAGACTGTTATGTCTTTAATTTGAGGTTTATATTTTGCTTTATATTGCCTCAGTTTTCGGTAACATGCGAGAATCTAATATCAAATAAATGACTATATAATGGATGGGCCTTTCGTTTTGATAGCACACAATGTCTCCCATTATTAGAAGTCTCAGACAACCTATGCTCAAGGATTATTAAGTAGCTTACACTGAAAGTTCATTTTATACCATATGCAGCCATAAATTAGTTGATGGCAATCTGTTAATAAAAACTTAATATTCCACATTATCCTCCATAAAGATTTTCAGAGTTTCAAAAATAAAACTACTTTCAAGGTCTTTAAGATGCTGATGAGATGTCAGCCACATAAGAATCATCACTTTTATACTGGGGGGTGGGGGAGAGGAAGCCTTCCTTATTTTTTGTGAAAGGAACATTTAATATTAAAGTAGAATGACAAAGTAATATAAGTTCCACAACTTTTTATTATTCTGTCTAAGTATGTATAACAAATAATTTAAAAATAGAAATATAGGATCATATTGTTGAGCTATCTGGATGGTTTCTTTAAGTTCTGTATTATTATTCTGACTGATAAGCAGGACTTGGATAAATAACTTTGCCAACAGTATTTTAGCGGGTAGAAGTCCCATCAAAATTCAGCTACATTTCCAATTATCTGGCACAGAATCACGACCTTCCAACCTCTTCTCCACTTCAGTTTGGTCCTTGCTAAGGGCTCAAATTGAACTTGTTGGGCAATAGTGAA
The DNA here is from genome assembly GCA_037367245.1 of Phrynocephalus guinanensis. NCBI lineage: Eukaryota > Metazoa > Chordata > Lepidosauria > Squamata > Agamidae > Phrynocephalus > Phrynocephalus guinanensis. The sequence continues at coordinate 21,778,254 of CM074741.1, forward strand.
TGCCACTCACTCAAGCAAACAGAAGAAACACACAACTCTGATCGTTTCTTGGATTTCAAGGCTCTTTTAGGGCTATCAGAGCATAATATTGTGATAATGGTAAAAGGAACAAGTGTCACAACATTTCTGTGCAACACCAGTTGAGGTCCTTGTACCCTGTGTGTCTCTGAAGCAAGGCACACAATACCCAAAAGCAAAGCACTGAAAATTTCTTTTTTAGAATCCCCAGCTATCATGGTCACTGGTCACACCGATTGTAGCGTTCTAGGGGTTATAATCAAGGCAAGACCCCCATCCCCCACCTCTACTGAGAAGTCATCTGCTCAGTTCCCTTCTGCCAATAGCATTCATTCTTCCTTGCACTGTGCCTTGTGCCTTGGATGGTCTTCCTGAAGCTCCTCCATCTGTCTTGTTTTCCAGCCGTATCTACTTAATTTGTGTTTCAGCCAGTTTTCCCTACACAATTATTGTTCCTCCACTCACAAAACAGTCTGTTCTCACAATATTACATGATCTATTCTATACCATGATCTCTCTTAGTTTCATATCTTCATCTCCTCCATGAACATTCCAACTTCTTCATACTGCTACCGTTGGAATGCTTGTAGAGTATTTCCTTCATCTGGAGCAGACAGGTTAGTCTGCAGAAGCAAAAAATGATGAAAGGGTTTGTGGTACCTTAAATACTAAATTGTTGTGTTTTGCATACAGTTTTGTGGGTTCATCAAATGCATGGATTGTTAAATTAGTTATTAGATTTTTCTACACATGTTTCATTGGGTGGGTGGGTTGAGGATGTAATGAGAGGGGATGGAAATGATGGACTCATTGGAAAAGTCCCTGATGTTGGGAAAATTGAAGGCAAAAGGAAAAGGGGACAGCAGAGAATGAGATGGTTGGATGGTGTCATCGATGCAACCAACATGGATTTGACCAAACACCAGGAGGCAGTGGAAGACAAGAGGGCCTGGCATGTTCTGGTCCATGGGGTCATGAAGAGTCAGACATGACTTAACGACTGAACAACAAGATGCTTTGTACTGAGCTACCATCCCTCCAGGTCCCATGCTGATTGGAAGAATCTGGAAGCGGCATTTGGTGAAACAGGTTCCCAAGCTCTGCTCAACATTACCTTCTGAAATTTATTGTGAGTCTAGATATGCAAATGTAAGTACTTTCTACAGAACATAATTAATTGAAGAAATCTATATGACATGGAAAATATTGATGACCATTAGCTTTGGTGGATCTTAGAAAGAACTGGAGAAAGTCATGGTGTTTCTTACGTAGAGCAGATTGGATCTTCCATATTTAGAGGCACAATATTTTGACATGGTGGAGATAGATGCCTCCGTTGTTGTTTGGACTGATTCAATGGGGCAACTCCTATTTTCATAGACAACCCTTCTCCAAAAATATCTGTAAGTCACATACAGGAAAATGAATCTCTCTATCCATTCCCAGGGTGCCACTGAGAAACAAAAACAAACAAGCCCTCCAGCACTACTAGTGGCATATGGTATGTCCTTGAGGCAATGTGATTGGGATGAGTAAAGGACGGGCATAATGCAGAGCCACAAACACAATCGATAGCTAACATACAGGCTCACTAGGAGGAGGATCTCTGTAGCCAACATCAAGTGTTTCTAGCACACACACTCTTTTTGTACAGAACTATATTATGAGGAAAGCATCAATGCCTCCTTCCCGGCCTGTGAAGTAATACAGTAGCTCGGAGGATAAATTTGTACTATTTCCACCTTATTTGACTGAGCCTTGAAGGGCGAAAAGAAAAGGCAGAGTAACAGTTTCATTATCTATGCAATGTGCATTATTTGAAACATAGAGGGACCAATACTAGAAGCTCATGCCATGGTTCTTGGTGCACAAATGTTGCCAGAAAAAGAGGGGCAGAGGCTTGACTAAACCAATCTATTTGGAAAAACTTCTTTTCATTGTCCATTTCATTTCATTTCATTTCATTTATTAAATTTATATACCGCTCCATCTAGCTACATGGCTACTCTGGGCGGTTTAAAAACTGAACAGAAATCAAAACCATAAACAGTAAAATACAATATAATAGATAAGTACAAGTATACAAATAAAAACACAATAACTACTAAACAATATATAACAAAAACATAGAACAGGAGCAAGATGGGCTACAGATAAAAACAAAATAAATACATAATAGCAATCATTATTAGAACAGATTAATATCCGGGGAAAGCCTTTTTAAATAGTCACGTCTTTAGATGCTTCTTAAAGACTGGGAGGGAAGGTGCTAGACAGATCTCAGGAGGAAGTTGGTTCTAGAGCCGAGGGGATGCCACTGAAAGCCCAATTTCTCGTCAAAGATTTATGGGCCTCCTTCAGCGAAGGCACCCTCAAATGTCCTGCCTGGTATCAAACTGTTAATCTAAGTGACATCTAAAGTCTCTTGCCTTTTTTAGGAACTCAGAAAGCTGCCTTCAAGCTGAGATTGATTCAAAATGTTAAAACAAATAGTTTTTGAATGGGTGAAGTACATTATTACTGAGCTCACCCTCTACCCCCCAAAATGGTCATGAGCATAGGATGATCCATTTGTTAAACATTTGAACCATAAGTGCCTGAAATAGAGTTGGCCAAGCCTGGAGAACTGGGATATATGTTTCTGGCTTCAGTCCCTCCCTAGGATAGCCTTGTAAACGAAACTGGAAGTGACTAGAATAGAACTTCTGATGAGCCATCTTGGACAGCAGGAACTTATTAATTTGCTAAAACAAGGTGCAACAAAAACAACAACAACATGATGGATATGTTTAATTTCATCTGTGAAATTCTGGGAGCCACAAAAGAAGCCCTGGGCATATGATCCCTACACCAATTAAAGAACTATTTAGATACGCTACCTGAGCTTGATATTTTCACTTTTATTAGACTATAAAACAAATAGAGTAGTTATTGTCTCCAACACTGGTTAGGATGAATCTCCTGGAAGACTAACATTTAGGCCCAGTAAACATGAAGATTTGCACTGTAGATAAGAGCCATTATAAGTGTTTATAAGCCGATACAAGCCTATCCAAATATTTGCTTGACTGTGGTAGTAAACAGGATGCTGGACTAATATCAAGGAGAGTTCATCATGTTCTTCTGGCTTCGTGCCAGGTGATCAAAGCTCTCCCATAAGATATCAAACCTCCACCTGTGGCATTTCACTTTTGGCGGCTAGTTAGCACATAGAAGCTATTGCCTGATAACAGGGGAATTATCACTTGAAACGAATTAAGCAAAGATTGTGGGGCATGTGTGTGGGGGGGAGGGAAAGTAGCTTTGGAAGGAGAGACAAAGAGCCATGGGAAGTTCCACAGCATCAGATTTCCCAGATCCTTATGTACTGGACGAGGCCTCCCTCAGAACAGTCGTGCAGGCTCTCGTGATCTCGAGGACTGATTACTGCAATGCTCTCTACGTGGGGTTGCCCTTGACCCTTGTCCAGAGACTTCAGCGGGTACAGAACGCAGCGGCCAGACTGGTGGTAGGTGCGTGTAGATACGATTGTATCACCCCAGTTCTGGCCTGCCTGCACTGGTTGCCCGTTGCACTCTGGATAAGGTTCAAGGTCCTGGTTTTGGTTTACAGAACCCCCCACGGCTTGTTACCTGAATACATGTTGGAGCATATCTTCCAAAGATCAACTGAGGCCCGGCCCACTAGAATGTCACAGGTGCTCTCACTCCAAGTGGCCACACCCAGGGAGGCACGGAAATCAGCAACCCATAATGGCACTTTCTCGGTGGCTGGCCTCTCGCTCTGGAACCATCTTCTGAGTGAGTTGCACCTTGCACAGTCCCTGCCCGCCTTTAAAAAAGCACTCAAAACCTTGCTTTTTAGAGACGCATTTGGCGACCTTTAACAGTTTCTATTTTTATCCTCTCTTTCCTCAGAGCTGCCGTCTTGCTGATACTTTTGACTATTTTTTTCTGTCTCTGTGTGTGTGCTTTGATTGTTGTACTGATTTTACATTGTTTGTTTTACTCTTTTTTGTTAACCGCCCGGAGTTCCTTTGGGAAGACGGTCGGTATAAAAATTAATTAATTAATTAATTAATTAAATAATAAAGTCAGTGGCAAAAATGGAGGAAGGCCAATGGGAATGGTTTTTGATGTTGAAGCCAGTTGTTTACCAGGAAGAGAGCTGGGAAACAGATTCCATGCAGCCTGGCTGTGTGTGGACATGATCATCCTTCCAGGAAGGACAGCTTTCAAATGTCTAGCTGCGAGCAATGGCATCACACCACTGAATGATAGTGATTAATCCATATTGCTATATCACTGCTATACTTCTGGGAATGATCTCGTAGCACAAGAGCTGCTCTGCTCCTTGGAAGACCTCACAGACAGGTTGGCTACTTGAGATATTGGTAAGAAGCATCTGGTTTTTTTTCTATCTAGGCTCATCTGTAAAATCAATACAGATAAAAGACATATACTGCACTGCACAATTACATTTCCAGACCTCCAATATTAACATTTTGACAGTAATAATATTGTGAGCTCTTCAGCCTTAACTGAATTTAGAAGAGGGAATGTCTTTAGAACTGAGCTTTAATTAAATCAACATAGGCATAGAGATGTGTTTCTGATTCATTTTGCATATATAAGGCAAGTTACACCCTTAAAAACATAACAGGTGGCAGGATGAAGTTCTTTTAAAAATTGAGCAGTTTGGGAATCCTAATTTCCCCAACGAAAATCATGGGGGGAAAGAAGGACATTTTCTCTTCTCATTATTTCCACTTTCCTTCTGAGTGCTCTCATTTTTAGTAATACCTGGAGTTGCAGTCATGACCATTCTTTTAGGGAGGTCTTTGCTCTTATGTTTAGTGTCAGGGTTGTTCCAAATAATTAAAAAGTTCAAATTCTTCAGATGTGAAATTTTGAACATAAGAATGTGCACATCAGTTCTAGGTTTGAATTTGAAACTTTGATTCAGAACGTCAAATTCAAGTTCTTTGTCCTTTTTGGGATGTGGTGAATGTTTTAATTTGAACAAGTGTGAGAAAGGATACATATATTTGAGTTAGATTTTCCCATTTATTCTTTTATTTTGTATGTTTATATACCACCTGACTTAGTGCCAGGCACTATTTTAGACAGTTTACAATTCAAGAAGAGTTAACTCATGAACTGACCCCACAAACCAAAGATTACACTAAAAAACTGCAATGTCAAATGCAAACACCAAAACAAATTAACTGAAACTTAAATCCTCCAACACTTCTCTAAACAGCATCCTGCTGAAGTTTGAAAAGGAAATGGCCTGGCATAGTTCTAGTGGAACCCCATTCCATAAGGCTGTGGCCACAACTAGGAAGACTTGATTTCTAGTAGTGGTCTTCTTTGTCTCTCTAGATGTGGCCACCTGCAAAGGAAGAGCCAGCAAAGACTGAGGGGGTGTGGGCTGAAGTTCCAAGGGAAAGATGCTCTAGAGGAGTCTACTGAGTTGTCCATTGTTTGGGAAGGGAAGGCTTTCATCCCTACTGCACTATTGTCTCCAGTTGTTCATAATTTATTTCCTTACACAAAAATGAATGGCAGCCATTCACTTATATGGTTGACAGGAAGTCAATTTTATTAAGAGCATGCATCTCCATAAATATGGAGACCAAGTTCTAATTTCCAGCCTTCCAATTTCTCTATCAGTTCAACCTACAGTGGATTGTGGGCAAAGTGTGGACCGTATGTCATCTCAGGGGACTACATTAAACCCCTCTCAGCACCCCTAGAGGCTTCCAGAACCCTCCAAACCACCAAGTGTTTTTAATTTTCTAAAAAAGCTTGCTCAAAAATTCTCATGGAGATATGGAAGGCAATTTTATGTTTTGTAGAGTGTGTGAGAGGTAATTTTGCTCTCAGTACCTTTAAACTCATTTTCTTAATGGCTAGTGGGGAAATGAAGGGGTTTTTAAAGTCTACCCTCCACAAAGAAATGCATTTTATGTGGGCTAGGGGTGGATATAGTTCCCAAAGTCCCAGAGGTGGGGGTGCATTCCTAGGCATGTAGGAATTTGCAGCCAGCTACTTATGCAGGTAGAACTAGGGTAAATTAGCCTACTAAGTAATCACTGTCCGCCCCAGTTTGCTATGTCCACTGTCCTCCAGAAAATGTAGTATTTTGGCTCAGCATAGGTCTGCTCCTTCATTTGCATTCTCCTAGCATCCACCATCTTATGAGAGCTTCTGGCTCTTCTATGCTCTGAGAGAACCTACAGTTGCTCCCATTTAGAACATCTAGAAATTTAGCTCTTTGGCTGTGGCCTTATGAAAGGTGTGATTGGATGTGAACATTTAAATGGCAACCAGCTTTCCAGACCCACACACTGCCACCAGAAAAACCCATACCTGGGTGAGCAAGTTGGGTGGCTTGGTGAGTAATTCAGCAGGTAGGAAAGTGAGCAAGTGATGGGGTTTCCTCCTAAGACATGTTGGCCCTCTCCCAACATGAGGTAAGCTGTGTTAGAATGTTGGAAATTGGCAGTTATAGAGAGAAGGAAAAACTAGGAATCAGTAGTAGCCAGTTTCTAAATATCTGGAGGCACCCAATCCTCAGGCATATTTATGCCAATTTCTGTCTCTGGGAGACTGTGTTCTAGATGGGTTGCCATCTCAGGCTCTCTAGAATATTCATTATCCTATCCTGAGGCAAGGATAAGGATTTGATGATCTTGTAGTTCTTTCATTCTCTTATTGCATGAAGGCCCAAAGACTTTCTAAATGTCAACATCCCGTGAAGCTAACAACACTGTTGAAACTAAAGCACCACTGAACAAGATTGCAGTGACATTTTGCTCTTGGGGAAGAAAAGTGCCTTGAAGCTGAGCTGTGTATTAATGAAATTCTGGCTCTCTGGATAATCATACCAACCATATCACGGTGATTATACCATCAATATATTCACTGCTTTGCATATGACATAAATTAAAAGCTCTTTGTACAACAGTATGGAATTTGTTTGAGTTAAAAAGGGCATATGATATGTTCCTTCAGTAAAACTCCTTTGTCATCCTAATGCAAGTTCTGAACTCCTGGAGATTAAGAGACACTTTTACAATCTGTACAAATAAAACAAGAAACAAAAACAAAAAGAACAAACATAACAAACCATGGGGCTGCACCAGCCATCCTGTTTTTGCGTATTTATTTTGCTTTTCAATGATAAGTGAATCAGAACATTACAATGGTCTCAAAAATATGATCTCAGCGGATGCCTGGAAGTCATTTTAAAATGGCTTAATAACTCAGAAATAAAAGTGACCTTTTTTTTCTCATGGCATACAGTCTATTGGCTGTAGCTGGTCTTGTTTTCTGAGCAAAACCATCCTGTTCTGGGATCCTGTTGACTTTGGAGCTTGTTTCCCTTCACAAACTAAAATGGCCTCTGCTCTAAATGAGATTTTGTCACGAACGCAAGGAACTGAAAGAGGGGAAAGAAGAGCAAAGTGATCATTTTAAACTATCCTGTCATGATTCCAGTATATCTGAAATAATGGAGCCTATTAGTTTTAAGAGAATTCCATTCTTGCAACAGTCATTTCCAATGGCTCACTCAATACTGCTCAAAGTGTGTGTGTGTGTGTGTGTGTGTGTGTGTGTGTGTGTGTGTGTGTGTGTGTGTGTGTGTGTGTGTGTGTGTGTGTGTTGACTGCTCATATTAGCCATGAGAGGCTACTATCTAAAATGAGAAACAAAGGTTTCCTGTCCTTGTCAAACACACAGGGAAGGGATTTTGATGTTTATATTATAGGAGTAGCATAGGTGGCTCACAACTAGTGCAGCGTTATTGCCTATCCTCCAAATCTGGGGATGCTGTACCACTGTGTCTGTATTCTACTCTTCAGACAGGGTATAACTGCACTTCACCTGTATGTCTATCTTGTGATGTACAATGGCAATCTAAAAGGCTGGCTTAAGGCTTTGTGCTTCTTCCAATATGGTCATGAAACATCTGCGTCATTTAAAAAATTATGTTATTGGAGCAGCATGGGATAGAGCAGGCCTGCCCAACTGGTGGACCAGGGGCTACCAGTAGCCCACAAAGGGTTCAAAAGTAGCCCACCAGCCATCAATTAAAAAGTGAGGGGATAAGTACTCCACCCCTCCCTCCCCCACCCCAAGGACCGCCACTGCGCCAGCAAAGTTCTGGGTCTGCCAGCCCACTGTCTCAACCTAGCAGGGCAGTTCAAGGGCCATGGCGTGTGGTCCCATGCTCCCCCCCCCCCGTGGGCCAGGTGGTCAGCACCTCAGCCTGTTCAAAGTTGGGCAGCCCTGGCTTAGACAATCTTCTTCCTAATAATGAAATAGGAATCCCTTATAACATGTTGAAGTTTTACATGCATATAAAAAAATGACCAGTGCAAGTATGCTATACATTGTCTTATTTTCAATGCATTCCTATGGGAAACCACTGCTCTACTTACAAAGATTTTTACTTATGAGTGTGTGCTCTGAATGGATAAAATTCGTAAGTAGGTTTTAGTGTAGTAGCCCTCAGGTACTTTGGTCCAAAAAAGTAGACCTCGGCCTGTTCAAAGTTGGACAGCACTGGGATAGAGCGATGGAGAAGCACATCACTCCCATAACTTAAAAACCCGATCTTCCCCCTGGTCATGATAGGAAACTGAGTGGTACCTTGGTTTCCAAGCATAATCTATTCTGGAAGCATGCTTGTAAACAAAAATACTCATGCATCAAAGCAAATTTTTGCATAGGAAATAATGGAAACATACCTGATCCGTTCTGGGGTCCCAGGTTCAATGATTTCCTATGGGGCATGAGCCAGGCTCAGGGCGAACTCCGGAGGCCCAGCGCAGGCCTACTGCATGGCCTGGAAGTGACTTCCAGTCAGCACCAGGCACAGCGTGGTCCCACTGAAAGCACATTCTGAGCATTGCTGGGCCCATGGAGAGCCCCAGAGGCCATTTCCAGTTTCTGATTTGTGCTGAGGCCTGTGAAGCCTGGTGCAGACCCACCACATGGCGCAGATATGCAATCTGGGTAGTGTGAAGCCTGAGGCACGCTCCAGAGGCACTGCACAGGTCCACCGCATGGCCTGGAATGAGCTCTGGAGGCCCGTTCCAAGAAGCACAGGGTGCTGAGGTGAGCCTTGCTTGGAAACCGGAGTAAAGCTCGCAGATGGAGGCAAATTTTTACTAAGATTTTTTATCAGTTTGCAAAATACTTGCAATTCGGGGTACTTGAAAACTGAGGTACTACTGTACTTGATTTGCATTCTTCCACATTAGTTTGTCCAAACCTCACACCCAACTAGAGAAGATCCATTAAATAAACTGTAGAATGGTCAATTGACAATTCTGCCATTTTTAAAGAACAATGGGAATAATGAGATGCTGATGCATTAAAAATGAACAATAGTAAGGTGATGGTGTGGGACCCAGTGCATTCAGGTCATATACAGTGGTCCCCCGCCCTTTCATGGTTCATATATTGCGGTCCCACTATATTGCGGAACCGCAGTATATAAAAAAGCCCCCCTGGGGTAAGGGGCAAAGGCCTATTTTAGGCCTCCCATACTTACCCCAGGACTGGGGCTGCCCCAAACGGGCCTGAGAGGGCCTTCCCAGGCCTTCTGGGGGGGCCCAAAAGAGCCTCCCTGCAAACTAGAAGTCACTTCCGTGTCACTGAAAATCATTTCTGAGGCCTCTGAGCCCCCAGTTAGCCTCCCCCCCCTGGCCCGACCCAACCTGCACCTGCATATCACGGTTTTTCAATTTTTGCGGGTTAGGTCAGCCCCTAATGCCGGCGATAGGTGGGGGGGGGGTTCCTGTATAGATGTTTTTGTCACTTTTAATTAGCATTTTTTTTAAAATTAGTTGTTGGAGCTAAAGCCAATCCAGCTTGGGGTACGGTATAAGAAAATGTTCTCTGCAACCCATGAAGTTAAGGTGAAAGGTTTGCAAGATCAGCTGCAAAAATTATTTCACTAGTACAAAATGTATTCTGTGCCATGACTTTTTCTTGGTACAGGGAAAGAAAATTTCAGAATATTTAATCATTATAGAAATTCAGAATAAATAGCACTAGACCAACACAACTATGCAGTTCATAGCTTGTAGATGAGAGCCGAACCTCCAGTGTGATGGAAGGTAGTGCTATATCCAATTAACCAGAATCCAAAATGCAACTTTTCAGTGATTTGCACATAGGAACAAAGGTGGGCCAAGAAGATAAAAATATGACATCATTGTGTATACCATTTAAAATGTAATAAATGTATAATTAATTGCAATTATAAATGTGGCAACCCCCAGAAAAAACCTCAGAGCTCCTTAGGGAAATTATATGTCATCTCATATTATTTTAATTTTATTTTCATTATATTTACTGTATTTCTATGCTTATTTTAACTTACTGTATGAATTATATGTGGGCTTTTTTGTATTGTATTGTGTTAGATTGATTAATTGTTGTTAACTGCCCACAGTGGCTTGCTGCTAGTTGGGTGGTATAAAAATCCAATAAATAAATAAATAAATAAATAAATAAATAAATAAATAAATAAAATTAGGTGTCATGACCGCAAGGTTGTGAATCTGTGTTTTATTTCTTGACACTAAGAGCTTCTGGCAGTGTTTAAATTGGAAATAAGTTTATGGTACTTGCCAGCAAATATGAATACTGTTTGCAACACCTCACAACTTCTAGAAGTACCACCATTTGACTTGTAAGTTACAATGTGGTGGAATACACCAGCCAGGCAATGCTTTTATCTGTACTCTGACTCTGGTAAAAAAAAAAAAAAAGGATGAGATGCTGACAGGACAAAGAGCAAGACGACACCAACCAACCAACCAACCAACCAACCAACCAACCAACCAACCAACCAACCAACCAACCATCCTGGAGATTAAATTTTAGGTCAACACAGATAATAGGATGTTGACCAATAGCTTATATTGGTTTCGCAAAGCTCTATTAGAACTGCTTCACTGAATAATAAAATGTGCTTCCCTGATTGTCTCTGAATGGCAACTGTGGATGAATAGTAAACTTGTACTATATTTTTATAGAGATTCCAACAGAGTAATGAGAGATAACTTTAAAACTGGTAAGAATAACATTGCCCATTAAAAGAAATTCCTGATTTCTGTGGAAAGCATAACTTTGCACAGCTCAAAGGAGCGTGTCAATGACTGCAGGATTTGGATTCAGTGCAGACAAGAGATCATGGCAGAATAGTATAACTCTGTGCCTGGCAATACAATGGAATTAAACCGATTGAACATCCTAGGTTCCTCTTCTCAGAGAATTTTTCAGAACTGTCATCCAGGAAAGTGTATTAGAGTAATGGCAGTGATAGGGTGGCAGGGTGGCAGCAGCAATCTGGATGGTGGCAGGGAGATGACTGGAGTGGCGTGACAGGAGCAAGTAAGTCCCCCCTGCACGCGGCACAACCTCAAACCCGAACTGTGAACCAATCCAGGCTGGGATATTTGAGCTGGCTAGTCACACCCTACAGTGGTTTTGCTGTGAGAGACTACAACTCCTCTTCTAAAGACAACATTTAAACAAACATGATTCTGATTGCTCCTCTGCTCTAGAGGGGGCTTGTTCTCTGATAATCATGCTGACAATTACAGCTTTTAGAAGCAACCTTACTGAGATTCACTCACTGAATTTAAATATGTTTTTCTGGCTCCTTAGCTTCTCCTACTTTATATGTTTTCTTGCCTTCAGATTTTTAGCTTGTTTATAGAATTTCTTAGAATGTAAATGTCAACAGGTGTGACAGAGAGTTTTGAAGGCATGTGGTATTGATGCTTCAGTACAGATACCAAATCGTGGCTAATTAAAATCTCATCAATGCAAATTATTCTCTCTTCACAATGAGAATTTAAAATAGATGAACCACAAACACACACACACAAATAGAAATATGCTCTGGTTTTCGGGTGAAATAGACTATTCCCTATCAAGTTGTTCTCTGATGAGATATATGTGAAGAAATTAAATAATATCTAATTGTGATTTTAACACATTTCATTGTTGAAATATTTTTTTCATAACTCCAGGTACTGTATGTTCTGAAACATGAAGCATAAATATAAAACCTTGCTGATGCTCCTAGGATTATACAACTTTTTTCTGCTACAATTGGAAGGAAGAAACATTTGATCAGGATTTTTATATATAGTACTGCCCAGAGCACATCCGGTCTCGCCTGATCTTGGAAGCTAAGCAGGGTTGGCCCTGGCTAGTACTTGGATGGATGTCCACTAGGGAATACCAGGTGCTGTGGGTGCCTGGAGTAGGAACTTGCAAGCCACTCCAGTATTCCTGCCAAGAAAGCTCCATGGACATGGGGTCATGAAGAGTTGGTCACGACTGTATGACACAACAACAACTACTACTACTACTATATGGGTGGATGGGGATCTTGTTTTTGCCTCAGGCATCGAAATGTATTGGCTATATGAACTGGTTCTGAAGTCATTATATAGCCTATACTTTGATTTTGGGTTCTTTAAATGGACACTCGTCAAATATTTCCTATGTCCTTGAAAACATATGTAAAATGTGGTTTTCTAGGGTTAGGCAACTGGCACCAGATGTTTTTGGACTGAGACTTTCATAATCTCTTACTTCTTGTTTTTCCGGCTAGGACTGTTGAGAGTTGACAAGTCAGAAACACCAAGAGATGATGAACTTAGAAAGATGCTATGTGTTGCTGTGCCCCAAAGTGTCACCCCTTTCTTTCTTTCAATTTGGTCAAGAAGTGTGAAGTTTCAATCCAGCTGTGATAATCTGAAAATATGTACTTGGAGGACATTCTGAATAGTGCTTGGAGTGATCACACATGAGGGGGTAGCAGTTGAAATCTTTGTTTCTCCTTTCTTGTATACAAGTTTAAGAGTGCATTTGGTTTAAGATAGTTGTGGTCACTGGGAATGTTTACTTCATATATTTATTGAGAACAGATGTAAGGACAATACAAAGGTTTGCAACAACAGCCAATCTTGATTGAATGTATGATAAGACCATGCTGCAAACACAGTAAAATGTTCTTATATGAGCATAAATTTCAATATATTAATTTGTTTAAACCATGCTGTTGTAATTGCATTTTTGTTTGTTTGTTTCAGTGTGCTTTGAATAATTGGATTATTTATGAACAGCTGCAAGCATGGCTAGGTCAGCTTGACATAAAGGAGAATGAATAGAAAATGTGTAGGAGAAATTGATAATAAACAAAATATGTTTGATTTAGATGCATCTTCACAATTTCACTGTTTCCGTTTATCTCTTCCTTCTTGATCTTCTTGCTGCAGAATTGCTCTTGTAGGTATTTCCCTTTTGAAGTTTCATTTGCCTCCAGTTTTTGATCACTAAAAAGGATAATGGGAAGATCAAACATCTCCAGAGGAGAGCAACCAGAAAGGCTAAGGGTACTTGTAGCCAGGAGAAGAGAAGGTTGAAAGGACTATGATAGCCATCGTCAAGTATTTGAAGGAGAAAGTTCGCTTATTTGCAGCTCAACAGGAGAGGGCTAGAAATAATGGATTCAAGTTACTGGAATGAAGATTTTGACTAAACATTAGGAAGAACTTTCAAACAGTGGGAGTCATTTGACAATGGAATTGGCTGTGCTGCTGTGTCAGAGATAGATTTTAAACAGAGGTTGGATTCCACCCTGTCAGAAATGATTTAGCTATGGACTTCTTGCAGTGTTATCGGCTGGGCCTGATAACACATCCTCGAGTCCAGACCTTGACAGGTTGACAGTTCTACGATCTCACTGTGATCTGCAAAATGTTTAGAGATAAAACATCATTAGAAACTAAAATCTATCCTATGTTCCAAAGGTGATTCACAGACTCTTTAATAGTTTGGAAATCATAATTGCACATGAAACCTATCATAACCTATCTCATAACAATACATAGCAAGCTAATTTGAAAATGGCAGGTGGTATGAAAAATGCTATCCTGGCATTGGTGATCCAGTGGCAGTTTGTTTACTCAAAGGCCCTTCTTGCATCCTAAATCTCCCTGTCTTCCCCAGGGCAAAAAAAAGGAGCTTCAGGGATCCTTGGGAAGTGAAAGTGGGTAGGTCGAGAGAGGAAGTTTTTAATTAGTTTAAATCGCATATTTCTGGCACCTGATCCATGGTAGGCCAACATAAATATATGTAACAGTATTTCACTGATTGGCTGATACATTTTAAAGGAGAAATCGTCTCAAGTTAAGAAACATTTATAGACATTTTTATTGCACATTGAAACATGCAAATCAGCATGCAAAAGTTAAAGTCTGCAGAGCTTTCTTAACTCAAGGCAATTTGCCTTCAAAAGTTATTTGTGTGTGTGTGAAACTGCACAAGAGGATTTGGGCCATAATTAGATATTGCAATGTGGGATTATATTTTATGTTTTGTGTTGCAATAACACATGTGAGCTGAAAGCAAAGATAATATTGGCTCAGGAGATACGTTATTACTTTAGGCTGAGAATAAATTAGATTTGTGCTGGGTGATTATCAGCGTAGTCCAACAAAAGGCATTTTTCTGTTCTATACAAGCCCTGTTGAACTTGAGTAGGTCAGGTAAATCATTCAACTTGGTATACAAATATTTCCATAAAATATGGAAGTTCATGATGAATTCACACAGCCTCTTCTAAATTCCTCTGGAGTTTGCACCCTATAAATATTTAAAAGAAACTTCTCTACGGTACATAAACACTCACTCTGTCTCTGTTTGGGTTTATCAGTGCGAAAGAAATCAGCAAAGATGGGGGTACAAAGCAGGGAAGAATCCGTTTTCTTTGTTCAGATGTTATTTAACATATCCCCAGATAAAATGAAATTTCTCCTACTAATAGTTCTTGTCACTCATCCTTTTTTAACCACCATATCATGTTTCAAAATAATAATAACAATAAAAGAATGCAAATATGAAATCTAACCCTCAATCTTAGCTACTGGGAAATGTGTCTAATTAAAATCTCATCAGTGTAAAAATGTGTTTTGTTTGTTGTATTATCCCATGTATACAGCCTAAAATAACACCTTCCCATGATTTTGCCACTTTAATTTGAAATATGCCATCAGTGGTTTAGGTATCTGGCTGTGGAACCAGAGGCTGGGAGTTCTATTCCCCACTGTCTCTCCTGGGAGAAGACCCAGGGCAAACTGGACAGTCCCAGGGTGCCCCCTGAAAAAGGCAATGCAGTGGGAGACTTACAATACATTTTTTGGGGGGGAGGGGGGGAAAGGGGTGGAATCCTGAAGCTGGAACTGTTATGAGAGGTTCTTTGTAACCAGCAATGAGCTCCAGATAACCACTGTTACTGATTTCAACAGAGCTGCTCCATGACAAATCGCCACAATTAAAAAACGAATGAACAAACAAAAAACAAACATGAGCTAAATTTGCTTCTAGGGTCCTTCTGGAATTAGGGCCCCTGAAGCTTCAGCTTCATTGGTTTCACTGTAGATTCATCCCTGAGTGAATGGTCCACCACTGCTGAGCACTCACTACCTAGAAAGCCCTGAAAAAGATTGCCACAATGACTTGAGGACACTTGATGATGACGACAATTCCCTCAGTTAAGCAGCTTCATGGTAGCAAGATGTGGTTTCATCTACAAGGACATAATCCTTTCCAAATTGGGGTCACTGAGTTTCTGTGAACAAGATTCTAGATGAAGTAAGGTTGCTCTTACTCAGAAGATGAAGTATGTTTCCAGTTTTCTGTGTCTTAAGACAACCTGCTCAGTTTTACTTCAGGAAGAAGTAAGCAGGGGGAAAGTAAAAAGTAAATTCAGGTATCTTTCTTTCTGGGTGTCTCTTTCTCCGGGAAGGAATTTCAATTTTAGATGAATGTGGCAGATTTACTGATAGCCAGGCTCTGACACTTGTTTTTGCTGCATTTCTTGACACCCACCCCCCAAAAATAATATGATGGTACCTTACTTCCTTAAGACATTTTTGACACCATATTTCTTTTCTTTTCCTTCCTTCCTTCCTTCCTTCCTTCCTTCCTTCCTTCCTTCCTTCCTTCCTTTCTTTCTTTCTTTTGTGGGAATAGGCCCTGCTCATTACAAGTCAATGAGATTTGGGGATATTGCTTACAACTGTACAGGCATAATCCTTGTCTCTTTGCAAAGCAGAAGGTGGGATGTGTTATGAAGAGGGTGAGAAAGACAGTAAACATTTGGAAATAAGCCCTATAAAGAACAGTGGAGAGACTCGGGTAAGTTTTGCCAGGAAAAGAAGAGAACGTGATATGATAGCTACCTCCAGAAAGCTTAAGGGATGTCACATGAAAGACTGAGCAAGCTTATTTTCTGTTGCTCCAGACCAAAGAATTCAAATCTCAAATAAATAAATAAATAAATAAATAAATAAATAAATAAATAAATGAGATTTGGAACAAATATCAGAAAAAGTCTTCCTAATGGTAAGAGCTGGCAGTGAAAAAGTTTTCCTCAAGATACGGTGGATTGTCCTTGGTTTTAGGTTTCAAAACAGATGTTGGGTAGCTCTTTGTCAGCTATGCCTTAGGTCATCAGCAAAAAGTTGGATTAAATTACCACTGCTGCTCACTTCCAGTTCTACATTTCTAGGATTCTATGATTCTGTTCCTTGCGTAGTGGGATAAGGTCGGTAGGGATCCAGGGGTGACTGGGGAAAAACAGCTATGCTACACTTGCTGTGGATCACTACAATAAATATTGTTGCAACAGTAGACCTCTAAGCTGAAAAAGAAAACAAGAGTTGTTATTAAGTAAACATAAAAATTACATATAAAACACTTCAAACTAACACTGTAGAGAAGGCACTTTGCGTCTCTCTGGTTACAACCTCCTTCCCACTCATCCTGGATGTAATTTATTTTTTAAAAATGTTACTTGAATCGGAAGCTTGCAAAGCATGTCAAATTGACAGCCCATGAGATTGAAGTTGGGTTTATTCACAGACTAAAGTGTACTCCACATTCCTCTGAATTGCTCCGCCAGTGTGTCTCTGCCCAAATGAAGGAGGTGAGTTGTTCGGAGCAGCAAGGATGTCTTTTTCCATCTCTCTCCTGTCTGCTGAGCTTAACACAAAGGTTGTCACACACTGGGAAGGCAAAACTCATCTGCTGTGAACTCTCCTAATGGAAGTTAATTGCTAGCCATTCCCAGTCATTACTTTAAGTAAAGAAAAAAAATGTTGTGTATGTGTGGGGAACTGACTTCATCATAAATCTCTGATTTAGCAAAGATTCTGAAAATGTCAGCTTTTCATTTATAGTAGGGCACTGTTGTTTACCGATTCTTTCAAACAGAGGCTGGCTGGAACTTTGAAATGATTGTTACTTAGAAATTTCAGCTGCTGTCCTTCTCTGGCCTGGATTTCCACAGGTTTCCCTGGAGCCAAAAGAAATGGACACCTCCTTTATTCTTCTTAGTTTTTTTCATTTGTTTGTTTATAAATAGCCAAGATCTTAAGAAGCACATACCTATATCTAGGCATTTAAGGCCGGCTTCCACAAGGGAGGTGTTCACAAGAACCCATTCTCACCTACTAAATAGGTAGAACAGACTGCCGTTCTCTAGCCCCTTCCCTCAGTGTCTGCATGGCTCTTCCATAGAACATGATGTGCCAATGCATGGCTGAATGGGGAAAAGCCCTCCAATGGGAACTGTGGCAGATCAGGGTTCCCACAGGCTCAAACATTCAATGGGCCAATAGTTCTGACACTCACCTTGCTAACGTTCCAGTGAGTGCTCAGAAGAAGGGCTAGGTGGGCTTGGGAGGTGAGCAGATGTGGGAACAGGGGTGATGGGGACTGTTATGTTTATTTTTTATCTCAAGCTATACTTGTGGAGGGGCTACAGTAAGACAGAAACCTCTAGTCTGGTTTAGGGATGCTTTTGAATTGGAGAATATTTTAAATGTTGTATTTGAAGTCTGAGCATTGAACTGATTTCTTTTTTTTTTTTTAAAGGTAACATATTTATTGAGGATGCTCAGCTTTTTTGTTTAGTGCTACTTGAATACTGGAACCAGGCTCTGGGCTGCCCCTCTCACCCCCAACTCAGAGGTTCCTCATATTTCAATGGCACATGGTCCCAGGACCTCCTCTGTTGACAGTACTGGAACCTCCGTTTCTGAGTCTATAACCAGACCAACTCCATGATCATTCACTTGATTTTCATTTTAATATGCCAATACCTACTTCACACTGAAGGCTGAATTTGCAATACCATGCATCATGCTTTTGGCATATGTATATTGCCAACTCTCACACTGCATTTTGGGGCTGGGGAATGTATACAATCATGAAATACTTTGGAATGCACTATCAAGTCTTGAATATATGCATTTGAAAAATGTGCAGGAAGGAACTGTTGGGCAGCGGAGAAATCCATTGTAACATGTATGAGTATGCATTCAAGTAATGCTTACCAAATATGTAGCTCAATCTGGAAGTTGAGTCATGGCAACTGACTTCTTTTCTTGAGAGACTGAAACGTTTTGCTGCTCATCCAAGCAGCTTCATCAGTCTGAGGTAGGTTAGTGGTAAGTCCTCCATTTTATAGTTCACCTTGACTTCACATCACCCTGGTCTGAAAAGGCTCATAAGTTGGACAATGGCCCAAACTGGCTCTTTAGGTCAACAATAGCCTTAATAGGTTCATAGGTGGACCATGATCTGAATAGTCTCATAAGGTGGATAATAACCTAGGGTGTGTGAAAGTCCCACCTATGCAACCTTTTCCAACACCCATTAAGTATGGGTCATTAGCTATGGACTGGCTGGTGGAGGTGTGAAATGCTTCTGATTTGTCTGGGGATTGATGTAAGGCCAGGGTGATATGATGACTGAGAAGCTTCAAAGACATATGTAGATCAATCAGAGCAAAGGAGGGAAGATGAGGGCACAGAGGAGGAAGCAAATGAAGTAGAGACCACTGGAGGAGAAACTAGAAGTAGTGGGAAGTAGAAGAGCCAAGGACCATCAGAAAAACGGGTTTGCTGCCTGAGTCAGAGATGCCACAGGTGGAACAAATGGTGGCTTCCTTCTCGCCTAATCAAGGTTCAGAGCAGCTTTGGTAGCGAAAAATAAATGCTCCTGCCCAGAGATGAGCCGAGCAATATAGGGGATTAACTGAAAAAAGGAAACCACAGCCTTGAATTTTCAAGAACTTAGTAGAGCTTTTAATGATAGGATCTTCTTTGAGTCATTAACTTATAGGGTTGCCTTGAGTGGTGGTGGGAGCAGCTTGATGGCTCTTTCCAGACCAGAAAATCATGAGTAATAATTCAAGGAGGAGGAGTTTAGAAGATTACATAAATAAGATGAAAGACCTTTAATAGCTCTGAGGAAGGATTTTCACTAGAAGGATTTTCATGAACTAAGAGAGACCAGAGGTTCTGGGGGTGATGGTTAATTTAATCTTGGAAACTCCTGGAATCACAAATGGGGTGGAGTTTGAGGTGCCTTCTCATTCCTCAACTCATGACACAGGGAAAAATTGCTTCCTGAAAACTATAGAAGAGGATTCAGAAGCTTAGATTTATTACTTAGATTTACTTACACAAATGGTTCCTTTCGTTGTTTATTCTGCTCTGGCAGAGCTAAAAGCATGGGTTTTAAATAGAATTTACTATGATGTTTCTAAATTTAAATTGTGATCTGTTTGCTTTCCCCCCTCCTTTGTGTGTAGATGATGAAATCAGTGTTTATTGATAACCTAATTCTGCCATGTCTATATATAACCTTTTATTCTCTCAGTCTTCACGCACTATTGAAATATGGAATGAATATACACATATAGACATTCTCTCACAGTCTGTCAGAAGCACATGTTAGAAACATATTATTCTACTTCTCCTCTTTCTTTTACTATATTATTCTACTTCTCCTCTTTCTTTTACTTTATTGTCTCAGTGAGGAGTAGAATTTGGAACTCATTAAATGATTAGATTAGAGTTTAATGTCTACATTGCTTTTTCACAACTGAACTATAAGAAATCCACAGGGAAATAAACAACAGTCACAGAACAGAAGTAGCTGTGTTGACTGAAGACAAATTCCCAAATCTATACTGAATTGGCCTTTTTAGACCAAGAAAAAGTCACAAGAAGTGAGCCAAAGTGTAGAAACAGATGAAGAGGGGAAAGCCCAGATCTTAAATCCTTTTTGATTGGATCATGTCTTGAGAGAGATAACCATGCATTTACCAGTGATCATGGGATGGATCCAGAGATCCTATGAACAGGTGCCCCCCCCCTGTGGGACCTCACTTTCACAAACTCTATGAGGGTGCAAGAAAGATGTTTCACAGCCATCCCTGCCCTCACAGGGCTACTTCAGAGATCTGGAAATCTCTTTGGATTAGTGAGAATGGTAGCTCGAGAAATTACAAGGTCAGGGAAGAATGAGGGGAAACTGTCTTTCCTTCCACTTCGGCAAATTATTGTTTCTAGCAAATGTCTAGACCAGCAATGGTGGACCTTTTGGTGACTGAGTGCCCAAAGTGCTATTCAAAACACACTAATTTTTCACAAAGTGCCAATACAGTGTACAGCAATTTAGCCTGAATACAGGTGGCTGTGAAGGGGCGATGTTGGGTGCCCACAGAAAGGGCTCCAAGTGTCACCTTGGGCACCAATGCCATAGGTTAGTCAACTCTGGTCTAGACCTTCTGTGATTGGAAAGGATGCTCTGGGTTCAAACCAAGAACAACACATTAACTGGGTCTTTATGATGCCATCCCCAGTGAACTCATTTTACTAGTGATAATCTGAACTTTTATCTCTTTCATCCCTTTCTAATGATAATTCCCAAGGAGGGGAGAGTTTAGAAAGTGACTTTTTCAACAAGTATTTTGTTCTGGTCTTTGAACAGTAACCCACTGTCATAATTTCTTCAACTAGTGCAAAAATAACTTGTTGGATTATACTGCATGTTGAACCACTCAGTAATTTTGCATAACATTTTCTCTAGCTAATTGTTTCCTTAAAGAAAAATAAAATAAAATTAGATTAATAGGAGAGCTTGGAAAAATCTATGCTATAATCATTCTAAGAATCTGTAAAAGCAGTTAAAAGCAATGGGGAAAACCTTTTCTAGCCTAACAACAGAGAAACTTTGTGTTACTCATTTCTTTACATGTGAAATGCTACTTTGTGGCATGTTCATTATCCCAAAAGGTAACAGATAATAAACTATTCTGGCCTCTCTCTCTCTCTCTCTCTCTCTCTCTCTCTCTCTCTCTCTCTCTCTCTCTCTCTCTCTCTCTCTCTCTCTCTCTGTGTGTGTGTGTGTGTGTGTGTGTGTGTGTGTGAGTGAGAGAGAGAGAGAGAGAGAGAGAGAGAGAGAATGAGAAATAGGGCAATGGAAAATTGAGGGCAGTGTAAAACAGACTCTGATTTTTAAAAACAAGTATTTAAGGAAATACTGGATGGATCCTGGTATCAGGATGAATGTTTCTTACGTGAGCTACCAAAGTCACAGTTGCAAACAATTTCTATGAGAAAAGTGTGAAGCACCTAGAGAATCTGGAGTGATTGTAGAAGGAATATTTTGATCAGCTGAGATATAAAATGAAGTAGTAAGGGAACTTTCAGACATAGTCTTAGAGCTCTGTTTATGTGTATGTGTGTGTTGTGCCATGATATTCGTAACCAACTCTTCAACCATGGTTTTTCTCAGCAGGAATACTCCAGTTTGCATAATCTCCAGAATTCATGAAGAAAAGGTAGGGTTCTGGAGGTCGGGCAAACATGGCACATCTTCAGAAATTGGGAGGAATAGGTCCCAGAAATTTGATGCCAATAATGGGAAGGATTCTAGAAAATGTCATTAAACTGTTGGTCTGTGAGCATATATTGGGGGGGGGGAATGCAATCTTTACTAAGCATTTCAGAAACAAGTAGTATCAGATTAATGTCTTCTCTCTGTGTGTTGCAGGGTGAGTGACACCTTGGTTGGCAGTAGTATATCTGAAAATGATCTGAAGGTCTTTCTCAACATGTGTCAGCAGTGTGATGCAATCAGATGCAATATTAGACTGTATCAAAGGGAAGTAATTGTACAATCACATTTAACTTTGATCAGACTTCACTTGTGATTTTATGTCCAATTCTGAGCACTACAGTTGAAGAAGGATATTGACAAGCTGCGGTATGTCCAGCAGAGGGCAACCAAATTGGTAAATGTGCTGAAAAAGCAGCCCTATTGAGGAGCATTGAGGTTCTTGAATATGTTTATCCTGAAGAAGACTGAAAGGTGATATGGTAGCCGTCTTTAATCATATGAAGGGCTATCACTGAGAAGGTCGAACCTGAACAAATGACTTCAAATTACAAGAAGGGAGAGTGTGACTAAATGTTGGGAATGACTATCTGACAATGGACCATGTCAGAAGTTGGTGGAATCTCCTTGGATGGATGGCCACCTGTCAGTGATGTTTAAGCTGTGGATTTCTAACATTGGCAGGAAGTGGGAAATGATGTTCCTTGGGATCCCTTATCAATTCACAGTTCTGTGATTCCATCTTTGTCTCTACCTGTGTTACCAGTAACTCAATACCTGTACTTCTAAGTTCTACTTTACAATCTATGCCTTGGTACTTGATGGGCCATGCTAAAAGCATAAGATGATGCTTTTGGAAGTGTTCACCTTTTGACAGTAGAAGATATCATGGAATGCTCTCTAATTGGCTTACACTGAGACTGCTTTCTATCTATCTCAAATGTAGTCTAGGGTGGTACCTTTATTGTAAAACAAAAAAAAATTAACCTAAGCTTTTAATGGCAAGCTATAATTAACAAAGCATTGTACCAAAAATACAATCTTGATAGAGGATGTAGTCTATCAGGTGCTGAGAATCTTATTGGTGAGATGGAATACACCAGATGATGGTATCAGGGGCCGGGCTGATATTAAGACTGCTTCAAAGTCCTGGATAAGGTTTCACACCAAGCATATCAAACAAAGCAGCATAGTTCTTGCCCACCCACCCCCTTCCCACCCTCAATTTGGTTCTCTTAAGACTACAAATCCCTACTGGCCTGAGAAAGTGGGTAGGGGGAAGGTGATACAAAAACCATGTGTTCCATTTGAAAGTTGGGAAAAAATTAGCAAAACTCACTAGGAATAATTAATAAGGGCCAGATTAAAAAGCAGCAATTTTACGTAGTGGCTGCAGTCAAGGCCTCTGGTATCAAGAATGTGCCTCTATCTATCTATCTATCTATCTATCTATCTATCTATCTATCTATCTATCTATCTATCTATCTATCTATCTATCTATCTATCTATCTAAAGACAAGTAGATATAAAATGTACTGAATACTCAGTATGATAGCTAAAATGTTGGACTAGGACCAAGAGGTGTAAGTCTTCATTCAGCCATGAAGACCATTAGGGAATCTTGGACTACTTACCCTTCTTCTGTCTAATGTACCTGAAAGGATTACTCTCAGAATGAAGTATGGCTGACTATGTATACCATCCCAAGTGCCTTTTTAGTAATGTGTTTTTTTTTAAAAAAAAAACTAAATTCATGAGTAGACAGAATTGAAGATTTTAATTAACACAACAAGTGCAGCTAACAGAGCGGGTGTAATGTGAGCCATTCATGTTTTGAGATATATAGAAGAAAAACAAAATCAATGCTGGTTATTGCACAAAAATCAATTATTAATTTCAATGGCTAGTAGTTTAATACCCCCAAATCACCTTAGAAAGAGACTTCACTTGATTGGATGTACACTTTATATTTTTTGTTTTAGCCTTTAAAAAGACAGTAGTAGTGATGCATAGTAGAGTAGATCATCAAGTCCAGTCCCTGCCAAGGGGGCACAGTGGAGAATTCAACCTGTGTCTCTGCACCCAGATATTTAAATTCATGAGCTATCCAGCAGTTGTTGCTGCAGCTATAATTCATATTAGGCTTGATACTTCTACAGTCCTTATGGGTGCAATCCATCAAAGATATCCCCTGCAAAATCCTAACAAAAACAAAGTAAAATTACATTTTGTCCAGCAGTGAGTTTATTTTATTTTATTTTATTTTATTTTATTTTTTATTTTAAAAAATTAGCCGGCCCACTACCAAGTGGTCTCTGGACAGCATACAACAATATATTAAAACTATAAAACAACACAATTATTAAAACCATAAAATACAAAACAATTTAAAACACTCAGTGTACAATACAAATAACAAAACCCTATTGCTCATGAGCCCAGCTAAAAAAACATTTTGATGGGATTTTTGGTTGTGCCCCTCTGTTACCATTTCTGAACTTGAACTTTGAAAGTGCAGAACATCCAGGGACAATCTGAGACATTTTGCTCTCTGCCAGAGTTGTGGATTGTGTCCCTTTACCTTTTTTCAAGGTGCAAAGTCCCCAAGCCAACTTATTTGAAAATACTAGGTAAAAATATAATAATCCCATAACCACCTCTCCTGAAATGTAGGGAAAAAAAAACACACATTCACAAATTAAACATGTATTAATTTCCCCCTTTCATCCTGAGGCTTAGAATTTGGTGCCCAAGGTGACATTCTCTTTCCCTGTACAGGCCACATGGAGTGGACCTAGTAAAACAAAGCAAAACAGACATTTTGTGCTATATTTATATATGATATTCAATGTACTGTGATTTACAGAAGAACCAGTAGGAGGAGTTTTTTTCCAGCATAGGGAAAAAATTGAAATGCAAAGAAGAAAAATCCACAAGGGAAGAGCTCAACAGCTGCACTGCTGTTCCTCTCTCTTTTTTAAAAAAAATTATCTACGCTTTTGCACCTTACATTAGAAGAGAGTGCTTGATTCAGATGGAAAATATTATAATATATTCTCTTATTAGGCTGCATCCAATTTTATGGGCAAAAAAAGCTACTAAGACTTCTCCCCTGTGTCATGTGGTGTAGGCAAGGGTATGTATAAACTATTGAAAACACCTGGCACTTGTGAAAAAAAGGAGTAATCTCAGTATCCTTCTTTTGCAAAATAGAGAGAGAGAGAGAGAGAGAGAGAGAGAGAGAGAGAGAGAGAGAGAGAGAGAGAGAGAGAGAGAGAGAGAGAGAGAGAGAGATTGTATTTCTGCCAGTAATGACCTCACCAAGGTCTGGCTCAAGACATGTTTTCTGCTGAGGGAAAAGGCAACCCCTTCACCACCCATTACAGAAATTGAGTGGATTCACCATTGAATCTCATTTCAGGATCTGTCCCCCCCCCCCGCCCGCCTTTCTCCTCCTTCTGCTCCTGCTCATGATTCTTCGCCTTCATGGCAAAATTGATGCCTTGTCCTCCCTAT
Source organism: Phrynocephalus guinanensis (assembly GCA_037367245.1). Classification (NCBI taxonomy): domain Eukaryota; kingdom Metazoa; phylum Chordata; class Lepidosauria; order Squamata; family Agamidae; genus Phrynocephalus; species Phrynocephalus guinanensis. The sequence goes on from CM074741.1 coordinate 21,803,585, forward strand.
TACCAATAGAAGACTCCTGTGAGTAGCAGTGCACCCATGGCTATGTCATTTTTGCTTTGCAGATGGGGACAGTAATGGATGTATCATGAATAATAAAACTAAAGGACTTTCAGAAATAGATTTTATTTGTGGTTCCTAGTTCACAGGGCAGGGGAGATGGGACTGTGTGCCTTGTCATTTTCTATTTGTAACCCTCCTGTATTTTCTTGCCATGTTGTCCTTCTCTGAATTACCTTAGAAAACCTGGGGAAGAAAGAAACATAGCATAATTGTGCAATATCTTTGGATTAGTAGGGCTAAGAAACAGCCACATCCATCTGGACGTGCCCTACAAGGAGATATGTATGATTAAAATGAGAAGTGCATAAGAAAGGAAACAGGAAGTGTTAAGGCTGCAATCTGAGGGAGAGGGCTTCTCTTTTGAACAGCATGCTAAGTGAATACAAGGAAGAATAGCCATAGACAGGGATAAAAGTCATACAAAACCGTCAATCTTGAAGCCTGAAAATGCTTTGTCCACCCATCTTGGAAATAAGAGATGAGAAACGTTTATGGGATTAAAATAGGGCCACAATTTATTGGTATTAAGTCATGCTATTGCACCTGTTCTCTTTTCCAAGTGCAAGTGGCTCTAGCTTTTCAAGGTTATTGTGACTGGGCAGCCCTCGTAAACCATTTCCTGTTTTGGGTTGTAAATCATCCTAATCTATCATATCTAATATAATCCTGTATTCCTGAAATGTTGAGGGCTGCCGATCTACTAACTCTAATTTTGTTGACCATTAACTGGCAAATCACTCCAGTATGCCTGCCAAGAAAACTCCATGGACATGGGGTCACGAAGAGTCGGTCACAATTGTAACAACACCACACACACACACACATCGTGAGCTGATTTAGCCACTTGCCTTGAACACCCGTTGTGACCGAGTTGAGGAGTATTGGGGACCCCACTATGAAGAGAATGGGATGGGTGAAAACTCCCCACTTCTCAAGGCCAATCAGAAAAGTGGCCAAAAATTCCTATCCGGCCCTTATGTGACCAGCTGATCTCATTCTGTCCTAGGGGAGGGAGGACAGGAAAGTGTCCAGCAAACAAAGAGGCTATTCTTCACTTTGTCGGACTTTAAAAAGGGGCTATGGCTGGTGGCCATGTGACCTCTGGTCAGCCTCGGTCATGGTTCATCCGGCCTGTGGGTGGCCATTTGTGACCACCTGTCCCCTGTCCCAAACTGTCCCATCACAAGGAGGTGGACAAGGGAGCCCCTCCTGGCACAGGGGCCTGTCAGAGCTGCCTTTGTCCACCCAGTTTGGAAATAAGAAATGAAACACAGTCCAGTAGCCATGACTCAACTCCCAGATAAACGCACCTGGATGACTGAGAATCTTCACAGACGTATTTGTGGGATTAAAACAGGGCCACAATTTATTGGTATTAATTCATGCTGTTGCACCTGTTCTCTTTTTCAAGGGGACCTACAAGTGCAATTGGCTGTGACTTTCAAAGTTATTGTGACTGGGCAGACCTCATAAATCATTTCCAATTTTGAATCACAAATCATTCTAGCCAGTCCCAAACTGATCCGTCATGAGTGGGTGGGCTAGGGAGACCCTCCCGGCATGGAGGCCTGTCAGAGCTGCTTTATGTTGAAAAAAAAAAACACAATAAATCTAGCAAAAGTTGTTGGACCTACCAAAATGGCACTTGCAGAAGAATATTTAATGTTCAATAAAGTCTCAATTTGTACCTAGTGTCTAGTTTGCAGCCTCATGGCACAGGGGTTAAATTGCAGTACTATAGTGAAGACTCTGCTCACAAACTGAGTTAAATCCCAGCTTCAGGTACCTGGCTCGAGACTGACTCAACCTTCCATCCTTCTGAAATCAATAAATTGAGTTCCCAGCTTGGTGGTGTGTGTGTGTGTGTGAATGCACAGCCTGTATCATTGAAGTACAAACAGCCAAGAGAGTGCTTTAAGTGCTAGGGGATGATATATAAACAGAACACATTGCCTCTAAAGCAGATGCAGCCAGTGGCCTCTAATTTCAAAAGACATGGCATGTACTGTATATAAAGATATGTGTTGTGTAGAATTATATCATGTGACAGTCTTTTTTTTTTAAAAAAAATGCCACATGAGTGCCCGTTCTTCAGATACACTCTTGTGCTATGAAATACTTGCAAGCAATAAGAAAAAAAGTGCCCTGTCAAAATGGTAAAAGAACTAGCAGGGTTGCTGATGCTGCTTGGATACCATCCCAGTGTCAATTAGCCTTGGTTTCAAGTGGTTTATGGCTGACTCCTTCTCAGACAGGTGGAAGGAATCATGGTTCTTTTAAGTGTCCTCTGCATGCAGCCGCATCATAATTCCCTTTGAGTGTTTCCCCAAAGTGGTGGTTGCCTGTCACTGACTCTAGCATTTTGTTCACTAATGTTAGTCCTTGTGCTCTCCAGCTCAGAAATTTTTCTTCCTTAATAAGCAGGTCAAGGCAAGGGACGTGCGCTTGTGTCAGCAGCATCTTTCCTGCCCAAGAGCTTCATCATTCACTGTGTCATCCAGAGTAATTATTAGTGGACACTCGCCTCCTACAAAAACCACTCCTGCTCTGTTATCATTTTAAGGAGGCCACAAAGACAGGCATATGGTGGGAGTAGGGAGGGTGGGCAACCATCAACAAATCTCTTCTGTGGAGGAGCCAGAGGAAAAGGATGGATGATGGGTCATTTTGACAATATGTGACATGTCCAATAGTGCTGTCCTCCCAGATTGTATGTCTTGATCTACACCTTGGAGCAATGTAGGGACTGGAGCATAGCTATTTGACAGATCTTGCGTGTTGTGGTATGTTTCCTTGCTGTTCTTGGTCGCTTCAAGTATCAAGATTTTGAAGCACCAAGATAATTAAGAGAGAGAAAAATACCCAGTAAAATAGTATTAAAATATGTACTAAAGATATCAAAAAGTTCCAGCTTTTGTCCAGGGCCAGGAAAATGCTCCAAGAGTTTTCTCTAGCAAGGCTCCCATATCATACTGGACAGAAAAATTGAATCAACCACAGATTGGCACTAGATAGGGAGCAGCCATAGTTACTGTCATGTTCATTATTTGCAATGCCTCGGAGGTCCTAGCCAAAACTTGGAAAAGTTACATTTCTGAACTGTACAAGAACCCTCCCAACAGTATGGAGACAAAATTTTGACCTTACCTAATTATCTTGGATGAAAGTGAACTTCAAAATGAACATACCTCTAAGCACAAACCTTGAAATGGTTGCTGTTTGTGTGACCCGTACACATAAACTGAAAATTCCTCCTGCTGAAAGGAAACTATATACAGTATAAGCAAGAAGTATTATTTTTGGTCATCAAATTAGCAGATGTCTCTTTTCAGAACTCATTTTCCCTTTGATCCCTTCCTGATCCTGACACAGTCTTTTCAACAAATACATTGAGAGTTTTATCTTCAGACATTTGACTGGCAGTTTTGCAAATAGAGTGGTACCTCTTATAATGAATTTAATTTGTTATATGGGTCAATTCTTTTTAAGAAAAGTTTGTCTTAGGAAACATGGTTTCCCATAGGATTGCAATGAAAATGAATTAATCTGTTCTGGAGGTTATGGGTCGCCTCATTTTACAAAAATGTTGTCTTATGAAATGCGATTGGAAATGGATTAATCCATTCTGGAGGCTAAAATAAAGATAAAAATTACCAGGTTGTTTTTCCTGTGTACATACGGAACAGTTTTTCATCTTGCTAAGCATCCAACAAGGATTTTTTTTTATCATGCCAAGCATGCCTATTCCCAGATTTTTTTTCTTCCTATGAGTTTTTTTGTCTTACGAGGCATTTGTCTTAAGAGGTACCACTGTATTGTCTTCCTGTCAATTGATTATTATTTGTTCTTTGGGAATGTCTTGTTTTATCTTGTTTCTCTCTTTCTTTCTTTTTCCTTTGACTTGAATCTTCTTGACAATCACATATAGAGTAGACTCACTGAATCAATGGGATCTACTTAAGTGTTGACTCACTGCTACACAATTGATTCAACAGATCCGTTCTAGATGGAAATACCAAATAAATTTAAGACTCTGTTGTGTTTATTTGTTTGCTTTTTGTATATTTGAATTGTACAATGTTTTGTGCTCTCTTGAGAAGGCAGGCAGGCTATAAACATTTTAAAAAAATGAATTAATAAATAAATAATAATATTGTGCATTCTTTAAGGAAAAATGTCCAAGGAATGGAAATAGCAATACAACAGATTTTCACCACAAATGGAAGCACATATTTAATTATCATAAGAACTACTAGATCTAACTTCTTTGATTTCATTAATATGTTCATGAGATGTTTGTTGAAGTAACCATCATGTACGTCTGTGGCAAGGATCATGTTGGGTGAAAATGTGTTTTCAGAAGTTTTGGACTCACAACATTTTCATGTTAATGGATAACCTTAAGCTTCTTGAATTGTGAGAGAGGATAATATTTTTCTTTTCATTTTTTCTCCTAAGTTTAACATCCTTTTTAATGTTCCTTTTCAGTGATTTAGAAGAAAAAAATCCTACAGAGATAAAACAAATCTCTCAATGGTTTTTAAAACTTAAAAAAAAATGAATTCTAAAGCTCTACCTACCTGATAGACTACTACATAGGGGGGGAGAGCACAGTTTATTGTTTGTCCATGAGAATTTTACAAGTTTATTTAGGTCTCTTCTGAGATAATTTTGTAGGGTGGTTTTTTTTTAAGTGATTACTACTAAATGACGAGCTTTTTGAAAACATATACATATATTTAATAATATTTTGAATATGTTTTCTTATAAAGCAGATTTCTGTAAAATATTTCAAAACATACTTTATTTGAAAATATAAATATAAATGATATACTGCATATGCAACAGGTTTGGGATGAATAAATGAAAAAAAATAAAAGTACATTTTGGCATTTATTTGTTTTTCACTAAAGAAGCTCGTGCAACATTGGGAGAAGAACAAAATCTGAAGGATCACTGTATTCTCAGCTGCACATTGTTCCAGGTGGTGTGGATAATGTTGATTTGAATAATAATTCACGCAGCCTGAATTCCTCAAGAACCTCTGCTATTTGGATAAATCCTGCGATATATCTGGGCCTCACAGAAAGCCATCATACAGGTGTTCTGCTCACCACTGAGTGCTACATTTTGTCCTTATACAGTGGTACCTTGTATAAAGGAATTAATTCATTCCAAATGAAATTATGTTAAGCAAGTTTTCCTTTATACAAATTTCCCATAGGAATGCATTGAAAACAGAGTAATCTCTAATTGCGACCATTTATATGCTGTACGGATTTGTTCCATACACGATTCTGTTAAGCAAATTTCCCCTATCTCCGGAATTTTTTATGTTGTACAGATTTTATGTTATACAAACCGTTTGTTATACGAGTGTCCACTGTATATGTCTACTTCTGGGCATAACACACATACTCACTCTGTAAAAACTTTGGTGGTGGTATTTACCAGGTTTCAAAATGCCTGCTGTATTATCAAGAGATTATTATGTTTCCCTCAGTCACCAGGTTATTCTAGTACAATGGGTGTGCATCTCCTGTACTTTCTCAATAGCAGAAATTAAGATAGCATCTGGCACTCACCGTAGGCTCCACTAGTCTTTTTGCTTTAAGGTTCACTGTGGTATCTGGGAAAGAAACTGATCTCTCCAGGAATAGAACATGGTTGTCAGCTATCCCTGTTACATGGCAACAATATTGGAGGGAGGTTGACCGTGAATGGGCAATTAAGAGGCAATGCTTTTACAAAAGACTTACTCTTTAGCTGTTGATACTGACCAATCCAGCTGCCTGTATTTTTGGTCTCAGTGCTGGTAATTGAAGGCATTGTCATAATATGCACCTTCACTTCCACATTTACCAGCACAGTTACAGCCAGTATCAGGCAAGGAAAGAAAACACAGGAAGAAGGAAAGGAGAAGAGGAAAAGTTTGTTATTTGTGTGTGAGGTGGCACCCATCTCTATGCATTCTGTCCTGGTATCATGACCAACAGGCTTACCTTAAATGTGGTTGCAAGTGGATTTGCTGGTCAGTAGTAGTTTAGCATCTCAAAAAACATCCCTCACATGTCATTTCTGCTATAAGCAAGGCCACATGGAGTTCAACCCTTAGTGTGCATGTTGGCAATCTCTTTAGCTGCTGGACATAGACTGCAGTGTCCCTAGACATCATAAAATCAACTCACAACCCGTCTAACAGGTGGCATCTACCCAGATTCCCCTTGTGCCTATTTTTACAACCAGTTGGCCCTTTAAATTTAAATTTATTATTATTATTATTATTATTATTATTATTATTATTATTATTATTATTATTATTATTATTATTATTATTATTATTATTATTATTATTATTTAACCACACAGCTATCTACGCTGGATTTTATATTACCAATCACTAGTCGAACGCTTCCCAAGTGTTTAGGACTATGTGATGTATCAGTGAATTATGCGAGCAGATCCCAGTAAGGTGGCTTTCTGCATCTGACTGATGGTGACTTTGCCAACTCCAATTTCTTCTAAATACTTGCTTAGCTCTTTGGGCACCACACCCAGCATGCCAATTACCACTGGGACCACCTGTACTGGTTTATGACAGAGTCTCTGAAGTTCAGTTTTCAGATCCTGATATCAGGTAATTTTTTCAAGTTGTTTCTCGGTGACTCTACTATCACCTGGTATAGCAACATCAATGATCCACACTTTTTTCTTCTCCACAATCACAATATCCAGGGTATATTATTATTATTATTATTATTATTATTATTATTATTATTATTATTATTATTATTATTATTATTATTATTATTATTATTATTATTATTATTATTAACTGGCATTTACAGGCTCAGTAGCTCACTGCAAGACATTAGTAGGAGAAAGAATAAAATATTTCCTTACATGTAACTAAATAGATCAAACAGTCAGGTTACAAACATGACTGCTTATGTAGCAAAAGGATCTCAACAGACTTCGGGGGGGGGATAACTATTGGTTGGTGATGGATAGATTGAATGGCACCTAAATCCAGAAAAGTCTCTCTCTGTCAAACCTACTAATGCAGGCATGCCCAAACTTCGTCCCTCCTGATGTTTTGGACCACAACTCCCAGAATTCTAAGCTTAGATTGCCAATTGCAAAGGACTGTGGGAGGTGCTGTCCAAAACATCTGGAGGGCCAAAGTTTGGACATGCCTGTACTAATGGCAGTATATGAAGTTACAAAACCTCCGACACAGACTTGTCAAGCTATGTCCAACCTTTGTATGTGCATAACTATACCAAGGTGATGTCATGGTTGCATGGGAATGGTTGGGTTTTTTTCACATTCTAAGTGTTTTTATACTAAAGCAGTAAGTTATAACATGATTCTGGCAGAATCAGTTTTCCACTAAAAGGATGTACGGTATGATGTAAATTAGTATACTGTCTCTGCCAACAAAATGACAGATAGGAGAGGTGGAGTATAAATGGAAACTGGAACCCAACCTAAAAGGGCATTTTGGTCAGATTATTAATAATCAATTTAAAGGCTAAAATATATTCATATAAACTGATTTATGAAACCATTATGGCTAATAAACAAATTGCCAGCTACAGGATTTTTGCTACCAATTCATATATACAGTAAGACTCTGGATATGAACGTCTATCATTTTAAAACAGTTTTCACAACAGTATGTTGACCCGCTCAACATAATTAATCACAAAGGAAAACAAATGAAATCATGCCTGTTTCTGTATTACTGCACTTCAAGCAATACCTGAAAAATCCTCCGAAACCTACTTTTTGCAGGAAATCCTAAAGATTTTTAATGTACATATTACCAGCATGAAGGAAATCTAAGATCTGAATCTTCAAGTAGTTTAAAACACTGCATAAATTATTTTCCCCAGTGCTTTGGTTTCTACCTGATGTATAAAGACCAATGCCCTTTACCCCGTGACATCTCCATTGATGTACAAGAGATGGCTATGGTGGGAGAGAAAAATACCTTGGGTGGGTAGGTGGGTGACTAATTTTGGAACAAAAATCTGCTTCTGGCGCATTTTGCTTTCTCAGTTATGGGCCAGGTGATCAGCATATTTGTTATCAGAAGATTCATTCCCTAATACAGAGAGCTGATGACCCAAGGGTGTCGTATCTCAGAGCTGCAGAAATGAGTTTGGTATTACCAATAGATAACAGTTCATACCCCATTTACACAGTTAAATCAGTCTTTTATCTCAGTTGCATTTAGTAGGAAGTTGGAAAGCATTACTGTCTAGGCTGCAACTGTGCACTCTGTGTGTGTGTGTGTGTGTGTGTGTGTGTGTGTGTGTGTGTGTGTGTGTGTGTGTGTGTGTGTGTCTGTGTCTGTGTGTGTGTGTGTGTGTGTGTGTGTGTGTGTGTGTGTGTGTGTGTGTGTACATGTGCGCGCATGTGTAGTTTAAAAGAGTCTGTTCTTTCTCACTTTCATTAGAGTTGCTGCTGATAGGCTTTATATTATAATATGGAGGTTTACACCTCTAGATCACTGAGTTATTTATGTGAGCCACAGGTTGGAAGTTTGATTCCCCAAGGGAATTGTTGTGTGTGTAGGCAGCACATTCCCAAGGTGCACTCAGACAAAGGGCATGGTGAACGACTTCTGAGTATCTTTTTGGAATTAGGAGAGCATTGGAGGCAATCTGGATTATTGTCTGGTAGCACTCAAGTTTATTCTGTAACTTCATCCTAGAAAAGGAGTATCATATAATCTATGGCACAAACACATGCTGTGAGGGGAATGGAGTTGACAGGCCCAGAATTAGGGTCACCTGGGGCAAACATGGATTGTCTCACACAGGTACACTGACTTCCTTCTGGCTTCTGCAGAACATTGCTTTTGAAAGCCACCTCATTCCACGTGCTCCATCCAGCAGGGGGAGCACACGGCATAGTACAAAGTACCAATACTATTTTGTCATTTAGTGCCCCCTTCAGCATGGCGCCCAATACCCTGGAATGCCAGAAAAACAAACAAGCAGGCCCTCAGCAATAATTGGAGGCAAAAATGCCCCACTATGGGCCCCTCATGAGAAAGCAGGATTGTTTGGAAAAGACAATAATGCTAGGAAAGTTGGAAGACAGCAGGAATAGAGGAAGAGATAGATATCCCCCTTAAAGGAACCTACAGGCTTTTGTTTGTAAGAGCTAAGTAAAGTTGTTGAGGAGAAGACATTTTGGAGACTGTTCATTCGTAGGGTCACCACAAAGCAATAAGCCAATCCAAGTGTTCTGCTGATATACCACCCAATAGTGCTTAAACACTCTCTGGGTGGTTTACAGTTTATTTATGCTGGCTACACATTGCCCCTTCTCAGCAAGCTGGGTACTCATTTTACTGACCTTGGAAGGATAGAAAGCTGAGTCAACCATGAGCTGGCTACCTGGGATTGAACCCCAGGTCGTCAGCACAGTTCTAGTTGCAGGATAGCAGTTTTAAGCTCTGTACCATGAGGCTCATGAACAGAGGATGGTTAGGGCTGTTCAGCATTGGAATATGCTTCCACAGAGGGTGGTGGAGTCTCCTTCTTTGGATGTTGTTAAACAGAGCCTAGATGGCCATCTGTTGGGAATACTTTGATGGGGGTTCAGAATTGGAAGGGGGTTGGACTGGATGGCCCTTGAGGGCTCTTCCAACTCTATGATTCTATGATTCTATGATCCTTGGACAGTGACTTAAAAATAAGAGCTAGAAGGTGCCATTGTTTAAAATGTAATAACTCACATTTTTTGGAAAGTAATACATATTGAGGCTGAAGGCAATAGGAGTGGTTCACCCAAATCCATGGAAACGTGTGTGCCAGCCCTTGAGCATCTGGAGATCTCTCTCCCCAAATGGAGAAAAAAATTAAATGGAAGGTAGAAATGTTCAGGATCCAAAGTTCAGCACAGAAACAAGACAATATAGAGAGAAGACTCCTCAAATGTAGTTGATGAACTGACATTGGATCCTTTTCAACTTTGCAAAATGGCATTTCCTCCAAGGCATGCAATTCTATAACCTTGAGACGGCCCTCTGGAAAGCTAGGGATTCTATCCAAGTAGAAGAATGAGCTAGACAGATTCTTTTCAACAACAAATACCCACTTACTGGTTTGAAGAACAGTGGCTTTTCTTTGCCTTGAAAGGTTGGCTTTCTTTCCGGAGCTCATGCCAAAGTGGTTTGACTTGGATTGATAGGTACTGGCACAAGCAAAGCAAGGTCCTCTTAGTCTGAACCAGAGACCCTTGTGGGATTTTGGAAAAGCAATGACCAGAGAAGGCAGCCACTGAACGTTCTCACGTCTATTGCTTTGTATATTCATGGCCATGTTCCTACCTTTGTGCAATGATGAAAACACTACCAAAAAGCTCAGCATTGGCTGTCCATTGCTCAAGAACAATGAGAGACCACAGATGACACATGTTTATACATTTTTTCTCTAAAGCTTTATTTATAGCAGCTAATATGTACTTTGGCTAACCCTGCTATAGAAAGAGAATGTGGGTTTTGGTCTTTTCTCACACAAAAGGGAGACGTTAATTGGCTGTGTTTACTGAAGAGCTATGTGCTCGGCAGCAGTTCTGGGGTGAAGAATGGAAGGGTTACCAAGACAAATGAGGTGGCCCTTAGAATGAATATTCTGCAGAAACCAGAAGGAAGTCAGAGCAGCTGTGTGCAAAAAGGACAGGGGCACAAAATAAAAAAAGGGAGTGAAAACACATACTTGAGAAACTCTTAGAAATATTGTCTTCTTATATTTTCCACCATTGCTACTGCTCGAGGGAGAGAGTTTCTATATGGCTAAGCTGGGGGGAAAGGGAGTTCCCAAGATAATATGTTTATGACCCCACCCTACCCCACCCCACCCCTGCCACCTTTCTCAGCAGCTAGGGTTGGTCTGGTGCCGGGGTGTTGACTGCAGCCCCGGGGCATGGTTCTGCTTCTCTATGTGGGGAGGCAAATCACAAACTCAACAACACTGGAGGAAACAAAAATCTGGTTTATGTGTGTGAGGTGGCTTTAAAATATGAGCACCCATCTCCATCATCTGTTCACCACTCCTCTCCTCCCAGAATCTTTCTATTTGAGACAGTTGTCTGGCTCCACCTCAGGTTGGACCAGCCCTATCCAAGCTCCTGTTTTTTTGTAAGCTGTCTAATCTATTGCTTGTAAACACAGATAAGATGAATAAAACGAAGCTTTCTGAGAGGAACGCAGCAGTTTTGTGCATGCGTGTCTGCTCAGCTGGCTGAGAAAGGCATTTGTCTCCCTGTGTCTGTTTTAAGTTCTGTAACCAAGGTCAGCTTGGCTTCAAAACCTCTCCAGCGAATTCCCAACACAAAGTGGCTTACAATAATGAGGGACATTATACAACCCAGATAATTTAAGACATATTCACCTTAACTTCAAGTTGAAGTTTCCTTAGACTTTCCATCAGTAGCCCCATATAGAGCTCATTACAGTAGTCCAGCCGGGATGCCACTAGGGCATGTGTGACAGTGGTTAGAGCAAGTTTCTCAAGAAATGGGTGTAGCTGGTGTAATTGTTTACTGGCTGCTTTATTTCAGGATGAGGTTATTACAAGGTTATCATGGTTGAGAGCATCCTGGAGACCCAACTCAGTCTTGGCTAAACAGAAGATAGAAGAAACCCAGATTCTTCTGACATTGATAGATCAGGTTAAGCAGAAGACTTTGATTATGTTTAGAGGGGATGGATACACAGTTCAAGCAAAGAAATCAAGTAACCAGCCCCAGTGAATGAAATTAACAACAGTTAAATGGTCAAGTAGCATGTGAACTTGTTCTATAATTCTTCTTACTCATGAATTCAGATTTTGTGATTCCATTAATATTCACCTCACAGAACCACCTTTTAGGTTTTTTTTTTTTAAAAAGAAGCCTTTAAACATTGCATTCATCCCATGTTATAAACACATTTTCATTGTCTGAATAATTCACAGGTCCTTTGGGCCAGGCAACTAATGAAATGTTCTGACAGCCCACTGGTATCCATGAACTAACATTTGAAAGATATTTCCAACAAGTGAGATTTTCTAGAATAATCTGGCTATAAACTAGTCTGACTTAACACATACTAGTTACCCTGTATTCAGCAGGACAGGTTAGCCTCATCTTGAGTACTGTGTCCATTTATGGACACTATACTTCAAGAAAGATGCTGACAAATTGGAACATGTCCAGAGGAGGGCAACAAGGATGATTAGGCAGCTGGAAACCAAGCCCTATGATACATGATGATATCCAAGCCCCAGATAATGAGTAATGCATAATAAAAGGTTCTCAATAAATATTCTTAGTCTTTGAAGACTTTGTTTCAACCTGGATAATAAAGATTATTTCAAACCTGAGAATAAAATTTTCAAGATGGTGCTGTGAGGTGTCTGGTTTCCTTTGCCGGCTTTGTGTTAAAATGTATTTGGGGATGCTTTGCCAAATATCTTTTGGATTGCTATTAGATAAATGATCTGGACCCAATATGCAAACCACTCAGGTTGAAGGAGGAGCAGTGGGATAGGCGGGATAGATCCTTTGGCACCACTTTGGCTGCAATTGATAAGCAGCTGTTCCCACATCTGCTGTACTGTTGAATCTGAAGCAATATCCTAATGGCAGCTTCAATACCTCTTCCTGCAGCAAAGAGGGTAGAAAGCTGTACTTAGGATTGTGTAGTAAAAGCTAATATATGACCTGGAGCTGCAAATAGAAATTTTGGCATGTAGGACAAGTGGCATCATTTTTACCCATTCTGTTTTGAGGCATGGCAATGAGTCCTCATGGGGGTGGTGGAAGGGAGAGGAGAATGTGGTAGGAGGAAAGTGAATATGATCAGGAACTGTTCATTTAACTAACACTGACCAGTAGATTAACCTCTAGATCAGTGTTGGCAAATCTATCACACAAGTGCCAAAGGTGGCACACAGAGCCCTTTCTGTGGGCATGTGACATCACCTCAAAACAGCCACAGCACTTCCCCCTCTGCTCAGAGCACATCACTGTGCTCCATGAAGAGAGACAGGTGAAGGCAGCGGTTTTTTGGCTCCTCTGTAGCCCCAGCCACACCAGTTTTGGAATGCCCAGATTGATGTGGCTGGAGAGTAAACTGGGGCTACAAACAAGCCCAGAAGCCTCCAACACCCCCACACCCCTGGCTTGCTCAATGGTGTAGCACCTCATCTGCCTCTCTGCCCAGTGCAGAGAGGTAGTTAGGGTGCTACTTTTCAGGAAAGCGAGGATCAAAGAGCTGGTTTTTTGAATTACCCATGCCCAGCAAGGGTGCTGTGGCCGTGGGAAATTTAAAAACCTGCTCTTTGATCCTTGCTTTCCCGAAGGGTAGCACCCCTGCTCTGCAGTCCTTACTTTCTTGAAGGGTAGCACCCTTCAGGAAAGTGAGGGATCAAAGATCAGGTTTTAAAATTTCTCTCAGCCACAGCGAGGGTCCTGTGGCCATGGGAAATTCAGAAGCCTACATCGCTTTACTGAAAGGTAGCACTCCTGCCCTTTGATCCTTGCTTTCCCGAAGGGTAGCACCTTTTGGTAAAACAAGGACCAACATGCAGGTTTTTGAATTTCCTGTGGCCACAGCAGGTTTGCTGTGGCTGAGGGAAATTCATAATCCTGCTCTCCAATCCTTGCTTTCCTGATGGGTAGCACCCAAACCATTTGTATCCCGGGGTACCACTGTATTTAGGTTAAATTGATATATTGGCACTTTATGAAAAATAAGTGGGTTTTGAATTGCAGTTTTGGCACTTGGTTTCTAAACAGAGCACCATCAATCTTCTAAATTTTGACAACCTCTACATTCTCATGACTTGAGATGGGCTACTGTGTCCTGGACAAAGGCATAATGGAGATAACTTGAAATGTGTGTCTGTTTCAGAATATTCAGAGTCCAACTCCCGGCACCAAGAAACTACACAAAGTTGCTGGCAAGCATTTTAGATGTAGCTTCCTGCATGTGATGTAAAGGTGCAGATATATGGTTGGATTTGACAGTCTTCACCAAAATTGGATAATAGCCTGAATAGGCTTGTTAGGTGGAAAATGGACTGGATAGGTTCATAGACGGACCATGATCTGAATAGGCTCATTAGGTGGATAATGGTCTAGGGTGCATGAAAGTTCCACCTATATGACCTTTCCCAACACCCATTAAGTATGGGTCATTAGCTATGGCTCTCTTTTACTTGTTATTTTTCTCCCATACTCAGATTTCTGCCTTGGGGATTCCCAGTGAATTTTGGAGGTGAGAGTTATTGAGATATGACAGACACATCCCAAATGATAACATCAGCAAGGCATACAGGGAAATGTCTCAGACAAGTTTGCGGACAGAGACTTGAGTGTGCTTTACCCCTCATTTAAGTTTTTGTAACACAAGTCCTAATCTACATTTTCCTTGAAATCAGCAAAGGAGTTGTCCCCTTTAAGTTTCAATGCATATTAGATTTTTAAGACGCTTTCTAAAAAAATCTGTATGGATGGTATTTCTTTTCCTGGTGCAAGTTCCAGAGGCCAAGAAGGTTAATACAATGTATCAGTGCAAACAGATTAAAGTTTTAAATTTTAAATGCAAAAAGAGGGAAATAGTTTGGGATGCATGCAAATACTCACAGATCCATGCCCCCTCAAGGGACTGTTCTCCTTTGCAGGGCCGGTGCTAGGTTTTTTGTGCCCTAGGTGAGGAGTGGTGGGTGGGCGTGGGGGTGGGGTGGGGGGCAGGGGTGGGCAGGGGTGGGCAGGGGTGGGCAGGTGGGGGGCAGGGGCAGGGATGGGCGGGGCAGGGGGCAGGGGGCAGGGGGCAGGGTGGGGTGAGTGGGCAGGGGGGCGGCAGGCAGGGGATGGGGGCGGCGGGGCGGCAGGGGACGGCAATGGGCACGGGGGTGGGCAGCGATGGGCGCGGGCGGCGGGTGGCGCCAGGCAGCGATGGGTGGATGGTGACGGGCAGCTGGCAGGCGGTGGGGGGACGGACGATGGTGGCCAGCGGTGGTGGTGGGGCGACGGGAGGCGGCAGGCTGTCCAGCGCCCTCTCTCCATTTTGGCGCCCTAGGCAACTGCCTAGTTCGCCTTAATGGAAGTGCCGGCCCTGCTCCTTTGCACCTTTCATTAATCCTCTACATTCTCTTATTTGCTCTGCTGCTGCCTGTGTATCCATTTCAACCTTAACTTCCCTTGGAGTGCCCAAAGTTTATAAACTGCTGTCTAAATTATTATAGCTCAGCACAGGTGCAGACTACGTGTTGGTGTACCTTTTGGCAAGAGACATCCCCCTTTGCTTCTGCTACTACTACTTTCATATTGAACCCAGATTATTTACCACTGTAATAAAAGTAATCCATGTAATACTTTTAGCTGTGACAATGACTCAGTGTACCTCTTTATGCAAGCTTCCATGGACTTCTGGCACACATTTTTTACCAGAGCAAAAAATTCCCATCTTCTCTGGTAGGTCTTGGAAAACTTGCTAAAGGGGACATAACTGTTTTTTTTAAAGCCCGGTGGCCGTGGGGACAAGATTTTTGGAAACACTTTATCTTGAAATTTGATCAGCATTTTAAAGGACGTGTGATAGAACCCTTTGTCAGCCACAACAGGGCAGGATTCCTGCACGCTTGAAGGAGGCAATAGTAAAATCACTGTTTAAAAAGTCCTCTTTAGAACAAAGAATACTGAGCAACTACTGACCGGTATCTAAAGTCCCATTCTTGGGTAAAGTCCTAGAGTGGGTTGTGGCCTCACAGCTCCAGAGGTTTCTGGATGAAATAAACTATCTGGATCCAGCTAATCAGGCTTCAAGCCTGGTTATGGGACTGAGATGGCAGTGGTTGCCTTGGTAGATGACCTGTGCAGGGAAATGGATAGGGGATCAGTTCAAGAACATGCTATTAGAACAAATGTGGTTAAGGCTAGAATAGAAAAATCAGCTGAGTACCCCACATGTAGACTCTGTAAAGAGGAAGATGAAACTATCAACCATATATTGAGTTGTTGCAAGAAAATTGCTCAGACTGATTACAAGCAGTGCCATAATGTAGTTGCTCAAATGGTCCACTGGAATTTGTGTCACAACTATCATCTGCCCGTAGCAAAGAACTGGTGGGATCATATGCCTGAAAAAATGATTGAAAATGAGCATGCAAAATTACTTTGGAACTTCCAAATACAGACAGACAGGGATTTGGAGCATAATACCACCAAGAGCTCAAAAAGCATGGACCAAGTTTAGCTTTCCTGGATGGAAATTCCACAATGTAATAGGTGCACAGAGTTTCTATGCCTTGTGTACCTACCTATCTACACTTGCGAGGTCGTGGAATATGTAATAGGGCCTTTTTTAAAGACTGCAAATTCAGAGCTGGCTCATATGAGAGGACGTGATCTTTCAGATAACCTAGTTCTTAATCATTTAAGGTTCTGTAGGTCAACCAGGACAGAGTTTTAAGCTGAGGCTCCAGTACTTTGGCCACCTCATGAGGAAAGAGGACTCCTTGGAAAAGTCCCTGATGTTGGGAAAGATTGAAGGCAAAAGGAAAAGGGGGAGACAGAGATTGAGATGGTTGGATGGTGTCATCGATGCAACAAATATGGTTTTATTTATTTATTTATTTATTTAAATACTTATATACTGCCCATCTTCCAGAGGAACTCTTAGTGGTTTACAACAGAGTAAAAGCAATAACAAATGGCAAATTAAATAGGACATCATTAGTAAACAATAAAAGAAATCAATAGCAAGATGGTGGGACAGGAAAAACAAACAAACAAAAACTTAACAGTCACCAAATGCCTCACAAAAAGCATGGTCTTTAAGGCCTTTTTGAAGGCTGGCAGGGACAGTGCAAGACACAACTCACTTGGGAGATGGCTCCATAACACAGTACCAGCCACAGAGAAGGCCCAGTTACAGGTGACCGTTTTCCGAGGCTCCCTGGGTGTGACCACCCGAAGTGAGTGCGCCTGCGACATTCTGGTTGGTCGGGCTGAGGTTGATCGTTGAGAGATTCGCTCTGCCAGGTATTCAGGTCCCAGACCATGGCCTTGAATCTTATTCGAGACGCAACGGGTAGCCAAGGCAAACAAGCCAGTACTGGGGTGATGTGGTTGTATTGACACACACACACCACTATCTGGCCGCCACATTTTGCACCCGCTGAAGTCGTCGAACAAGAGTCAAGGGCAGCCCCATGTAGAGAGTGTTGCAGTAGTCTATTCTTGAGATCACCAGCGCTTGCACAACAGTTATCAGGGAGTCCTCATCCAGATACGGACAAATCTGGGCAATTTAACCAAACTCCGGGAGGCAGTGGAAGACAGGAAGGCCCAGCGAGCTCTGCTCCATGGAGTCACAAAGAGTCAGATACGACTGAATGACTGAACAACAGGTCAACCAGTGTTCTAAACTGAGCTTGGAAACACATTGGAAACCTGTAGAGATTATGATCTCTAGATGTATGGTGTCTGAACTGTGATTCAGAGTGATTGAACCTGCATATGTACCTGTAACTTCAGTATCTCTTTGCTTTCCTTGTGCAACCTCAAACTAGATGATTGAACAAGCTAGAACAATTTTATGTTTCTGAAAAACCTTTAACATGCACAATGAAAAGCAATCTTAGAATGTGCTACATGACCTAGTTTCCCGATTTCCTTCTTTTCACTCACTCCTTTGCTGTGCTTGTATTTATGCTAATAACATCATTTCTATTTCCCTCCCTGTTATACATATTTTGTATTGCTTGCATTAAGGAAGCTTAATAGCATTAAGCATGATTGATTTATCAATCATGGCAAGATTTATAGAACTATTGTGGATGAATACAATGGCTAACATCAGCCTTTGAGTACAGAACTGCTGTGTTCACTTAAAAAATTCATTTATGCTCTCACTTTCTCAACTGGGTGAGAACAAACTTGAGAGGATTTGAGGCTTTATATTGTAAATAATCCTCATCCTAATATGAGCATAAAAGAATGCTAAGAAAATATGCCACTATTGGTTTATATTGGCTTTTCATAGAGTGTAAGCTAATCTAAATATTTTATTGACTCATCATGAGCAATATGATGAATATTATAATGATATTTCTCTCCTAAGGTAAAAATTGGCTCAGATTATGTTAATATTTTGGAAAAGATTAAATCCAAATTGACTTCCCCCCCCAGAAAAAAGATATGTGTTAATTCTTGTTTTACAGCACTGGGGTGACAAGATTTCTAGAATTTATCTGCAGTAAGGGAATGAATTTTAAACATTAAAAAAAAAACCAGCCCAGTTGGTAGTAATGTTTATAAAGATACCATCATTATTATGTGCCATGAAAGCTCCAAGTTATAAAAGGAAGCTTGAAGGCTAGTGGTGCTTACATCATAGTAGCCCTACTGCCCAAACCAACATGGCAGGTTGTATCACTTCGGTTTTAATAACAAAACATATAAAAGAACTCGGATGATCATCTACACCAGGCATGTCCGAAGTCAGGCCCGGGGGCCAAATGCAGCCCATTTTCAAATTTTGAGTGGCCCGCAGCCTCTTCTCCCTGCTAGCTCAGCCTGTCACACATCCCCACCAGCTGGCCCCTCCCTATAATGGATGATCAGAGCTGGCCCAACCCACCCGATCCTCCCTGCCACTCTCACTCCAGGTGGCCACCCCTAGGGAGGCCCGTAGGGTAGTAACCCGCAAACGGGCCTTCTTGGTGGCCTGCCCAGCGCTTTGGAATAAATTACTGAGCGAGATATGCCAGGTTCCTTCACTGGCATCCTTCAGGAAAGCCGTTAAAACCTGGCTGTTCAGGGATGCCTTTGGCAACCATTAGGGTTGAACCAAGTCCTTTTTTTTGTCTAGTTTCATGTCGCTTGCCTAATACCTTTTTATCCTTTTAACTGATGATTTGTTTTTAACCTTTTGTGTGAACTGCCCAGAGTTCCCTTTGGGAAATGGGAGCAGTATATAAATGCAAAAATAAATAAATAAATAATGGAGATGTCAGCTTGCAGTTTTTCAGTTTGCCTGCCCTCCTTGCCTCCACCCATCCTGGCAACCACCTGCCCAGCCTACCTGCCCCCGGCTCCGATGCTGCATCCTCCTCCTCACCTCCTTGCATGTCCTAGAGCAGGGATGGTGAACCTATGGCATGCGTGCCAAAGGTGGCACGGAAAGAGCTTTTGCCTGGCACACGACATGCTCCTTGCCCCCCACTTCCCCCTCTGCTGGACCAGACATGAGGAATTTGTGGAGGGGGAAGGGGGGCAGGGAGTATGTCAGGTGGCAGGCCAACCCTATTCTGGCCATTGCCATCGCCGTCCTTGCCGCCCCTGACCCCGCCTCCACCAACCCTGCCGCCAAGACCAACCCCATTCCTGCCCCTCTGGCCGCCACCTCCACCACTAACCCTGACCCCGTCACCCTTGCTGCCCTTGACCTCGCCCCACCCCTGACCCCCCGCTGCTGCTGATCCCAACCCCCCCACCGCCCCCATCCCCATCGCCATCGCCATCGCCCTTCCCGCCCCTGCTGCCACCAACCTGACCCCGCCTCTGTCACCATTACTGCTGCCATCCCTGCCCCTCCCACCACTGCCGACAATGACTCTGACCCCACCCCCTCCGTAACCCTTGCTGCCTTAGCTCCCTACCCCCCGCTGCCGCCGATCTCGACTGCTGCCACTGCCATCGCTGCTGTCATGTTTGGGCACTCGGTGACAAAAAAGTTCACCATCCCTGTCCTAGAGGTTTGTCCAAAGTCCAGCCCAGGGGCCAAATGCGGCTGAATGGTCAGCCCGCACACATTTTCACCTCACCAAATCTGGCCCTCCTTGTAAAAAGTTTGGACAACCCTAAATACACCAACACAAAATCTCTTCTTTGAAAGCCTGACCATCTTTTAATTTTACACAAAGTATCTGAATTTCTCTTCCCTGCTGCAAACTCAGGAAATAAGCTCTTTTGCTCTACAGATGATAACATCTGACTGTGCAAGGGGACATAGAGTGAGAAAGTGCTTCAAAGTAACTTGAGGACTCCCTTCCATGCCTTTTCAGTACTCTTTTGAGTAGGCAGCCTATTGAGTAGGTTGTGGGCTCACGAGGCAGATCTTTAATAACAAAAAAAAGTTCAAGAAGTTCATAAATTCATCATGCTTCTCAAGAGGTTGCTTTCATGTTTTTCATATTATACCTTCATTGGCCTTGAAGAGATGAGAACAGTTATAGCCATGACAATCCATATATTCTGCTGCAGCTGCTTCATTTCACTGCAGGTTAAGGATTAGTGTTTTTTTTGTTTTTTGTTTTTTGTAAAGAGAAGGCACAAACTGACATTTTTAAGGGCAGCAACTGTGCGTTATTTTCTTTACCTTGAGGAATTCAAAGGGAGTGACTGGTACATGTGTATGCCTTGGCTTCATAGAAATTAGTGAATTGCACTGGACAAAATGGATCCCAATTCAATGAATTGGAAAACAGCTTAATCCAGCTTGAACTGGTTCAGAGGACATCTCCTTCAGGTTAGGTGTGAACCAATTCTTAGTTGGGAAATCCAAAACGGTTACTTCACGTCCACTCTCGCCCCATGTTGATGTCGGTCGCTGTCACGTGGTCTTCTTGTGGTTCTGTCCCTGTTCCTGTGTACGCATGGGCGTGATTGATGATACTGGCATGACTGTTTCCGCACATCCTCATTCCGTGATGAGATGTGAAATTCCATGCCTTTGTTCTCCATTTTTTGTCCAGCCCGACCTTCCGTTTTTCGATGTTTCAATTCTCTGAAGCCTTCCCTTCAATGTGTTATGAAGCTAAGTTTGAGGTATTTGTCTTTTAATCTCTCTGCACTGTTTTGATGGCTCCATAGGGAATGTACTGGCGAATGGCACTTCACACTCCTGCCACTAGATGGAGAATGGCACGTTGCGTGATGAGCCTTACCTCACTGGCACTCGTATCGGAATGAGAAGTGAGATGAGGAGATTCCCGAGGCCAGCTAGGGAAATCTCTCATCCCACTTAGATCGCAGTTCAGGGGGCGTGGTCTGGACGAACTCCGCTCATCCCGCAATGGATGTGCGGTTAGATTTCTTTGTACCAGTCCCCAGTGGGACCGTGAAGAGTCTTTCTCCAATTGGCTTTCCATGGAAAATGACACATGGTTATATGAATCT
Source organism: Phrynocephalus guinanensis (assembly GCA_037367245.1). NCBI lineage: Eukaryota > Metazoa > Chordata > Lepidosauria > Squamata > Agamidae > Phrynocephalus > Phrynocephalus guinanensis. The sequence continues at coordinate 21,824,834 of CM074741.1, forward strand.
CTTCCTGTGTGTCTGATGCTCACAGAAATGCTAGGATGATAGTATGGTGTTATGTTTGCAAGTTTTACCCCCACACACCCCAAAACACCCCAGTTGCTGTGATATTCTTCTTATCTACTTTTAAGAAACCTGACCAAAATGTTATTTTTTTTCTTGCACCGGTATGAAATTTGCCGAGGCACTTGCTCCTTTTGAAAGGGACAAATTGCCAAGTTTCAGAAGGATAAATGCAAATATTTGGGGGCAAAAGCAGAGTTCACAGTTTGGGAGTCTCCAGGAGTGGATGCACTTCTTCTCCTATATTTCATGGACAATTCTTATACAGAAAAAAGAGATGAAGCCAGGACACTTAGAAGCATAAAGTATTTGTTTTTCCTTGCAATTTGATTTTACTCTAGTTTATGAGTACGTAGAGGAGCTAACAATTCACACTGGAAAACACACACACACACACAAAGCCATATTATATAAAACCACACACAAAACCATATTATATAAAAATATAAAATGACACATCTAATATCACAAATTCAATTACACTTAGGCATGCCTAGCACTACACATTGCTAATGTTTGCTGGATCCTCTGTGTGATGTAGTGGATAGAGTGACAGATGAGGGCATTTGATGGGTGTGGAGACCAAGGTAGCACAGGTCTTAAATATTTAGCATACAGTATTTTCTGAGCAAGCACCTAATATTTTACAATTTGGGTGAAATGAATTAGGAAAAGAAAAAAAAAACCTCTGAACATTGGATTTATTATTTCATGATCCCTTCCTGGAAATGCTACGATTGAAGAGCCCTGATTAAAAACTACAGCTGCCAACCACAAAGCTACAACCTTTTCTCTGTCTCCCTCATTGACCCAACTTGTTGATAGCATAAGGGCTATATGAGTAGTAAGGACGTGGGAAGACACACATATTACAAGTGACTCTACAGAGTTTCACCTGCAACTTGTAATAGTCGGTCTTATTTATGGATCAGTTGAGAACAACCCTCTCTAATGATGAGAGTCCATTGCAATTTGATGAGTAACACATAAAGAGAGATTGTATCTCTCTGTTTCTCAAAATCTAGATGGCAAATTTATCTTCAGAATCAGGAATGTTCAGCCTTGAATTTGTTCAGTAGAACTCACAACTCAGCCAATTCAAGCATCTTTCAAATGTGCCCAATCCAGCCTGATGTAGTTCATGGTTTATTTCAAATTTTCAATACAAAGTATGATGTGTTAAGATATTTGGTTTTTAATATTAATTAGAGGCATTCCATAAGAGCAAGCCATCCTTATTTGATCATGGGTGCCACTGGGCCAATCTCTATCTGTCTCTCTTAAGATAATCCAACTCATGGCTTAGTCGGGAAAGTAAAATTGAGAGGAAGGGAAAGTGACCTACAGTTCCTTGAGGTATCTGAGGGAAATTTGAGATATCAATGAACAAAGTAACAAAAGGAGAGGATAAAACAGCATTTTGAACTGACATTTGGGATATTTTTTAATAATAATTCACATCATTTGTGGAGATTCTCAGTCATCCAGGTAAGGATATCCAGAAGTTGAGTCATGGCAACTGGACTTCTTTTCTTACAAGATTGAAATATTTTGCTACTCATTCAAGTAGCTTTGTTAGCTTCATCATTTGAAATAGCTTTGACTACAACAATGCTACTAGAGATGGGCACGACTCAAAAAATGGTGCTTCGTTTGTCGTTTGTCGTTTGTCGTTTAGGGGGTCTGTTTCGGTTCGTTTTCATTTTTCATGAATTTTTTTGCAAAAAAAAATCATTTTCATTTCGTTATGTAATGAAACGAAAAAATGAAAATGAAAATGAAAAATTGCTTTTTCGTTAGCATTCATTACAGTTCAATGTATTTGCCGCAACGAAAATGAAATGCACGACAAAATTTCTGTTGTTTCGTTTCGTTTCGTTTCATTTTGGAGACAAAATTTGTTTTTCGTTTCGTTACATAATGAAACGAAAAAATGAAAACAAAAATGAAAAATTGCTCATTTCGTGCCCATCTCTAAATGCTACTAGGATGAGTAGTGAAGCATTTCGATCTCACAAGAAAAGAAGTCCAGTTGCCATGACTCAACTTCCAAATAATTCACATTACCTCTTATTTTTGGCCATGCTGACTGGGGCTGAAGTATCTGGAGAGCCTAAGGCTGAGAAAGCCTGGACACAGAAACACTTACAAATGTTTCTTTTAAAATACTGTATATATTGTGTCACCAGTTGTTAATATGGGAAAACAGGTACATCGTGAAGAGGATGTGCAATTAGAGGCATCCATACTGTCCTTGCTTGTGGCAGTCTGCTTTCATATCTAGATCTCCTTTGCTGGATCTGGAAATGTATTTATCCCTAAGTACATTCGCTTCAAAGTGAGCTCTACAACAGGCCCCATTAACAAGTAGCTTTCCAGAGAATGTTGGACTTCACTTCCGTCAGCCCTTGACATGCAAACCAATGGTCAGGAATGCTGAGGGTTCCTGTCCAACATCATCATAAAGAACAGACTTTGCCCACCTCCAAACTGCACCTCAAGGCGCAGTGGTTAAAACTGCTGTACTGCAGCTGTAACTTTGCTCAGGACCTGGGGTTCAATCCCAGGTAGCTGACTCATGGTTGAGTCAGCCTTCTATCCTTCTGAGGTTGGTAGAATTAGTACCCAGCTTATGGGGATGGGGGGAATATGTAGCCTGCATAAAATAAATTGCCCAGAGAGTGCTTTAAGCTCTATGACATGGTATATAAGCAGAACACTTTTACTTTTTGCTCTAGTAGGGTGGCCAAATAAAATGCCTTAAAGGTTTCGCTGCTGAAAAACAAAAGCCAATGAATTTTTAACTTGTAGTTGTTCACCACCCAGCATCTTCTCATAGAAGTTTTTTAAGGTTTATTATGCTCTTAGAAAATGTTTATTGCCTTTTAAATTTAAAATTATTGTACCAATTATCCAAGCTTTGTAATATCTTCCAGAATGGAAATGCTGAACTGAGACCTGTTTAGAGTACATATATAATTAAAATGAATTAAAATGTGATTAGATGGGATATTAAGTCTTGATAGTAGGTTTATAATTTTAAGAGAAGGGCAATAAAGACAATTGGATCACAACCACATTTGCACATCTTGAAGCGTAGTGTACTCCAATATTTATTAGCCAAAGAATATTGACTTTACTACACAATATGAGGTAAGCACATTAAAAAGCATGCTAATTTATATAAACATACTGAAGCAGTACGTAGATTATATACCATGCCTAAGACCCTGTTATTCTTGTGTAGCCTAACTGCAGATAGTGAGACTACACTAAAGTAACAGGTTTTAGGACTGCAGTTTGGCAGTCTCTTTGGAATGGACGCATGAGATAAAGACAATGAGACTCACTGCAGCTTCTTTATTAGGGCAGTGGTCCCGTGGTCCAGATAGCACATGCCAAAATGTGTGTGTATGTGTGGGTGGGTGGAATTACCATTGCAGTCTCAAATCATGCATGATGTTGGCTTTATGTTTTCTTTTGCCTGTTATGTTTAAGGCGCCTGGTAATCATTTCTGACACAATGCAAGGCAGGAGACCCCAAATGCCAACCAACCTAATAGGAGCTCTTTGGAGACAATGCCTTATATTTCCCAAGTGTGGATGGGATGGAAATCATGGGGACAAAGCCTGAATATGTACTCTCAGTGGTGAGAATCTATGCATGGGGAGAAGTGAAAGGAAGATTTTTTTAACTGCAAGTAGGTCACATATGCAGATATTACAAATACAAGATTATTACTGGTCATCAGCACTTCCTGAAAAATGGCAGCCTCTCAGGGAAAGACAAGCTGTTCTTTCATGGGTTTCTTTGATCAGTAGTTAATGCATATGTGTAATCACTTGCTCTAATCTAGAATTTTCAATAAAAGACCCTATAAAAGGGTCTCTGTGTCTTTGTTTGGAGTAATCCTCCCCCTGTACTTGCTGCGTTGTGTTGGGACCTCTCTGCTTTTGAAAGCTATAAGGCATTTATATTGAGACTCACTCTTTTTGTCAGACCACCCCAAATGGCCTGTATCTCAACTTCCCTGACACCTCCTTTTTGCAAAGTTTCTTTGCCAGGCTTCAAGAGCCGATATGCCCACAGCCTGCACACATTTGAGCTCTGTTCACAGTTTCAGGTAAAATCTGGAGGGCACCAAGCTGTGGTCAAGCTGTGGTCAACTCCAAGCATTCAGCATATGTGGAGGTGCTGTGAATGAAAAGTGCAGTAAAATTTGCAGAGTTTTGAATTTCTGGCAAAAATTCCTTTTGCTACACAGAAGTACTGAGATTTACAGAAAACAGCTGCAGCTTCCTTAGAGCCATCCCTTTCTCATTAACTGGCACTTACAGTCTCATAACTCAGTCTGAGATGAACTGTATGTAGTAGAAAAAATACAAATAAAATTCTTTACCTGTATTTGCTTAAATCTATGAAATTGTGTATGCTGCTTTCTTTATTGCACTCATAACCAGAAAAAGTCCCTATAAGGGGAAATGGACCTGTAATTTGATTTTTGAACCTTGATGGCTGTGTATGCGTGCCATGAAGGTTCATACACAGCCATCAAGGTTCTTCTAGATTTCATGGACAATTGGGAATCACTGCTCTAGATTCTGCTATCAGGCAATGAGTGGAAATCATGAGAATCTCACACCACACACCAAGTGCACGAAGGCTATTGCCCGCTGGAGAACAAATAGCTCTCCCCAAAACAGCAGTTGTAGGAAGTAGCTCTCTGATAATGGGGCCCGATAGCAGATTCTAGAGCAGTGGTTCCCAGCCTTGGCCCGCTAGATTTCTTTGGACTAAAACTCCCATAAATCCTGGCTGACACAAAGCTAGTGGTGATGGCTTCTGGGAACTTTAGTCCAAGAAGTTAAGGAACCAGTGTTATTTATTTATTTATATTTTTCTTTATAGACTGCCCAACTTTCCAAGGGAACTCTGGGCGGTTCACAACCTAGTATGCACAAGAAAGCAAATGCAATGAATCCACATAATAAAACATATCAAGGACATGCAAAACCGAATCCAAAAGAGAGCAATAAAAATACTAGATGGTGGTGAATAAACCAAATGGGCAAACAAATAACAAAGTCAGCAAACATTCAACCTCCTTGGTCACCAAAAGTGTCCTTAAAGAGACAGGTTTTTAGCAGCTTCCTGAAAGATGAGGGGGGCTCCAAAGACCTAATTTTGCTAGGGAAGCGATTTTATCATATTGGACCAGCCAATGAAAAAGCACGGTTCTGGGTGGAGGTCTTTAGAGCCTCCTGCGGAATAGCAACTCTGAGCGACAGGGCCTGCACTATTCTGGTGGGCCAGGCCATAGTTGACCTTGGGATGATATGCTCTGACAGATATTCTGGTCCCAAGCCATGGAGAGTTTAGAAGTACAACCTTTGTTAAAAGTACAACCTTTCGAAGGCAGGAAAGGAAGTTAGCCATTGTTTTTCCCTGAAGTTGCAGTTGGGCTGTCAGTTACAGTCTGTAAAATAAATAAATAATAAAATTAAATTTAAAAGGTAGCATGGATTAAAAGAGCAGTGTTTGCGGTCCTTTTTCTCAGTTTTAGTGTCTAGACATGCATATCACACAGTATATATCAAATGATTTTCCACTTGATGCAAACCACTCATGCCATGAATACATTAAAATGAAAGCAAAAACTACACTGAGGACAATGTGAAGTGTCAAACCTCCCCGCCCCCCAATGAATTCCACCACACCCCATACACAGAGCCAAAGTTTCTGAACAGAATGTGGTGAAATTGATTCTGATATATTTATGCTTTCACATCAGAAAATGCTAGAATACACACTTAGGACAAATAGCTACCACTTTTAAAATGTACTGTGGCTTTTTCAAGTTCAGTATGGAATCCATCAGCCTGAAAATAAGATTGAGCAAGGAGTCATTTGGGGAAGTGGGGAGTCATAGCGGAAGGAGAGAGAGAGAGAGAGAGAGAGAGAGAGAGAGAGAGGATGATGTCATGCTTGACTCCCAGAGTTCTCTCGCTTGTGGAGAAATTGAGATTTAAATTTCAAATGTCCATCCTTTCTTTCTTTTTTATTCCCCTTGAGCAACAAAGAAAAAGTCAGCCATGCATTTCTATGGAGATTGTTTGTGAAGCATAAAGCATGCCTACTTCTCTCAAGTTCAGAGAAATTCCAGGAGTGTCAAATTATTATCGGTATTATTTTAGTTCTTGCATAAAGCCCACACTGGCTGAAGGGCTATGAAATTTGTTGCCCAGAAAAATATCCCCCCCACACACTAAAGTCTGAACAGTTTTAATCTGAGTTTGGTTTTTTTTGGAAGGAGATCACCAAAGGCTTATTGTTATTCTATATACTTCTATTTATGAAGACAGCTGAGCATTGGTGGACAGACAGTGCTAAGCTCAGATCTCTGTGTTTGCACTTTAACTCAAAACTGCAGCTGTCTTTTGTTCTCCTGGAACAGAGACGCCTAAAACACTTGGTTCCCTTAGCTGAGATAATGACACTTTCTCTGTTTAGTTTTTACAGATCAGGACACTCTCAGAATAAACCAGGATAAAGAAACTCTTAACTCTTAAGGAGCCTTATGGTGCAGTGATTATATGCTGTTCTGCAGTCAAGACTTTGGTCATGATGTGAATTTGATCCCAAAAGGCTCAGGTAGCTGGCTCAAGGATGACTCGGCCTTCCATCCTCAGTTTAGCTTCAGTAAATTAAGCACCCAGCTTGTCTTGGAGAGGGAGGTGTACTACACAATTAAATTGTAAATCATCTGGAGCGTGCTTAAAGAGCCATGAGGCAGTGTATAAGCAACAAAGTTTGTTTTGCTTCAAGCCCCCATGGTAAACAGTCAATCATCTGCGCCTTGCATAAGAAAAGGATGTTTCCCGGCAGTACCTGGATCATGTAGACCTGGCCACAGTGATCCATGCCACGGTGACATCAAGGTTAAACTATTGCAACACGTGCTATGTGGGGCTGCCCCTGAAGACGGTTCAGAAACTACAACTGGTACAAAATGCAGTGACCCATGTAGTTACTGAAGCTAGGTGGTTTGACTCTGTTGGGCTACTTCTCCAGTGACTGCATTGGCTGCCCATTCGTTTCTGGGGCCAACTCAAGGTGCTGATTATGACCTTTAAAGACCTATACAGATTTTGGGACCAAGATATCTGAGAAACCGCCTACTTTCATATAATCTGATCCATCCCCTTAAGTCATCAGAGAAGGCCCTTCTACAAGTGCCACCACCCAGGGAAGTGTGTGGGGTAGCAGCAAGAAACAGGGCCTTCTCGGTAGTGGCACCAGTATTATGGAATTCCCTCCTCCCTGGAAACATTTAAGCGAGGCCTCAAGACTTTTCTCTTTAGGCAAGCCTTCTGAGCCTCCAGGCTTCTAATAAATTCTGAGCCTCTAGCCTTCTAATAAATTCTTTATTTTTAACATCTTATTACTCAGTTTTATCGGCTGGGGGGGCCTTTTAAATTCTGCTGCTACTGCTGTTTTTAATATTGTTTTTATAGTATATTTATTATTGTTTTTAAATATTATCTTTGATATTTTAATACTGTTTATGTTGAATTTATTGTTGTAAGCTGCTTTGGGTCCCTTCGGGGAGAAAGGCAGCAAGAAAATAAAATTGTTGTTGTTGTTGTTGTTGTTGTTGTTGTTGTTGTTGTTGATGATGATGATGATGATGATGATGATGTTCTTGGCCAGTGATATGAAGTACGGTAATGCAGACCTTCATACATACCACAGAAGGGCTTAATCAGAGCCCATACAGTTACAGTACTTTGCAGAAGTGATTAATTCCCATTACTCATTCCTGTGTTGCTGTTCATCACTGCAATGTTCAAAAAGTAACACAAGTCATTGTCTCATAATAGTACTTTCTGCTAATTTTTATTACTTAAAAAACCCGTAGGAATTATAAAATAACAGCATAGACCTTTTAAAAACCCTGTTAAAATACCTCTAAGACACTCAAAACTGTACTTCAAAAGTTAACACAGGACATAACCTATTTTGCTAATATTCCATCCCTGGTGTTTCCCTTTGTGGAGGTTAGCTTGGTGGAGAGAAGAGAAGAGAAAGGCCGTTGAGAAACATAGCCTGGCAGAAGATCCTACCATCTTTGGACTTTCTTTCAAGCCAGGAGTCTGTGGCGTCAAGTGAAAGAATAGGAATGGAGGTCAGTATTTTCTCTGGCTTGTTGATTTTGGTCTTGTCCTACAAGTTGTGTGTGTGCCACCAAGCCACTTCTCACTTCTTGTGACCCTTTTTTTGGGATTCCCATGTTCAGAATGCTCAGAAGTGGGTGACAGTTTCCTTCTTCTGGGGACATTGTAGGACTCTGCAGTGAGTAGGCTGGTTCTGCTCACAGGAGTCACAGCGGAGAATCAAACTCCTAGCCTCCAGCTTTGCAGCCAACTACTCAAAACCACTGAGCTTCCCAGCCACTTCCTGAAATTCCTGCCACTGTAATACTGAATTTCTTTCAATTTCTCCATTGCTTTTGCTTTTAATGTATGTTTCATGTTTTCTTCGCTTCCAAAGGCATTTGGAAAAAAAAATGTTTGCGTACTACTTTGATCAGAGTCTGCTGATGGAGGCATAAGTTAAGTAATTAGCCCAGGGAAGTCAAGGGATGACTTGTGGACTTCATTTAATATTCTCCCAATGATTTGTGCAATATATAGAAAAAAACCACACCGTTTTAATTACCTCCCATAATGTAACTGTGCATGTACTTGAATAGCCCTCTCTGTGGTGCATGTTCATTGTGGCAGAATAGCTTCACCTTAAACATGCAATGGGGAATGTTAGGTAAAAAGAACATAATTACTTATTTGGACTTAGTCCAGGATATGGAGGTTAACACTGCTTCTTTTGGATGAACGCCAGTGACCTAATAATGCCATAACTGCTGGTGTACTGAATTTCCTATTTTAACTAAAAGGTGCAGTTCATAGTCCCATAGCATCATGTAAAGGAATTGCCTGTGTTTAAACTAAAGTGGGGTGATGTATGTATGAACTGGGAACTAGCGTAGTGCAGCTCATAAATTGACATAGTAGGACTCACGACACCTTGGTTCAAATTCCTGTTTGGCCATGGAAGCTCACTGGGCACTGGTAAAGCCTCTCCTTAAATATCCCACATGTTATAAAAACCCTTATAAGGCTTCTATAAGATAGAATTGACTTGATGGTACAAAATATAACTAAATGCATGTGTATGGAAACATGTATGCTATAACTGTGTACAATCATTCTGAAGCCATGTCTGTAATCCAGTAACCCAAGCATCATGGATAGTACCTTTCAGAGGCTCCATATACCAGTTGGTTTGGGATAAATGGAGGGATATTAGAGGCTGCAGAAGAGAGTGGATTTTAATTTGATGGGCCTTGTGTTGTGAAGACTACTGATACAGCAAGATGGGGCAAGTGTGGCCTTTAAATCACAAAAATGTGCATTTTGAGTAAAAATTATGGTTTCTCCACTCCTGAAACCTCAAAAACTGATAGATTTTTATTCTGCGGTATTATGGGGATTATTCCAACCCTTAATTTCCTCAGATCAAAATTTTAAGTAGCAATTTCAATTAGGTTTTGCTTTCCTTCCATTTTTGGCCATTTTGGGGTGGGCTACAACCCATGGGCAGTGTCGGGGGTGATTATTTGCCCCCAGGACCACCAAACATGCCCATTTCTGCAATAGAATCAAATAAAAGCACGTACGTGCAACATTTTTAAAAACCTGTGTGCTTAATAAATCTCAGTGATGACTCAAGAACCATGTCAAAACTGATACAAATGAGATAATTTTTCAGCCTTCAGAAACAGCAGGTACATGGAGCCGCAAGAATTGTACTGATTTCTATAATCTTGTGTTCATTTAGTGACTTGATGGTTTGACCTTATTGTTATCTGTGCCAACACTGTTTTTAGCTTTACCCTGGTGCTTCGCTCCATGAAAAGATTTACCAAGAAAGTGTTCACACTGTCAGGTGATGACACCACTATGGCCAAGATATGGGACTACTGTGCATGAAATGGAGAACACCAAGCTTCACTCTGGTATCTGCACAGAAGATTTTAAATGATCAGATGTGGCTCCTACAATATTTTATCAGTAGCACTTCACCACCTACCTTCTATTGTCTGGGTTATGGTGTTTTTGAGATACTAGGCATAGTTCTGTAATAAACTGCTGAATATCATTGTATTCACAACTATTTTGGAGGGGTATGGCTATACCTTTGCAGCATTTAGGCAAAATCTAGTTTGGAAAGCCTGTATGCACATCTTGTGGGATCCTATAAAAAGAGATCTTGAGCTGAAGGTGACTATAGGCCTGCTTAGCTCAGGGACAAGTTGTAGTTGCCTTCACTACTAAGCTAGCAGATATCAGTTAGTGCTACTGGCTCAAGCTAATCATTGAAATGCTACCCTGTGATTTATAAGCTGTAAGTCCCAGTTGAAATATATTTCCTGAGTCATAAGTCAGTACTTATGCAACTTTAGTTGATTCACTGGATTTACTAATACAGTGGACTAGAGATGGGCACGACTTGAAAAAAAATTTTTTTCGAGTTGTCGTTAGTCGGGCCGGTTCCGTTTCGGCTGGTTTCCGTTTTTCGCGAAAATTTGCAAAAATTAGTCGGTTCGTTTTTTCGTTTTTTCGTTGTCGTTAGTTGGTATCAGTTGGATGTAGCCACAAGTGACGGACTGGCAGACTCTTTGCACCCGCTGTGTCTCACGTATTTGCATGTAGTGCAATGCAAGTAGATCAGGGTTAAGAGCTTAGCAAACGGCTAGGGATATCAGTTAGAGGTTACGGTGAGTACTGGGGTCAAGCAGTGTACTGGCGTAATCAGGGTTCGGGTTTTGAAATGTTTATGCCCGATTGGCACATCCCCCTGTGACCTTTATAAGCTGTAAGCCCATCATTGCCCAGTTGAAATATATTTCAACGGAGACTTTTTTTTTGAGTCATAAGTCAGTACTTATGCAACTTTGGTTTTGGGTTGATTTTTCACTGGGACTTACAAAAATACAGTGGAATGGCTCCCCTTTTGTATAACAAACAGTGTAAAAATAAAATAAAATTTAAAATAAAATATCAACATGCAAGAAAAACCCAAAATCTGTAAAAATTCAACATTTAAAAAAATGGTCCGGAGATATTGCGGTCGGGAAATTTGCTTTAACAGCGCAGCAGTAGCATAACCTATGGCCTGGGGGAGAATCCATACAACATAAAAAATGGGATTACTCCATTTTCGTTCGTCGGTTCGAGCTCGAAATGCACCGTTTCCTATAACGGAAACGAGTAACGGAAATTACGGGAATACCGCTAAAGGTATAACAAAAATTTGCTATGGGGAGAATCCGTTAACATAAAAAATTTCATTTCAATGCATTCCTATGGGAATTTGAATAAAGGAAAAATTTGGAATGAATTAATTCCTTTATACAAGGTACCACTGTATTTGGTAATAAAAATTCAAATGTTTTCAGATTGATTTTGTGCAACAGATTGATCTTGTGCAACAGCTGATGTAGACATCCAGTTGGCACTTCTAGTATAGCGTTAACTAGGGAAATGGGAATTTGGTTATATTATTCTGACATACACCTTAATTTTCCTCTCTGATATGGGTTGTATTGGGTTGTTGTGACAAGCTTTTTTAAAATGTAAATTTGTCTGCATTTTAATGCATTCTTTCCTTATGTGCATATTTAGTTTTTCATTTGAGGTAATTTACCTGTTTCTCTGAAACATTGAAGTGTTTGTGTATATATTTTCAATTGTATTCATTGTTGCCTATTTATATTTTAAAGCTGTGTGCTTACTGCTTTGTGCACTGTTTACTGATCTCAAACACATTGTATAATTCAAACCTTTGCAAATTTCTTATCTCAATATGTTTTGAAAATTTCAGATGGCTATTTTCTTTGCAAATGCCATATCCAACCAAAAAAAAAAATCAGTTCTTAAAGTTAATGGAATAAACTGGAATCTTAGAAAACTATTTTGTGTATAAGATTTTGCCAGTAAAAATACTTAGAAAAGTCCTTTGGCAGGACTTGTCCAGCCCAGCATTGCCATCTGACACTGAAGAGATCTCACTCAGTCCAGATATCTGCTAACTCGGAGTGCAAGCGCTAAGGACAGAAACGTGGAACTTCAGGCACACAAACCATATAATCTATCAGTGAGCTGTGACCTCCAGCCTTGAGGATATGTGATGATGAAGCTGTTACTCATTCCACTTGTGAAAATGTCATCCATGCTCTGCATCAGCTGAAGCTTCCAAGTGGTCTTCAAGGATGGGCGTGTAAAGCTTGCAATTGCACAGTTATAGATATGATGATCTGAACCCTTTGGAAAATATTACCTGTGCTTTTCCAGATCATGCCATTATTATTACTATATTATCTGACCAAAACATTCCTTTACATAAGGGAGGAAATGCAAATGATTTGGGCTAGGGTGGAGTAAATATAATATGATCATACTGTATTTCAATACACTACGTGGTGATGTCAGCCTGAGTTTCTTGGTTGGAACGTCCAAACTAGACCTTGAGTTTCATTTTGTATTCCAACAATGTTTCTCCTTTGCTGTTAGGGGCCCAATCTACCATATCAGTTTTGATTCAATGTATTTGAAGTTCAGAAAGCCACCATCATTTAACCCTATGAATTCCAAATGGGGGTATTAAGGATCTATTGAGCTGCTGCTGCACCCCATGGAAGAACAATGGTGACATTCCCCATTTCCATAGCAAATACCTTTTATTTAGTGCTTTATTTTACATTTGTTGAAAAGCAGAAGAAAACTCCCTTATAAATCAGTAGTGAGCACAATCCATATAGCCTGTTTAAGTGTCTGCATAAGTCTGTAGATGCAGCAAAGAGTAGACTAGCTGGTTTTCACTTGGTTGCACACAATATGTCTAATAAGATCTAGCATCTATTAGTGGTAGATTAGTGATTTAGAAAATGTGCTTGTTTCTTCAAGAAATCTACCATTTCCTGGTTTATATCTGTAAAATGCCTCTCCATAGAAACAATATGTCTACCCACCCACCACTTTTATTTAGGTTTTCATTGCTGCCATTCTGTTGACATTCGTGTGGCTTCTAATTTGTCCTGGCATAATAGAAATTGCATATAATAAATATGGGTTGTGAATGGCTTGAATAGAATCCCATATTGCAAATAGAATCCTCTTTCGTTTCTGCATGCCATGTTCTTAAAACACTTCATTGTATTGCCATTGTGCAGAGTTTCCCTCGCTCCCAAGATATTTTGATTTCTACCTGTAATAGCACTGGAACACAATTGCTCTGTTCTTCGTAGCACACCAGAGCAGCATGTATTATCAGAGGAAAAGGAAACAATGATCACATCACACCTTCCAGCTTGCTGTACTGCAACTCCCTATACAGCATCTGATTGAATTCAAATTGCTTCTATTGGGGCTTTATTGCTATTAGAAATGAAGGTCTAAATGCCACCAAAGCCAATGGGGAATCTTCTATTGCTCTTAATGGACTGTAGATTGAATGGAGTTTGGCTGTATTTGGCACCTCCGCCCTGTGCTCCTATTCATACCCATTATGTTTTCTATTAGCATTTGTCCTTTAAAATCTCCCCCCACCCCCAAGCTACCAGTCTGCATCAGTCTGAAGGAAAATCAGGGGAAATGATGGGCTACAATCTTAAGACACAGCTACACCTGTAAACAAATTTGTCACTACCTTCAGACAAGGAATCCTTGGACATAATCGTTCTCTGCAGTTTTGAGAGAACTCTAGGAATAAAAAGCACCATCAAAGTTTATGAGCATGCTTAGAAATTCACCATTTGTGCAATCTCTTCCGAGGAGGTTTTAATAGATTCCCAGTGGATTCATATCCACATTTTTTTTTTTAAATCTGCAGTTAATGCTCATATGTAGTGCATGCTCATGCAAGGGTTGTGACAACGTCAGCTTTGGGACTGGGTGAGGAACAAACTAGGTGACAGAAAGGTTACCCCCGCTGTAATTTTAACTTAGCTGGTAGTTTGGTTCAATCACAATTGGCTGGGCCTCAAAATACATACTAGTGGTAGCACATTCTTAGACGAAATACTTTTTTTAAATGCTGGAAAATGTGTTAACTGTCACAATACAAGCAGTTCACACTACCTATAGTTAAATAGCCTAATTTGAAAAAAATTGTAGTTGGCGATTGGGAAATAAACCCTGAGCTTCATTAGATAAGTATGCTCGTCAAGCACACGTGGTCTGCCAGAATCACATCTCCAAAATATCAACAGGTGTCTAATGAATTTAAGGGGAGCATTTACATATCACCATGCATGACCAAAAAACAGATGATAAAAGTGGACACTAATTTGTACTATTAACCATATCAAATGCAAAATTAGCAACTGACACTTCTATCACAATATGTGCTTTGGTTCCCCGGCAGAGTCTACATGCAGAGAGGATGTAGGAACACAGACTGAATTTTGGGCTGTGTGCAGAATGGTTTGGTGACCTCCCCCATGATCATATGACATATGGGGAATTGCTTTCTAGCCCAACCTCAATCCATTCCCAAGCTGGACCTTTTTGGTCCAGCTGTACGGCTATTAGCACTTGGCTCTGAGTTGGTGTGGTTCCTCAACAGATGGAAGGGTTGCTTTGCTCCCTGAAAAGCGACCCATTCGGCAAATCTAAGGATGTATGTTTATCTGTCATTTCCCACTCCTGCTCTTTATAACCTGGCTATGATTGTGGTTGGCATCCCCACACACTCTCTCTACTGCCCCTTTCCCCCACTGCAATCTGCCTTATGCAGGTCAGTGAGTGTTGCATACATAGGTTTTGTCATGGGTCACCAGGCACTAATCTACTTTAATGCTAGCACTGAGAACCAGCAAAACATATACAGCTATGAAGCACATAGCTTCATAGGTAGAGGTACATGTTCCAAACTCATGGTAGAGTTACATGTTCCAAACTCATACATGTTTTTGAAACTATGCAATAATTCATTTCACTGCTCCATTATCGAACACTTATCTACTGATTGGCAGAAGCTGGCTGAAAAAAACTGCTAACCTCTGTGATAGTTCTCATTTTCAGCATAAGAATGAAACTAGGAGGAAGTCTTCTAAAATTTGCGCAAATATCTCCATGTACAATTGCCTTATTTTCTGAGAAAGTACACACACACACAGACACACGGACACACGGACACACAGACACACACAGACACAGACACAGACACAGACACAGACACAGACACAGACACACACACACACACACACACACACACACACACACACACACACACACACACACACACACACACACGTGCAATGCAAACAGAGAATGATGGACTGACTGAGGGGGAAAAGATGCAAACAACCTATCAGTTGCTTCTGTTAAAATCCATGAAAAAAGAAAGGAGCTATAATAGTTTTTCGCCATTTAGGCAATTGGCTCAATTGGTGCTAAAAAGCTATTCTTGCAAATGCAAGTACACTAATCAGAAGGGCTAGAAAAGCTCACAATAATTTGCAAATGAGGTAAATTCATGAATTTATTTTTTTATACCCACACGAATGAGAAAAGCAAGGGTTTAGATCCCAGTTGAAAACTGTTTTCCTGTATCGTAGAAGAAATAGTCAGGTTCCTCACTGTGCTGTCTAGCCAGATGATTCTTAAAAAGAAAAACTCTTTGTTTCCAAACCCAATAAAAGATCATCTTTTAGCAGATTTGCAGAATGCTTTCTAAAAGATGAGGTCAAACCAACACCTCTCCTCCATTAGGATCGATCATAGTTAACACAGTCTTCTCCATCCCACTCAATTTTAATTAAATGAACAGTAAATATGTTTCAGGACATCTGACTTGTCTTAGATTGATAATGGAACATTAATAAAGTATTACAGCTTTTAGTTCTATTCGAGCATGTTCACACAAGTTTTCCATCAATCATGGTGAGAGCAAGTTGTACACCTTCAAGAAGTCTCACCTAGTCAATTCATGCTCTCCAATGCAATGTGCAGCCTATTCTGCCTTTAGGGAGAATTTAATTCCAGAATCCATGTATTTGTTTCCATTTCTATATGTTCTAAGGAACAGAACCAGACACAATAATTACACAATCCTGTATCTGTTAGGACGTACAGAGATATTTTGCAGGTGCTGTGCAAATGAAGATGTCCAACACATTTGCTCCAGCCAATTCAATTTTACTTAAGCAACAACTTTTATATATGTTATTCCCAATTACTCCGAGTAATTACTCTTAACAACCTTTCTGATCCAGTTCTCCTCACTTGGGGCCTTGCACATACAGCAACTCTTATGTTGGGGGTGAGGAGTAATGTTTATTCATTTATTTATTTAGAGTATTTTTACCCCACCTTTCTCCTTGGAAAAGGACCCAAAGTGGCTTACAGTTATGAGGGATAATATACAGTCCAGTGCGATTAAGTCATATTCAAGTTTGAGAACAGGGAATTAAGGGACATGTTACAGCATTAAAAGACAACATTAAGGCTATAAGAGAATGCGAGCTGTTGTAATTAGAGAGTAAAAATTTCACGTAATCCTGCATGGTAGACCATCCACAAGTTATGGGGGATGGAGACTAACATTGAAAACATTGTGTCAATGAATTCACACAAGGGAGATATAAAAACAAAGTTATTATGAGTGGTTATAAACACAGTCTATGTAATCATGAATGGTATATTCATGTAAAGTCACATAATAGGTAGTCCATCATTCAGGGAAAACTTGCCTGAAGAGAAAGGTCTTTGCCTCTTTCCAGAAAGACAGCCGAGATGGGGCAGTCCTATCCTCTAGTGGGAGTGAGTTCCAAAATCTGGGCACAGCAGCCGAGAAGGCCCTTTCATGTGTTCCCACAAGACGTACCTGTGAGGGTGGTGGGATGGAGAGAAACGCCTCTCCTGATGACCTTAACACCTGTGCTGGTTGATCCTGTGAGATGTGTTGTTCAGATTACAGGTGAAGCAACAATATTTGTATGTCCTGGATTCAAATTGTGGTACACTCTCCCACTGCCCAAGGTGGAAACAGCAGCAGTACCTCCTGCATGGCCATCCTCATGGAAATATTCAAATAGTCATTGGACAGCAATCTTGCAGGGGGGGGGGGGAAGACTAGAAGGCAACCAACACCAGATATTAACTTTACCAAATCTTTTTTTCCTAGCACTGTTGCTTCTTTAAAAATCCTTGGCTTTGGGGGTCCTTAGGAGGAAGGAGTTATGGGAAGGGTGGCCAAAAACCTTTTTGCCTGTATCTTGGCTCAGTGGAGACATGCTACACTATGTTTGAGCCTGCTGGCACAGTGGTTAAATGCCTGTACTGCAGGTAAAACTCTGCTCACGACCTGGGTTCAATCCCTGGTAGCAGGCTCAAGGTTCACTCAGCCTTCCATCCTTCTGAGGTCAGTAAAATGAGTACCCAGCTTGCTGGGGGGGGGGCAATGTGTAGCCTGCACACTGTAATTAACAATTGTAAACCGCCCAGAGACTACTTGTAGTGGTATGGGGCGGTATATATGCAGAACACTTTGCTTTTTTGCTTTGGTGGAATATACCCTGGAGAAGGCAATATATCTTCTGTATCCTGAAATGAATTGGCCTTGGTGTCAGGTATTCGATCTTTGTCTTGTGGAAACACATGGAAGTAAGCCTAAGGATGGACTAGCTTTTGGATCTTTCCTGGAGGAAGGCTTTGTGAGTTTCTATGGAACCGCCTAGCCATTGGCCTAACTCACAAATTAAAATGAGTGATAGCTCTTCCCAAGAACACTACTTTTCCCAATCTGGCTGCTTTGCAGTCTTCAACGCTGTCTTTTTCATAAGTTTCGTGTCTTGCATTTAACAGACATTAGACCATTCATGATTCCTGAAAAAGTCCAAATTCTGAACTTGTATAATTTTCTCTTGTTCCTTGTTTATACTGTAGTTTCTCCGCAGCAGGTGCAATTAATTTATGATTACCATCATTATCCCCTGAACTGTCGCACAGCCTCCTACACTCTCACCCATTCTCACTGAGTATGACATTTTAGTCTCATGAGCAAGCCTTATAAGAATGCTAGGTGCTTCCAGCTCATCAGATAATTTTTTGTTTCTTTCAAACTACCAGACAAAGATCTCTGGGAAAACAGCCGAGGAGAAAAATAAGATGTTTTCATCCACCTGATGTCTCAGTAACTGGCAAACAGCTCTTTTGAACAAACTGCCACTTCTGAGCTCTTGCGACAGTCATCAAAATCATCATTAGAATCTTTCAAACAGTAATTAGGCATATAGTGGAAATAAAACAAGCTACAGCTTATTATTTCACTAATAAAATGTCATTTTGATCAGTGGGGTGCCTCCAGAGACATGACTTGTACCAGTGACCTCTGGAAAATTTGTTGCACATAGCATTTACTACTACAGGATTGCAGTCAGGAATTGCTGATGGAATTAATATTGCTATATTCCTGGGTGAATATTGCCTCCCAGCACGCTTTCTTCAACACCACATAAGTGGGAGCCATCGAGGTTTTAGATAGGCCTTTTTCAGGTCTGCTAAGAGCTTGAAAATATTAGAACCCGCTTTTGCACACAGACAGAGTTTTCTTGCTGACCAACACAAAGCGCTTGTCACAAAGTGTGATAAATACATCCTCCCCAATGTCAAGCATACAGCACAGCCGCTGGTTTTGGTTACATAATTGATATCATCATCTGGCCCATGACTTGAGATGTGTCCCAGGATTTTTTCAACTATCCAGTTATACAAACTTCACATGAACACCAATAGGGTTCTGGATATTACGTTTTAAAGCAGCTATTCTCAGTGAGAACTGCCTAGATGCCCTAAGCACATCCGATCTCGCCTGATTTTGGAAGCTAAGCAGGGTCGGCCCTGGTTAGCACTTGGATGGGAGACCACCAGGGAAAACCTGGTGCTGTAGGCATCTGGAGTAGGAACTGGCAAGCTACTCCAGTACTCCTGCCAAGAAAATTCCATGGACATGGAGTCATGAAGAGTCGGTCCCAACTGTAACAACATACACACATTTTCAGTGAGGGACATCCCTGGAGTGGTGGTGGGGTGGCAGATTTGAAGGCAGCAATTCTTCACACACTACCTTATAAAGTTTGTTAAGTGACTTATATGATCCTGATTCAGTCTGTATTTCTTCTTGTTGCATTGATGGCTGTGGCAGAGAGAGAGAGAGAGAGAGAGAGAGAGAGAGAGAGAGAGAGAGAGAGAGAGAGGAGAGAGAGAGAGAGAGAGAGAGGGAGAGAGAGGGAGAGAGGGAGAGAATGGCTGTTCCCCCCCCCCCCAGCCTGGAGAAAAGAGGCCAAGACACAAGGTTTGGGTAAATCGGGCCACACTTTATTAACTCCGCAAACAACAACTCAGAAAAAACTGTTGGGGGGGGGAGAGAGAGAGAGAGAGAGAGAGAGAGAGAGAGAGAGAGAGAGAGAGAGGGCAGAGAGAGAGAATGGCTGTTTTTAGAGCAGCTTCAGATATTTGTTAACCTTGCAGTCTGCTGTTTTCAAAGGTCCATTCCCCAGATGTTCTTCATAATTGAGACCAATTTCTGCTTTACAGATTGCGATCAAGACTGTTTAAATTCCCTATTCTATTCCTAGTGCCAACACAGCTTGTTTGGTAGGCAAGCCTTAGCAATTAAAGCAACCATCTTCATGTCATTAGGGCCCATTGACAAAAGAGCTCCTCTCTATGACACACACCTTCAGTCTTTCCTTCGCATCAGAGTGTTACAGAATTCAAAAATTATGAACACCGATGAAATACAGGCAAAATAAAAAAAAGAACATGGCAAGACAGACTATTTTTGACAAGAAGAGGTCTCAAGTTGAGATATGTGAATAAATGTTTCTTCTACTTGACCTTATCTACGATGTCAGCATCCATGAAGTGAATGGGTCTGGTGCTGTTCCAGTGCAGTGGATCTGGAAGTAAAGAACTTACCTACTGCATGCCATTGCCCACAGGATGCTTGAGTGTATGTCAATGCTTTCCCACTCTTCAGGGAGGTTCCTTCTATATCCTGTATGTCCAAGCAATTACATCTAAGAATGATGATCACTTAAGACTTAAGGCTCTTTCAGAGGGATCACACCCCTTTCTGCCACTTGGTGCTATAGCAATGCTGAGTTTACCAGATTTGCATTGACATTTCTCTTTCAAACTCTACTTCGTTTCTTTCCCCCTCCTCTTTAAGAAGTCTTTAAGAAAGCAACTTCTCTTAAGAAGTTTCTGTGCCAGAGCGTTATTTTATGTTATTTGCATCAATTGAAAGTGTCTACTCAGAAGGCTTCCATCACAGATGTCAGCTTCAAATGGGAAGCATTGCCACATAGTACAAAGTGATATTAAAAATAAACCATGCTTTCAGAAAAGACACAATGGAGTGGAAAATCCCCAGGAGAAAAAGCACTGTACTAACTGGGACATGAAGAAAGTCACAAGGCTGGCAGAATAAATACTGATACTTCTGTATCTCTGCAAAATCTGCATTTTTGAGGACAGCAAATGATCCATTTGGAAGAATGCTTAGACTACTAAGTGTGGAGGGTAAGGACAATTAGCTGTCCTGCTTTTCACGCTGTGTTTGTTCATAAGCTGAGGAGCCCTCAGTCACGCTGGTCCTAATTAAACTGCGATGGGGGGGATTAAATTGGAAATGGATGGAATCATTGCATTCTGGATCAGGGAACACTCACGACAATGACATTTTGTTGAAGTAGTTGACTTGACACCTTTGTTTCTTTGAATGACATACTAATTAACTAGGCATGATGGAAGGGTGAAAGCAGGTGAGCATCGAGTGGACTCAAGCTGTACTGTTCTAAGGCAGAAGAATTTCCAGATCTAGTTCCTTGTTCAAGGCTGGCGTTATTAAAAGGGAGAGATGCCATAAGACAGCAAAGGAGACTTGCAGGATTTTCTCATTTGGTCTTGCTAATTCAGTTAATTGTGCTAAATTCAGTTAGCCTCTTGAATACTAGGTACCTTAACTGAGGGGTGGGATAGGATGGAGTGTGTGGCAACCATCTTTTACTGTCATCTTCGAAGCAGCAAAATGTTTTGGACTAGCCCTGTCCATCACTCCTTTTGTGCTTTTAATTTTTATTTATTTACTTATTTATTTTTGGAAGGACCTATTGGAAAGACACTCTGTTGAACATTATACATTTAGTTTAGATGAAGACAATATCAGATTTCCAGTTCGTTCTTCCTCTTTCTGGTAACTTTTGTCATATCTGTTAGGATTATGAGGAGAAGGACCCCAATAGGGAATGAATGAATGAATGAATGAGTCTGAGGACCATTGGTCCTGCTGCTGGTGGTGGTGCTAGAGGCTGCAGAAATAGAAATAGAGGCTTTAATTCCCTCAGTGAGCTTCCTGGGGGGGGGGTCCCCTGGGGAATGTCCTTGTGAGAGGGGCCCCTGTTAACACCATAGGGACCTTAAGAATTCTGGCCTTGTAAAAGAGTAGAGAGGTAGTAGTCTTCTTGGCCCTGGTCAGATATTTTTAATGATGGCAGAGAGATGTGTGTGTGTGTGTGTGTGTGTGTGTGTGTGTGTGTGTGTGTGTGTGTGTGTGTGTGTGTGTGTGTGTGTGTGTGTGTGTGTGTTGTGTTGTGTTGTGTTGTGTTGTTACAGTCGTGACCGACTCTTTGTGACCCCATGTCCCTGGAGTTTTCTTGGCAGGAATACTGGAGTGGTTTACCAGTTCCTACTCCAGGCGCCTACAGCACCTGGTATTCGCTGGTGGTCTCCCATCCAGGTACCAACCAGGGCTGACCCTGCTTAGCTTCCAAATGATGGCAGGTAGAAGTGGGCAAAGGCCACCAAGACACCACTCCTTTGCTCCTCCTGGAGCCTCCATTCTCTTACTGTGGTGTTTTTGTTGCCCTTGTCATAACTGGGATGGAGTAATGGGCACAGCTCCATTTGGACAGTATGGGCAGCACTGAGGGCTCTGGCAATTCTACCACAGGAGCCCATCATCTGCCTCCCTTTTATCTGCTGAAATGGCAGGGTTTGGGAAATGGATGTTATGAGTTCCTTTTCCCATATGCTTTTCATATTTCCTAAGGAGCAGAAGGTCCCAAGCCTCAATAGATTCCTTCTATGACTCTTCCTTCTTCAGGGTGACCATGACTCCCTCTGGTTCTCTCAAGGAAGCTCCTGAGTCTGTCTGTTCCTCTGCCTTCTTTTTTATTTGCCTTTCTTCTAGCTCAAGGGTGTCCAAACTTCAGCCCTCCAGGTGTTTTGGACCACAACTCCCAGAATTCGAAGCCTGTATTGCCAATGACAAAGGACTGTGGAAGTTGTGGTCCAAAACACCTGGAGGGCTGAAGTTTGGACACCACTGTTCTACCTGCTCCTCCACCGTCCACAGGTACCCTTCATCACTCAGCTGCTCTGCAGACAGCAGTGTTCCCTCTACCTTGCTAGGGGCTGACAAACCAAGGTCCCTCCCAGGGTGGCAGGGCAAGAGCAGACAGCCAGGGTGCCAGTGGTGATCCACTCACAACGATGGATTTATTTGTGATTGCCATTGACTTCCTCATTGGGCTAAAGCACCATTCATTTGCGATTTTTGGCATGTAGCTAAAAATCAGTGGAAGGAATACCCCTGTTTCCTGCTAGTTGAACAAGCTGAGTCTTTGTCATTTCAGCCTCCCATCTCCCATCACTTACTGAAGTCAGGCACAAGGTCCGCTACTAGCAACTCAAGGATTTCCTTCCTCTTTTTATTTTCTGGTTGGCTGCTTGAAAGGTGTGCAGCTGTGATTGTTGGAATCAGTGCAGTCTTTCATCGCAGGTCTGCTGGAACATTTAAAGCTGGTGCACTATTCTGCTTGAGGTGTGTGCACAGGAATAATGGGATGAGGAGATAAGAATAGCTTCTGTGCATACCATTAAGTCACTGTTTTCACTCCTAGCTACTTAGCCTCTTGGGGGAAAGAGCCCCGTTGCTTTTTTCAATTGCTAGTTTGCCTATGGCTGGATTCAAAGCACCTTGAAGTATCAAGAGCTTATGCCAGTTTTCCCCTGAGGTCACATTTGTTGTCCCCTGTTTACAACAAGAAAGACCCTCAGCACAACTGCAGTAGTCTAGGGAATAATTTGTTTTACTTGATAAGAATATGTGTTTTTGTGTCTTGCATTCATTTTGCTGGAATCTGTATGGGAGTATTATAATGAAACTGAGTACTGTACTTCTAGTGCATATGATAATTTCATGTGGAGGGAAAACAGACAGCCACCAAGTTAGGTCAAGCCCCGAGGCACTAGACAAACACATTATGTATGATAGTTAGAGAGGAATTTTAGCAAAGCTCCTGGGTTACTGAATGTTTTTTTTTATTCAAAAGATGAAAACAAAAGTTGCATTTGATGTTAAGGAATGAAAAGAGATCTCACGATTCCTTTCTTCACACCCTAATGGCCAGTTCTGCAAAAGTGAGTTTAAACAATATTCTGAGGGACATCGTAAATGAATACTGCATGTGACTACTGGGTCTACATTGAAACACAACTCAAGGCCATGTGGGTGTCTGATGATACAAGAACTGTATTTGGTAATATAAAATCCCAGGAAGGATAACTTGAAACACCAGTTAGTTGGGGTAAAATATTATAATAGTTGTTGTTTTTATATGTGATGGCTTGCAGTTGAAGCCTGAGGATCTTTTGAAAACTTTCTGCTAACAGACTAGACAAATGGCCAAAATAAAACCAAAACTGCTTCTTCATTTCACAGATGGGTGGTTTATATGATTTTGGTGGGACAGAGATGTTCAAACATGAGTACAAACCAGACTGCTGTGTACTGTCCCTTGAAGAGGTAGGCCCAGAAATGGGCAGGTGACTATATCAGGAGCAGAAAATAAGAAGAGTGATTATAGTTTATACTGCCTCACAGACTTAAAAAACGCTGTGATGTTCCCAGGAAGAAACAGTTTGCAGCTGGAGATACAGTACCACTTGGATGTTACGGGATTTCCAAAGGCACATGTTGCTGATCTAGAGTTAAGTTTTTTTTTATCAGAATGCATCATGTGTGTGTGTGTGTGTGTGTGTGTGTGTGTGTGTGTGTGTGTGTGTGTGTGTGTGTTGTGTCGTTATAGTCGTGACCGACTCTACGTGACTCCATGTCCATGGAGTTTTCTTGGCAGGAGTACTGGAGTGGCTTGCCAGTTCCTACTCTAGGTGCCTACAGCATGTGTTATTCCCTGGTTGTCTCCCATCCAAGTACTAACCAGGGTCAACCCTGCTTAGCTTCCGAAATCAAGTGAGGTCAGATGTGCTTAGGGCATCTAAGCAGCTCTGCATCACATGTAAACATATCAAAATCAGAAAAGGCACTCATCAGGGTAATATTCTATCACTTTATTTAACATGTATGAAGATGTGGTTATGAGAAAGGCACATCTGGAAGAATCTCCCGTCGGGGTATGGCTGATCCTAGTAGCCAAAGATGAAAGTGAAAAACCTGGATTGTGCCTCAACACCAAGAAATAAAAAATACTGACAGTGGCAGAGAGCATGCAATAGAAACAATGAAGTAATTGAAGAAGTACTTGGCTCTTAAATGGACCAAAATGGTGATTGCAGTCCAGAAATCAAAAGACTATACTGCTTTGAAGAACAGCAATGACCAGTATGAATAACATTTGGAAGAACAGAGATGTAGTATCAGCCTCCCAGTCAAATGCAGACTAGTTAATTTGATCATATTTCTAATAGCTTCATATGGTTGTGAAATCTGGATGCTGAAGAGGACAGATAGCTAATGACCCATAGTTTATGGGTTTCTGCACCTTAGGCCATTGTTCACCTTAAGGCTATTGTGACTGTTATCTACCTAAAGAGCCTATTCAGGCCATTGTTCGTGTTATGAGCCTATTTCAGACCAGGTTGACAAGAGATCAAAGTGAACTATAAAATGGAGGACTCGCAACTAGCTTTCTTCAGACTGACGAAGCTGTTTGGATGAGCAGCGAAATGTTTCAATCTCTCAAGAAAAAGATGTCTGGTTGCCATGACTCAACTTCCAGATAAACTCACCTGAATGACCTGAGAGGTTTCACAGACATAAAGAAGACAGATAGGAAAAAGATAGAGGCATTTGAATTGTGGTGCTACAGACCTCCATTACACATTCCATGGACAGTGAGGATGACCAACAAGGAAGTCCTCGACCAAGTCATAGTCAAACCAAACATATCTCTGGAAGCAAAGATCACCAAGAAAAACTGTCTTATTGGTCATGTTATGCAAGCTGACTCACAGAAAAAGATAATAATGCTGGGACTGGTCAGAGACAAAAGAAGAAGGGGCTGCCCAAGGGGCTTAACACCAGCAGAAGAGACACTGGAATGACCTTGCTGGAGCTAAAAAGTTGTACAAGATAGAAAGGCACAGAGAGCATCAGTCTACAAAGTGACCAAGTGTCAGACACAACTGAATGGATAGACAGCAACATAAACATATCCCATTCACACTTGTGAAACCAGTAGAACTAAACCATAAAGTTATCCTTCTGTGTTTGCAGTTCCAAAGAAGATGCAATTCTCTAAACAATGCTTGGAATCATAACTTTATTTGAGAAAACTCCATATAACAATGTGTATATTGATGAGAAATGTTCAAAAACATCTTACATAAGGGAAAACTGCTTGCAAAATGCAAAAAATGAAATTGGTGATGGTCCATCTGTAGGGAGACCTGATAATATTTCACTCTCCGATGTTGTCTGAAAGTGCCTCTCGTCTCCTGAACAGTTCACATATAAATTTTTAAATAAATTGATACCCCAAGAAGCACTATTTATCAAACTTGCAGTGCTGCCCCAGTAAAATAGCAAGCATGTAGCCTTAGGTAGTCAAATGACATTATCTACCTTGATATATTGTAGTACATATTACATGAAGCTTGTGTGTGTGATAGGTGCTGTGAGGTCAGAATGGACTTATCAAGACCCTAACAGGGCTTTCAATCGAAGTATGATATTTAAGGAATGGGTTTACCAGTTTCATCCCCTGCCCCCATGTATTTTGATGGCTGAGCTGGGATTCAAACACCATTCTACTCTGAGATAATCTGTTCACTATGCAACACTAGGTAAGAGCTGAAATATATTTACTGTTAAATCATAGTAAATGATGGGGCCTTCTACACAACAGTGCTCTGTCTTCCAATATGCAGGGCACATCTGGATATGGGAAGTTGAAGTGCTCTGGTATGAACTTTAAAAGGTTCTTATTTTCAGTACAATTCATCTTATATCTCCCTTGATTGATCCTTCTGTCAATTTCTTCTCCCAAAGTGTTTAGACAGGTGTTTGGATCACTCCGATTTGTCCCCCTTTCAATTAATTACATCCCCTTCCTGCCTCTGGCCTTTTCCTGTGGCCATAATTCAGTGGGCAAAGGTGACTTTCTCTTTTTGTTGTTGAATAAAGTGACTGACATAATGTAACAAGCCTTGTGTGTGTGTGTGTGTGTGTGTGTGTGTGTGTGTGTGTGTGTGTGTGTGTGTGTGTGTGTGTGTGTGTGTGTGTAATGAACATTGTGTTTTATTTTGTTTCATTTCATTGACCCTTTTTTTGACAAAGGTAAAAATATTGTATCAAAAACTTGGAGCATTAAATGGAAACACAGAGAAAGTATGCTAAACAGATTTATTCAGATAATTGTGGTTTAAAATTGATGATAGTAGTGTCCATATAATATATAATGTATTTTTAGTACATTGGTTAAATTGCCTTAGATATAAGCAAGTTATGAATATTTAAAACAAACAAGGAAAGATGGGGCTGATGTGTTAAATACTAATTTAATACAATAAACAAATATGTTGCTGCCTTCTGTTTTGTAGACAACTTGTCATAAATTGACAACAATTTTGATTTCCTGACTGCTGATAGCGTGCAGGCCAGCAAGACTCATTGAAATGAGTCCAGCCTTCTAGACAACTGGAACACCTTGCTTTGTCAGGTTTAAAGCATCTCGGATTTAATATAACTCTGTTCAAGAACCTGATGGGCTGACATGGTAAGCAGAACATTTGAATGATGTGTGGAAAGTATAGAATAGAGTATAAATGAAATACAGCATTGATTTCAGGGGATTATTAGGAGTTGTAAGCAGGGCTAAATGAAATGAAACATTATGGAAATAATAGAATCTGTAAATCTGTAGTTTTGAACTGAGCCATGGAAAACTGATTATTGCCTTTGCACAGGCCACAATATACAAACACAGGATGTTTGTAAATATCTAAAGAAATACTGTTAGAAACAGAATGTGACCAAAGAGTGAAAGTTATATGAGAAGTGAGAGATAAGGCTGGCTGAGGGGACGAAAAATGCAAGCCCAAACACAGATTAAGCACTGGTTTAATATGTGCTGCACAGGTATGCAATGCAGCTGCCAACCAAAGGTTAAGCAAATATTTGAAGTTCTACCTCTATAGGCTCAGCCACCTATATCACAAGGTTATTTTGTAGATAATTTTATTGGGTTCCCAGCATTCACCATGCAGCTGTTACCTGGAGTTTAAACATTCTGGATCTTTAATAAATTGAAGGAGAGGAAAAAAACCCACCCCCTTAAATTTACCCTGCCAGCAGTTTCTTTTAACAGGTATCAAGGCAAAATGTTATAGTCCTGTTATAAACCAATCTAAAAATATGGGTTTATAATGGAAAGAGGGAGAAGTCTTTAATTGGTGCCGTGTTACTGAGAACCATTATGATGCCAAGACCATCCGCAGGGCTAGAATTCCCTGTACAGTTTTGCTGACTATACAGCTACACAGGCAAATGAACCCTGAACAAAATGTCAAAAATTTTCTTTTGACTTAATGATATTTAATCTTTTTTTGTCCTCATTCCTTCAGTATAGGATTCCTACAAAGTTTCCTCCATATATAAATGCGGGAATGATAAAGTATGAGTCCAAACCACTGGTTAGGAAGTGTTTTTCGCTGATGTATTAATTCATTTCCCCTCATACATGGTATCACCATCAAGGCTAAATAGATTTTATGAGAAGAGCCGTTGAAGTGAAAATCAAGCCAATGAATCGTTTAATATGAACTAATGAAGAACAGATATAAAAGGCTTTAGTAACTGGTTTGGTGCTTTAATTGTCAAGCTGATGTAAGTTCAGAACACTCTGAAGGAAAGTGGTCGGATATAGAGGAGAAAGTGGAATCACTTCATGATAATTGGTTTTAATTAAATAGCCTTATAAACAAGCTTGACTTATTTATAGTGAGTCACAATGGAAGACCTTTTTCAAGGTAAAAATAAATTGTATTCGCAAAAAGTTATAAGCGGGGCAAAGACCACCAGCATATTTGCATCTGAAAATAATTTTGTCTTGCTTATCACATCAAGGAACCTAATTAAGGTTTCCCAGTTCTTGTGAAACAAAGTGATCTGCCAGGGGCTCAGCAAAAGAATTACTGTATATACTCAAATATAAGTCTAGTTTTTCAGACCTAATTTTGAGCTGAAAAAAGGGGCCCTCGACTGATATTTGGGTCAATACTTTTAGCCACTTAGGCAAGTGTTTGGGTTGGTGGCTAAAAGTCATTTTAAACATTGTGCACCACTTGTCCTGACCCCCCTCTGTATCACGGGGGAGTGGCATGCAATGTTTAAAATGATTTTTAGCCACCAAGGCAAGTGCTTGGGTCGGTGGCTAAAAGTCATTGTAAACATTGTACACTGCTTCTCCTAACTCCCCTCTGCATCACACAGCACTCCCCCAGCTCACAAAGGAGGAGCTGCCAGGCCCTGCTGCATTTCCCACCCTAGACTTATACTCGAGTCAAAAGGTTTCCCCAGTTTTGGGGTTTAAATTAGGGGCCCCGACTTATACTCGGGTCGACTTATACTCAAGTATATATGGTAATACTGAATGACCAATAAGACTGGGAGGAGCATCTAGTACAGAACTCAAAAGTGTTAGGTATTGAGTTTATTTTTTTCATTTTAAAGCCTTTGCGTATCTTGACACATTTTCTGGATTTCTCCCTGATATTTGAAAGAAAATCTTTTAAAGGTCAAGTTTTGGTCTTCTGTGATGTGGTTTGGTGTCTGTTTATTCAGGCGTACCTTTTACTGAGGGATTGCTCCATGTTCAACAAATGACAGGACTGCATCCTCAGGCAGAGAGTATCTATAATATAAATGTAAGAGGAGAGCCAACAGTTGCATGTGAACCTCTACAGAGTTCCTTAAAATGTGTTTTGTATGTTTGAATAGCTCTTGATTTAATTGTTTGGGCGTATAAGTGTATATTTAAAGCCCTCACAATAGCGGTCTGAAGGGTACTCAAAAAGTTTTCAGAAGCCTTGAGACTTCTCCCTGCACCAGCATGATGCCTCACCTTCCAATGAAGACAAATCAACAGTTTTCCTTATTTCCTGCCTATTTATCACCTGTTCTTTCGTGCAAGGAACCACCAAATTCAGCACTGCCCAACACCCTTTCTAGGGAATCTTGTGTACATGTGTGCTTTTGACAATGCTAATCCAAAACAGTGTTGTGGATACTGTGAAAGAAAAGATGAGTGGCTGCCACTCAGTGGCTGATCGGCAAGGCAGGTGCATAACCCAAGCTATGATGTTCCTGTCATAGACTGACACACCTTGTCATGGCAGGGGTGTGGAAGGGATTTAAAAAATCCATGTTTTTGGTAATTTTTTGAGTGTCACCATGCTGAAATTCCCTGCTCAGACATCCTCCTTGCTCCAGTGAGATTGCCCTGATTCCTGTGTAAATAAGAATACTCACACATACCTGTTTCTACCCTTTTCACAGGACACTATCAAACTCTATACATGTGAGTGCCCTTTCCAGGGAATCTTGCACAACAAAGATGCCATTTTGTACAAGCCTTGAAATAATTCTGTGTGTATTGGCACATCTTCCCAGAAGAAAATAATCATGAAATATCCACATGTCCCATGAGCCTCATGGCGGAGTGGTTAAATGCCTGTACTGCAGGTAAAACTGTGCTCACGACCTGGGGTTCAATCCCAGGTAGCAGGCTGAAGGTTCACTCAGCCTTCCATCCTTCCGAGGTCGGTAAAATGAGTACCCAGCTTGCTGGGCGGGCAATGTGTAGCCTGCAGTATCAAAAAGGGGATTGAAAATAAAACAGCCAACATTATAATGCCATTATACAAAACAATAGTAAGGCCCCACCTGGAGTATTGTGTACAATTCTGGTCGCCGCATCTCAAGAAAGACATAGTGGAACTGGAAAAGGTGCAGAAGAGAGCGACTAAAATGATTACTGGCTGAGGCACCTCCCTTATGAAGAAAGGCTAAAACATTTGGGCCTCTTTAGTCTGGAAAAAAGGCGATTGAGGGGGGATATGATTGAGACATACAAAATAATGCAGGGTATGAGTAAAGTGGATAGAGGGAAGCTCTTCTCCCTCTCCCAAAATACCAGAACTAGGGGACATACACTCAAATTGAGGGCTGGGAGAGTAAGAACTGACAAAAGAAAGTATTTTTTCACCCAGCGCGTTGTAAGTCTATGGAACTCCCTGCCACACAATGTGGTGATGGCATCTGACCTGGATGCCTTCAAAAGGGGATTGGACAGATTCCTGGAGGAAAAGTCCATCACAGGTTACAAACCATGATGGAGATGTGTAACCTCCAGGGTTTAAACCAGGGTACTTCAAGGGCCAGATGCAGGAGAGTGGTATCAGGAGACAGATATCTAGTCTCATGCTCTCCCAAACACATCTGGTGGGGCCGCTGTGAGATACAGGAAGCTGGACTAGATGGGCCTTTGGCCTGATCCAGCATGGCTCTTCTTATGTTCTTCTTATGTTCTTATGTTCTTATGCACACTGTAAGGGGCAAAATTCATATCCCTGTCTACTGAGCAACATCTGAAAGGCAAAACATATGCTAAAATAAATATGTTTGTCTTAAAGGAATCAAGAGACTAAAAAGAGAAGCTGCATTTTGCCCTCTATTAGCTCTAATGCAAAGTTTTCTAGCTGCCTTGTTCAGCTTTGCTTAAAATGAAGTAAATTAGGCCATTGTCCCTTGCAAAAGGAGAGGAGCAGTAAATAACATGTTAGAGGGCGATTTCCTTTCCATAGCTGACATCCAGGCTGCAGCTCTGAATTTGGTGGTGGAACAGGGTAGGCGGAAAGTTCACCCTTGATGGTTGGTAGGTATCTGACCTCTGAGGCTAGTCTGGCAGTCATCAGATTTTCCTTTATCATGTGGAGAGCAAGAAGGTGAGTTTAGAGCTTTGTGGCTGGGGAAAATAATTTTCCTGAAATTGATCTATCAAATGAGACTGACGAGTGATGAAACAAGAGTAGACACTTTTAGCATAGTATGTATTTTATTGTGCTCATCAGTCAAGACCTGTTGATAATAGGAAGAAAATCAATTTGGGTAGAATGATCCACTATGCTTTTTCTAATGTTAAAACTCTCCATCACTTCCACAGATATTATGGCCAAACTGGCTGGGTGATTTTGAGAGCACTAGTTCCAAAATGTAACTTTTCCAAGGCATCATGTAGGCATCAACTGTATTAGGCTGATATTGGGCCATTCTTTCAATTGGAGATGGGGAGGAACCTTGGTTCAGCGGCTCACAGGCAACACTACAATTGACACAAGTTCCTTTCCTCTGCCTCCCTATGAGCCACTCATCAGCCTGAGCACATTCCCCTCTTCCTCCTCTTTGGTTGTTCAACCAGTCTCTGCCAGGAGAACAGGAATGCCTGTCCTACCTCTTTGTCTGATTGAGTGATCAGCCAAGGAAGTGGCACAGGGAAGCTTCTGCCTCTGCCAGGGACTGGACAAGCAGCCAAAGACGAGGGTGAGATGAGCATGCTCTGACTAGTAAGTCTGGGATCCAGCTGCAGATGAGTGGGAAGGGAATGTTTGGCACCTATGGTGCCATGCACATGAATTGTCACAAACCTCCGAACTGAAATTCATGCCCATCTCTACTTTCAACTGAAGTATAATTTGTGCGGTGAAAGGTTAGGTCTCACTTGACATTGCTTTCTTTTCTCAACACACAAGGCCAATGTGACTTGGAGTTTCGTTCTCGGACACGTACAAGCAGTAAGCAAACTTTTTGGCAGCTAAGCCCTCCCAAAAGCTCCCTGCCGTCTCTGTTCACAGCAGGGGAAAGGCAGAAAATATAACTGCTTGTAGCCTTTCGTGCCACTTTGCGTGTGTTTCTTTAAAAGACGTTTGCTTGTTTCCAAACAGTGCATGCATATGTTTTCCATTTCTCAGCAACCTGCTGCTCAGCCTTTTGTACGGAAACCACCATCATCCATAATTGTAGTAATAATATTTGCCCCATTTGGAAAGCATTGCATCTTGAGAGCAGCATATATTATTTCCACTTCAAAACACCCTGGTGATAGAGACTATACAGGTTCATGATGTACAGCTGGAGCAACTGGAGTGGGCAAGGACGCATAATGAGTTAATGGGGAGAAGAAAAGGCCTCAAATCAAAAGCTTTCAGCTCCAAACTTGAAGCCCACTTAGGCTACTCTTTTGGAGACCTCATGCTGCATTGACTGCTGTGTACTTTTTCTTGTTCCTTTCAAGACTGCGAAGGCCTAAGCTCACCTTTTGTGTCTCTTTAAAAAGCACATTTTGTACTTCATTTTATCACGAACCATGCGAGAATTGTTTCCTCTCTTGCATTTCAAAGCAAAGGTACTTTCAACACTCTGTTTCTTCTTGCTGGTACCTGCTCTTCCACTTCAAAGCATGGATCCTTTTGCTTCTTGAAGTTCAAAGCCTGGCTACTTAGCATTTTTAAAACAGATCACAAGGTTTGATTTCCTTCATGGCTAGACAGGGTGTACAGCCAGGAGTAAAATGCTTCATTTATCTGCATGTCTAATTAGCATTAACTGTTCATGCAATTTGGACCATATATACTACCTCTTTCTTCGCCTCTTCCTACAATGCTTAGTGTTCTCTTATGTAAATAGAAGCTGCCCAAAGTTGTTGCAAGCCATCCGGAGTAGTACATATGCACTGGGTGGGGTAAATTAAAATACTATCTATCTATCTATCTATCTATCTATCTATCTATCTATCTATCTATCTATCTATCTATCTATCTATCTATCTATCTATCTATCTATCTATCTATCATCTGCCTGCCTGCCTGCCTGCCTATCTATCTATCTATCTATCTATCTATCTATCTATCTATCTATCTATCTATCTATCTATCTATCTATCTATCTATCTATCTATCTATCTATCTATCTATCTAATAAATAAACAGCATAACATAGCATACCATAACCATAATATAATATGACATAACATAATATGAGAACCATCTGTTAGGATTTGATAAGCATGAGAAAAAATCAAAATATATTATAAGCATTGAAATATTAACAGATCCGAATATGCTGACAAGGTATAAGGTCAAAATGACCCAGCTAAGACTTGGCATAACAGCCGAGACTTGGCATAAGAGCAAGTTCGGAGGTGTCATTTTGCTGAGAACAATATTTGGTGGTTAGCCAACTTTGAACTATCAAACAAACTAGGTCATTCTAGGCTTTGATGGCCAACTAGCTATGAGCTAATGAACAGGCACATGTAGGCACATGTAGGCACGTGAAGGGGCGTACAAAATACTTCAGTCTTAGATCATACACCATGCAAAAGAGTATATAATGATGATGAGAAGCCATTTAGTCTTTGTCCAGACCAGCTAGGGTGATCCATACCATGGATCACCCATGCAGCTCTGAACCCTTGAGCAACAGGCTTAAGAATCCATACTAATCATATCTATGTTTTGTGTTATGCTGGCTTGCTAATTACTTTCTATCTTTCTGTATTCCTGTGAATGTCTAATAAAACCAATGCTATGTAACTAACTCAGTGTGGCAATTAATAAAGAACCACCAATGCTCATCAATGATGCATTGGCAATATTTTTAAGAAACAATTTTAAACTTATCACACCAATATACTGGCTGCAAAATGAAGACATACTTTCCCAAATACTGTATACTTGTTGATTTATTTGTTTGTCAGCTATCACTAATAGAGATGGGCACGAAATGATTTTTTTTGTCTCATTTTTCATTTTTTGTTTTATTCCTGGCTGTTTCCCCTCCAACGCACCTGATGAGGTGGAGCAAACCGCAGGCTTTTAAAACTTTATTCCCACCTGAAGCCCTACCATCAGGTGATCGGCAGCACGAGAGCCCGGAACTGCCCACCCGACTATTTTCAGAGGGATCCTGCTGATCTATCATCAGCTGGGCCCCTTTAAAAATGGCCCAGTCAGCATTGGGGGGGGGGATCCCCTGGTGTTGAGTGGGCCATTTTTAAAGGGGCCCATCCAATGACAGCTCGGCAGGAGCCCTCTGAAAATGACTGGTTGGGCAGCATGAGAGCACCGAACTACACACCTGATCATTAAAAAAAAGTTTTAAAAGCCCCGAGCTTGATTGGGTCGGGGAAACTGCAGGCTTTTAAAACTTGTTTTTGCCACCCCAAGCACTGATCAGGTAGTGTGCAGGGCTTCGGGCAGCAAAAAAAAAAAAAAGTTTTGAAATCCCCCGCTTTCCCCCAGATGGGGTGGGGAAAAGTGCAGGATTTTTATTTATTTATTTATTTATTTTGCCACCCAAAGTCCCGCACACTACCTGATCGGTGCTTGGGGTGGCAAAAATAAGTTGCACTACACTAAACGAAAAACAAAAACAAAACAAAAAATGAATTTTTTTTAAAAAATTCATTTTGTATGAAACTATCCCCCTTCCCCAAATGAGAAATGAAACAAAACAAAATATGCCCATCTCTAATCACTAACATCAATTTTTTTGAGTTCCCATATTTTAAGACTCTTAGGGAGTTTCTTTCCACAAAATGTAGCGGGAGATAGGGATACCAATGGCTACTAACTAGAGATGGACATGAAAAGAAAATATAGGATTTTGTTTTGTTTCATTTTTTTTTGTTATTAAAAAAAATTAAGAATTTTTGAAATGAAATGAAATGATTCAATACATTATAAAATGGCTCCCCTGGGTCCTAGAGTGCCAGGACCCTGCCTGTCACAGAACATGATTCTGAGGGGTTAAATGGTGAAGAACTGCTGGAGGAGCCTTGCAGCTCAAATCAGCAGGCAGCTGGGTCTGATGACTCAGCTGAAAACATATCTTCTCCCCCTAGAAGTGCCATGAACAGGATTCTGCAAAGACGTGCTACCAGGAGGGCTAGGGTTAGGGTCTTTGATGCTAGACGGGGAATCAGGGCAGCAAGCCCTGAGTACTAGCAGAAACCTTTCCAGGAGTAAGGGTGTGTTCCCTGTTTTGGGATAAAGCTTGTAAGCTCACCTTGAGTTCTTTGTGGGAGCAATGCGCCATTTGAACTTGCCACCACGTTCCAGTCTGTGACCTTGGCTCTGCTTCCTGATTTCGGACTGGCTTCTTGGACAACGGCTTGATCTGTTCCCTTGGGTTTGGCATCTGGTTTCCGTGAAATATTCTGGTTCTGACTTGGACTGTTAATTGCTGGGAGTTGGAGTCTGTTATTTATCTGGCACTTGATTGTTAGCAAAGGACTTGAACTTGCCTGGCTTTCCACTAAAGATCTTGGCAAAGAACTGAACCCTGTTTGTGTGTGTGCTCTGTGTGCGGGGCTTGACATAGAGGCATCAAATTTAGTGGGTAGACTCTTCCCTTTAAGCCCTGCAAATTTGGAGAGGTTTGGGGTTCAGGTGACTGAGATATTCAACTCCAAAGTGTGTCCCCCAGGAACAAATAATTTCAAATCAAATCAAATCAAATCAACCTTTATTGGCATTAAAATAAAACAAAACAACACAACAAGAGAAAATGAGGAACAGCAAGGGGGGTAATCAAACACGGAACCGGTGATTCTAATATATGCATTAGCTACTTAAGCAAATGAGATGGGGAATAGGGAAGCCCAGATCCTCGTGCTGCTATAATTTCAGAGGCAAAGGAGGCCACCTCATCCAGATAAGAGGTGACTTGCGTAGAGAGAAGGAACCTAAGCTTAACCAAGCCTTCCCACCCTTGCATTCTATCAAGGATCGAGGATAGATATTTCTTACGAAGTGCATAGTGAGCTGGGCAATGAAAGAAGATGTGTTCAAGCGTTTCAACGGCATTAGTTTGACATGGACAGATCCTCTGGGAGTAAGGGATTCCATTGAACCTGCCCGACAATAGTGCCGAGGGGAAGGAATTGCATCTGGCAAGTGAATAGGCTCTGCGTGCTTCGGGACATGTTAGGTAAGTGAGAAAAAAAGCAGGCTTCCCAGGTAGGACTGGGATGTTAAATTGAAGTGGGGAGCTGATGGTATTGGCTTTGCTGCACAGTTCTTGGCATTTGATGTTCAATAGCCTGTCTTTAATAGTTCTATATGCTTCAGATTGACTTAACATGCCAAGCTGCTCAATGTCCAATCCTGCTACTTTAAGAGTGGTAAGAACATCGGAGATCTCGACTGGGAGGTCAGGATCTATCAAAAGTTGATATAATAAACGGGTATGAACTGGGTTGTAAAGGATTCCAAGCCAGAATTTAATAGCTCTTAATCTGGCCAAGGTCTTCAGCCTTATCATGCCAGTTTCTAAGCAAAGAACGGCATATGGGACACATTTAGGGAGGCCTAGGATTCTCCTCAAAAAAGAGGCTGGAATACTCTCCACTGTGCGATCTATAGCTTTATACCAAATTGGTGATGCATATAAGATTTGAGATAGGGTTTTGGCCTTAAATATTGTCAGGGAAGCTGGTACATACCGATTGCTATAGCTAAAAAAGAATTGTGAAATTGCGCTAGCAGAGATCTTGCTTGAATTTAGGACATACTTGCGATGGGAGAACCAGGTGTGCCTGTAGTTGTAGTGAACACGCAGGTACTTAAATGACTTTACCTGCTCTATAACATTACCCTTACAAAGCCATTTGTGGGCAGTCCATTTTCTCGCAAAGACCATTATTTTAGATTTGGAGTAATTGACCTCCAATTTATTGGCTAAGAAATAGTTCGTGGCACCATTAAGTAAGCATTTAAGACCTATCCTAGTGCGAGAGAGAAGTATTGCATCATCTGTGTACAAAAACAATGGAACTTGTGTCTGACCCAGTTTTGGACAATGGCTATTCACATTCTGCAGCTTAGGAGCTAAGTCATTTAGGAAGAGGTTAAAAAGTGTTGGGGCCAGAATGCAGCCCTGCTTCACTCCTTTATTTGTTTTGAAGGGTTGAGTAAGTTTGCCATTCTGAGAGCATCTAACCGTACATAAAGTATCAGCATGCAAGGCTCTAATTAGGAGAAGTAGCCTTTGATCAATATTCCATCTGGATAATTTATCCCAAAGTAGCTCTCTATCTATAGAATCAAAAGCACCCTTCAGGTCAAGGAAAGCCACATAGAGTCTAGCCTTAGATATCTTGACCTGTTTATAGACCAAGTGTGAAAGGATAGCGCAGTTATCTAACGTGGATTTGCCCTGACAGAATCCTGATTGCTCAGGGCCTAAGATGTTCTCGGCGTCTATCCAGGAGGAAAGTTTATTGCTTAGGTATTTGGCATAAAATTTGCCAATTACCGATAATAGGCTGATAGGTCTGTAATTCTCTGGGGAATTAGGATACCCTTTTTGTAGATGGGAACAATTGTGGCAGTTGTCCAATCTTTGGGTATAAAGCCGGTTTTATTGATTGTTGTGAAAAATGGGGCTAGTAGTAAGGACCACCAAGCTGGATCACATTTTAGGAGGTCAGGGGGTATACCGTCAGGGCCTGCAGCTTTACCTGACCGTAGACCTACAATAATTTTATAGATATCCTCAGGGCATACTGGAGGCCACTCGGGCAGGTTGGGGGAGGAAAAGTCAGGACAGTTAGCTGTGGGCTTATTCCTATCGAAGAAAACGTCAGAAAAATGTTGAACCCACCTAGATGGTGGAACTGCATCTGAATCCTCCACCTCTGATCTTGAGAAGCCCGTAACAATAGACCAGAATTGTCTAGTGTTATTCTGAGTGACAGCTTGGAGTAGCTTATTCCACTGGTTATGGAAAAAAATTGCTTTTTCTTAAGGAGTAGGGCCTTTAATTGTTGATGATACTGAAAGTATTTTACTAAGTCACCTTGGGCATTGGTCTGCCTGAAATCCATGAAAGAGGCACACAATAGAACGTTGATCTCTCTGCATTCCTTGTCAAACCAATTAAAGTTGTTATGGGGTCCCCCATAGTGGCACAGTGTGGGCTTATGACTCAAGGAATGAAAAATTAGGTTTATAAAGGATTCAAAGAGTTTAATTTGGCTGGAATAGTCAGGGTTCACTATAATGCCTTGTAGAAGTTTTCTGCTTCCTTGGGCTATCACTAATTGATGGAATTTAGTGGACAGATCTTTATTGACCGGGATTTTAGACCTAAGCATCAAATTATCAGCCTCCCCGGTGGGTGATGCCCTATGCTCTAGCAGATTTAGAGACAATATTAAAGGAAGGTGGTCACTGATGACATAATCGCCAACTGCAAAGTGTACTGCTCGCTGTTTTGTTGGTGTTGAAACTAGGAGATAGTCGACAACGCTGGAGCCTCGGGGGGATACAAAGGTATGTTCGCCAGCGTTAGGGAAGTCAAGTAGACCATTAAACCAGATCATATTGGTGCAAATAAAAATCTGGCAAGGGCTAATCCAGCAGCATTGTAAAATGGATCTTTTGACCTCCTGGTCAGTCCAGGTTTGGGGTTCAGGGGACTGGGATATTCAACTCCAACGTGTGTCGCCCAGGAACAAATAATTTGTAACTGGAAAGTTCTGTAATTAAAAATAGTGTTCCCAGGTATCTAGCAGTATGGAAATTACAGTGGAGCTTCCTCAAGTTCTTCCCTGTAAGCCCACCAAAATTGGAGAGTTGTGGGGTTCAGGAAGCCACATTATTCAACTCCAAAGTAGATTCCCCCAGGAAAAATTCTTTTGTAATTGGAACAGGAAGTTATGTACTCAAAACAAGCTGGAAACCAAATCTGTCCTTTTAAAAAATCGAAAAGCACTTTTCTAATTACAAATGGACACTTTGGGGTTCTAAAAATTTGGGGGGCATTCAGGGAAGAGCTTGAGGAAGCTCCAGTGTAATTTCCATGCTGCTAGATGCCAGGGATCACTATTTTCGAGTGCATAACTTTCCGATTACAAATGATTTTTTTCCTGGGGGATCCACTTTTGAGTTGAATAACTCAGTCTCCTGAACCCCAAATATCTCCAAATTTGGAGGGCTAAAAGGGAAGAGTCTAAAGAAGCCACCTACCACATTTAGTACCTCTAGGGCAAATCATTTCGTTTTTAGAGAGAAGAATGTCAGTTCATTTTTTAAATAATTAAATGTGTTCTACCTTTTCGTTTCATAATAAATCAATTTGCTACATAATGAAATGATGAAACAGCATTTTGTTTTTCATTTGGTGCCCATCTCTACTTCTAACTCTTAATGTTGGGTATGTATTGGAGGTAGTATGCTGGCTTATAACAACATTTGCCGATGAAGACAAGTATTGATTGTCACTGCTGCTGATCTGCTCTTGATAACTTAATCCACCTCTGTTTTGTCTTTTAGGATATCTTTGATTCTTATCATTGTTTCTTAATTTTTAACTTAATTATGGTTTGTTATGCTTGTTTTAAGTTTTATATCATATATGTTCTTATTTATGTTAAAACATTTGCAGACTGCCCAGAGTGGCACTGGTGCCAAATGATGTGATAAATAAATAAATAAATAAATAAATAAATAAATAAATAAATAAATAAATAAATAAATAAGAGAGGTGGTATTGTACTTGTGACCTTTCTATATCTTAGCTTTTCACTTACATTTGCTTGACCACTGTGAGAACAGATGACTGGATAGACCTTTGGTTTGATCTGTGGCATTCCGCCTGATTCATGGATATTTATTATTTAGAATGTTGGAGGGATATGGTTTTGCTTGCTCCAGTAGGAGTTGTTGTGGGCAGAACCATCAGTTATATATCCCTGTGAGAGCATTCAGAGAGTCAGATAGGGCCTGGCAGATGTAAAAAGAGGGCATAGAGTTAGGAACTGATAGGGATTACTTATAGTGACTTGTTATTTGGGAGGTATGAAGTAGTTTAACTTGAAGAGTATGTTATATGTTCCACATAAAAATTGTAACTTAAGTCAATACCAAAAAGCATAAATGTCTTCATTCTTTGTACTACAATAAACCATTCCAATTTGTTTTGAAAGAAAAGACTGCGAGACTCCATGATTTCAAATACCACACTTGGTCCAAAAAATAAATAAGTTATACTGTGGAATCAGAATACACAAGCACGCAGCATGATCCAACAGGATTTTTCTTTCATTGCTATGATAAGCTGATGGAGTGTGTCAGTCTCCATTAGAATGACCGGATCTGTCCAGACTGGACATATTTGGTGTGAAGTGAATCAGGCTACAAAGGGTCTGTCAAGGTTGGAGGGATGAGTGATGTACCATTTGGAATGCTCTTCTCATCCAAACAGCAAGTAACCTCTGGTAGCCCGATCAGCCATCCATTTAGGGCTTTCCCTGATTGTTTGAGAAGTTATGCATTGGTGCATTTTCATTTTCTCGCTTTCTGCCTCCTTGATTCTTTTCCCTCTTTCTCCATCCACTTTCTCTCTAATATTCTCCCTTGGAATCTGCAGCTGCTAATGGATATTATCATGCCAAAAAGAATCCATGTCCTACCACTGGGCCAGAAAAAATGCATGACAGCTGTTAAAGGAGAAGGATCAGTCATTTTAAGTAGGGACACTTTTGGATGGGGTATTTTTTTTTAAAAAAAAATCCAAACCATGCCTCAGTAATCTGTATATTATATCCCGGCAGGCTGTCTGACTGAAAGAAGGACAAAATAAACTACTTGTTTACTTTTGCACTTTCTTTTATGACTGAGGCGTCATGCTGAATCAGTCTCATAACAAACATATTATTTCCAGTCCTACAAGTGGTTTCATTCATACCTAGCTATTTCCTTATGTTTAGAAAAGATGCAAGATCAGGACAAATGGAGAAATATGCTGATCTAGCCCTTGGTATTTTGCCAAAACAAGAGGGAAATCATTGAAAAAAAATGATATATCAGTAATCCCTGTTATGTCACAAATCTGTAGCATCTGGATAACAATACAGGGACTAGAGATGGGCATGAAACGAACAATTTTTCGTTTCCGTTTTTGTTTTTTTGTTTCGTTACGCAATGAAACGACAAATGAATTTTGTCTCTAAAATGAAACGAAATGAACAGAAACACCGGAAATTTTGTTGTGCGTTTCGTTTTCGTTACGGCAATACAAGTGATCTGCTTTAAATGCTAAAAAAAAAATCACAAAAATTGAAATAAATGGAAACGAAATAGTAATGAAACGAATGAAAACAAAAACAATTTTTTGCAAAAATTCACGAAAAACGGAAACAAACCGAAACGGACCCCCTAAACGACAAACGACAAACGAAATGCCATTTTTTTATTTGTGCCCATCTCTAACAGGGACAATATCTCCTTGTGATTACCTTAAACAGCTATTAGTCTAGTGATGCAGAGCCATTGAGCTGAATGTGCTTTAGAGGCTGCTGAGTTTGTTGTCCATTTTGTATCAGCTGAAATCCTAAAGTTTGCTCTCAGAAAAAAATCACTTTGTGTATCATAACTTGTTCTTCTGCCACTTTCCTACGGAGAAGACAAGGAGGCAGAAGAAATGATTTCAGATGCAACCAGTACCCATCCTGCTGAATTCCCCCCTCCCCTGAGAAATATATTTTAGTCATGGGAGTGGGACTGTTAAGGGTTGAGTAAATAGCACTTCAGCTTAGAATTTCTCTGAGCATTACTTGGTCTGTCACCCAAGTACCCTCTTAGGTTATAATTATTATTCTGTTGACTCTGAGGAATGAGTATTTCCAAAGGCAACCCACACAGATTGCTTACCATTTTTGAGTGAAAAGCTGAAGTACTGGTGCCTCTCTTAAATGCTGAAGAATCTATTTCAATGCAAATACATATGTCTGTTGAGTGTGTGACAGGTAGGCGTGCACACACATATATGCACAGAGCTTCACTTCTTCCTTCCATCCATGCCCCCTTTTCTTATTGTGATTGCCAGTGCCACCCTCGCACCCACACATCCATCCTCCTATGAATGCTGAGACCTGTCTGCTTAGATCTCACTCATGACTTCCTCTGTAACTGCTTGGTGATATTTTTACTCAGTGCACCAAGGTGTGCATACTAGAGAAATACTAAGACAGCTTCAAAACAATGACTATGATTACCGATTGATTTATTGATTGATTGCATTTTTTGCTCCCTTTCCCTGGTGAAGGAACTCAACATCTAATTGGGGTGTGAGTTTTTAGGCTAGGTAGATCCAGGTTCAAATGTCTGCTTAGCTATGAAAATGGGCACCTGGTAGTCGTCATTATCTCTCCCTCTCTCTTTTGGCAACATCGTGCCATATTGACAGAATTAGCTCAGTGTTATCCATCAGCTGGACTCCATATGTAGAGTTTATACACGAGTGGAGTTTACCTGTATGACTGTAGGCTGTGTTATGTTACATCCTGTTCTCTGTATTGGTAAGATGAGCAAACCAGGTGTTGCTGCAAGGATCAATTTGGAAAAACATTTCTTTCTTACAAGGGATTTTCTTGGCTAGTGTCCAAGGCTGGTGTAAAACTGTTCCACCGGAGGGACATGGATGTG
Source organism: Phrynocephalus guinanensis (assembly GCA_037367245.1). NCBI lineage: Eukaryota > Metazoa > Chordata > Lepidosauria > Squamata > Agamidae > Phrynocephalus > Phrynocephalus guinanensis. The sequence goes on from CM074741.1 coordinate 21,867,809, forward strand.
TCTGGATATAGTATGAAGGCTTTCCCCCCCACTCTGTTGCACTCATTTACCCTACAGTGCCTTTTCACTTATAGAATGGTCCTACCAACACATCGGATCTGCCATGTCACCAAATTTGTTATGAGGATACTCTTATTTCACCACAAAGTAAGCTTCTGTTGACTCTGATCAAGCACACATTCAGCAGGATAGACTCTACCATTATTGGTACTGGGAGGAGAAAGTTGCCCCAGGCATACTGTGCTGGAGGACGGAGCTGAATGTACCTCATAGTTTTCCTAGTGTCTCTTAAGCAAGCCCATTGCCCTTGTCATGTGGTATAGAATTTGTCACCATCACCAACCTAGTGATAAATCTCTATGAATCATCTGCCATTTCAGTAAGCTTGTGTGTGTGTGAAATGGGAGGAACTTTTGCCACATACAGCAAAATATGTGGGGCTGGACTTTACCTTTGGTATAGAATTATTTCTCAAAATAATCAATTTCCTCACCTTTCTCATCATCAAGATATCCTGGGCACCAAACTGTGGGTTTCTAGCCATTAAATAACTTTTTTAGTAATTTTAATACTTGTGCTATGAAGCTTTCCTGTATTCTCTCCAATGTTGTCAACCTAAGGTCTTTCCAGGCTGGCCTCTTTTTATCCTTTTAAGCAGAAATGAGGGCAATTGAAGCTAGACCTTTCTACATAAACAGAAGCTGTTCAACTCTTGAGTAACAACCATTCCTCAGTCAGCAAAGCCCAGATGTCTTTATGGCTATTATTGTGCCATTTTAATGGTAAATTTATCACCACGTTATGCTGGAAGCTCTGAGAGCATAGTCTTGACAATACACACTTGTAAAGGGTCCTTGAACTATGACAGTAATATACTTTCATTCTGACTGGGCTTACTGATTCACATTCATACATGCCTATGCAATGGGAATGGGATTAGCCACAAAAAGTCATATACAAAAAGACTGAAATCCCATTGCTTAGTGTAGTAAGTCGCAATAGAGTAGGTCCAAAGCGGTGGAGATTTGGTGAACCAGTTCCATAGGCTCCATTGATTCAAGTGGGCCTCCTCTAGTTGCAATTTACTGTGCTAATGTACTTTGCCTAGAGCAGTGGTGGCGAACCTTCGGCACTCTTGCTTTGGACCGCAACTCCCAGAATTCTGAGTCTAGACTGCCAATGACAAAGGACTGTGGGAGTTGTGGTCCAAAACATCTGGAGTGCTGAAGGTTCTCCACCACTGGCCTAGAGATAGGACAGTGCCAAATCCCAGGATAATAGACATTGGCTTCACCTGAGTTTTACAAGGACATTTATTTATTTATTTATTTATTTATTTATTTATTTATTTATTTATTTATTTATTCATACATACATACATACATACATACATACATACATACATACATACATACATACATACATACATACATACATACATACATACAACTTATAATGGCTATATATTGCTTGGGGGAAACCCAACCCTTCAACTGATCTTCTCTTGGCCTCTCAGATGTTACAGGCATAATAAGCTCAAGGTAGAGAGGATTTCTGTATATCAAAAGGTATTGCCTGTCATAGGGTGCTGTTGGTCTTTGAGATATTCAGGTCTCACAGATTGTGCTTCCTGTTGAATGAGATTATCTGAAATTGCATTTCTTGCCATTTTACTGTGTCACAGATGCTCATTTAATAATCTGACCAGCAAAGCCTTATTTTTTCATTTACCAGCTCTCTTCTTACTTCTGACATACTGTGGCTGACTTCTTCCCTTTCAAATAGGTTTCCAGTCTAAGCAACAGTCCTGTGTCTGACATATGTACACCCACTGATGAGATGCTGTAGAAATTGAGGCAGCCCTGTAGCAATATCTATACCAAGTCTGCCTTCAGTGTGCTGAACATCTCAGTTCAGAAATAACTGAATAAAATTGCAAGATTTGTTATCATGTATTTCCAGGTGTGTTTCATTCAGTCACAGGAATGCAACAGGAGATTTTTGTGAGCAGAGCTGCAGTGGTGTGTTGGCTCACGAATAAGTGGTTTCAGGCAAAAATCCAACTGATTTTACACTGGGGAAAATTTGGTGAAATATATTTCTTAATCTATTGTGTACAGGGATACTCTTCATGTCAGCAGGGCCTCGTCACTGGTAAGTCAGGGGCTTGAATGCCTTCACCTGTTGGTGGGACAGCGGGATAGATTTGGCATTGTGCTGGGTTACCGTGCTCCCTGCAACCCAGCACAATCCCTCCCAGAGCTCTCGGAGTTCATCGCGGCGGCACTTTTGAAGTCCCCCCACCTTCTGGTGGTTTTATGTCTCACCCACAGATCAGGGCATACCCTTGACTTGGTTTTTACCTCCAGGTCGGGGAACTCTTCTCTGGAGGTAGGGGACATAGTCTCTCTGCCTGTGTCATGGTCAGACCACCACCTGTTGACTTTTTCCCTGTTGGTTGCAGCCCCTCCCTGCGGGGACCTTCGGCCTCCTGTGTTGGCCCGCCCCCGGAGGCTCCTAGACCCAGCTCAGTTCTGGGATGCCTTTGGGGAGCTTTCTGGTGGCCTGGCTGACGTTCCGGTCGACGCTGCAGCTGACCTATGGTCTGAAACAACAGTCCGCGCCGTCGACCGGATCGCCCCCAAGCACCTTCTCCGTAGCAGAGCTCGACCTTCGTCGTGGTTCACGGCGGAGTTGAGAGCGATGAAGCAGGAATGGAGAAGGCTGGAGAGCATCTGGAGGAGTACCCGGATGGCAATTAATAAGGCCACGGTTATTGCCCAGACTAGGCGCTACTCACGAGCGATCAGGGAGGATAAAACATCTTATCACTCCCTGAGAATTGGTGAGGCCTCAAACCGCCAGGTGGAGCTTTTCCGGGAGGTCCGGGACCTCACCAATCCTAGTCTGGCAGGGCCTCCTCCTACTGAGTAGAGTAGTGAGAATTTCGCGGCCTTCTTTCGATCTAAAATAGAGGCCATCCGTGCCGGTTTCGACTCCGGTTGCACTAGCCCCTCCCCGCCATCCACAGTCGCTTCACCCCCCTGTTCTCCTCGTTTGGATGGGCTTGGGCCTGTTTCCTCTCTGGAGGCCTCCAGGGCGATTGCCCACTGCCGGCCCGCATCCACCCCCTTCGATCCTTGCCCCTCCTGGCTGATAAAAACTGCCGGAGGGGCTATGCCTGAGTGGGCTTCTGCCATCGCCACCGCCTCCTTCAGCAAGGGGGTTTTTCCCTCCCAACTGAAGAAGACGGTGGTTAAGCCCATCCTTAAAAAAACAGGCTTGGCATCGGACCAATTGGTCAACTATCATCTGATCACCAATGTCCCTTTTTTGGGCAAGGTAATCGAGAGGGTGGCCGCGGTCCGGATCCAGTCTTTTTTGGAGGAACAACAATGCCTTGACCCATGCCAATCCGGGTTCACGCCTGGCCGGGGGACCGAGACAGCTCTGGTCGCGCTGCAAGATGACCTAATCCGGGCGGCCAACAGGGGTTGCTCTACCCTGTTGGTTCTCCTGGATTTGTCAGCGGCTTTTGATACCGTCGACCACGGTATCCTGCTGGATCGGCTCTCCGAGGTAGGAATCGGAGGCACTGCTCGCAGTTGGCTCCGGTACTTCTTGGAGGACCGTCCCCAGCAGGTTCGGCATGGTGGAGAGTTGTCGGCCCCGTGGATACTCCCTTGTGGGGTTCCGCAGGGCTCATCTCTCTCCCCCATGCTGTTCAACATCTATGTGAGGCCGCTGGCTGGGGTCATAAGGAGATTTGGAGTCTGCTGTCATCAGTACGCTGATGACATGCAGCTCTATCTCTCTTTTTCCACCTCTGCAGTGGAAGCTGTCCGGACCCTCAACCAGTGCCTGGATGCGGTATTGACATGGACCAGGGCCAACAGGCTCAGGCTCAACCCCGAGAAGACAGAGGTGATGTTCTTTGGGAGCTCCCCATCTGGGTATGGAGGCCCTCTTCCCAGTCTGGATGGGGTTTCCCTCCAGCTGGCATCTACGGTTCGGAATCTGGGTGTGATTCTGGACCCGGCGCTCACCATGGAACCCAGGTGGCCGCCGTGTCCAGATCTGCTTTCTACCACCTTCGCCAAATCGCCCAGATCCGCCCGTACCTAGATGGGGACTCTCTGAGAACAGTGGTGCAAGCACTGGTGATCTCGAGGTTGGACTACTGCAATGCTCTCTACATGGGGTTGCCCTTGACTCTCCTCCGGCGCCTGCAGCGGGTTCAAAATGTGGCAGCCAGGCTGGTGGCGGGTGTGCGTCGTCATGACCACATTACCCCAGTCCTGGCTCGCCTGCATTGGCTGCCCGTTGCATCCTGGATCAGATTCAAGGTCCTGCTTTTAGTTTATAAAGCCCTCCATAGCTTGGGCCTGGACTACCTGTCAGAGCAAATCGTCCAGCGATCAACCTCAGCCCCTCCAGTTCGGCAGTCACGAGCGCACTCGCTCAGGGTCGCCACCCCTAGAGAAGCCAGGAAAACATCTACCCACAATCGGGCCTTCTCGGTGGCTGGCCCTTCCCTTTGGAACAGCCAACCGAGTGAAGTGCGCTCTGCAGAGTCCCTGCTAGCCTTTCGCCGAGCATTAAAAACTCTGCTCTTTCGTGAGGCCTTTGGCGATTTAGTTTAGGTCCCCCCCCGTCGCCATCTATAATGCTCGCCCGACAATTTGTTGCTGCAGAGCTTGTCTGTTTTATGATGCCCAGTTGCCTTACTGTTTTTAAATTGCTTGTTTTTATTGTCTGTTGGTATGCTGACTTGTTCAGCCCTGTTAGCCGCCCAGAGTTCCCCGTAGGAAGATGGGAGGGATATAAACTCAATAAATGAATAAATAAATAAATAAATAAATAAATAAATAAATAAATAAATAATTTTTCTACAAAATTAATTATGTTGGTTTATTGAAAAGCTTTTAACATAAATGGCACTTGAACGTGAAAGATGAGGAGACTGTCGGAAAGCTACTTCTTTTGGAGAAAACAAGCAAGTAGATTCTAAAACCCCAAAAGAAAAAAAAATTATAATCCTTCCAGGTGGCAATAACGATTTTGGATATGATCTGAGTATTAGATGATCAAGAGATACCTTTTTCTCTGTCCCAACACCTTCACAGGTGTATTTGGTGAGGTCATGAGAGGCCTTCTCTGCTGATGCTTTCAGACTTTTGAACTCCCTCCCACAGGAGACCAGACTTACCTCATCTTTGCTGTTCTGCAAGCAGGAAAAGACCTTTTCCCAGGCAAGTATTTCCTGAGTGTCCTGAGTGTTTAACCCCAAGCTTAAATTCTGTTCTGTTTGAACCCTTAAGGAAAATGTCACATACTAGTTAGATCTCTATATATTTGTAAAGGACAATCATGTTGCACTCTTAATTTTTCATAATACAGTAGGACCCCCATATCCACTGATTCATTATCCACTGATTCAGTTATCCACGGGTGGCAGAGGAAAAATAAATAAACAATTCAGCCGCCGCAAAGCAAGCTGCTGTCACAAAGAGGAGCTGTGAAGCAAGCTACTGTCATAAAACAGCAGCCGTAAAGCAAGCTACTTTCACAAACAGCAGCTGTAAAGCAAGCTACTGCTGCAAAACCACAGCTGTAAAGCAAGTTACTATCACAAAACAGCAGTTTTGGGGAACATTTTGGTGTTCTCTCTTATCCACGGTTTTCATTATCTACGGGAAGGCTTGGAACCAATCCCCAGCAGATACTGGGGTCCTACTGTAGTACATATTTTGCGCTGTGTGATAATGTTAGCTATGTAGCTATTTGTTGATTTATGTTTTGAAAATATCTGCTTTTCTTTCACTAAAATGTTTCTGCGGTGACTTACAACAGGTTACAAGAATATCAACCTATCTAATTTATAGATAGATTATAATCTAGAGAACACTCTCAAATTTCAACAGGAATGTTCCTGCTTTACTCCACGTACTACTACTTCTACAAGCCATAACATTTTGAACAATAGCAACACATATCTTACCCAGCAGCCTCTGTTTTCTTGACTCTTAAAGTTGGAGCTGTCCTACTCTTAAATGGAGAGCATGGGAAGAAATATTTCAGTTTTTGCAGATGTACAGGCCACCTCCCTGTTTGCTTCTCAACCATTCCCAATACTTTGGCAGGATCTAGCGTTGATGCAGAGTGCTTCAGAGGAAGCCTCATTCAGCCCCAGTTTCGCTTGAATTCAAAAGAGAATTCAAAGGTGGAAAAGAACTTTGTTAGTTCTTTACAAAAATATCAATTTTGTACCATCTGACTGTAGGATAACACACATCTTTTCATGACAAATGGTACATTTCTAAGGCTAGAGGAACTGCAAGGAAAATGTGCAGAACACAGGCATACATGTTTCAATAATATGCATGAACTAAAATTGGATATTTGAAAAACACATATAAATATGTCTAGCTGATGTAGCTATAGAAAAAAGTAGATGCAGTAAGAAAGGTGCATACAAAATCAATACATTGAGGAAAATGCATAAGCAATTATCTGTGCAGAAACAACAAAGCCAAAATCTCACAACTCAAGGTGGTACGGAGATGGGCTGATAATGTTGGTTTGGTGGGAAATGTTGAAATGTAGCTAAACTAAATGAACATATTTTAATAATCCAAAACTAAATGGAAAGATTTGAATATCTCTGAATCTTTCCCATTCATACATTTTCAGTTCTGAACTGGGAATTCAATCAAATCCATTGCATAACCCTATCCGGAACCATCTGAGTTAAACGTAGCTTTACTCCTTGTATATATCTTTATTCTTTAAGCATATCCACTAGTCAACAGCAAACCAGATCTAATGTGGAATTTGTGAGCCCATTTCATCTGAGCCTTTATCATTCACTAATTTCAAATTAATATGAATATCTGACCTGTGGGTTCTGCATGACACATCACTGGGGGAATGTAGCACTTGAATCATTATGCTTTTGATCTTTTTGGACTGAAGAGAAATGAAATTACAGTGTACTGCTACATTGCAAAATGTATCCTTACATGAATCTTAAATTAACATTCTGATTTACCCTGGAGATACTCAGCGTAGACACCAGAATGTTGAGACATGAAACATACTGAGACAATGTGACATCAAACATCAAACTACTATGAAATGTCGTTAACCATTTAAATTAATCTCACACTGCCTATGGAATTAATAGCTTCATTAATAAAGAAGTTCTTATTAGCAAAAATATTTTCCATCTGATTTTTTTTTAGTTCACAGTTGTAGATCATTGCATGAGCAGGGCATTTGTATACAATATGCACACAGCACAGTTAACCAAGAGCTGTGCACCAGAACAAGGCAAATCACAAAAGCTGAACTGACTTTACCTGAACTGGATGGATTTATCTGCAGTCCAGATCAAAGCAGAATGAACAGATTTGGTTTTGTGGTGAAATGAAATGAATGTACAGCTTGATTTATATCTGGAGCACAAAGTGAACCATGTGAGAGCACTAACCTCTTCACTCAACTAGTTTTTTAAAATGTGAATGTAAAAGTGCTTAGCCCTCTGCACCATGAAAGCTGAAGGCCAGGAAATAGGGGTCATACATTCAAACAGACAGTTGGGAGAGTGAGAACAGACAAAGTATTTTTTTTCACCCAGCATTTGTTGTTAGTCTGCGGAACACCTTGCAAAGGATGTGTTATGGAATCTGGCCTAAATGCCTTTAAAAGGGGATTGGACAGATTTCTAAAAGAAAAGTCAATCACAGGTTACAAGCCATGATGAAGACATGTGTTATCTCCATGCTTAAAGGGAGGGAACATTAAATGCCAGAGGCAGGGGAGTGGTACCAGGAGATAGGTTCTTGGTTGTCTCATGAGCTCCCTCAGGCATCTGGTGCGGCCACAGTGAGAAACAGGAAACTGGTCTAGATGGGCCCTTGGCCTGATCCAGCAGGACATTTCTTTCTTATGTTCTCATGTTCTTCTGTCTGACATTTGGCAAGTTTCTCTCTTTGGGGTCTACCATATTTCTACATTCCATTAACATCAGTACAAAAATGAAGAAGTTATAGTTCCTTTTGGTTTTTTGGCACACTGATTTTATACATTTGCAAAGTTAGTTGAGATCTGGTCACAAATCAAATCAGAAAATGTATAAGCCACACCCCAATCACTTCCTGCTGGGAGATCTGGGCACTTCTAAAGGAAAAGTTGAAAAAAAAAGGCCAAACCCATTAAAAACTGGATGAAGAGTGGGGAGAACATACACTGCAATTGATGTTGTTTAATCAGTCTTGTGGTACTCACCATTGCCTCCACTGATTATGACTGAATGGAGTACCCATCCAATACCATATGAAAGGCATATGCATACCACACTCCAATTTAAGGAAATGACTGGGCATGATATATATTCTGAGAAGCAATCCAGGGAACCCAGAGTAAACCAACCAAGAAAACCTAGAAAAAGTGAAATATTCCTAAGAATTAGGAAAACAAGAAGGAACCTGTTATGTGAATCAGATACCAATGAAAATGTAAAAATCTCATAAGTATAGCCTGCATATTTTAAATTGCAAACAGAACCAAAGCTTACCGAGAGCCTAAAGTGATATAATAAAAACATTTATGAGGTTGGGGAAAAAAGTAATTCATGATTTCTGCTGGTCTGTGAACTTAGGCATTTAGAAGTATTAGCCAGTTGACAGCTGAGTCACTGCAGACTGCTGAAAGTCAGTATCAAATGAGGGTGTTATATAAAGAGCTGAGCTATTTCATCAAGAGAATTTTGGTCCTGAGTCCCAGGAACCTCTTCTGTGTCTTCACTGATCTCTGACTTTCTACGGAGGCCAGTCTGAGAACATCATAGGCAGGTAACTAGACAAAGCATTGTGATCAGACAGTTTACTAAGCCATCCAAGTCTGCAAGTTACATCCCAAGATGTATTCAGTACTTTAAAAAGCGACTTTGTAAAAAAAATTATTCCCACAGTTCCCACAGGATTCTGCCAACTTAAATCCAAAATAGTAACTTTCCCAAGCTCTAATGTTATAGTGTGCATCTGCACTTTGATTCTTCTCTAGCAGCCTTTGGCTGCACAGGTTGTCCAAAGCTACACAGGCTTGTTCTACCCAGGGAAAGAACAATGGGGAATCAAAATCCTGACCTCTGGCTTTACAGTCAGATACCCAACTCCATCCAGTTTCAATTTTACAAAGGTGAATAATTTTCAGATGTGTACGGTTAAATGAACACATTCTGCTATAACAATAATGCATTAAATAAATTTATCATTATACTTGCATTTCATTTATAGGCATGAACTTTGGATATATATCTCAACAGATGTGAAGTACAGTATGTTTTTAATATGTAAAGTAGTACTAATGCTAGCACATTATTACTGCAAAGCCATTCAGTTAATGCCAGTTGATCCAGAAATAGCAATACAAAGGTACTCTGCAGGAGGGCTTAAAACAGATTCACTTACTGTTAGTCTTACAAACAACATTTGGTGTTTAACCTATGCCCTTTTAAAGCTTCTACCAAGGCCACCCACTTCATTTTTGAAAGGTGAAGATATTACTTCATGTTTATTCATTTAGGCTGGTGAGTGCTGTAAATTTCAAGGATCCCAATTAATATACTGTGACATATCATTCCACAGATTCTACATCTTTATCTGAATACCCTTGGGCTTCACTGACTGACTCACAAGAATTAAATGTTATGGTAATTGCCCAGGGAATAGGAAGTTGAATATGCTGGAGATTTAAAATAGGGGATGCCACAAAAGATGTACATTTTGAACAAATGTAAGTTGAGAAGTGACTTGAAGCAGTCAGATATTTTCCACCATTGTCCTTGGCCCCTTCCTTGCATCTCAACTAAACAGCAGATTTTCTACTATGGAACTAAGACAGTGGAAGCAGCATCCATAGTGGTAGCTGTGGTGTTTACCTCTGTGATGAATAATGCATGAGGAGTGTCTAAATGGATTGGTGGGTTGGTAGACCAATGAGAGAGTCTGGGGAGTGGACTGAAAGGATTTAAGGCACTGCTCAGCACTGTTTTAGACAGATAGGGCTAGATAGGGACCTACAGGAAAGGAGTTTGAAGGCATACTGCTCTTCTCTGTTTGGACCAACTGGCTCACTTGTTCCTTAATGCCTGCTTTATGTTGTTCTCATATGCCCAGATCTATGCCTTTTTCTTTTTTAAAAAAGGTACTATTTGGGGAGAAAGGCACCACTATTACACAGTCACAATTTAGTGGATATCCACTATGGCTAGTGCTGGGACCTACAATTCATTGAGATCAATACACAAGCAACTTGTGTTTTCAGAATGCATCTGGCAACATCTGGCATGTATGCCAGATGGGTGGTATATAAACCCAATAAATAAATAAATAAACATGTTGTATTCTTGAAGGCTTTCTCAGCCACAATCTGATAGCTGTTGTGAGGGTTTTGGGGCTGTTTGGTTGTGTTCTGGAAGTTTTTTCTTCCTGACATTTCGCCAGACTCTATGGCTGGCATCTTCAGAGGGCAAAAAGCTCAGGGAACTAGTACTTCTCTTTGCGCTCTGGGGTATAGAGTGAGTGAGACTGGAGTTTTTGTGGCTGGGTGGGAATCATTGAACTTTCATTTTTTGCAGGCTGTAGATTTCATTACTAGAAGCCATGCTTTGTTGATTTTAGACTTTCTTCATTTTGCTGAAACTGTACTTATGTTTTTGGATTTAAATGACTTCCCTGTGTATTCTGACATATTGATTGGTAGTGTTGTCTAGTACCTCTGTGTCCTGGAAGAGGATTTCATGTCCAGTACCTCTGTATCCTGGAAGAGGATTTCATACCAGTTTACAGTATGTTTAGCTACTGCTGATTTTTCTGGTTGTTTTAGTCTGCAGTGTCTTTCATGTTTTTTTATTCTGGTCTGGATGCTGCGCTTTGTGGTACCAATATATACCTTGCCACAACTACAAGGTATCCAGTACACTCCTGCAGAGGTGAGCGGATTCCTTTTGTCCTTTGCTGACCGTAGCATCTGTTGTATTTTTGTGGTGGTCTAAATACTGTTTGTAGGTTGTGTTTTTTCAACACTTTGTCCATGCGGTCCGTGATTCCTTTTATTTATGGCAAAAAATAATTTGGTTTTGGGGAGCCATTTTTCTTCTTCAGTTTGGGGTTGTTTTTTCAGATTGATGGCTCTTTTGATTTCATTCTCGGAATAGCAATTTTCCTGTTGGGCCCAATTCAGGTAGCTGAGTTCAGTTTTGAGGAATTCAGCTTCACAGTTTCAGTTTGCGTGGTCTACAAGTATTTTGATTATGCCTCTTTTTGTCGTGCTTGGTGGTTGGAACTTTTATGTAGGTAACAATCTGTGTAGGTGGGTTTTCTGTAGACCTTGTGTCCTAATTGGAGGCCCAGTTCTCGTATGACCATGACATCTAAGATTGGGAGTTTCCCCTCTATTTCTTTTTCCATGGTGAATTGTATATTTGGGTGGATATTGTTGAGGTAGTTTAGAAATTCTTCCAGTTTATCTTCAACATGACTCCAGATTTTGAATATGTCAGCCATATATCAAAACCAGACTGTGGGTGCAAAGGGTGCCGCATCCATAGCTTGTTCTTCAAAATATTCCATGTAGAAGTTTGCTATTAAAAGTCTGAGGGGGCTCCCCATGGCAGGTCCGTCTGTCTTTTCCTAGAAGTCATTCCCCCACTGGAAGTAGCTGGTTATTAGGCAATGTTGGAATAGGGCCTTAATGTCTTCTAGGAAGATATGCTGGATGAGAGCTAAAGTGTCATTTATTGGTAACTTGCTAAAAAAGGGATACTATGTCAAAGCTGATCAGTCTGTCCCTGGAGTTGAGTTTTAGGGTGCTGATCTTGTCTATGAAATATCTTCTTAATTCCTCCATCACAATACAATGATATTCTCCTGCATATGACATGTTTGTGAACCACACAATCTCACTTAATCTATACCCCCAGAGCACAGCGAGAACTCCTTGTTGCCTCTGCTCCTTGCTCTCTGAAGATGCTGGCCCCAGAGTCTGATGAAACATCAGGAAGAAAAACTTCCAGAACATGGCCAAGCATCCCAAAAAACTTCTAGCAGCTATCAAACAAACATATTTATTAGGGACAAAAAGTCAAAAGGACACAATACAAAAATCACACTTGCTGTGGGACCCTTTGGCTATACTGGATAGAAAATAAACAATAGGATATAAAGACATGCAAATAAGCAGTTGAAGAAGGATTAAACAGAATAGAAAAATCAAATCATCACCAGAGCATATTGGGACCTTTAGGAGAAAGATGGGGTATGAATATATATATATACACACACTGCAAAAAAAAAAAAAAGATTCTCAGTAATTAATGAATTCATTTTCTGATCCTGGGATTGGCCTGACTTGTACAGAATGAGACTGATTTCATGTGAGTTGGGTGAACTCCACAATACAGCTCTTTAGTTAACAACAGTCTCTGAATGCCAGTGATATCAACACTGTTATTCAGGTGCAATTTACAGAGCAGGATTTGGCTAGCCTCTGATAGCAGTTTTTGTGTGTGGATCTGTAATGTTAAAAGCTCTTGGAAAACAGATGTCAGAAAAAGCTCACAATTACTTAAGTAAATAAACTGAATTTGCCCACTACTACTTTGGGCCAGTGGAAAATACTATTTATTTATGATGCCTCGTGATATGTAACAAAACATGAAACAAAAGAAAACAACAACAACAAAGATCAGAAACCTTTTGGTGATTTATGTGTGCATAAGTCAAAATTTATAACTCAGTATGGGAAATTGCTGCTAATAAGGCACCTGTCACATTACTATCTGTTGCATAAATGAGCACATGCCTCATAATACAACTGGCATCTGTCTGCCTGCCTGCCTGCCTGCCTGCCTGTTTGTCTGTCTGTCCATCTGATATCTATACTACCCCATTAAACATAACAGAAACATAACAAAACAAAAATGAAGAAATATAGTCATAAAATCATAAAATCAGCAAGCAAACAAGATTAGGTAATTTAAATTAATGACAGTGCAGCGCTTCCATATAAGCTGGAGGGCATGAGGCTAAAAAATTCATGAGGGGGTTGCAATTAAACTACTCAAGAGAGCAGCATCTTGAGTAACCTCTTAAAAATGGAAAGTGAAGGGGCCAAGTACAGCTTGATCAGGAGATGCTTCTAGAAGGCTGGTGCCATTGCTAAGGAGGCCCGAATTCTCCTTGATGATTTATAGGGCCTCTATTTGGGTGGTTGTGGGGGCTGCTGGAGCTGTTTTTGTTTGGAAGGATCTAATGGTGCAGGTGGATGACCTTTGGAAAAAGCAATTTGACAAGTAACTGAGTTCCAACCCATTAATGGCTTTATAAGTGAGCATCAAAACCTTGAAGGTTGTAGTGATTTACACAGTCTAAGCATACATAAATCATTGGGTTCTAGCCACAGTCATATGGCACCTTTCAATATTTATTTTAGTATAAGCTTTCATAGATTACAATCCATGTCTTACACTTCGGATAACTATTATTTTTAAACGTTGAATATTAAAGTTTTCTGTCATGCTTCCAACCAACCTGTGAGGCATTTATCCTTTTTGTGACAGGTTCTAACTATTTTTGGTGAGAATTGTCAAGTGCTTAACGGTCCTTCAGAAATCAGTGAGACAAATCATTAATTCAAGTGCTATGATTTCTATTAAAACACGACATGTTAAAACTCATATCTGTAGTGGCATGAACTGTATATATATTGTAAAATAAAGTCCATGCCCCCTTTCCACCTTTCTCCTCTCCCCTTACCTTTCTGTTAACCATAGTGAAAACCCAGCATATTCACAGTAGCACAGAAAGCTAATTTAAGATCACCAGGTTGTTCTTTTTTGAAATAAAGGTTGGTCCTTATTTTAGAATAGTATTTGTGGAGATTTCCCTTATAATACTGCCTGCGGTAGTGCTGTTTGCACTAAGGGGGGTGTATAGAAACAAAACAAAACAAAACAAAACAAAACACAACAAAACAAAACAAAATGAATAGATAGATAGATAGATAGATAGATAGATAGATAGATAGATAGATAGATAGATAGATAGAGTACTTTATGGATAATATATCCTGCACGTCCTTCTAACAGAAACCACTGTTTTTTTCTGGAGCGTCTTCTGATTGTAAGTAAGCTACTAAACAGTAGCCAGCTGGCCCCCACTCTTGAGTTCCTGGACAAACTTTGCCCATTCAGACTGTTCTCTTCTAGAGCAGATGGAGAACAAGAAGATTTTCTATTCCAACTGAGACTTACATGGCAGACTTCCTGAATTCCGGCACACTCCTCAATCTTTTGTTATCCTGTTACACTGACATTTGGCTTGCTCTGAGTCCTGAGTCATTCCTCTCACTTTGTTGTTCAGTCCTGGCTTACTTTTCTGAACTGCTGGATAGCTCAGTGGTTGAGGTCTGCAGCAGTGGTTTTGGTTGGGAGTTTGTTTCCCCACTGTGGCTCCCTAATGGGCTGGACTTGATGATCCATAGTAGAGATGGGCACGACCAGGAAAATGACGTTTCGAGTTGTCATGTGTCGGAGCCGGCCCGTTTCGGTTCATTTCCGTTTGTCGCGAAATTTCTCAAAAATTTGTCGTTTCATTTGTCAGTTTTTTCGTCTGTCGTTAGTACTGGTTTGGGGGGGTAGCGGGCTCCTGGAGGCACCTCTCTGGGGTGGGTGGGTGCCTCCTCTGGCCCGCTACAAAGGGAAAGCGGGCTCCTGGAGGCACCTGGGGTGGGTGCCTCCTCTGGCCCGCTATGAAGGGAAAGCGGGCTCCTGGAGGCACCTCTCTGGGGTGGGTGCCTCCTCTGGCCCGCTACAAAAGGGTATGAATAGCCAATTGGATATGCATTGCATACCAGTTGCAGTGGCAGGCAGAGGCACCTCTCTTTCTTTTGGGTGGGTGCTCCTACTCTGACTTACTAAGAAGGACAGCATACTGGGATACAGGTGTACGATGCACTTGGGCTGGGGAACGAAGTGAGAGAGGACCCCTATGGGCACTCTGTGACTCACTAAGAAGGGAAGTGTACTTGCGTGTAGTGCAATGCGAGTACACAGATCTGGCTTAGGGTTAGGGTTAGCGCAACGGCTAGGCTTAGGGTTACGGTTAAGGTTAGGGTGAGTTAGTGGGGTGCACCTCTGGGTGCCTCTCTGACCCACTAAGAAGGACAGTGTACTGGCATATGGGTTAGGGTTCGGGTTAGGGTTCGGGTTCGGGCTAGGGTTAGTGGGCTTTTTATGCCCGACTGGCACATCCCAGAAGTCTCGGTCAAAACCTGGCCAAGTGGCCATGCAATTGGTGGAATGGCTCCAAAAATTTGCATGGTCCCATCCCATGGCCAGCCCATCATTGCGCAGGTGTAAAAAAATAAAAATAAAAATGAAATAAAATAAAATCAATGGAGACGTTTTGTTGCAAGAAAAACCCACTGCTGCTACTGTAAAAATTCAGGCAGTTTTAAAATAGCTATTTTCACATGTTTCTGTGGTGCTTTGGTGTGTTTTTGGACCACGATTTCAAAAAAAATATTTCGGACACCATTTTGGATCCCCCCGCACCGCATGGCAAATGGAGACGCCGAGGATGCCCCCTCCCAGCCCAGTACCAGCAGCCCAGGACAGGAGGGGGGAGGCTGGGGGACCCCCCCCCCAGAAACCACCCCTCTGGTAGGTGCCCTCACTCAGGCAGGCATATTTTCGCCTGCTTTTTTGGCCGGGAATCGTTTTTTTTTTAATTTTTAAAACTTTTTTCTGTGCCGCTTGGCATCGCGCGATCGCCGCACGATGCCAGGAACGACGACAAATCAGACCCAATTTTTCTTTTATCGGTTTGAGTTCGAGTTCTGGCGGAGTAATTGTCGTTACCGTTTCCGTTATGTAACGGAAACGAGGAACGGAAATGGAAATGAGAATTTCGCCAAGTCTTGCCCATGTCTAATCCATAGAGTACCTTCCAGCTCTGCAGTTCTAAGACAAGGGTATATTGTGACTATCATTTTGGGATGCTTCTTGACTCTGTCTTCCTGTTTCTCCTGACTATGCATTGGCCTAGATCAGTGGTGGTGAAACTTTGGTACTCCAGATGTTTTGGACCACAACTCCCAGAATTCCAAACCTGTATTGCCAATGACAAAGGATTGTGGGAGTTGTGGTCCAAAATCAAAAGCGACCTGCTCTTAAAGAGGGCCTGATAAACATTGGGATGCTTGAAAAATGAAGTATTTGTGAATTCCAGAATTAATTCATCTCATATACAGTTTTTGACACTTACTGTATATACTCGAGTATATGCCTAGTTTTTCAGCCCTAATTTTGGGCTGAAAAAAAGGGGTCCTCGGCTTATATGCGGGTCAATACTTTTAGCCACTGAGGCAAGTTTGGATCAGTGGCTAAAAGTCATTTTAAACATTGTGCACCACTTCTCCTGACCCCCATGTTTAAAATGACTTTTTAAAAGGTTATTTTAAAACAATGTTTAAAATGACTTTTAGCCACCAACTCAAGCACTTGCCTTGGTGGCTAAAAGTCATTTTAAACATCACCCACCCACCCAGCTCACAAAGGAGGAGTTGCCAGGCCCTGCTGCATTTCCCACCCTAGACTTATACTTGAGTCAATAAATTCTCCCAGTTTTGGGGGTTTAAATTAGGGCCCCCGGCTTATACTCAGGTCGATTTATACTCGAGTATATACGATACTTGTTTCCAGTTAGGTATTAACTAGCTTTTGAATTTCTTGAATATTCTTGACTGTAAAATTTTTAAAAGTTGGTGTTTAAAAATAGTTTAGAAATTTTCATTTTAATAATACATGAATTGAAATGCATGTTTAATTGCACATTTAAATACAAGCTACATTAAGACCCCTGTATCCACTGATTCAGTTATCTACGGTTGGCAGAAGAAAAAATTAAATAAATAATTGAGAAGCCACAAAGCAAGCTACTGTTGTAAAATAGCAGCTGTAAAGCAAGCCACTGTCACAAACAGCAGCCGTAAAGCAAGCTAATGTTGCAAAACAGTAGTCGTAAAGCAAGCTACTGTCACAAAACAACAGTTTTGGGTATTTTAAGCGTTCTCTCTTCTCCACAGTTTTCATTATCCACGGGAAAGTCTGAAACCAATCTCCAGCAGATAGTGCGGTTCTACTGTATTGTATTTTTTCATAATGGAGAACTGATAAAGAACTGAAACAGAATATATTAGTGGATGAATAACAATAATTCCATCCATCTTCAGGAAAATAACAAAGAGTTGTGTATCTTTTCCAGGATGAACACATTTTACTTCATGTAAATCTTCATCGGGTGCCTAATCCATGACAGTTTATGCCAAATAAAACGTAATTTTTAAAATGCCACATGGCTATTCCTCTGGGCATCTCTAAAGATATGTTTTCTGAACAGCAGTGCCAAGGTTAGCACTGCTTACATTTCTTTATTTTTTTTACCATTGTGCTGTATGCTGCAGCTGTTTATTTTATTATTTTTATTTTAGAGTATTTTTACCCCAACTTCCTCCTTGGAAAAGGACCCAAGGAAGCTTACAGTAATGAGAGACAATATACAGTCCAGTACAATTAAGACATATTCAGGCATTGAGAACAGGGAATTGAGAGACATCTTACAGCATTAAAACACATTACATTACAGCTACAAGAGAATGCAAGCAGTTAAAGACAGAGTAAATGTTCCATGTAGAGGTTATGAGTGAGGGAGACTAACATTGAAAACATAGTATCAATGCAATCACAAAATCTATAAACACTAAGTCTATGTGATCATGCATGGTAGATTCATATAACAGTCACATAATAGGTAGTCCATCATTCAGGGGAAGCTTCCCTGAAGAGAAAGGTCTTTGCTTGTTTCTGGAAGGACAACAGAGATGAGGCAGTCCTGGCCTCTAGTGGGAGGTAGTTCCAGAGTCTGGGAGCAGCAACAGAGAAGGCCCTTTCCTGGGTTCCCACGAGACGTACATGTGTGGGTATTTTGCATAGCGATATACTGTACTGGGATTTATTTATTTATTTATTTATTTATTTATTTATTTATTTATTTATTGAGCTTTTATACTGCCCATCTAGCAATTTGTTATTCTGTGTGGTGCATGAACTAACAAGTAATATCATAACCAATATAAAACAATAAATAGCATAAGTCATACAAAATCCAAAAAATCAACAATAACATTCATATTTAAACTAAAAACACTGATCAAAACACCTAAGATCATACTGTTTTATTTGACAGCAGTACAAGAACATTGATCTTCATCCTGGCAGAGAGAATTGTATAGTGTGGTGTAATATCAGGGTCAAACTCAAATACTCGCAGTTAGTATAAATGATTGGGGGGAGACTTATGTCAGTAATATTAAATACTTGTGGTCAGAGGGTACAGATCAGTCTCTGGAACCTATTAACTGGCATTCTTCATGCTGAATTTCAGTTAGTAATTCTTATGCACATCAACAACCTATGTTCAAAACCCTTCCTAATCAATTGCTTTTAAGGTAGTTTATCTATCCTTTTAGCTGGTGGTCATGTCCAATGCAAGTTGATGATTTTCTTACATTTTTATATCAAGTGTGCAATTTGAAGCTTGTGATCAGAACTCAATCCTGGTATTAACAAAATCCAACGCTGCTGGCTTTTAGAATGGTGACCTTCTTTGTGTGATTAATTTTTGAAGGAGAGCCATTTAGAAATACTGCATTTGCAATGAATATAGCTGATGATACTGTATTTTCATTAAAGTTAACATGACGGGAGAAAAGTCAATATATATTCTGAACAAAGTTTCAAAGAAGTAAATGTAAAATGCAGTCAGTATAGTTAAAAACATAAATATCTCGCACCATATTGATTACAGATTTATCACATTCTATTGATTATATTTATTATGAATGAATAGATAAATAAATACAATGTGACAATTAAATTGTGTGTGTTAAGTGCTGTCAAGTCACATCTGACTTATGGAAACTTTAATAGGCCTTTCAATGTGTGGGAGATGTTTAAGAAGTAGTTTTACCAATGCTACTATGCAATATGTTTCCATAGCTGTGTAGAGATTTAAACCCAGTTCTTCTGCTTTGCCTGCTACACCACAGTGATGCCTGACAACTAAATTCCAGTGGCATAAATTTACATTAAAATGCTATGTATGTACATATACTAGCAAATATAGCTTCCATTTGGAAAATACACACAACAGCTTTAATGGTATGAGAAACCCACTTTGTTATTTCAGTTCTGTTAAATTATGTGATGAATCAAAGAGCATTTTAGCTATATGCAGGTAATACCATTTTCAGAAATGCATTCCTGATCACAGTCTAAAGCTAATTCAGAATTTCAAAAACACACAATTTGGGGGGGGTTGCTCTGTGTTTGGAATCCTAAGTGCCATGTTCAGATCTGTTTATTATGCAGAAATTCAAGCAAAGAAGTTGATGATGTTCTATTTTCATTGGGCTTAATGGAGCTTTGAACACTGTGATTGTGGAATTATTTTCTTATTCCAGATCATGCCATTATCCTCAAAGGTACTGACTGACTAATCAATTACCTTTGTATTGTTTCCTTCCATCATGGAGTACTGAGGGGTGTCTTAGCTTCACAACTACACAATGAAATGTGACATGACTGATTCTGCTTAGCTTATAGACTAGTAGGGTAGGTTCTCCTTCACATCTACCACACACAAATAAATACTTTTGGGTAGGGTGGTTATTACACTAGAGAAAAATATGTAGTGAGTATGACAGCTGAAGAGTCTTTCATGATCTATGGCCAGTTTGAGAAGAATGGTAGAAACTAGAGATGGGCACGACTTGAAAAAATTTTTTCGAGTTGTCGTTAGTCGGGCCAGTCCCATTTCGGGTCGTTTCCGGTTTTCGCGAAAATTCGCAAAAATTAGTCGGTTCGTTTTTTCGTTTTTTCGTTGTCGTTAGTACTGGTTTTTTTGGGGGGGAACGGGCTCCTGGAGGCACCTCTCTGGGGTGGGTGCCTCCTCTGGCCCGCTATAAAGGGAAAGTGGGCTCCTGGAGGCACCCGTGGGTGCCTCCTGCCACTAGGAAGGGGAAGCAGGCTCCAAGAGACCCCTCTACATGGGGGTCTCCCTTCCTCACCTGCTGCTGCTGCAAAATGCTATGCAATAGCCATATGGATATTGCATAACATAATGTGCAGACGTGAGACCAGTGTGAGAGTGATAGGGTCATACCCGCCCTTCACAAGGCTCCCGCACCACCATGTCTCACACAGAAGGGAATTGTACTTGCTGCGTGTAGTGCAATGCAAGCAAGTAGATCTGGCTTTAAGGTGGCTTAGTGCAAGAGCTAGGGTTAGGCTAGTGACGGGTAAGGTTACGGTGGGCTAGTGGGTTGCACCTCTGGGTGCCTCTCTGACCCACTAAGAAGACAGTCTGTGACGTATGGGTACGGAGTCAAGGGTTAGGGTTAGGGCTAGGGCAGGTTTTAGGGGACTTTTTGGCACATCCCAGAAGTCTCCATGGCCAAGTGGCCATGCGACTGGTGGGATGGCTCCAAAAATTTGCATGGTTGTCCACTCCCACATGGCTGGCCACTCGGCCAGCCCATCATTGCGCAGGTGTAAAAAAAATAAAATAAAATAAAATCAATGGAGGACAGAGGAGGAGAGGAGAGACATTTTGTTGCAAGAAAAAACCCACTGCTACTGTGAAAAATCTGGCAGTTTATAAATTTTCGCGTGTTTCTGTTGTGCTTGTGTGTTTTTGGACCACGATTTCAAAAACAATATTGCGTTTGCCGCCCCATTTTGGATCCCCCGCCCGCACCGCATGGCATGGCGATGGCGACTCGCGAGTCCGGCTGCCCAGGACGGGGGGGAGGCGGGACCCCCCCTCCAGAAACCACCCCTCCGGTAGGTGCCCTGCGCCCTTAGTCAAGCAGGCATTTTTCCGCCTGCTTTTTTGGCCCGGGAATGGGTGGGGGGAGAGTTTAAAAGTTTTTTTCCTGTGCCGTCCGTGCCGCTTGCTTGCGCTTTAATTGCGGCGGCCGGCGGCGAGACTGGGCTTTTTGCTGGCTGCGAGCCTGCGGCGAGTCCCACCAGAGCAGCCCAGGACGGGGGATGAGGGGGGAGGCCGGGGACCTCCAGAAACAACCCCTCTGGTAGGTGCCCTGAGGCACGGCAGGCATTTTCCCGCCTACTTTTTGGCCGGGAACCGGGTTTTTTTAACTTTTAAAAACTTTTTTTCTGTGCCGCGTGTGGCATCGCGTGATCTCGTGATGCAAGGAACGAGCACGACAAATCAGACCAAAATTGTTCGTTCGTCGGTTCGAGCTCGAAGTCTGGGGGAGTAATTCCCGTTACCGTTTCCGTAGAGTAACGGAACCGAGTAACGGAAACGGAAACGGAAATACCGCTAAGTCATGCCCATCTCTACTAGAAACTAGAGATGGGCATGAAATGAACTTTTTTCGTTTCCGTTATTCATTATTTGTTTTGTTACATAACAAAATGAATAACATTGTGATGAAATTGGAATGAACCAAACAGAACCATGAAAATTAGGTTCATTACGTTTCGTTTTTCGTTAATGGTGACGCACAATGAAATGAACTGTTTTAAATGTTAAAAAAACGCCCTGAACATCCATAAAAATGCAGCAATAATTATTTATACTGTCTGATAATACCTACCGGGGGGTGTCCTTAAAATGTTTGTTTTGTGTCTTCTCCCATCGCAATGTATTTTTCTTTTCCCTTTAAGGATGACAAAATGGATGTTGCCAGTCACAAAATGGAGGCAAGCCATGTGATGGGATCATGTAAATTCTTGGACAACTTCAACCAATAGCATGCCCACGTTGCAGACTGGGCAGGTCTGGCAGCCACAGAGGGCATAAAAAGCTCTGGCAGCCCCCGTCCTCCTTGCAATCTCCGGTGGGAGTTAAGGTGGGATTGGTGTCTCTGCGACTCGTTATTTTCACTTTAGGCCAGCCAGGCAGGTGTGTGTCTCTGTGTTCCTGCCAGCTGCAGCCTGGCACTTAGGGGACAGAAAGAAGAGATTTCTCTCTAGCTTCAGTCCTGCAGCATCCCTGTGTGCCTGCATGCGTACCTCTTGGTGAGTACTCTCCCCTGCCCCTCAGTGCAGTCATTCTGTGGCTGCCTTGCACCCTGGGCAATGCCCGCCGCTGCCTTTGCAGCCTCCCTGCCTACCCAGTCTATACTGTGTCTCTGCCAGCATCAATTTTTTTAGTGTTTTCCCTCTGGTCTGGGGCGTTGGGAGGCACCCAGGCATGGAAATGCTTTAAAAATCACGCAAAAAGGGGGTAAAAATGAAAAACAAATAAACAAATAAACAAAAATGATGTTTTTCAAAAATTCATGAAAAACAAAAATGAAGCAAAATGGACCCCTCAACGAAAAATGAAAAACCAACACGCCATGTTTTCAATTCATGCCCATCTCTAGTAAAAACCCACAGCCCTCAAATTATACAGATGGCGTAAAACAGTAAACATACACCCAGAGTTTCCTCACAGTTTTCACTTATGTCAGGAGACAATGAACCCTTCATGGTTGGAACGTACACCAGTTGAGACCTCTGCATCACTACAAAATACAATTGATGATGATAAGCAGAGCATCTCACAGGAGCAGTCCCAGTAGGACAGGTAACTGTGATCCCATTCCTGATGAGCCTCTTATTGGCAAGGCTGGAAAGCTAGTTAGAAGCTTGGTAGATCAAGGATCAAGTCAACCTTCTGTCATGGAGCTTGCTGGGTATCTTTGGGGCCAATCACTTTCTTTCAGACTAAGCTATGTCACAGAGTTATTGTGAGGTAAAAACTAGGAAGAGGTGATGAATGCAGTGTGTGTGTGTGTGTGTGTGTGTGTGTGTGTGTGTGTGTGTGTGTGTGTGTGTGTGTGTGTGTGTGTGTGTGTGTGTAAAGTCTGTAAATCCCCTTATGGTACCCACAAGGCTGTCTGTGAAATCAGCACCCATAAAGAGAATGATGAATAGAATGTCCACATTGCTGTCTAAATGCAAGGCATGCACAATCGCCATAAGGATTTTACCTCACGTGGCAGTTACAAGGTCTAAATTAAACAAAGATTTATCTTGGGTTTTGGACTTTTTTTTTAGCAGCAGGGGGAAGGTCATGCCATTTGAGTTTAGTTTCTGGCATGTGATCACTGGTACTGAACCAAAGCAGCATAGAAGCATGCTTCATGTCATTTGGGTGGCTAGCCAATTTAGTACCATGACCATTATGAGTAAATAAAACTGCCAACCACCTTCCAATCAATTAAACAATTCCCAGTTTCCCACAACTCCCCCATGGATGGGATGACATAAAAACATGCAAAGGGGGATTCCCCCTTCTTTCTTGGTATGCAGTACTATATCACTTGGGTAATAAGCCAATTCAATGCTATGCTACTTACTAATATATTTTAAAATAATTTCAATACCCCTGCAGAGAGGTAGACAAGATAATAAGGGGTGGTGGTGGTGGAAGTAGAATAGGAGAGATGGGCTAAACAGGGTCACTTTGAGGTGCAATGTGGTTTGTGGTCCTGAAATCATCCAGTGCTTTTATGTAAAGGCAAGGATCTCTCTAAATCAGTCATTCCTAATATTGGGGAAATGCAGCTCTCAGAAACTCCAACCAGCACAGCTGGCAATGAAGGCTTCTGGGAATTGCACTTCAAGAACATCTGGGTTACCCAAGGTTGGGAACCCCTGTTCTAGATGATTTACCATGCCCTGAATTGACGTCTGATTTAACCTGATATAACTTGACTATCTAGTCACACCCGTAGTCTCTCTGTATGGGCTTGGCATATGAGGACTGATGTGGCTGGGTGTTCAGTTATGCCATATCCTTCACTGTGCTGTGATGAGTTGGGCAGAGTGGTTGTTTATGGACAGTGGGGGCAGCTGTTCCTGGACTTTCCCCCTCTCTCTTCCCACTGAAAAAAGGAACTATTTTTTACATAAGTTCTGTGACAGATATAAATTCATGCGACATGAATTTTACTGTATGTGTCTCCTGACAACTCAGGTTAAAAAACTAATTGGTTTCATATAAGGAGTTATTTGAAAATAATCCCCCCTTCTTTTGTCACAACCAAAGCACTACAGTGTAATGAAGCACAATTTCTGTGGTGTTAAAGTACACAGTTGCTAGGATTAAACTACTTTTACACTTACAGGTGGTACGTTTTCTACCAACAAAAGATGTGTGAGCTGTACTAGTTGGAGACTGGAATGGGGGTGGCCTCTGAAATGTTGGCACAAAGTATCACCGGTTTTGCTCCACCAGCCACTCATCTCTAAGTACAGCAGTTTCTTAACGCGCTAGTTCCTGGGGAGCTATTTTTCAATAGACCTGTGCTATTCTGACATTTGGGGTGGGGGAGTACGGAAATTAATAGATCACTTTTGAATGGCAAGAAGGGAAAGAATTGTTTTTAAAATTATAACCATAGTAGCAATGAGTTACTTTTGGCGCCTTGCAGCTGTAACTGTAATTCATTACTTTTTAGCAGGATCTGGGATTGAAGGAGAAAAGGGGTATTTGTATTTACTCCCAGCCAGTACTATGCACATCTTGCCCAGGACTCTAGCCCGTTTCAGACATCTTCCATCCTATCATCCTTGTGGTGGTAGCTCAGCTTGGCTGACTGTTGCTGCTTGAGTGTCTGAAATGTTTCACTACCTTATCCGGAGGTGGTTGGAATATGAAATATTACTTTCTTGGATCTCAGGTCTGAGTCTTCTGGTCCAAAAAGTAGTATTTCCTCTCTCTCTCTCTCTCTCTCTCTCTCTCTCTCTCTCTCTCTCTCTCTCTCTCTCTCTGAAGTGTGCTAAAGTCAACATTCCACTGTCTTATCTGGTCTTCCACTGAATCCTGTAGCCCCTTAGCTGTAACTCTCATCCATCTAGCATTGCGTCTTAAAGCATGGATCATGACTATTTTTTACACTGCCCTTTCCAGTGGTTCATATGCCTGAATCATTTATAGGGCTTAGTTACACAGCTGAAGTGCTAAATAATAAATAATTGCAAGGGAAGCGTGAAATCAAGCAACTGTACGGTCAAAAGAGGAAAGAGAAAAAGGCATCCTTTTTTTTTTTTTTTTTGCTGAGGTTTGAAAGTAGATGGTGAGCTTGCAAACCCAAAAGCAATGGGAAAACTGTTTCATTTGCCAGGAACTGCATCAGAAAACCTCTTTAACCACACATACAGTAGTCAGTCATACACAGAAACGATGTGTACAGCCGAAGGGTTAGACAACCAGAACAAGGAAGGACCAGAGTGCAGACTTACAAGTGAAAGACATTGAGAGCTGAAATCAGCTCCATAAAGTAATGGCAGAGTCAGGGCCTAATGCATTTTTCTCTCTGTGCACAGATGGGAGGTAGCGGTGCTTCTGAGCTGGGACGTGCTGTATCTTTTAAGGTGACACTGAAGGCTCTGTCCGTAATGGAATTTGAAGCCTGGCTCAGCAAAGCTCAGGCCTGAAACTTGTTTAGAGAGCATTATAAGATTTCAGCACTTTTAAGCCTCATTAGATTCATTCTTCAAATTCATTCCATACAGCGGCATAGCAGCAATGTTCACAGCATCCCAGCGAATGTTTGTAGACCTACACGCATAGGACACATGTATGCAGGGATAAGTAGCAATGCCCAGACCTGGAATGAAAAGACCTGTTTCGCCTTCTGTCTCCCCAAGAAACAAGGCAGGCCTCTATTTCACATCTCTATGTAGACACTACTGAAAACAACCACCAAACTACCAAACAATAAAACAAAGGGGGGAAAACACCTTTGGATTTAATCATCATGATTCAATACACAGTGATCCAAATAGCATTCAGCACTTTTTATCAAGGCGTTAGATTTCCATCCTTCATGGGCTCATAACATTATGATTGTTTACAGATCTGGAGGCATGTATTGCTATTGTAGGTTGTGTGTATAAACACTACCTATGGGATAGCATACAGTGACTTCTACAAACCATGCACTTTTCTTTCAAAGCCTTTTATTTGTATCATTTTTGAACTATCTGAAAGGGACTGCTCTGTATTTGTCTACAAATCATGTAAATTTGGTGCTTTATCAAAAATTGTACAATTCTATGAATTGCTGTTTTATGCAACTCTCAAGTAACTGAGCATATAAAGATACGTGAAAACTTGTATACTGCTACTGCTGAAAATGATTGGAGTGTGCTGCTCCCTTACTGGTAAAAATCTGACACTTTTATTTAAAAATGGGTTCATGCTGGTGATGATGAATTGGTTTTCTGTATGAAGACAAGGTCATCAAAGCACATTATAACATTTGTGAAATTTATCAGGTTAATTAGAAACGTTATAAGTTAGAAATGAAAAAAATATGAAGGAAATGGATCCAAGGAAACATACTGGAGGGCTTATTGAGGGACTTGTAATATAATGGAATTATAAAATATTGAAGTGAAAGATAATTAAATAATCTTATATTATACATGGAGTATTATGTTCTCTGAATATGGGCACAGTTTAGTAGCATAATGGACAACCCTAAGCTGACCTAGGAACAGGTCTATGTGCTGCCTCCTTCTGCTGTCTCCATTTCAAAGGGAGGTATCGTCCATCACTTGTATGCATGCAGAAATAAAAGAACAAACTTGGTAAATGTCCAGTTTTATTATTCAAATTATTAATATTCTGGTCTGGCCTAGAATATTTTCATTTTTTGAAAAGAACAAACCAAACAAAAGCAATTCATCATCAAAAACATTCATGAGTAGAGATGGGCACGAATAAAAAAAAGGCATTTCGTTTGTCGTTTGTTGTTTAGGGGGTCTGTTTCAGTTCGTTTCAGTTTTTCATGAATTTTTGCAAAAAAATTCATTTTTGTTTTTGTTCATTTTGTTACCGTTTCGTTACCATTTATTTCAATTTTTTGTGATTTTTTAAAGCATTTAAAGCAGTTCACTGTATTGCCGTAACGAAAACGAAACGCACAACAAAATTTCTGGTGTTTCTGTTCGTTTCGTTTCATTTTAGAGACAAAATTCGTTTGTCATTTTGTTGCATAACGAAATGAAAAAATGGAAACAGAAACAAAAAATTGTTCATTTCGTGCCCATCTCTATTCATGAGGCTTGGCACAAGGATCTGAAATCTAAGTTGTTAGGGACTACCTAATGCTGTGCTAATGAATATTCTGGTGGAAAAGGGTTCCACAGATTTGAGGCAACCACTGTGTGAAGAAACTGAGAGGCAGGGAATATGGGACATATAATCCATCTTAGAAACAGACCTGGCTTGTGGAAAATGCCTTCTTCCTGTAGCAAATATCCTCACAGCAACAAGGATGCGAAACACTGCCTCTTATTTTGTGAGAAGAGCCTTCAAGATGAGTTCAAGCAGCCTAGTCTGGCAGGATGTTATTTGGAGAAGTAGTTTCAGCTGGTGTTAGGAGGGGGGTGGATGGGAGAAGCTGTGCCTTCCCCAAACTTCAGAGAAGAATGGGCTTCTTTGATTCTCATCAGGGCTGAGTCTAGAATTGGGATTTTGGTGTACAGAAGGGGCTCAGAATTGGCTTAGTTTACTCTTGGCAGATGCTATACACTATTGGTATCTTGTCATGGTGCTACAGTCAAAATGTACTTGACATATGCTTTGAAGCTGGGCAGTCTTCTATGTTATTAGATAGATAAATTGTCATTGTTTTTTATATTGACTTTCTGATTTTCCTCTAACTGCCTTTTGCCTTTTCGCCTTTTTTCTTTAATAAATATAACATCTTCTCTACATAAAAGCTTGGTTATAGAGTTGGGGGGCAACTGTGGTACTAAATCCACCCTGCTCTTAACAACCTAATGGGATGTGGATGTTTAGGTTCTGAAGAACATAGCCATGCTGAAGTTTGGGGCTGGTTCTTTGCTCCGGAAACAAAGGGATAGTGGTGTAGAATGGTTTGAAAAGGTTCACACAGCATTGACTTTTTTTTAAGTCACACCACACTGTTGCCACTGCTGATCTACAATAACTCCAGGATCCCTCTCAATCATATGATTGCTGAGGCAAGTATCCTCCATCTTGCAAGGGAGCTGAGTTATTAAACCCCAAAGGGGATCCCCCTAGGAGAAAATCATTTATAATTGAGTTGGGAAGCCACTAATAACCCCCCCCCCCCATGGGTGAATGTTTACTGGCTTCCAGACTCAATTAGAAATGACTTTCTCCTAGGGGGACTCTATTTGGAGTTTAATAACTCAGCCACCTGAACCCCAAACCTCTCCAAATTTGGAGGGCTTACTGGTAAGAGCGTGAGGAAGCTCCCCTGAGATTTCCATGATGATACATGTCTTTGATCCATACTTTTGAGTAAATAATGTTTTGTTATGTTTCCCCATGGGGGGCTATTAGCGGATTCCTGACTCAATTAGAAATGATTTTCTCCTAGGGGTACACCATTTGGAGTTTAATAACTCATCCCCCTGAACCCCAAATCTCTCCAAATTTCAGGGGCTTACAGGGAAGAGTCCAAAGAAGCTACCCTGTGATCATGGTGCCTCAGGGACTGAGGGGAGCCATGAATAAATAATTTCATTTCATTTCATTTTGTTCTGAAACTACTTTGCTAATGAAACAAAATGAAACCGCTAAAGAAACAAAATGAAATGAAACACTATATTTTCGTTTTGTGCCCATCTCTATTTCTGCCCCTTCATGTCAAGTTCTGGCTTATGGTGAATCTTTTTAGGGTTTTCTAGATAGAGAGTTCTAACAAGTGGTTCTTGGACTGGACAGAAAAGGCCTTCATGCTGGTAGATTAAGACCCAACAGGCAAGTGAAATTTCTAGATGAGCACTGGTGGTTAATTTGTAAAAAATACTGTGAGTAGTTAGATCCTACTGAGGGAAAACCACCATCTTTATATTATTGTTCTATAGGAGCCTCATGGTGCAGTTGTTAAATTCCTCTATTGCAGCTAAAACTGCTCACGACCAAGGGTTCAACCCCAAGTAGCCAGTTTATGTTTGAGTCAGCCCTCCATCCTTCTGAGGTTAGTAAAATGAGTACCCAGCTGGGAGGGGGCAATGCGTAGCCTACATAATTAAATTGCAAACCTCCCAGAGAGTACTTGAAGTGTTATGGGATGGTATATAAGCAAAACACTTTTTTTTTGCTTTAGTATAGGAAAAACTGGATCCAAGGCACAGAACTGGAAACTTTTGCAGCACTGAATAAAAGTATAGTCCTATATATTTAAAACTCTACACAAATAGAAAACTAGTATGCTAGCCTAGGAAGGATAGTTCAGTCTTATTCTTCCTGGCAAAAAGTAATGGTACATTTGGAAGTGCAGGCTCTCCTCATGACATATCTCATACCTACTGTTCCTGCTTATGGAACAATCTATAAAAGCAGAGAGCTGTATGGAGCCATACCAACAAAAAGAGGATATTTATTTATTTATTTATTTATTTATTTATTTATTTATTTATTTATTTATTACCACTAGTGTTAGTGTTAATAGTTCTTAATTGCCCATTCAAAAGCAAAACACCCTCAAATACTGGACAATGTAATGGGAGTAGTTAGCAAATGTACACCATTCATAATGACATTGATTATGTGGCTCCCACCAGTAGCCAGAGAGCTACACTCTGTATCAGCTGAAGTTTCTAGAACTTTTGGAAGCAACTGAGGTACGCTAAATGTACATAATGCATGGACATTTGTCTCAAGGATTGCTTCTGTAGGTAATAATGCTCACATATATAAGTGAAATAATATTCATAATGGTTATTATAGTGGGACAAAATCATTTCTACCTTCCTACCTTCCTACCTTCCTTTTTTGTCTGACAGAGATTTGTAAAGCATCTCCTAGTTCTTCCTGGGAGTCATTCATTGCCAATGGCATGAATAAACATTTCTGCAAACCTGGTGGTGGATTGTCTGCTGGGTCAGGGTCAATGCCTCACCTTGCTTTTCAGGCATTCAATTATAAATGTCCGGAAAATTATGCCTATTACGTTCCATACAGGACTGGGTGCAGGGGGAACCCATAGCCCTGCTCTTATATTATCAGAGTCAGTCCCTTCTGCAATTAAAACTGGTCATAGTTGACCCGTTTTTTATTAAACATTTATCCTTGACTGCCACTTAGTGAGTCAATCAGTGAGATTAGGATTGGCTCTGCTTCTGAACCAGCCCGCCTTGTGCTCTTAAGCAGTGAAGTGGGAGGGAGGAAATCACCGCCGTGCTCAAATTAGCAATCTTAATGCAGAAACAGGAAAATATTTGGCATGATAAATTAAAAAGGCAGCCACCATTGCAAACTGCTCCTGTTGACGGTGGCTCAAATATTATATTTTCCCTTCTTCTTGGAACTTTGTGATATTGATATCTTCTTTTGCATACAGCTGTAGTGCTGAAGCTTTGAATTTTATACTAGCAGATAAAATACAGCTGGCAAAACTCTTCTTTCTTGGAAGTTTCCAAAGGCTCAGCATTTATATTGTCTATTATTCACTGGACACTTTAGCCTGGAGAATCTGGAGGCGTATCAGCAGGGATACTGCACAGGAGGCCAACAGTTTAATTTTTGCAGGTATTGGAATAGCCTTGGCATGTCTGTCTGTCATGTTGCAGAGTTCTGAAACCCTTATAGAATTCCCTTTATTAAACAGATGTTGTTGAAGGATAGCTTTGCAAATATACTGGACTGCCAGAAAAACAAGCAAGTAGGTCCTAGATAAAATCAAACCTGCACTATCTCTGGTTGGTTAGAATATTGAAGTTGAAGCTATCCTACTTTGGATGCATCACGAGAAGACAAGATTTTCTGGAAAAGATAATAATGCTAATAAAGTAAAATGAAAATATCTAATTACAATTATTCAAACTCTAAAACCATACGTTCCACACACATTGTGAATGTATTCTCTCTCGTAGGCTTTCACGGCGGGGTTTTTGAGAGTTGTAAAGATGGTCACAAAATGATTTTTTTAATTTTTTTTATTTTATTCTCTAGCAAAATGACCCATCAAAGAAACATGAAATGAAACAAAACATTTCATTTCATTCCATTTCATTTTTCGTTTTCCCATAGGAATGCATTGAAGCAGCTCCCCCCCCCCCACACATGCCCAATCAGGTGGGGGAAACCACGGGCATTTAAAACGTTTCTTTTTCCACACAAAGCTCCACACACCAGCTGATCAGTGTTTGGGCACCCCCCCAAAAGTGCCAACTGGCAGGGCCCCGCAAGCCAGCTGGTCAGTGCTAGTAAAAACAAATAAATAAATAAATAAAAAACAACAAAATTAAACAAAATTAAAACAAAATTATTATTTTTTTAAAATAGTATGGAAACAAAACAAAACAAAAAACTCAGAAAAAATACCCATCTCTATTTTTGAGGGTATTTCGTTCTGCTTGGCTGCATTCACCAGACTCTGTGACTGGCATCTTCTGGGGGCAAGAGCTCAAGGAACTAGGAGTTCTATCTGTGCTCTGGAGTATAGAGTGAGTGAGGTTTTTTTTTAAAAGTTGTGGGGAAAAGGAAAGACATCTTA
This sequence comes from Phrynocephalus guinanensis, assembly GCA_037367245.1. Classification (NCBI taxonomy): domain Eukaryota; kingdom Metazoa; phylum Chordata; class Lepidosauria; order Squamata; family Agamidae; genus Phrynocephalus; species Phrynocephalus guinanensis. Next base: position 21,899,456 of record CM074741.1, read on the forward strand.
TGCAGGAGAATAGGTGTTAGTTATTGTATTGTGATGAAGGGATTAAGAAGTTTCACTGCAATTAGGGGTGGCAGTGATACTTGTCTGTGGTTGATGGTAGTTGTTAGCTGTTGTATTGTATGAACTGATCACTGTTGCTTATGGCTGGGTGGGAATAATTGACCTTTGACCTTTTGCAGGCTGTAGTTTTCAGTACTGGAACCCAGGCTTTCCAGTACAGAAAATCCACAAACATAAGCACAGTTTCAACAAAAAAGAAGAAAGTCTAAAAATCAACAAAGCCTGGCTTCCAGTACTGAAAACTACAGCAGCATCAGAATTGGCTGAGTCCTGGAGATGATGTCAACAATTGATTCCATTGCTGTACTACTACAATAGCTGTGTTGCGTCTTTATTTTAGCACTGCTATTTGGCTGTTAAAGCCCACACCCTTTACACAGTCGTCACAGTCTTCCGCTGAGAAATAACCACTCTGCGACATTATTATTATTATTATTATTATTATTATTATTATTATTATTATTATTATTATTATTATTATTATTATTATTATTATTATTATTATTATTATTATTCAGCAGGAGCAGCAGCAGCAGCAGGAGCAGCAGCACCACCACCACCACCACCACCATCATCATCATCATTGGCCTTTTTTTCCAGCCACATCACACTGTTGCCACTGCTGATCTACAATAACTCCAAGATCCCTCTCACTCGTATGATTGCTGAGGCAAGTGATCTCCATCTTTTAACTGTGCATTTTCCCCTGGGTATAAAACTCTGTCTTTAACCCAACTGGGCAGGCAACAGTAATGCCTATGGTGACGACTTCATGCATGTCACCTCCAAACGTTACGTCTTTTGGGTAACCAAGAAACAGGATTTAATCCAGTGTTATGACTTATATCTGTAAATAATATTTCCAGTCAAGGCACATATAAAATCTGTAGTAGTTCAGGCCTACTATGAAGTAAGCATATTAACTACTTCAGCAGTCAAAGCATTGAGTTTGGCTTGCACTACCTTGCCAGAGAAATCTGTAGAGGACATTGGTTTACAACATTTTTATATAAAGAAACAGAGCTAATTATTTTTGTATTCAACAGAGCTGACGATTTATGTATTCAACATATTTGGCCTACATATTGCAGAACCAATAATACTGTATATTAACAGGTTTGGCCTACGCATTACAGAACCAATAATACTGTACATTAACAATGTCCCATTTGCAGGTGTATTTGCACACTGTGGTTGCTGCAGATGGCTGAAACAAATATGATATTTAAAAATACATCTGCACATTTAGTGCAGGTAATGGGATCAAGATTAGATTCCTCAGGATATGAAATGTGCTCACAAGCCACCCAGACCTTGCAGGTTATCTATAAAAAATGAACATGCAATTTATTACATATCTGCATTAGAACAGCAAGCAACAATGTGTCGAAAAATTCCTATTAATATGATGGACAGGAAGGGAGTTTTGTCTATTGTAAAAACGTTGAAAGGTAGACTGGATCTTTTTTTGCAGGATCAGAGGACGCAAAGGGCAAGGGTGGCAGTCTTTGATGAGAGAGACTGAACTCTCATCCCACGTGTAAGCACAAAGCACTTTCTTTTACATGTGTAGCTGGCAGTGGTAAGTAATGAAAGACATTTTTCTCTGGCGGCAGTCTCTAGCAAGCAGGTCGGATAGCTCAGTGGTTCAGGTATCTGGTTGTACTTCCTGCGAGAATAGCCAACTTCTGTAGTAATGAGCAAGCTGCACAGTCCCAGGATGGCCCCAGAAGAAGGGAATGTGAACCACTTGTTTGTGTTCTTTACCTAGAAAACCCTGGAAAATGCCACCTTAAGTTGGAATCTACTTGACAGGACATAATTGTTCTCTTGCAAAGAGACTAGTATCCTGGTCAGTTTCTTGGGGTGCCTCATTTGTGTATCTAATTGGTTGAAGCATGTAGCTGAGAAAATCTCATTGTAGGAGGGCATAGTTTAATCAGAGGAAGTAAGTGTAACAATATATTTTATTCTGAGCAGCTGTTTGTTTAATTAGATATCTATTGATGAATCATTCAAACACAATTTCACAAAATTAGTCTCTTTTTATTCACAGTTATATAACAGACAACATGAGCAAGTATAACAACAAAATGCTAGAATTCTTGCACCCAAAACATAGGTGGCAATAGCAATGCAGAAGTTGTTTGTAGAATTGCAAAGGCCAAGTGTTCTTTTGGATTTCAAATTCAGACACAAATCCAAGTTATTTTCTCAAACTGTGTTAGGTATCCATAACACAATCAGCTCCACATGCAGATTCTTCAAAAGCCTAGAATAAAATTGTGTATATTGCATATACCTGTCTAAACGACCATGTTTTTAATGATCTTTTAAAGGCAGCAGGTGAAGGAACCAAATATATATCAGAGGGGAGTTGATTCTACAAATGTGGTGCCACTGCAGAGAAGGCTCGGTTTCTTGTCTTCTCCTTCTGGGCCTTTCTAGGGGGTCAGTATCCTCAGCAAGCCCCTTCTGAGATGAATGAGTAGGGTGTTCAGAACTCAGTGGAAAAAGGCACTCTGCCAGGTAATGAAGTCCCAAATCATTTAGGTCTTTATATGTCAGTGTTATTACCGTGAAGCTGAAACAGAAATGGATTGGTAGCCAGTGTAAGGCAGCCATCGTTCAACAACAGTCCTTTATTTGGATTCATCCTTATAGCACAAACATATTGTTAAAAAGTGGTTGAGCTTTAAATGTTTCAAAGATTAGCAGAGTTATACAGCGGTGTGGAAAAATAATTGCTAAGCATAGATTTGAAGCTGGGAGACAGAAGTAAACTTTAGCAAAAAAGCTTGTATTACAAAAACATACACAAATACACAACGAGATAAAATACATAGCATATATATTACAGAGTAGTGGGGAAACTACTCATCTCACCAAAAAGCAGTCCCAAAGTAAAATGGGTTACAATCCTGCCTTTTATACATATGGGAGACATCATAAAACCAATCACATGAGTACACATAGGCAGACAATGTTAAGCAGTTATCCATGGCACCTGGATATAATTATTCTGACCTTTTCGTGTGATTACACTGTTCACCTGTGTCTTGACAAATGACTATGCATTTATACACAGAAACTATTTTGAATCTCTTAAATATTATATTACATACATTTTGTTAAAAGTTACATTTCTTTACATCATATACTGTATTAATCATATCCACATCAAGATGGTAAGGGCCTTAGCAGTCTTGAGTGGCAACAACATTTCAATCTCTTCAGTTTTCCCACACTTTGATTCACATCTCTTACTCAAAGTCCTCATGTTTTTCAGTCTCACCCCCTTTGAGGGCGAACCATTATTTCATAGGGGTTACATGAGCATTCTACTTGATACCTAGTTTGTCTGTAAGACAAAGAATGATGCTGCAGGGGTTTTAACATACTCATTCTGTACTGCTAGTGCCATGTGAGGACACATGAAAGATCTTTCTTAGCAGCTGCTTCCTTGCTCTGGATCTCCTTTCAAGGGTTGTCTTTCTTTTCCATTTTTTCCAGGCCAATGCACTTTTATTTCAGTTTTTCTATCACTCTTGTAAAAGATTTCAATTGGATCAACTGGTAGTTTTTCAATTTGTTTTTGTGTTAGAATTGATAGTTTCTATTTTACTGTTATCTATTTATTTACATACATAATTATTTAATAACCATTTAATTATTCAATCATTGTATTTATTTATTTATTTATTTAATTCAATTTACATACCACCCATCTGGCAGCCAAGACCACTCTGGGAGGTTTGCAACAAACTCACAGACAAGGCAATAATTAGCTACAGTTAAATTATACACAAGCAACAGATCAGTAATACAATATAGGTTAAATTACAAAAACAATCAGACAAACATTCCACAAAGAAGAAAAACAGTCAGGATGACAGATTTGATTGAGAGGCTGATAAATTTGGTTTCTGCAGATGGAAAAACCTGTTTAAACGACCATGTTTTTAATGATCTTTTAAAGGCATCAGATGAAGGAACCAAACAGATATCAGAGGGGAGCTGATTCTACAAATGTGGTGCCACCGCAGAGAAGTCTCGGTTTCTTGTCTTCTCCTTCTGGGCCTTTCTAGGGGGTCAGTATCCTCAGCAAGCCCCTTCTGAGATAAATGAGTAGGGTGGTCAGAACTGAGTGGAAGAAGGTGTTCTTCCAGGTAATAAGGTCCCAATTTAGGGCCTTATATGTCAGTGTCATCACCTTGAAGCTGACACAGAAATGGACTGGTAGCCAGTGTAAGGCAGCCAGTGTGGGAGAAATAACCAGGAACCTATTTAGTTCACTCAGTAATTTGGCCACCACAATCTGGACCTACAGTAGCTTCAGTATCAACTTCTTGGGCACCCCCATGTAGATACCATTACAGCAGTATGTTCTCGAAACTACCAGTTCATGGAGCAGCATGGTGAGGGACCCAGTGTCATGGTAAGGACACAGTCATGCAATCCATCTAAGTGAAGTGGATTACAGAACCCATTGATAGGTCTGGGTCTAACAATATTCCCAAACTGCAACCTCTTCCTTAGGAGAGAGAGTAGCCCTCCAAAAGGAAGATAGACTCTCAGACGGCAGACACTGGGAGAACCCACATGCATGGTCTCTGTCTTATTTGGGTTCAGCCTCAGATCTTGCTGTCAGATGGGCAGTATACAAATGCAATAAATAAAATAATAAATAAATCTAGTCACTCTCATCCATTCCAGCACAGCATCCAGGCAGTGCTCATGGGATATGACAGCATCCACTGCAGAAAGATGGAAGAAGACACAGAGTTGGATGTCATCATCATACTGATGACATGAAACCCCCAAACTTTGGTGACCTCTCCTAATGGCCTCATCTAGATATTAAATAGCAACGGAGAGATGATCAACCCCTGGGAGAACTCACAATTGACACTTCAAGGGGTAGACAGCACCTCTCCAAGTTGCAGTCTCTGGGAGAAGTCCTCAAGGAAGGATCAGAGCCAAGACAAGGCCACACCACTGATACCCAACCCTGAGAAGCCTCCCTAGGAAGATAACATGGTCAGCAGTATCAATGACCTCTGAGAAAAGGACTAACAAGGATATTTTGAACCCACCAACCACCCTCAGAAGGTGATTGTGCAGGGTGAAATGGATCAAGTGCATTGGTCTCATCCAACAGTGCCTGTAGCTGATAGGACACCACTCTCTCCATTAGCTTGCTTAAGAAGAGAACATTGACAACAGGTCTGTAGTTGTTGATATCATCTGTCACCAAGTTCTGTTCTGTTTTGTTTTTTTGTTTGTTTTTACAGATGGGACTAATGAGTGTTTCCTTAAGGGCTCAGGGAACCTGGCACTGAAGAAAAGACACATTAATGATGGAAGTGCCCCCTTCTGTCATTATCGGCCTGTCTTTCTTTATAAGCCAGGCTGGGAAAAGATTTAAGGAGGCTGCGGCAGCATCTTTTCAACCTCAGATGACATCAAAGGCTGAAATTGGAATAGTATCACTGGGCAAGATGGCACAGTGGATGTCTAGGTTTGATCTGCTGAAGTTAAATGGTGGTTAAGGTCTTTTAAAAATGCCACAAATTGGTCACAGGTGATGCTACTTGGAGGCCTGTCACTATGTCCATCCATTCCATAAACTTTTAATGGCTTTAAAACAAAAGAACACCAATGAAAACTAAACGGTTACACAGAACATTGTAAAATAAATCTCATCAATGGTCTAACTAAAGTTAACTGAGGGCTGCTCTCTCTCTCTCTCTCTCTCTCTCTCTCTCTCTCTCTCTCTCTCTCTCTCTCTCTCTCTCTCTCTCTCTCTCTCTCTCTCTCTCTCTCTCTCTCTCTCTCTCTCTCTCTCTCTCTCTCTCAATACAGCTGTTAGAAAGTCCACCACCAGGCAGGGACTAGTTCAGAACTGTCCCGAAGGAAAAAGCTCATGTATCCTTCAGGAGGGCCTGGAAGACCAAGTAAGACTTGATCCAGGAAGAATTTGTGTAACTTATTGTGTGCCGGACAATGATACAAGATGTAAGAGACTGTGTTAGGTTCTAAGTAGCAAAAATTTCAAATTCTCTGAGCAAGTGGTATATTATGGTATCTTCCAGACAGAACTGAAGAAGGAAAGATGTTAAATCTAGCTAACATAAAGGCAAGGATGTTATTTAGAAATAACTTACGAAAATAACATAAATCATGTTCAAAAGAAGGGGGTAGATTAAAATAGTGTGAGGAGCAGAGTGAATTACAACTAGAGGTAAGTGACTGAGATTCTACTTCCAGTAATCTTGTCTTTATGATCAGATGAGCTCTGCTAAGTTCAATATCTGCGAAAGATTCGAGAGTAAAATTTAAGTTTTGAAGTTTAGTTACAAAAAGTGTGTCCCAAGTAGAAGTAAAGGGTCTTTTAAGAGATCAAACAGTAAGGACCCAGGGAGAGTATTATAGTAAAGGCCTAACCAGTATTTGAAAGCCAAAGACTATTCCATGGTCAAAGGTAAGTGGATACGCAACTCAAGGGTCATAGTTGATAGTTTAATCATATTATTGTTGTTGTTCAGTCGTTCAGTCATGTCCGACTCTTCATGACCCCATGGACCAAAGCTCGCCAGGCCTTCCTATCCTCCACTGCCTCCCGAAGCCTCCCGAAGTTTTGTCAAATCATATTAGGGAGGGACGCCTAAAATGTGACTTTAAAAGTAGGCCATAACCTCTATGACCAATTCCAGACAAATCACAAAGTAATTCAGACTAGTAATTTTGGGGCACACATATCTATTTTTAGCCACAGAAGTGCAATGTGGTGTAAAAAATGAGTCTTTCCCTCATAAAAAAATAAATGGATACAAACCTCTGGGTGATGTGAACCTCTCCAAGGGCATTACTTTTGAGATGTTTTAAACATCTTGAGCTTTAAAGATTTCACACCTTCATATGCCTCCTTTACCAATTCCCCAAGCTTAATGGGACTGAAAAGTCAGGAAACTGCTGCTTCTTTCAGATATAATATGAGAAAAGCAAATGCCCATGTAGTCAGTCTAGCATACTTTCTGGCTCACGAAACATAAGCTGTTTGGGTATGTAAATATTCATGCTGAACTTCAACTGCTATAGAGTAATCCTATTCAATATTTTCATAAGCAGGCCACAGACCATCTTCAGTGTCATGTTTATTATCAGCTACTGGAAAATAAATAAATAATCAGGATCAGCAACTTTAGAAGTGAAGAATTTTGCTGAAGTCAATGTAGGTATAACCATCCTGTGGGTTATAGCCAAAGCCAGTGCTGAAAAAAACCAGAATACTTTAAGATCTGATTGGCTCTCGATCTTTAAGTAATGGACACTATCAATATGTAATGCACTTTTAAATATGATAAGAACCTCTCTCTGCATTTGTGTATATGTGCATGTTTCTATAAACTTGTGATTAATGACAACATATTTGGGGATTTTGTTGTGAGTTGCATAACAAATTCCTTTAAACAGGCAATAAGCCATTTTTTTCTCATGCTCTCAGCCTTTATTCAGACACATTTTTGAACACTGACAGTATTAAGCAGAGTGGCAGCATTATCTAGCTAATGGATAGTGAGGTAAGCAATGTAAACAGAGCACAGTCTAGGACAGGCATGTTGAAACTTCGGCCCTCCAGATGTTTTGGACCACAACTCCCACAGCCCTTTGCCATTGGAAATACAGGTTTGGAATTCTTGGAGTTGTGGTCCAAAACATCAGGAGGGCCAAAGTTTGGACATGCCTGGTCTAGGACATTATTGCTGTGATTGCAATAGGTACAGTGCCTGCCGTCAGATAACTGGAAAGTTATATACTGTACATCTAATGCACTGGTTCTCAATCTTGGATTCCCAGATGTTCTTGGACTGCAACCACTAGAGGTCTTCAATGCTGGTTGTGCTGGCCAGGATTTATGGAAGCTGTAGTCCAAGAAAATCTAGAGACTCTAGGTTGGGAACCATTGGGGCACTTGGGAGCACTGGCAAGAACAAAATGATTTTTTGATTCTTCTGTTGTGCACATCTCTCCCCCCCCCCCATGATAATATCAGCAGTTCTTCAAGGGAGAAAAATAACTGTATCCCCCCCTTCCCTTGGACTGCTAGAGGCTTGGAAATGTGGTTTGTCCTTGGGAAATGCTAAAAAAAAGGACAAGGCAGCATGTGATTCTAGCAGGAAGGATGTCATTTATTTATTTATTTATTTATTTATTTATTTATTTATTTATTTATTTATTTATTTATTTATTTATTTATTAAACTTTAATACCACCCACCTAGTGAATAGTTACTTTGGGTGGTTTACAAACAGAATATCCTCTGCTCAGTTTCCATCCCCCCATCTAGGAGATTATTTAAACCTTTTATGTCTTCAAACGAATCAAAAGGACAAAAAGGATGGCTAATACGTGACATGCTTTTTAATTTGGATCTAAACAGCTACTACTGTTTTGTTACCTATTTTGTGCATACAGGTTGCTTAATACTTGTCAAAATCCTCTCGCTTTGCTACACTGGTCTCATAATGTATGGAGGTAAATGGTTTCAAGTTACAAACTCACTGTCAGTAGCGGCTGAAATCCAGTACCAAGCAGAAACTAGAATACACCCAGGGAAATCAGTGGGGATTTGGTGGGTCAACACTTATGTAAATTCCACTGATTCAATGGGCCTATGTTAGTTGTGAATTGCAACTGGAGTTTTCCCGGTGCCTCTTGCATGGGTGAATTGTAAAACAACAGATAATATATAAAATGGTCTGCTTATATACCGCCCCATGCTACTTCAAGTGGTCTCTGGGTGGTTTACAGTTTAATTACAGTATGCAGGCTACACATCCCCCCCCCCCGCCAGCAAGCTGAGTACTCATTTTACCGACCTCGGAAGGACGGAAGGCTGAGTCAGCCATGAGCCTGCTACCTGGGATTGAACCCCAGGCCGTGAGCACAGTTTTACCTGCAGTACAGGCACTGAACCACTGTGCCACGGGGATCTTGTGATTTAACACCTTGAGACTATTCGCTTCCCAAAGTCCAGCACAGTAAAACAATAGGATTTTGGCCAGTGAGCAGAACCACAATATCAGAATATATAATTGTGATAATATAGGTGCAGAAATATGTCCTGCTTTGTTTTGTGAACAGAATCCAGTTCTTATCAGAGAGTAATTATTGGCTTTTTAAAAATATGCTGCTGCAGAATTCATTAGTTAGTAGTGATGACAAGTATGGAGTACTCGTATAATGGATGTTATTGCCAGGTTTATAGAAAACTGTGGTTAATAAGATTTATGTGAAAACTGCCTTGGGTCATAAGGCATGCACTACCACCAATATTTTCCCACAGCACTCTCATTGTTATCTTATTTTACCATGCTGACTTTTAAAAAAATGCTTATTAATTTGTATTGTCTATGCTTGCCAGTCATCTCAGCTTCATTTGGATTCTTTTTTGTGTTGGCTAATTGTAATTCTATTGAGTATATCATGTAAAGCATAAAAAGCATGGGTGGAATGCATAAACTGCAGCAATTGTTTTCTTTGATACCTGGGAATCACACGTCCTAAAATCAGAAATACCGGAGAACTGCTTAACCATAATGTGCAGGTTGTTGTATGATCAAGTCATTGTTTTATATACAGTGACTCAGTGGCTGGGATGTTCTTGGTGGAACTTCATGCTGTTCAAGTAGCATGTTTTTATTATCCACAATGGTAGAATTTAATTTAATTTAATTTAATTTAATTTAATTTAATTTAATTTAATTTAAACCATCCTGTGTTTTCTAGGGCTCCCTTTCAACCTGAGGAAGCCTTTAGGGGCCTCAGGATGGTAGTGGTGGTGACACTGGTGAGCCTTTATAATCCAAAAATTGCTGCTGGGAATGACAACAGTTTTTGTAAACATTAAAGTTATCCCTGAGTGCATTGCTTCCCCAGATGATGATTGCTAGAGATTCCCATATCCTAGGAATGGGAAAATAGGAAACATTTAATGTCCCTAAGATAGTTATAGATAGTGATATTGTGAGTTTTTCGGGCTGTTTGGCCATATTCTGGAAGTTTTTCTTCCTGATGTTTCACCAGACACTGTAGCTGGCATCTTCAGAGGGCAAGGAACTCAGGGAACTAGGAGTTCTCTCTGTGCTCTGTGCCCAGAGCAGAGAGCACAGAGAGAACTCCTGTGCCCAGAGCACAGAGAGAACTCCTAGTTCCCTGAGCTCCTTGCCCTCTGAAGATGCCAGCCACAGAGTATGGCAAAATGTCATGAAAAACTTCCAGAATATGGCCAAGCAGACTGAAAAACTCTCAACAATCTAGATGGGCATTTTTTGTTTCTCTTTTTTTGTTTCATTTCATTTCATACGAAACAATTTTTTTTTAAAAAATCATTGCTTTTTTGTTTTGTTTTTTGTTATTTATTTATTTTTATTTTTTACAACTCTTGGGGCCCTGGCAGCTGGTCAGCACTTTTTAAAAAAACTAACACCGACCAGCTGGCTTGTGGGGCCCTGTGGTTGGCACTTTATTTAAAAAAAAAAAACTAGTACTGACCAGCTTGCTTGTAGGGCCCTGCGGTCAGCACTTTTTTTTAAACTAGTGTGAAACGTCAGGAAGAAAAACTTCCAGAACACGGCCAAACAGTGATCCTGGCATCTAGCAGCATGGAAATTATAGTGGCACTTCCTCAAGCAATTCCCTTTAAGCACCCCAAATTCAGAGGGCTTATAGGGAAGACTCCAAGGAAGCCACCCAGTAAATTTTCTAGGACACAGGGGAGCTATTTTACAAAGTAATGAAACATTTCATTTTCAAAGAGAAAAGAAGCATTTTGTTTCATTTCATAACAAAACACTGTTTGTTGTTTTGCTTCATTACATTTCAAAAGTTTACAAAATGACAAAAGAGCCTGTCATTTTTGTAAGGTGCCCATCCCTAATTCTGACCATATAGGGTGCTTATTATTGAAAGGTATCTCACTGCAAGCTGGGCAGTTTAGAATCCATGAAGCATATTGCTTTTCAGTCATATGCTCTCCATGTATTGTTCTTTATAATTTCTTAGTATATCTGATAATACTCTAATTTGCTAAACTTATCTCACCAAGACCACCTTTAATCTTTTCTTACTTTCAAAATGTCCATCCTTCTGCATAGTGTAGACACCTGGATGCTATTTCTTTAGTTGCCTAATTTGCAATATGAACCTTGTAGTATATTTATGGTGGCCAATACTTGCATAAAAGAGAAAAGGGAAAAGTAGCACAGTTTCTGCAAGGGGGTGAATGAATATGAAGAATTTTAGTGTGTGATGATCTATCATGTTAAGTTACAAAAATCAAAGATTGTTCAATCAGCTCCTCCATGCCTTCTGAAGTATTTTTCTTCCTCAGTGATGGCAAATGGATAAGAATTGGGTATAAAATTGTGAAATCAACAGTAGTTTCACATCTGAACTGAATGTTAAGAGTACCACCATGCTGTTCACAGAGCCAACTTTTGCAGGTTGAGATGCATCTTTCATGGTTCAGGGTCCCTTTTGATAGCGAACTTGCTCCTCTGCTGGATGTAACCTTGAAGCTGCAGTTTGGAGCATCTGCTATCAGAACTGCTGTCAGAACAGGAGCAGAAACCATAGGAGAGCGGCAGGACTGGCTCAAATCTTTTTGTTGCCCGAGGCAGATTAGATGTTTCACCTTCCTTAGACAAGCAATATGTCACCGTAAGAAACATACAAGAGTGTTGGCCTTCATCAATATCTCACAAAATCCCCTACCACTTCAGCATCTTCTGCCTGAGGTCTCCCTTGCTCTGTCTGTTCACAGGACTGGCCTTTGAAAATAGCCTTCCTTAGTGATTTGTGTGTGATTTTGTCACATTTGAATATGCTGATGGATCAAAGGCTACTTTTGTGCTAAGTATAATAGGGAATTGTTTTAATATGCAGGCACATCCCAGTATTTTTATCAAGGATCTTTTTAAAACTGGAGCTGTCATGTACAGAATGTGTTCTCTTACACTGAATTATGGACCCTTCCTCTCACCATATAAATACAACTGCCTTATGTAGGACTAATATACAGTATTTGAAATAGACTTTCTTCCATGTCAGCCAGGCCGGTAGGTAGGGTATAGAATCTTCAGGGAACACCCTTCTCTAACTCCTGCCATATCAGGAGGTCTATATAGTGGGGACAATGTATTTTTTCAGCTACTCTTTAGCACTCTACATCTCTGCTAGGGCAAGCTAGGGTTCAACTAAATGCTACAGACAGAGCTGAGCTTTTCAAACCTCCTGCAGCTAGCAAATTCATTTGCTTTTTGGTGCAATTAGACAATTAGCACAGGAAATACAAATGTTCAAATACTGATGGTGCATCTGAATAGCATCTCTAGAATGTTAAAAGGGTTCAATCACCTTTGTTGTCTGCAATCTCTAAATTTGAGTTAGATTGGTTGCTTTTCTGTTGTCCTTTGATTGAAGAACAAACTTTTTTTATTTAGGCAGGCCTTGGACATGTTATATCTATATCAGCACATAAGGATTAGGTCTATAAAGCTAATGCATCTTAATGGACCATTGAAGACCAAATCACTGTCACATACTTGGCATTGCAGCAGATTTTATATATTTATTTATTTGCAAGAGACAGTTTGTGAAAATATACTGTTCCTGGAAAAAAAAATCATTTCTCTCTCAGCTACAGTGAGGGTTGCAGCTAAGCTTAGAGGTAGAGATGGGCACGACTTAGCGGTATTCCCGTTTCCGTTTCCGTTACTCGTATCCGTTACTCTACGGAAACGGAAACGGGAATTACTCCACCAGAATTCGAGCTCGAACCGACGAACGAACAATTTGGTCTGATTTGTCGTGCTCGTTACTTGCATCGCGCAATGCCAAGCGGCACAGAAAAAAAGTTTTTAAAAGTTAAAAAAAAAAACGATTCCCGGCCCTAAAAGTAGGCGAAAACTGTCTGAGGGCACCTACCAGGCCAGAAGGGTGTTTTATTTGGGGGGGGGGTTCCGCACCCCCCTCTCCTTGGCTATTGCTACTGCTGCGCTGCTGGTACCAGGCTGGGAGGGCGCATCCATTTGCCATGCAGTGCGGGGGATCCAAAATGGCGACCACAATATTTTTTTTGAAATCGTTGCCCAAAACCCCACCAAAGCACCACAGAAACATGCGAAAATTAGCTATTTTAAATGCTTGAATTTTTACAGTAGCAGCAGTGGGTTTTTCTTGCAAAAAAAAGTCTCCGTTGATTTTATTTTATTTTATTTTATTTTATTTTTTTACACCTGCGCATTCGCAATGATGGGCTCGCCCATTGGAGTGTACCATGCAAAGTTTTGGAGCCATTCCACCAATCGCATGGCCAGGTTTTGCTGACTGTACCAGGCTGGGAGGGCGCATCCATTTGCCATGCGGTGGGGGGGGGGGATCCAAAATGGCGACCGCAATATTTTTTTTGAAATCGTTGCCCAAAACCCCACCAAAGCACCACAGAAAGATGCGAAAATTGGCTATTTTAAATGCTTGAATTTTTACAGTAGCAGCAGTGGGTTTTTCTTGCAAAAAAAAAGTCTCCGTTGATTTTATTTTATTTTATTTTTTTACACCTGCACATTTGCAATGATGGGCTCGCCCATGGGAGTAGACCATGCAAATTTTCCACCAATCGCATGGCCACTTGGCCAGGTTGACCACAGAGACTTCTGGGATGTGCCAATCGGGCATAAACAGCCCACTAATCGTAGCCCAAACCCGAACCCTAAGCCTAACCCATACGCCAGTACACTGTCCTTCTAAGTGGGTCAGAGAGGCACCCAGAGGTGCACCCCAATACTCACCCTAACCTCACCCGTAACTAGCCTAACCCTAGCCGTTCCGCTAACCCGTCTTAACCCTAAGCCAGATCTACTTGCATTGCACTACATGCAAGTACGTGAGACACAGCGGGTGCAAAGAGTCTGCCAGTCCGTCACTTGTGGCTCTGGCTGACTCCTGCAGCTCCCTCCAGGAGCCCTCTACCCCCTCCCCAAACCAGTACTAACGACAACGAAAAAACGAAAAAACGAACCGACTAATTTTTGCAAATTTTCGCGAAAAACGGAAACGAGCCGAAACGGAACCGGCCCGACTAACGACAACTCGAAAAATTTTTTTTTTCAAGTCGTGCCCTTCTCTACTTAGAGGGAATAGGGAAGCTTGATTAAGGTGGCTGCACTGGCTGATGATGCCATAATCCAGACTAGTTAGTCCAGACAATGATACGGGGGGGGGATTCATCTGGGAAAATACAAAACTATACTTTTAATTTAATTTGCAGCTGTATGGGAGACTTATGAATGCAGTTCACTGTTAGAAAAGTTGTAAGTGTCATCAAGTATTGTCTAAATAATTGGGTGATTCATCACTCTCTTGTTCTCTGTGTTTGTGTTATCTCATTATTGTCTGTGCAATGCAGGGTTGTACTATTTTCTTTAAGCAAAATGAGTGGATTTCGCCTATCTCTGAAGAAACTCTCCAAAGCAAAAATTAAAGGGTGGTGATGGAGCAGTTTTGTCACTGATTAATGTTAATGCCAAGGTAGGGTTTCTTTTTCTGCTCAAAAATATAGGGCTATATAGGGCTAATAGGATGGAGACATATATGATTTCCTTATGAGTTGGAGTGAGGTTAAAATTCTCTTTGCCTGTGCTTCGATTCAAGTGGGTCAATACACCTCAAAGACATTAAATGAAGGTATCCTAATGGTGACCATGTTTGGAACTTATCAGAATTATTGGGAACCAGTGAAAACCTTCTGGTATCCAGATCTTTTACTATTTGGAAATGTCTAACCTACTTCGTTTGATCATTCCTCCTCCTATTAGATAGGGCTGTCTCTTACAGACACTAGTCTACTTGTGTGTAGTGTGACTACACTGGCCTACTCTGACTGAAAATTGAAGAAAATTCCCCTGGTCTACTGTGGCTGCATAGCTCAGTGAAGAACTGAGCACCTAATGGGAGAGCCAGATGTCAGTAGTCTGATTCCCCATGATGCCTCTCTGAGGGAGAGCCAGCCTGTGTACCATTCTACAACCTGCATAGTCTCAGAGCACCCCTGGATGAAGGGAATGGTAAACTAGGTCTGAGTACTGTAGACCTGAAAGAGCATGTAAATGGTTGCCATAAGTCAGAATCACCTTGTTACTGGCATCCATATACAGTGGTACACCGACTTAAGAGCAGCTTGACTTAAGAGCAATTTGACTGAAGAGTGGAAAACTGTTGGCATTTTAATTGCCGCCTTACAAATTTTAGATATGGTCTGCTCAACTTACATTTTTTTCCATTTTTTCCTTTTTTAACTTATTTTTTCAATATTTTAGATAGGTACCCTGACTTAAGAGTAGTTTGACTTAGAGCATGCATTCAGAATGGATTACATTCGTAAGTCAAGGTACCACTGTATTCTAGAACAAATGTAGATAACATAGAGGCTAGATGTGTTATTCTGGCTGCTTTTGAGGTCCTTGTCTCTTCTACTTGCTACTTTCAGTACAAATGTGGCACCAATATTCAGGCCAAAGACTTTGTCTCATCTTTCCGTTCAGCTCAGGGTGCATAGGGCACCCTACGCTGGCACTGTCCTCTACCAGAGACTACTACTGCAATTGCAACCTATATATAATGATACTCTTGGCTTAAAGCAGCAATCAAGAATGTCGGCTTCATTCTCACCTAGAGCTGCTTGCAAATTAGTGAAATCAATTCTAATAGAGTCAGCTAGAAAAAATAAGGTGGATGTGTGATCATAAAATGATTCTGACTAGACATTAGCTTTGCATTTGGATTCTAGTCCCGTTCTTCTGTTAGCCTGGAAATCATACTTAAACTGGCACAAATTAATGATTTTAAAAATGCTACATGCATGCAACATTTGTCTATAAAGGATTGGTCCACTAAAACTGTCACTTAAAAGCTGGAACTTAAAACCGGTAATTAATAATCTGAATTTACAAATCCCTCAGTCCATCTTGTCTTTTTATTATGCATTCATTCCTATTATTTCAAGCCCAAGAAAAGTAACGCTCTTAGATCAGATTTTGTATGTCATTTTGTTTTGTGCTATCAAAAATGTTTTCCCTTCGGATAACTAAGGAATCTGAAGGAAATCCTTTGTTGCAGCAAATAAGACAGTGTTGTGTTGTGAATAATACTGTGCTGCATTATCTGTTGAACATTAGCAGAGAATGATTCTTTACGCCTATCCTTTGACAGGAATTATGCTGCTTTTATGCATGGATGGGAGGCTACTTCATTCTTTGCTCAATTGTAAGCAAAGGTACTACTCACATATTCAGTTCTATAGCTTATCTAAAAATGTTTCTAGCTGAAATAGAAGCATTATTCCCTAAAACTGTCTTTCAAACCAAAGTTAAAAGAGCTATAGGAATTCTAAATTATGTAATAAACAGGAGTACTATATTCTGGACTTGCCATAAGTTCCAATATTTAAACAGAAGAATAAGACTGAGGTCCAGAAAAAGTCTCCAAGAGTTTTCAGTATTATGTATGAGACTGGGAAGATATATCAGTCTAGGCTCACTGTTGTAGCTAGCAAAGATGGCTGAGCAGAAACTATTCCTGCTGAAGCTGTGCTGAATCCACACGCCTGCCAATAGAGCGATGTTGACCCTGGCCTACATTAGTGCCAGAATAGGATCAGAGAGTCTGGGTTGAACAGAATTTGATGTAACTGAGTTCCTCCCCTTCTCTGGCTCTTCTGCTGACTGATCTTGGCCAAGACTGCAGCTGGGCTGGCAGATCCAGTTGTACTGGCATATCAGAGTTCAGAGATCAGCCAACACAAGAGATTTGTGTTGGCACAAGAGATGTCTGCCCATTCCAAATCCACTGCAGCTGGCAGATATTTGAGTTTCGATTAGACTGCAAGAGGGTTGGTCTGAAGCAAATGTGCTCATATGATTGGTAAATTAGGAGTTCCTTAAATTAGCTGAAATAAATACAGCAGATTCAAAATTAATTATGATGTCTAGGGGAAAAAAATCAACGAATCGTAAAGTAGTTCAATGGGGAAGTTTAAATTCATAAGTTTTTTTTTAAAAAAACCCACACTATAAAATGCATGCAAAATACGTATAACTTGTCTCACCTTCAATAAATTGTGGCATACTGTAGTTCCTTCTGACCCCAAGATTAAACCCAAATTCTGGTTTAATAGTAGACTCAGGTGTCTACCCTAAAATTAGACTCTTTTTTAATTAAGAAAAAGGAATTAAGCTAGTTATAAGAAGAACAATGAAGAGATGGAAAACAAAACACAATGAAAATGTAAAAGGATAAACCAAATTTGCTGATCAGCCAGTTTGTGCCTCATATAACATAACATAGAGAGTAGACTACAGCAGCTGACCTCTCCCTTTAGCAGCACAACTCACTGTCACAGCAGTCTGTGTGACTTCAATTCCTGGCAAGATCCTAGAACAAATTATTAAGCAGACAGTCTGTAATTATTTAACTAGCAATGCTGTCATTATAAGTCAAAATGGATTTCTTAATGACAAGTCATGCTGGACCAATTTGATTTCTTTCTTTGATAAAATTACAGGCCTGGTAGATGAGGGAATGCTATGGATATTGCTTATCTAGATTTCAGTAAGGCCTTGTATAAGGTTCCCCATGGTATACTTGCAAAGAAGTTAGTAGAATATGGGATAGATAGTGCCACTGTTAGATGGATTTGTAATTGCTTGACTGATCACACCCAAAGGGTGATCATTAATGACTTCTCTTCAGCTTAGAGAGGCATAACTAGTAGGGTGCCCCAGGGTTCTGTTCTGGGCCTGGTGCTATCCAATATCTTTATTAATGACTTGAAGGAAGGAATATAGAGTAGGCTGATCAAAACTGCAGATGATACAAATTGGGTGGGGTTGCTAATTCCCTAGAGGATAGGAGGAAAATACAAAAGGACCTTGACAGATTAGAGTGCTGGGTCAAAGCTAATGGAATGGGTTTCAACAGTTGGGAACAAATTTAGAGGGGAACACGCTCTCAAAAGGAGAGAAAGAGATTTAAAGGAAGTCTCAAAGACTATAATCTAGCTAATAGCCTGGCATGCCTTTCATACACACAGACATGGTGTGCATGCACTACCTATGTGACTGGAGCCTACTTATGTGGATCCAAGGTGGCCATTACTTTCAACATGTTCCCTTAATGGTCAGGCTGTGTTAGAATCAACCAGCAGCTGGACTCTATGATGAACACAGTTCTGACACTATGCCATACCTACGGAACTGCTGAAGTTTGTGTTATGGCATTAAAATCTATGACTTTCATTCACAAAAGTCTTTCATCCTGTGGTTGCTGTCCTCCCCCCCCATACCCGCAAAAGCATTGTGGATATTAACTGCCCCATCAATTTCTCACATTACTTAATTTGTGTCTCTTCATCACACAACATTCAGGAGAATTAATTTTTGAAATCCCTAAAATCTCTAGATGTAGATTCCCCTCCCAGACTTTGAACAAAAGTGATCTGAAACTTTAAAAGAAATCCATTCCAGCTGGGATATACTGTACCTCTGGTGCTTCATGTACGTCTTACAGTTTTACTGCCCCCAAATGTCCATTACCTGTATGAAGATTTCTCCATATGGAGAGACAGAATGTGACCCACCAACCAAACAACAACCAAATAACAACAGCAGCAGCAGCAGCAGCAGCAGCAGCAGCAGCAACAACAACAACAACAACAACTGATAACCCAAAGATAACCCTGACCCTCTGTCAGGAAAGTGGAATATGTTTTTTTTTTCTGGTACAAGAAAAAGAAGAGAGAAACTTCGCAGTGCTATGAAGAACATTACCGCAATGCCTGAAAGCACACAACAATCTGACCTGACATGCGCCGGGGAACAAAGAGCTAAAACTTTGAGAGTGGAACATGTTACACATAATTAAATATGGATCCTCACTAATCAATAGTGAGTGCATAATTACTTTTCTCAAGGTTAGTTAGGCAGGGCATTGAGAGGGGACAGACACCACAACGAACAGAGTTACAACCAGAGTGTAGATTCAGCAGTGTGCTGTTTGGCAGGCAAGGAAGCTGTTAGGTGTCAAGCCGTGTCATATTTGAGAGGGTCATGCTGAAATTTTTATCAGTGGTTCCATTAAGGAGCCACTAAACAAGGTCAAACAGGCCTCTGAGAAATGATAGGCCCAGTTAAGTGTTTTTGCCGGCTCCTCTCAGTTTGCTCGGGGGGAAGGACTAGAGAAACACAGATTGCACCAGAGTTTACATAGCAGAAAATGGAGCAAAGATGGAAAACCTTTAGGTGTTTCTCTCAGGCCTGCATTATAAAGGCGGTAAACACCAGACAACTTCAATGCTTTTGTCTGGCCGCAGAGTTCTTACACTGCAATTGTCTACTGTATATCTCTTGATGAGGCAGAGTAGTAATTTTTAAATGATGTAAAAGTCTGTTTCTCCCCTCTTTTCTCATGGTTCTGTACATAGCAGGTGCTGCAGCAAAAAAAATGTTAAAAGTGAGATGTATTTTTGGCATCTTGCCCCAGCCATCCAACATCTAAAAGTCATATTTGTTTGGAAGATTACATTTCTAGCCCACTTCATAACTTGTCTGCTGTGTGTCTATCCAGACAGTGAAATTCATATCCAACCACATTATGAGGCAAATTAAAACCTTCAGGTTTAGTCAGTAACAAGGTGAATAATTAACACAGAACAAGAAAACAATAGAACATTGAAACCAAACTGGTGTTAAGGAATGATTTATTATTATGTGCTGCCAGATTGCTTCTGACAGCAGGTAGCCCACTGCCTAGATGCCATGAGTACATACGCTCTCACCTGGTTTCAGAAGCTAAGCGGGGTCGGCCCTGGTTAGTACTTGGATGGGAGACCACCGGAGAATACTGGAGGCGCCTGGAGTAGGAACTGGCAAACCACTCCAGTATTCCTGCCAAGAAAACTCCATGGACATGGGGCCATGAAAAAATCATTCACAACTGGAACAACACCCCCCCACACACACACACACTCTTGTTGAGGTATGTGAGATGTTAAAGGCGTGAATTACCATTATTACCCCTATGAATATCTATCACTGAGTGGGGATTTGAACCTAGTTTTGTTGATTCTTAGCCCAGCATTCTAACCATTACTGTGTGCTGATTTCTAAAAAGGATAAGCAACAAAGGCAATGTGAAGATCAAATAATCTATTGTGAAAATAAGATATTTGCAGAAAGTAAGATCAGAGTGAATGTCCTGCCAACAATAGATATATCACTCTGGTGTTTGTGTCAGCTAAACATGCCACATCTAACCTGAATGTGTGTAGGTTTCACCCAATAGGTGGAGATATAGGAATATGTATGAACCCCATCTTCTAGGTTCCTTGTCACTGAACATTTCCATACCTTCTCATGTTTAATATGAAGGTCTATAATGTGTTTGGATGAAGGCGCTTACAGCATTCATGTAGTTAAGAGCCCTGATAAACCACAGGGGTCAATCGCTTGAAGGCTCAAAGTATGTCAAGTTGAATGATCCTACATACTTTATTAAATACATGAAGTCCTGAGTTTTCCAGTACATCCCTACATGCATTGAATCGATTGAGTCTTTTGAGGCCTAGGGCAATATGACCAGATGTCCATTTGGAGAAAGACACACAAAATACCACAAGCTGTTCCTCTGGAAGAAATGTCTTACGAGGCTTAGGGAGCTGGGAAAGTTTAGCCTTTCAAAAATAAGGCTGAGAGGGGATATGAAAGGGGGATATTTGAAAGGATGTCATATTGAAGAGGGAACAGGTTTGTTTTCTATGGCTTCAGAGACTAGTACTTGGGGCAGTGGTTTCAAACTACAGGAAAAGAGATTCAATTTAAACATTAGGAAGAACTTCATGACAGTTGGAGCTGTCCGGCAGTGGAATATGCTGCCATGGAGTGTGGTGGAGCCTCCTTCTCTGGAGGTGTTTAAGCTGAGCCTGAAAGGCCATCTGTTGGAAATTATGTAACGTGGATTCCTGCATGGCAGGGGATTGGACTGGATGGCCCTTGAGGTTCTTCCAACTGTATGATTCTATGATTCTATGATACTAGGACAGGACAGTTTGGAGGTCACTCATTCACCAGGCTGACATGATAGCACACAACCACCATCTTATTGATTAACTGCCCAAGGGGCTAATCTTAACCATAAATTCCATCTTTGTTTAAGAAGTAGTGGAGGACTCAGAAGCTGAGGGGAACACTGCCTATATATCAGTGCTCCCCAACCTTTTTACCACCGGGGACCGGTAAATGTGTGATAATTTTTCCCTGGCCCACTTGCGGGGGGGTGGGTGGGTGGTCGCGGCGGCGGCGGCGGCGATGGCGGGGGGGGCGATGGTGGGGGGTTCGCGGCGCGGCGGCGGCGATAGCGGGGCGGCGGCGATGGCGGGGGTTCGCGGCGGCGGCGGCGGCGATGGCGGGGCGGGGGCGATGGCGGGGGGTTCGCGGCGGCGGCGGCGGCGATGGCGGGGGGTTCGCGGCGGCGGCGGCAGCGATGGCGGGGCGGGGGCGATGGCGGGGGGTTCGCGGCGGCGGCGATGGCGGGGCGGCGGCGATGGCGGGGGGGTTCGCGGCGGCGGCGGCGGCGATGGCGGGGGGGCGGGGGCGATGGCGGGGGGTTCGCGCGGCGGCGGCGGTGGCGATGGCGGGGGCGGGGGCGATGGCGAGGGGGGTCGCGGCGGCGGCGGTGCGATTGCGGGGGGGGGGGTCACGGCGGCGGCAGCGGCGGCGATTGTGGCGGCGATGGCGGGGCAGGGTGGGCGCGATGGCGGGGGGGGTCACGGCGGCGGCGGCAGCGCGATTGCTGGGGGGGGTCGCAGCGGCGGCGGCAATGGCGGAGCGGGGGCGATTGCAGGGGGGTTGCGGCGGCGGCGGCGGCGAAAAGACCCGGCCCGGCCTGAGACGCCCCCCTCCCCCCTCCCCCCCAAAAAAGAGGCACGCGCGGCGCCGGCCGGCCAAAGCCCGGCCCGGCCTGAGACGCCCCCCTCCCCCCTCCCCCCCAAAAAAGAGGCACGCGCGGCGCCGGCCGGCCAAAGCCCGGCCCGGCCTGAGACGCCCCCCTCCCCCCTCCCCTCCCCTCCCCTCCCCTCACCTCAAAACAGGCGCGGCCTGCCTGCCTCACCGCCGCCAGCCAAGAGCCCGAGGGGTTCGGGAGTCGCCGGGAGAAAGCGGCCCTTCCGAGCAGGGCCCCTTTCTCTCGCTCTCGCTCGCTCGCTCGCTCGGCCCCGGAGACGTGCTCTCCTGGGGCTGCTTTTGGGCGCGCTGGGCAGCTTCACCAAGGAGGAGGCAAGCACCAGCCTTGGGATAAAAGCAGCGCACGCGCCTCGGCTACCTCCCACCCGTCCTCCCAGCGCATGCGCTCAGCTTAAGAGCAGGTGAAGAAGGGGCGGCGGCATGTGTGTGCCTCTCTCTCTCTCTCTCTCTCTCTCATTTCCGGGAGCCGGGCCGCCGCCACAGGGGAATGATTGGAAGTTCCTCGGGCGGCGGCCCGGCGTAGATTGCTCCACGGACCGGCACCGGTCCGCGGCCCGGGGGTTGAGGACCACTGCTATATATCACTGATGTATCAATATGACATTCTGAGCTCAAAGTCGTTTATTGATACAGCCAGCAGTATGTGGTTATGGTTAAACTCTTACCCTGCATATTAGCCATGGAGTATCAGCTCCTTGATCTTACATGATCCCGGGTTGCACTCTGACATTGAAAATATGTTCTAGGGCTAGATCAAAATCACTCTACAAACATACGAGACTACAAAGGAAAAATTCAATATAAATCAAATTGCTGTCTGTATATGTGTGCATGCATGTAAATCAAATAAATTCCCATCTATTACCTAAATACCATTTACAGCAGGGTACAAATGAGTTGGGTGTAATTTAGCTTTGTGCTTTTGTAATAATTGCAGTTGTCAATCACAGCTCATTAACTGTCTCAGTTTCCAAAGACTGATGAATACATTAATCAATTGCAGTGTCTCATTAGAGGTTGAGGTATTTAATGAAAGCAGTTCTTTCTTCTGACTATATGACAAGACAAAAGTTCATTGCTTAAAAAAAAAACCAAAACAAAAACAGAGATTAAATGCCTGAATCAATGAATACACATTCTACCAGTCATTAACCAAGAACCACCAAGGTCCACATGGAATCGCCACATTCATAGATGATGTTAGATTGAACCCTGTTACATTGAAACCTACCATCTTAAATTGTCATCAGTGAATTGTGTTTTCTAAGGCTTTCAGTGGTTGCACGAGTAGGAATCAAGATGACTGGGTTCAAGTTCCTGTTCCGTAATGGAACTCAATTGGGGCTGGTAGCAGCTTGAATATCTCACATACCTTGAAAATCCTAGTAGGATCACTGCAGTTTCTTTCTTCCTCCAGGGCCACTCCCTCGGGATCCCCAGGAACTACACCACTCTCACTCTCCTTAGGCTGCCCTATCATCTTTTAATAGGTTTTTAAGACAACTTACAGGAGTTTTAGCAGGATCTCCAGGGATGCATGGACAAGTAGCAACTCTTTGTTCCCCTGTTCTTCTTCTCACAAGAGAGACACCTGAAGACAACACATAAGGTCTGTGGATATCCAAAGTGGGACTTCTACAAAGTGTCCCGACTCAGTGGATCAATGGATCAGCCTGAGACCTAAGAACCTGGCCATTCCTTACCTGGCTGGAGTGTCTGAAAAGCTTAAAAGGATTTTTGGCAAATGCCACATCCCTGTTTACTTCAAACTAAAAAACACACTAAGGCAGAAATTTGGCCACCCAAAGGACTGAACACCAAAACACAAAAGGAGCAATATAATATATGTGGCCCAATGCAACGAGAAGTGTACAGAGCTCTACATTGGAGAAACCAAACAGCCACTAACCAGGAGGATAGCCCAACACAGGAGGGCCAAAAGCTCAGGATCAGAATCAGCAGTGTACCTTCATTTGAAGGACAAAGATGAGCACATACACATATTAGACAGAGAAGATAGGTGGTTTGAGAGATGGGTCAGGTAAGTCAACACATATTAGACAGAGAAGATAGGTGGTTTGAGAGAGGGGTCAGGTAAGTCATTCTACACATGTAGAGGTGAGGGACTCAGGCACAATCTTTCTGCCATTTATCATGCTGCTCTTTCTTTGATCCCCAGACAAATCAGAAGCACTTCACACCTCCATCAGCTAATGACTCATACTTAATGGGTGTTGGGAAGGGTTGCATAGGTGGGACTTTCACCCACCCCCGGCCATTATACACATAACAAGCCTATTCAGGCCACTGTCCACCTAATGAGCTTATACAAAGCAGGGTGATGTAAAATGAAAGTGAACTATAAAATGGAGGACTCGCCATTAACCTTCATCAGACTGATGAAGCTGCTTGGATGAGTAGCAAACATTTTGATCTCACAAGAAAAAGTACTCCAGTTGCCATGACTCAACTTCCAGACTCTCCCATTTCTCTCTCTCTCTCTCTCTCTCTCTCTCTCTCTCTCTCTCTCTCTCTCTCTCTCTCTCTCTCTCTCTCTCTCACACACACACACACACACACACACACACACACACACACACACACACACACACACACACACACACACACACAGGGGTGCTAACATTGAGTAGTTGCCACTCTATCTGGAACAACAGGAAGAAGATATAATAGGAAGAGAGAACAAACATGGCCCACCCTTTGCTCTAGGTGGTGTCTGGGATTCAATCTGAGAATCTCAATCATTTTTGCTACACAACAGGGGGTAGATGAGGTACTGGTGCCCCTCACTTCATGCTGCTAGGGCCTTGGCAACTCTCCAAGAATTATGATGATCCTCACTAGATTTCGGTATTTACCATCAGAAAGAATAGAATTTTTAAAAAACCTGTTCTTGTTTGATGTACTTGCTCATCATGTGGCCGTGACTTTTATAAAGCCACAGCTGGCTGAGAAGATAACGTGCCACAATAAGCTTTCTCTCTCTCTCTCTCTCTCTCTCTCTCTCTCTCTCTCTCTCTCTCACACACACACACACACACACACACACACACACACACACACACACACACACACACACACACACAAAACACACACAATCCTGACTCTGCACAGACTTCATTTGCATACCTTCCCAAGAGCCTTTGCTGAAGATGCCAGAGATTTCCACAAGCTGATGGGAGCTGTAGCTTCTTACCAACCTGGCCTCCAGTGAAGCAAAAACTGGATGCTTGATGAAAAGCATCAAATAATCTTCTAGACAGCAGCATGTTACAGGGAATCAATCAACCTTCCAGCAATAAATGAATAGAGGAAGGAAGCAACCATGGATGTTTCATTAGCTAAGGCACATATTTAGGCTATTAAGAACTAAGAAGCCGGTAACCTGAAACATGTGAGGTGTGATAGGACAAATACAGAATATGCAGCTATACTAACCTTGTATTCCCCTGATTAGCACACAAATGTAAGGAAAAGTTTTATCCTTTCCTTCTCTTTCTACCCTAAAAACTATCTACCTCCCACATGGATTATTAAGCCTACTGATGATTATAGAGATGTCCCCTTGGCGCAGAAGACAATACCCTACCTGGCTGCATGGGTTGAGGCCTTTGGGAATCATTAAACCTCTCTATCTGAGCAGGGAGGCCCTGGATGGAAGGGAATGAATTCCATAGCCCATATGCTCAGGAATTCACCTTGGTTTCTATCTCTCCCCCCAGATCAGCCAGGAAGCCTGTGAGAGGGGATTGCAGGAAAAAAAACAAGCTGCCTGTGATCACTCAGATAAGGTTGCACATCCCCGCTCCGTGACCAGCCCAAGACCCTGCCACTCTAGATAAGGCTTCCCATGAATTCACCAGCTTACTCAACCCCTGGCATGTAGGCCCTGTCTCCACCCCTTGTGATGCTCTCTCATTGTAATCAATTAAACCTTGCACACAGGCTAGCAGAGGAGAAGCTGCTGCATGGGACCTAGCCTGCTTAAACCCAACAATGTGTACATACCATATATACTCGAGTATAAGTCGACCCGAGTATAAGCCGGGGCCCCTAATTTAAACCCCCCAAACTGGGAAAATTTACTGACTCAAGTATAAGCCTAGGGTGGGAAATGCAGCAGGGCCTGGCAACTCCTCCTTTGTGAGCTGGGTGTGTATGTGATGTTTAAAATGACTTTTAGCCACTGAGGCAAGAGCTTGAGTTGGTGGCTAAAAGTCATTTTAAACATTGTTTTAAAATGACCTTTTAAAAAGTCATTTTAAACATGGGGGGTCAGGAGAAGTGGCGCACAATGTTTAAAATGATTTTAGCCACTGACCCAAACTTGCCTCAGTGGCTAAAAGTATTGATCAGCATATAAGCCGAGGACCCCTTTTTTCAGCCCAAAATTAGGGCTGAAAAACTAGGCTTATACTCAATTATATACAGTATGTGTGATCATTTCCACAGATAATTATCCTTTCTTCCTTATTTGCTTGGCAGTGAACAGCATTGAATGTGTCACATCTGGTTACAAAGTTCTGGGTAATAAGAGAAAGGACAGAGACCTCAGAGGAAGGTCTAGCTGATTCATCTTGTAGGGTGAAAAGAAGGGAAAATAGCCCTGGTGAAGAACTGGATGTGGCATTGGCAGGTAAAACAGCCTGTAGGCTAAAGTTATTGAAAAAAGGCTACTACAGCGGTGCCTTGGCTCACGAGCACAATCCATTCTGGAAGCATGCTCGTAAACAAAACTAAACAAAACAAACAAACAAACAAAAAACCCTCATATATCAAAGCAAATTTTCCCATAGGGAATAATGAAAATTTTCCTTATTTGTTTTGGGGGCCCGGTTTCCATTATTTCCTATGGATTAATTTGAATTGTCCAGGAGCTGCAGTGGCCTCTAGAACTCACCTCAGGCCCAGCGCTGCCTGGGGTGAGCTCCAGAGGCTGTGGTGCCGGGCCCAGGGTGAGCTCTGGAGATCACCTCTGGTCCACCAGAAGTTACTTCTGTTCAATGCTGGGCCTGGCACAGGCCCACCGGATGCCCTGGAGGCCTGTTCCAGGCATCGCCAGGCCTGCGCCTGTCAGAAGGAAGAGGAAATGGTGAGTGAGGCCATGATTGCAACAGAAAGCAAAATTTTATTTAAAATGCTGATCATTTTGCAAAACACTTGCAAAACAAGATACTCATAAAACGAGGTTCCACTGTATTAGTTGATTGGTTTCATCACAGAATGACTGGGGAAACCATGTTTTTAGGAAACATTGTAGACTTGGTCGAGAGGATTTTAAACTAAATCCTGCATATGAAGGAGACAATAGCAGAAAGGAAAGACGAAAATCTAGAAATCACCAATTAACTGAAATTTAAGTCAAAAGCATACATGCTTCAATTAGCCATTACTGCCAGCTTGTCTGTTATTGACAGATCTCTCTTCCATTTATCTAATAAGCTTTTGATGCGGTATAATGTACAACATACCGTGCCTTCATCTTCTGCTGGGATCTCTGACTAAACAAGGGTTAGGTAGAGAAATAGCTCAGATTCTGGACCACTTGCAGCATGGTCTTGTGTGAGCTTTTCTTCTCATAATCAGATGATGTCCTGGAGCTTGCAAACCAGCCCAAACCTGTGCCATGCACAAGCCAGACCTTTTTCTCGCCCAGTTGCAGGGCTAGTCTTTTTTGGATTTGGGTTGGAACAATTCCTCTTTTCAGGGAAGGGCCACTTTAAAGGAGGTCACTCCCAATGATGTGACTCTTTCCCACATGGTCAGACACAATCCCTTATCACCACCTGATTGCACCCTTATATTTTTAACTTTAGTCTTCTTACTTAGTCCATGCAAAATCCTTTACACCTAAAACTGGTCCCTTTCATGTTGTTTTACTTTCATTTTCCCCCACTACATTTCCACTACATAATTGTGTCCTTGTACAAACTTAATTACTTGGTTGCTATATAAGGAATGGAGAGCCAGGGCATACCAAAAGCTGATGTCAATTGAAGAGGACTGGGACTTATACTTCAGCTGACAGATGCTTGCTTGCTGACACTATAAATGAATGCAACTTAATAGAGTTGTGTGCATTCTGGTGTAAACAGCTCTTTGGCTTGCATTCTACCACAGAACCATATGGGCTGATGAGTTGGCCTGCATTCTAAACAGGACCATCAGACAATGAATGTAATATTTGGGATGCAGCTGAAGAGCAGATATAAACAATTTGATGCTGAGGCAAGGGATGCATGAGGCTGGGTGTCTCAGATTCCCTAGGACAGGCATGTCCAAACTTCGGCCCTCCTGATGTTTTGGACCACAACTCCCATAATTTCAAGCCTGTATTTCCAATGGCAAAGAACTGTGGGAGTTGTGATCCAAAACATCTGGAGGGCCGAAGTTTGAACATGCCTGCCCTAGGATGTCCATTTTGCTTGTGCTTTGTGTTACTTCCTCTGAGACATTGTGAAATATGTTTACACAGATCAAGACATGACAGGAGTTGGGATGAGAAGTATTACATACATGGGCTGAATCATTTAGGAAAAAGAAGTGGATGCTTGCGAAAGCAGGAAGAGTATGGCAAGAGAAAGAACATAGTGATCAAGCAATTGGAATGAAAAGAGGGAGGTATCTGGTTAACAAGCAACTCATGATCAGTCCAAAATGTCTCTTTGTGGCACGTATGCTCATGAATTAAGAATATTAAGATGAAGGGAGGGGAATAATTCTTTTAAATTAACACTCTGATTACCATCTAGGCCAGTGATGGGAAACAATTCAGAGACTGAGTGCACAAAATGCGATTCAAAACTGACTTATTTTTCATAAAGTGCCAATACGGCAATTTATCCCGGATAAAGTGGTATCCCAGGTTACAAATGCTTCGGGTGCTACCCTTTGGAAAAGTGAAGACTGACGAACAGACTTCTGAATTTCATGCAACTACAGCACCCTCTCTGTGGCTGTGGAAATGTGAAAAACCCTGCTCTTCGATCCTTGCTTTCCTGAAGGGTGCTGTCCCTCGGGAAAATGAGAAATTGAAGAGCAGGAGTGCTACTGTTTGGGAAAGCAAGGATCAAAGAGCAGGTTTTTGAATTTCATGTGGCCACAGTGAGGCTCAAAGAGCAGGGGTGCTACCCTTCAGGAAAGCGAGGATCGAAGAGCAGGGACGCTACCCTTTGGGAAAGTGAGGATTGAAGGGCAGGTTTTTTAATTTCTCTAGGGTGCAGTGGCCGTAGGAAATTCAGAAGCCTGCTCTTTGATCCTCATTTCCCAAAGAATAGCACCCCTGCTTTGGACATCCCAAAAGTGGTGTTTTTGGAGAGTAAACTGGAGCTATGAAGGAGCCCACAAACCACTGCCACCCCTTCACCCAGCTCTCTGCATGGATCCATTTGGGTAGTCTCAAAAAATTTCTTTCCAGAGAGCTGTGCAAAGGGGGGGGCAGTGGTTTCTGAGCTCCTTTGTAGCCCCAGTTTACTCTCCAGCCACACAGCTTCTGGAATGCCCAGAGTGGCATGGCTGGAGAGTAACCTGGGGCTACGAATGAGCACACAAGCCACTGCCTCCCCTTCACCTGGCTCTCTGCACGGAGCACAATGGTGTGCTGTGAGGGCTCTCTGCACAGAGCACAATGGCTGTGAGGGGGCGATGTGGCATGTCCACAGAAAGGGCTCTTCATTCCACCTTTGGCACCCGTGCCATAGATTTGCAAACACTGATCTAGGTCAAAAGTTGTTTTGCCTTTTCCTGTCAACATCTGATTCTGGCTTCCTCTCCTTCCATAGTGCTTTAAAGGAGCTCCTCCTAATGTTATTTTTTCCCCACTGGAGGTGAGACTTCTGCTACTGGCTGAGGAGAAAGGCATGCCTTTTTTTTTTTTTAGGTCTACCTGTTTTAGCAGCTTCACCATCAGGACATTTTAGGAAACAAGTTCACAACTGAGCTTATCTGTTTTCATGGCTAGCCAAGGTAATCTGGCAAAGCTTGTTAACTGCAAACATTACTGCAACTGATGTTCTTATGAGAAATTCTTCTTGTGCTGGTGTTCTGAGAAGTTCTGTTTTTTATGAGCGGTGTGATTCATTTTTGCAACACATCACTGCTTCTATGGTGACATATATAAAAACTGGTGCAGCCCCTTGAGGAAAGTCATCATTTTCCTGATTGTATCCCATTATTGTGTTGGGTCATTTCTTGAGATGCACTTTATATTGCCTGCATTCTGACTATTGCCTTCTGAGGTAAAATACTTAACTAATTATAGCTTAGGAAGTTAGATTTCTTCTACGGTCCTGTCTGTATTTAAATATTTGTTCTATGGATTGGTTTATTATTCTGTTTAATTTGGCTTTTCTATTTAAAAACAAAATAAATAAAATACTATTCACAGATGAATAAAGTCTGTGCCTTGTATGGAGAACACTTGGCACGAAATCCAATTCTTATTTCCTTTTTTGTGTGTGTATTTAAATTTCTAATGTATATCAAACAATAGATAATGTCCTTGGAACAATTTGCCAATGTAAGAACAAAACGATAAAGAAAACCTCGGATTTACTACCTACATAAAGAAATCAGTACAAGCAGACTCAACATGTCAAAATATTATACATGTTATAGAATTTTTATATATTAAAAAAGTTCAGATGCAGTAAAACAGTGTAAATAGTAAAACCACAAACTGTAGAATTGAAAGCCTCTTCCTAATATCACAATGTGAAAAGTACTAGCCTATGATAGTACTGCCTGCACAAGCTGACACTATCTTTCATTATTACTGGGCTCATTAACTATATTCTTAGAGACAGGAATTAGAACTTAATAGCTTTATTATATGGACAATGAACACTGCAACCTGCTTCATGGGGCTCAGTAGTGGCATCAGTGTTGGACATTTCATTCACTCTCATCACCACTGAGTAGGTTGCTGATGCTTTGTTTGTTGCATTTATTAACAGGCATGCTGCTGTTCAAAGGTTAAACATCAGCCAAATAATTCCATAGCGCACACACCCATTGTTAGAATATTAAAGAGCGTACACAGTTCTGTGTTTCATTCAGGGGCAACTGGATGGAATCAGAAGGCCCAAGTTCTTCCTACATTCCAAAGAGCAACCCAACCTTTGCTAGAAGAATGATTGCACTAATGTAATGTTGCCTTTTAATGCTTTGTGTTTATAGACTTTGTGATTGCATTAATGAAATGTTGTCTGTTAATGCTGTAAGATGTCCCTCAATTCCCTGCTCTCAATACTTGAATATGTCTTAATTTTATTGGACTCTATATTGTCCCTCATTACTGTAAGCCGCCTTGAGTCCTTTTTCAAGGAGAAAGGCAGGGTAAAAATACTCTTTAAAAAAATAGAAGGGCTTTGCCACTAGCTAAGAAAACTTGTGGGAAGCATACCTGGAGAGAGTGTGGGAAACATCCGTCTGTGGCTGTGGACCATGTAGTTAAGAGAGGACTCTTTCCCTACTTCTGTTCTACAAGCAGGGCTGGGAGCTCACAGCAATGACCTCAGCCTACAAACAGGCTAAAGAAAGTTTAGTAGTCTTTCTGGTACACTGGTCCCAAGCCTTGAACATTCAACACTACGGCTTGTAATTACATCAGCAATTATCAGGGGCAAACTATACAATACAGATAATCCATCATTAGAGCTGAAATCACATTAGTGTTCAAGAGAAGTGAACAAGGCAGTTTTTCATGTCTGGGACAGACTTACAAAGGACAAATGCACTTATAGCCTGAAGACCAGTCACAAAGCAGAGCAAGATAAAATTTGCTAGTTATGGAAAATGAAAAAAAGCAAGTGCCTCCTGTTCAATTGATATCAGTATTATGAGAAAAAGAGACATGGTATCTGATTAATGATTCCTAAGAATGGGGAAGATATATGGAAATAATCAGTTCCCTGGACAGGAAAGAGGGTCTGTATGAAGAGACATAACTTTTAAGAATTGTCTTTACATTTGTATTGCAAAGACATATCAATCTGTTTGGTCTAATTTTTGGTAACTAGTACAACCTATGTCGTATAAAATGTAAAACATTTCTGCTATGACAACCACACATAGGCCGTTACTTCATGTCCATTTATTGCTCTAGAAAGTGCACTGAGTTGTGGAATATAAAATCGTTCTCTCACGACCATTGTGCTCTATTCAAAATAAAGTGTGACCACGCCCCCTGAAGTTGTACCTGGTCTAGGGGTAGTGTTTTTCTTTTCACTGTTTTGTTGCTGTTTTTATGCCTGTATAACACACAGTGGGGTAATGTTTGTTCCGTATTTTTTCTGTTATCATGACTCTAGGAGTCAGCAGAGAGCATGTATTTGTTGAACAATGAAACAATAATGCACTTTGATGCAGCGTTACCCTGTGAGGTCACAAAGTTTCGTAACAATAAAGTGCGGCCTTGGGGATGCAGGATCAGCAACAAAACCACGTGACAACATCAAATTATATTACGCAATATAATTTGTTGCGGTACAAAATGGATGTGAAGTAATGGCCATATTTAGCACTTCAGGTGTTTTTGCCTACTAATCAGTTGTATGTAATGTATAGCTAGGCTCTAGTAGCTGCTTTTTCCACTGGCTGGAATATTCTTCAGTCCAAGTGCCACTGAAATAGATGAAACTGCAAAATGTAGAGGACAAATTTCCAGAAGGACTGTGCTCCATTTAGAATGTTCATAGTCTAATACAATATATTATAAGCCAGGGCTTTCCAACTTTGAACAGCCCACGGGCTCCCCCACCTACCCGCCACATGTCCCCATGGACTTCCCATCAAGTGTGGGTGCATGGGTGTGCGCATACACTCCCTCCCGCCTCTCTGCATCCCCACCCCAAGGCCCACAGTGCTGGTGGTGGCAGCGGCCTGCTTGCCCACCCAGGTCTTCTGCGCTGCACATGCACACACCTGTTGCTGCTCCATGCCCCCAACCACCAAAGTCCTTGGAATTGGTGTCCGACTTGCTGAAGACTGTGCCCCACCCTTGTCATGGAGCCCACCCGAGAACAGGCAACCTAGATCTAATATTGTGTGATACTGTCGGTGGTGGCAGCAGCGCAGCCCCACGCACCTACCCAAATTTCCCAGGCTGTGTTCACGCAATTCCCACCACCACTCCGCAAACCCCAACCACCAAAGTCCATAGTGTTGGTGGCGGCAGCATCAGCGGAGTCCTGCCAGCCCACCCACCTGTCGAGATCCCCTGTGCTGTGCACAACTGGTTGTCACTGCCGCTCCATGCCCATCACCCCCAGGTTCCCAGTGCTGGCGGTTCCAAGTAGAAAACCCCCCACCCCCAATTGGTGGGTGGCAGCAGTGAAGAGGATGAGCGGAATCCGCCAGGTTAAAAGAGAGTGATTGATAAATTGAGGATAGTCACCGGGCCCAGATGGAGGGTTATTTCTATCGTCCACCAGTTATATCCAGTGCCGGGGGACCTTGAGCAATGAGGAGAGAATTTTTCATGGAGCTAAGAGGGTTGTAATCTGTCCCACACATTGAGAAAATCCATCCTCTCATGCTGAGCTTGCACACTTGTCTGGAGCCCAGGTCCCCTGTCACCACTCAGGACCCCCCCCCACAGTGTGACCCCAAGGTCCCTGGAGCTGGCAGCAGAGGCAGTGGAGTCTTGGCCACCTACCAAGCATAGGCTCTTAAAGCAGTGGATCGCAAATTGAGTGTCAATGGTTAGACTGACAATCCCCTGCACATACAAAAAATCCCCCTTGAAAATGGCAGCAGCATGGGAGGCAGATGGGGACCTGGTGGGCAACCTGTGAGGGCCCCGCAGTCACCCAGTCACCCATGGTCAACAGCTTGTGCAGGCCTCCTATAAGAAAATGCCTCTAAACCTCATTATGATATCAAGTTCATCCTCTCTACTTCTGTCATCCTAATGTGGCAATCAGAAGATGTAGTGGAGTTTCTAGCTAATTATTTACAGCTTATGGGCTTATTTTGATCTCATTTGAATCAGTGGCACTCAACTGGATTTCTCTGAAGTTAGCCTCTATTGGGAAAAAATAAGGATTGCAGTGGAAGGAATGAAGGCACCTTCTTTAAATGATAAGAAAACAGCTTTTTGATGCATAGTTCATATTTGTTGTCAAGGTGCATAGTTCTAAGTGATAAAAGGAAAGAAAAGAACTGTTATTTTCACAGAAATACAGACTATAGCTCTAAAATTCAAGGTGCCAGGAGCATAATGACTAGCACAAGACACAAATGGTGATATTACAGCTTGCATCTATGTTTTAAAAAATACCTGTTGGAAATCTTCATGACATTCTAATTCCCCTATGCTTGAGACTGAAGCTTACACTTAAACATACTGAAATTGTCAAAGGGTGGAGAAAAATTACCTCCCCTATCCCACCTCCTCGTTCCTTTAGGAAATATAAGGTGGTAATAGGAGATAAAAAGTGAAAAGCATAAACAGTACAATGGCACAAGCAATTTTTTTGTCCCAAATCAGCTATAATTCCTTTCTTTTTGTGATAAAAGATACTAGATTATCCATTGCTGTCTCCTAAAAGCAGAAATATGCTGCTCTAACTGATGCCTGAAACAAAAAGTCTGAGATGAACATTTGGCCTAAAGTGAGGTAGCTCCGGGGCAGAAAGGAGGTGTTAAACCACTTTTGTATTTGTGATTTTTTTGTTGTCACCTACACTTCATGGTGGCAATGGAAAAACAATTCTCCTAGAGAGAGAGCCACCACATAGTTTAAGTCCTACAGTCTCTTTCCAGTGTTATGTATAGTACACCGTATACAATAAAAATACAAATTAGGCCAGTGATTAACTTCTGTTGGTCAATCACAAAACAGAGTGGGGTGTTTTTTTTTTGTGATCTTGTGGGGCTATAATTAGAGGGCTAGAATAACTGCTGCTTCTTACAGCGCCATTTATGTGTCATCTACCTTGGCCTCAAGATATTGACAACATGGAACTACAGCTGATATAAGAAACATGGTGGCATGAAACATTAGTAGAGGGTGAAAGAAAAAGAAGTAGGAAGGATGGTGAGTTGGAATGATCATGGACCAAGTGGGAGGATGTCCCAACCCCAAAATTTATTTCTGGCTCTGGTCACCAAATTTGTATGTCAGCAGAAATTTAGGTTGATTTTGGGAGCACAGCAGCATTTTGTTTCTTGTTCTGGGGAATTGGCTGAGTTAATGAAGAGAATGTGACAAGTATTTGAGTATCTATTGCTAAGCCTCTATTATCCATCATGTATGTGGTCCCAGAGCTCAATCCCAGGTGCCATGCAGTAGAGGGAGCTTTCGCTGTTAACTTAGCAGCTCGAAAGCATGTAAAATGCAAGCAGATAAATAGGTACCACCATAAAAAGTGGGAAGGAAAAACAGTGTTTCCTTGCAGCCATGATGGACATATGGCCACGGACTTATACAACACTGGCTCTTCGGCTTGAATACGGAGATGAGCACTGCCCCTAGAGTCAGACATGACTAGCACACATGTATTGGGGGAACCTTTACCTTTTTTTTTTTTTTACAAATTGTATCATGCATGAAAACAAAAGGGAACTCTATAAAAAGTGAAAAACAAAATCATCAAACCTAATTAGTTCCAGTTGTGATAAATTAAAAGTTTTGGGAAATGAAGGAAAATTGTGACTATTGAGATTCCAGAAGAAAATCGTGTGTCCTGTTATCAAAGCTTTGTCATGGATTCCTGTAATAGCTCAGACCTTGCTGCTATCTGGTTAGAAGCCTCACCACCTCTTTTGCTGAAGTAGCAAAGTTCACTTGAAGAAATCTATTGCTCTTCAGTAATGATGTCCCTATTGTGGTTGGAGCCTTTGGGGCAAGTGAAGACCTTGTAGTGTAGCGTTGGGGACCAATGTATCTTAGGGCCTTTTCACATGACCCCTAAACTCCACGGCAAATGGCTCCCAGCTCCGGAGCTTAAAATTATTTCCCCACCAGCTCCGGAGTTTACAGATAATTAAGTGCGACCACGCCCACCTAAGTGCGTCCCAGTGCACTTTTCAGGTACCTGCTCTCTGGAGGTGAAAATTCCTGATGCGGACATAACGTTGTGACTGCCCCGCTCTCCTTGCTTCTGTTTGTTCTTTTTTTGCCCCCCCCACCCCTTTAAGAGATCTGAATGCAGTGCGGGACGGCAGAACGGAGGTGAGCGGCATTCTATTCTTCCTTGTTTTCTCCCTCCCCTCATGCAGCCAGCTGCCAGGAATGTGGAGGGGGTGGGAACGCAGGAACAGCGACAAACCCCTAAGATTTCTGGTCCGAATTTAAGTGGCCAGCGGATCTTAGGGGTCATGTGAAAAGGCCCTTAGTTGAATTCAGCTAAATTTAATTGAACTCTTTTTCCTTTGAGGGTCCGGATTTCTCCTCCTAAATAATGCAGTCATTTCAGGGGGGATGTGTTGGGGTCAGGGTCTCAAGAGGAGATGTAGCCCCCCAAGTCCAAGGATGGGTGTGTGCAACATCGAGAGATCTAGATCCAGTACCTGGATGAGGTGAGGCAGGGAAGCCAGACTGCTGTCTCCAAGTTGGTCCCCCCCCCCAAGAGGAGGCAGGGCTATGAAACGCTAAATACATTATGTGGAAGCTACAAGCCCATCTCTACATTTTAATATCTTATCATTAAGCCCTTCTATCAATATAACTTTTCAGGTTTTGTTAAATATGTGAGTAGCCTATTTAGTCCATCAGGATAAGTGCTAGCAATTAGAGATGGGCACGAAATGAACTTTTAATTTGTTTCATTATTCGTTATTCATTTTGTTAGCTAATGAAATGAATAACGAACCAACCATCAAAGAAAAATGGAACAAAATGGAAATTTCCATTTTGTTTCCTTCATTTTTCGTTACCCCTCCTACCTTGTCCTTCTTGCCACATTCCTCCAGGTCATGGTGGGGAAGGTAGGCCTGTAGAGGTGCTGGCTCCAAGCCAGCACCTCAAAAAGCTCCCAGCTGGGGACTTTTAAACCCCCCCAATAAATAAATTGAATTAAAATAAAATAAAAAAGGAGCACCAACCCAGCCCCAGTGGTGGCCAGGTCAATGCTCTAAAAGAAAAAGAAAAAACGAACCTGTGCTGACCGGTCGGCGCTTGAAGAAAAAAACAAAAAACCCAAAATGAGTCGCTGGCCCCAAGCCAGTGCCTCTCATTGGAGCCAGTGCCTCAAAAGCCCCTGCTGAGGACTTTTACCCCCCCCCCCAATCATATAAAATAAAAAAGGGGTGGCTTGGTCAGTGTTCTGAAATAAAGAAAAAATAATAATAAAAAAGAACCATCGCGGACCTGGCCCCAGGGGACACGCGGTCGGTGCTTGAAGAAAACAAACAAACAAAAAACCCCGAGGTGCTGGCCCCAAGCCAGTGCCTCAAAAAGCCCTTGTCACCAGGGCCAGGATGCCCCCCCCCGCCGCCGCCACCACCACCACCAATAGGTAAATCGGACCTCAACCAGTTTGGATCCGTTCAGGTTTGTACAATTTTTTTTTAAATTGTCCAAACCCGAAACAAACCAAACCAAACCAAACCAAGGGTGGTCCCGAAACAGACGAACCCGAATCATGGGTTTTCTGTTTCATGCACACCTCTATTAGCAATCCAATACATATTTGTTCAGCAGAAAATCCAAGTGATTTGCATAAGACTGACTCCTTTCTAGGTGGGAACTGCAACCTGAAGTGAGTTTCTCGTAGAATCATAGAATCGAAAAAATGGTGTTTTGGTTTTTCGTTTTTCATTGAGGGGTCTGTTTCGGTTCATTTTCATTTCATTTTTCGTGAATTTTTGAAAAAAAATCATTTTGGTTTATTCATTTTTTGTTTTTCATTTTTACCCGCTTTTTGCGCGATTTTTAAAGCATTTCCGTGCGCAAGCATCCCCCAATGCCCCAGACCAGAGGGAAAACACTAAAAAAAATTGATGCTGGCAGAGACACAGTATAGACTAGGTATGCAGGGAGGCTGCAAAGGCAGCTGCAGGTGTTGCCCAGGGTGCAAGGCAGACGCAGAGTGACTGCACTGAGGGGCAGGGGAGGGTACTCACTGAGAGGTACACACGCACACACACAGGGAGGCTGCAGGACTGAATATACTGACTCTTCTTTCTCTCCCCTAAGAGCCAGGCTGCAGCTGGCAGGAACACAGAGACACACACCTGCCTGGCTGGCCTAAAGTGAAAATAACGAGTCGCAGAGACAGCAATCCCACCCTAACTCCCACCGGAGACTGCAAGGGGGACGGGGGCCGTCAGAACTTTTTATGCCCTCTGTGGCTGCCACACCTGCCCAGTCTGCAACCTGGGAATGCTATTGGTTGAATTTGTCCAAGAATTTACATGATCCCATCACATGGCTTGCCTCCATTTTGTGGCTGGCGACATCCATTTTGTCATCCTTAAAAGGAAAAGAAAAATACATCACCATGGGAGAAGACAAAACAAACATTTTATGGACCCCCCCCGTAGGTATTATCAGACAGTATAAATAATTATCGCTGCGTTTTTATGGATGTCCAGGGCGTTTTTTAACATTTAAAACAGCTCATTTCATTGTGTTTCGCCATTAACGAAAAATGAAACGTAACAAACCTAATTTTCGTGGTTCTGTTCGGTTCATTCCAATTTCATCACAATGTTCATTATTCATTTTGTTATGTAATGAAATGAATAATGAATAATGGAAACAAAAAAGTTCATTTCGTGCCCATCTCTACTCAGGATGAGGCCCTAGCCAATGCTGATAAGGGGAGAACTAATACCTTTCAGGAAAGATCATATATACTTTCACACACACACACACACACACACACACACACACACACACACACACACACACACACACACACACACACACACACACAAAGAGAATAAGTCCTGCTTAACAGTGCAGCATACAAGTGGAATGAGACAGTGTACTTTAGCAGATTGTGTTGGATTGGGATTATAGAGACTTCCATTCACATGTCTGCTTAGTCCTAGAAACTTGTTTTGGGGTAGCAATGGTTGTAGGAGTGGTAGACTACCCCTTGAACATTTCACATACCTCAGTAATCTTATTAGAGCAGCCATATGTCAGAAGCAACTTGGCAGTACATACTTGGCAAGTATTTGGGAAGAGAAATAATAAGAATGGATGACGAAAGGTTTAAGATCCTTACTGGAAGGGAGAATTGGTTTTCTCGAATTGCAGTTCCCAGAATATGTTGGTTACCAGAACCATTGGCCACATTGTCTGTTCCCTCTGAGAATTGAAATCCAAAAAAGGTAACTTTTCTTACATCTGCTGAGAGTCATGCAGCACTAGGTTCTGCCACAAGCAAAAATAAACGAGTTCAAATACTCTTCCAGGGGTTTTTGACGTACCATCTTTAATTCAGGTGGAACTGGGTGACATTTTGAAGAACTAACTATGTATTTTTTTAAGAGAGTGACATAGCTTTAGATGAATCTTTCCTTTAAGAGAATGTACGAGAGAGAGAGAGAGAGAGAGAGAGAGAGAGAGAGAGAGAGAGAGAGAGAGAGAGAGAATCACATTTATTTATACCCTTCCCATGCATTTCTCATGGATAGTGTTTAGTACATGTCAGTTCTGCAGGATTGTTAACGGTGCATGCATGCGTGAATTCTGTTGTTGTAAAAATAGACTGGTGCTGCTGTTTTTAAAAAGCTGCTTTGTGCTTTGGGACAAACATGGTTTTTGTGTTTCCTTTCAGCCTGAGCCATTAAAACTCCCCTCGTCACAAGCAATGAACTGATTCATCTTTATTATTCTTGTAATAAGGGACAAAGCAATTTCCATCCCTTTCACTCCCTCTGGCTTCTCTCAACCACTTCCTGATTCCCCTTGCATGTTTCTGCCACATCCAACTTAATTTTTCAGGGAAGGCATTCAAAGGGGCCTTTTACAGGTTTTATAGAGGGCATGTTTGAAGTGGAAAAAAACCTTTGGATAAAAAGTCCAGGCCTTGAAACATTAGCTTTCATTTTTTTTATATGTGAAAGAAAGCTAACGTTTGACCAGATGGCATCTCTCACAGGTGAAAATGAGCACCTGGTAACTATGGTGGAGCACAAGACAAGAGTAAATGACTAAGGTGGTAATGGGAATTTGGTTGCTATTCAATATATGGCACTCTGTTCCTTTTTTAATGTTTTGATGCTGTTCATTCTGCTGGTACTTCAGCCTGTCTTCTGTGAATCCCTTAGGTTGTCTAAATTCCAGGGTTCTGTTCTGCATCCAGTGCTGTTCAATATCTTTATCAATGACTTGGAGGAAGGAATAGAGAGTATGATAATTAAATTTGCAGATGATACCAAATTGGGAAGGGTTGCTAATTCCCTAGAGGATAGGATGAAAATCCAAAAGGACTTTGACAGATTAGAGTGCTTGGCCAAAGCTAATGGAATGGATTTCAACAGAGGGAAATGTAGGGCGCTACATCTAGGTAAGAAGAATGAATTGCACAGATATAGGATGGGGAATACTTGGCTGGAAAATAGTACATGTGAAAGGGATCTGGGAGTCTTGGTGGACCACACATTGAACATGAGTCGGCGGCCAGGAAAGCCAATGCGATTTTTGGTTGCATCAACAGAACCATAGTGTCCAGATCAAGGGAAGTGATAGTACCAATCTATTCTGCTCTGGTCAGACCCCACCTGGAATACTGTGTCCAGTTCCATGTGCCTCAAATTAAAAAGGATGTTGACAACCTTGAGCGGGTGCAGAGGAGGGCGACCAGGATGGTTGAGGGTCTGGAGGATATGTCTTATGAGGAACAGCTCAGTGAACTGGGAATGTTTAGCCTTTCTAAAAGAAGGCTGAGGGGGATATGATAGCTATGTTTAAATATTTGAAAGGATGTCACATTGAAGAGGGAACAGGTTTGTTTTCCATGGCTTCAGAGACTAGGACTCAGTGCAATGGTTTCAAACCACAGGAAAAGAGATTCTATTACATGGTCTGTATGTACTCTGCATGATTGAGAATAGCTACTCAAAGATCGGATCTCACAGTATGAAACGACTCGCGTGTTAAGGTCATCAGGAGAGGCCTTTCTCTCCAACCCGCCACCCTCACAGGTACGTCTCATGGGAACCCACAAAAGGGCCTTCTCGACTGCTGCACCCAAACTCTGGAACTCCCTCCCACTAGAGGCCAGGACTGCCTCATCTCTCTTGTCCTTCTGGAAACAGGCAAAGACCTTTCTCTTCAGGCAAGCTTTCCCTGAATGATGGACTACCATGAGCATTTTATATGAATCTATGGGTTCACATAGACTTTGTGTTTATGACTACTTATAACCATGTTGTTCTAATGTAATGTTTGTCTATTCATGATGTAAGATGTCCCTCAATTCCTTTTTCTCAAATACTTGAGCATGTTTTAATTGTACTGGACTGTATATTATCCCTCATTACTGTAAGTCGCCTTGGGTCCTTTTCCAAGGAGAAAGGCAGAGTAAAAATACTCTAAAACAAACAAACAAACAAACAAACAAACAAACAAATAAACGAATAAATAAATAAATAAATAAATAAATAAATAAATAAATAAATAAATAAATAAATAAATAAATAAATGTTACCCCTTCTCTATATGACAATCATTTGAAAAGTGCTTTCATATCTCCCCTTAGTTTTCATTTCCTAAGGCTAAACATGCGCAATGTCAGAGTTAGGGGTGCAGGGACCCTGTAAGTATTGGTAGAAGCAGGGACACCTCTTGCCCTGGTTTGTAGGGACCAGGTGATTCTTGTTCCAGATCGCTCTTCTGCTCCTGAAAGCTCAGTTCCTGCCTTGCTCCTTGTTTGTTCTTGTCCTGCTTCCAAAGACTCCTGTGTTCCAGTAAGACCCTGTTTTGCTTCCAAAGACTCCTGTGTGTCCCACAAGTTCCTACCATGCACCTTGTTTGTTCCTGCCTTACTCCTGAGGAGTCTTGCATGCTCCAGCTCCTTTGACTCACTGACTCTGCCTTAACGCTCTGGTTCAGGCATCTTCCCTGTTTCATGTTGCCGCCCATGCCCTGGCCCTGACACCCAGTTCTTCCTGTTTTTTACCCTCATGGTATGCTTTTGCTCAACAGAAAAAAGTGGGCTGCTATTCTCTTTCTTAACAGAAGACTACAGCATACGGTTTGGTTTTCTGGGAGTCAGTGTGGATTTGGCTGTTCAAAAAGCAATAAAGGATTTCTTGAGGAGATGTGAAGCAACCTAACAGAGGTACAAAAATAGCAAAGAAGTGAGGCATGCCATTTAATGCCCTTTCATTCCCTTTTGCTTAGGTATCAACTGTGCATCTCCTGGAAGTCCTTGCTATGTGCTGGAAGAGCGAGCAGCTGCATAGCATTTGAACTGGATTAGAGAATCCTTGCAGAGACTGAATCAGAGCTCAAGGAAAAACAGCAGGGTGAAATAAGACCCGCACAAAGCAGTCATTTGTTAAACCCAGTACCTGCTATGGGCTGGGTTTTCAAAGTCCTCCTTTCATTTACTCAGCATGTTGATCAGTTTTAGAAATCTGGCTGGAAGAGATAACTATGGAAATAACCTTTATTTTGGTGGCTCATTAAAAACCAACCTACTTTACAAACCTTTTTGTCTGAAACACACTGCGATAACACAACTTAGAATTACAGAAATGTAAGGAGCTTGAAAGATTATTGAGCCCAGAAGTTTCCAAATAATGATTCTGAGAAGGTTCCTAACCTTAAAGCTCTAAGATAAACGAGACTAGGCTAGGTGGACAAGTACCCTATCTAGCACAACCTTGATTTTTAAGATGTTTGACTAAGCTCCTCAAGGGGACAGGAAGTGAAATATTAGAAAGGAAATGTCTCCACGAAGCAGTTTATCTATGGTTTCCATCTTCCTCTCTAGTGGATAGTACGGATGGGCACAAAACGAAAAACGAAATGCTGTTTCATTGCTTCATTATGTAATGAAATGAAAAGAAATGAAAAGAAACAAAGAAGCAGCATTTCATTACAGATGAAACAAAACGGTCGTTTTCCTGTTGAAACGAACCATTTCATTCCATCTGTAAAAGGGGTCCCTTACCTTCAGGGTGGCCACTGCTGCTGGACCCCAGGAGAGGGGAAAAGAGGAGGTGGGTCACCACCACCGTTCCGGCGCGCCCCGCCTCCTCAGCCCAGCTTGCGGCCTCCTCTCAGCTGGGAGGTAGGAGGGTGAGTCCGCTGGGTCCTAGAGGCATGAGATATGATGCTGGGGAGCCATTTTCAGAGGGTGCCTGCTGAGCTGTCAATGGCGGGATCCATTTAAAGCTGGCCCAGTCAGCACCAGGGGACCCTGCTGGTGCCGACTGGACCATTTTTAAAGGGGTCCAGCCCATGACAACTCAGAAGGAGCCCTCTGAAAATGGTTGTGTGGGCAGCACACCATTTTCAGAGAGCTCCTGCTGAGCTGCCATGGGCTGGATCCCTTTAAAATTGGCCCAGTCGGCATTAAAACTGGCCCAGTCAGCATTAAACCTCTGGTTTAATATTCTTTGTCAAGTCTCAAATCTGCTGATGTGGATGCTTCCTCTTGAATCAAAGAATATCATTTAAAAACTTGACATCAAGATCTTCCTGTTCATTATTAACTAGAGTGGGTATTTTTTTAAAAAAAAATCAGTTTCTTCATTCTTTAAATATTTCTGCTTACCATTATTAATTCATTAAAAAACAGTACACAAAGTTGTGGCCCATAGAATATACTCTGTAGCTGTCAATCCACCAAGGGAAAGAACTACAAAATGTGAATAGTCAAATCAGCCACCAGGCTTGTTGGAGTTATCTTCATGGCAGAGATGTCAGAGTATTGTTTCCTGAGCCTGACTTCTACATGCAAAGGGTAGCGGAGCATGTCCTGGCCTCTTTTATCTTTCTCAGGAGAG
Source organism: Phrynocephalus guinanensis (assembly GCA_037367245.1). Taxonomy (NCBI): domain Eukaryota; kingdom Metazoa; phylum Chordata; class Lepidosauria; order Squamata; family Agamidae; genus Phrynocephalus; species Phrynocephalus guinanensis. The sequence continues at coordinate 21,943,528 of CM074741.1, forward strand.
CAGCCAAGTGGCATAATCAATTCTTCCAGCCTTTTGTCTTTTACCTGATGTTTATTTTGCTCACTGCAGCGGGCTCTGCTGTGCTCCTTGCTTCTTCAAAATCTGTTGACTTTCCCGCCATTATTAAAAGGAAAGGCGAGAGATTCCGAAGAAGCTGCAGTAGTGGACTGCATTATTACAATTTTCAGAGGAATACTTCTTGCTGTTCTCTGTTAAGAGAACAAGAGCAGGCACAGTATTTTGCTCCTTGCCCAGGAGATGGCAAAACCTTTTGGAGTGCTCTCAACAAGAGCATGCAAACTCCAGGGAATGACCTTTGCACAAATTGTGTAAATGCTGCCAGAGCTTGGAGGCATGTAGTTATATGTTACCTAGTTAGATTGCTAATTACTTTTGTGGAATAAATGATGCAACTACTGGTTACAAAGTTGCTGTTTGAGTATAACAGGTAATACCTAAGTTATCCGGGTATGGCAAATAATATTTGGTTGCCTTTAAAAGGTATTTTGCAAGGGCATTTAAAGATAATTTGAGAGGCATTTGACGAGCATAATCTTTTCCCTTCATCTCAGAAGCAATCCAGTGTTATTTCTAAAATGGAAGCATAAGCTGATAGGTTGTTGTCATTCCCTAGGAGATGCCCAAATGTGTTCATAGTAGAGATGGGCACGACCTGAAAAAATTTTTTTTCGAGTTGTCGTTAGTCGGGCCAGTCCCATTTCGGGTCGTTTCCGGTTTTCGCGAAAATTCGCAAAAATTAGTCAGTTCATTTTTTCGTTTTTTCGTTGTCGTTAGTACTGGTTTTTTTGGGGGGGGGGAGCGGGCTCCTGGAGGCACCTCTGTGGGGTGGGTGCCTCCTCTGGCCCGCTATAAAGGGAAAGTGGGCTCCTGGAGGCACCCGTGGGTGCCTCCTGCCACTAGGAAGGGGAAGCAGGCTCCAAGAGAGACCCCTCTACATGGGGGTCTCCCTTCCTCACCTGCTGCTGCTGCAAAATGCTATGCAATAGCCATATGGATATTGCATAACATAATGTGCAGACAGTGAGACCAGTGTGAGAGTGATAGCGTCATGCCCGCCCTTCACAAGGCTCTGGCACCACCATGTCTCACACAGAAGGGAATTGTACTTGCTGCGTGTAGTGCAATGCAAGCAAGTAGATCTGGCTTTAAGGTGGCTTAGTGCAAGAGCTAGGGTTAGGCTAGTGACGGGTAAGGTTACGGTGGGCTAGTGGGTTGCACCTCTGGGTGCCTCTCTGACCCACTAAGAAGACAGTCTGTGATGTATGGGTACGGAGTCAAGGGTTAGGGTTAGGGCTAGGACAGGTTTTAGGGGGCTTTTTGGCACATCCCAGAAGTCTCCATGGCCAAGTGGCCATGCGACTGGTGGGATGGCTCCAAAAATTTGCATGGTTGTCCACTCCCACATGGCTGGCCACTTGGCCAGCCCATCATTGCGCAGGTGTAAATAAAATAAAATAAAATAAAATCAATGGAGGACAGAGGAGGAGAGGAGAGACATTTTGTTGCAAGAAAAAACCCACTGCTACTGTGAAAAATCTGGCAGTTTATAAATTTTCGCGTGTTTCTGTTGTGCTTGTGTGTTTTTGGACCACGATTTCAAAAACAATATTGCGTTTGCTGCCCCATTTTGGATCCCCCGCCCGCACCGCATGGCATGGCGATGGCGACTCGCGAGTCCGGCTGCCCAGGATGGGGGGGAGGCGGGACCCCCCCCTCCAGAAACCACCCCTCCGGTAGGTGCCCTGCGCCCTTAGTCAAGCAGGCATTTTTCCGCCTGCTTTTTTGGCCCGGGAATGGGTGGGGGGGAGAGTTTAAAAGTTTTTTCCTGTGCCGTCCGTGCCGCTTGCTTGCGCTTTAATTGCGGCGGCCGGCGGCGAGACTGGGCTTTTTGCTGGCTGCGAGCCTGCGGCGAGTCCACCAGAGCAGCCCAGGACGGGGGATGAGGGGGGAGGCCGGGGACCTCCAGAAACAACCCCTCTGGTAGGTGCCCTGAGGCACGGCAGGCATTTTCCCGCCTGCTTTTTGGCCGGGAACCGGGTTTTTTTAACTTTTAAAAACTTTTTTTCTGTGCCGCGTGTGGCATCGCGCGATCTCGCGATGCAAGGAACGAGCACGACAAATCAGACCAAAATTGTTCGTTCGTCGGTTCGAGCTCGAAGTCTGGGGGAGTAATTCCCGTTACCGTTTCCGTAGAGTAACGGAACCGAGTAACGGAAACGGAAACGGAAATACCGCTAAGTCGTGCCCATCTCTAGTTCATAGTCCATACGTTATTTCTGGAGTATCCTTCCATGTCCCACATTTGGCAGGCCTGTTTCAGATTGTATTCCTAGGTAGTTAAGAAAGTACTCTTTCTTATAAGAACATTACACCTAAGCCTCTAAATCGCCCATCTTATTTTGCTGATTTGACGAACTTTGAACATAGAAAAGCATTTACTCGGGCTCGTCTTGATATGCTACCACTTGCCAATCTAAAGGGCCGTTATACAATCCCCATACCATACGAGAGTCTGCTCTTGTGATAATAAATCCGTCGAGAACTTGGTACATGCTGTGCTTTATTGCCCACTATTTGGAATCCATCGTGAAAGACTTTTGAAATTCATCTTAGAAAAATATCCTGGTAGATCTGACGAAGAAAAGCTCAAAATCTTACTCTGTGATAGAGCTAAATTTGTTACGTTCCGAATGGCAAGGTTTTGTTCTTTACTTATTAAAATGAAAGTTGTTTTAACTACTTCTAATAGTCAAATTGATATCTAGGTCTCTGTACCCTCAGCCCCCTTTTTACCTATCTGTATTGTTATTTTATTGATATGTTTATCGTACTGTTTTTACTTGATGCACTTTGCAATGGCTCTGTGAGCCACGCAATAAATTTATATGATGATGAAGTACTCTTTCCTCCAGTCCTTTGTTTTATGTCTTTATAAATATTTCCAACAAAAATGGGCAATACAGAGTTCCAAACTGTATCAGAGATGGGCACAAACCAGTTTTTCCCAGTTTGTGCTGGTTTGCAAAGTCAGTATCACAGGTGCTACTGCTCCCCCCCACCAGTCAGTAATTCCTTCCTTGTTGATACTGATAAAGCAATATGTTGCTCACATGGAATTAGAGAAGGGCATGAACTGGTTTGTCCCAGTTTGTGTGGCTTTGTAAACTTGGTAGCACAGGTGCTACTGCTCCCCTCCTCAGACACTCACCAAGCCCATCTTAGTTGCTTTTCCTACCACCTTGGCTAATCTCCCAGTCATGTGCAAGAGCACAGACTTCTTGGCCCTGCCCTTTGTTCTCACTAGGAGACAACCAAGAGGGTGGGGCAGAGAAGCCTGAGCTGTTGCTGGGACTGAAAGATCAGTTGAGGAGGTGCAGAAAGCTAGTACCCTGGGCTTGGTGAGTGGCTGATTGAGTCAGAGGAGGTAGGTGGGGGAGGGCACCAGCACCTGTGTCGCTGCCATTACAAATTAAGATGAACTGGGATATACCTCTACATGAAATACAATGAACTATTTATGCAGTTAGGTAATGATGGTGGCAATCTAGCTGCTGAGACACCATGAATAACCCAACAAGTTCCTTCTTGAATGTGATGTTTTGCTCTCTGAATAACAGAGATAACACAATAACAAAAAGTAATCTGAGCACAGCTATGGCAGCTGCTGCCTCTGCTTTGATTTTTAAAAGCAAGAAGCATCAGGTGGGTTGCTTGTGTCTTTTTGTTCAATCAGCAGGTCCCATGCTTGTAATTTTTCTGTGCTTTGCTCCATGAAGGAAAAAAAGACACAAGGCTTGCACATTTTGGACAAATTGTGAATAGCTAGCTGGCTGGGTGGGTGGGTGGAAATCTACTCCTGCTTGGGTCCTCTTGCTGGAGACAAGATTGCAGTAGCTAATGCGCTCTTTACTAGCTTTCTTACCATATCACAACAACTTACTTATACGTAAATGTAGAATTCAATGAGAATTTGTCAGATCTCTACTTCATAACTATCCCTACAACAGCAAACATTTTCTTTTAATTGTTCCAGGAGAGTCTTGCATATAGACTAGCAATAATAAGAAATTACCGGGTGCAAGCACTAACCTTCTCCAGGTTAGTTGCCATGGAAGTTTAAACAGACTTGTGGCATACTTCATTGGCACCAGGTATATATTACTGGTGCTAGAAGAGGCCAAATGAGGACTTCCCCTATAATTTAGTGTTTAAATATTTATTATATTTATATCCCGCTCATCTGGCCATCTGGCCACTGGTAACCTTGGGGGATTAAAACAAAATGGAGGACCTTAGCTGATTCAGGAGATGCAGCTATTGAATTTCTAGTTTCAGCTCTTATATTCAAGTTCACCTTTCTCTCTTTGGTGCCACATTTTCCATACATCAGGCTCTACATCTTTCTCCGTTTTCTAAGGAGAAAGGCGGGGTAAAAATCCTCTAAAATAAACAAACAATACATAGGCAACTGGGCACTGACTTGCTGCTTTCTGAAATGAATAATGATGGTCTGGATAAAGAGCTGTTTTAAAATAAAGCACCTTGAAGGACCTTGATTTTGGTATATTAAGATGTATATCATTGATTGCTAACTTTGGCTTTGCATATGTTGTTGGATACAACTCTACCACACATAGTTAGCATAGAATGATATTGAGGGCATTACAGGAGGTTTATCTCAGAAATCTTCAGAAAGTCACAGTTGTCTGCCCCATGGCAGCAGATCTGGGGGGTCTCAACTGGATTCATTTCCAGAACTATCTGAGGAGGAATAAGATTGCTAGATGGTTGGATACCTCCGTGATTAGAGATGGGCACGACTTGAAAAAATTTTTTTTCGAGTTGTCGTTAGTCGGGCCGGTCCCGTTTGGCTCATTTCCGGTTTTCGCGAAAATTCGCAAAAATTAGTCAGTTCATTTTTTTTGTTTTTTCGTTGTCGTTAGTACTGGTTTGGGGGGGAGCGGGCTCCTGGAGGCACCTCTGTGGGGTGGGTGCCTCCTCTGGCCCGCTATAAAGGGAAAGTGGGCTCCTGGAGGCACCCGTGGGTGCCTCCTGCCACTAGGAAGGGGAAGCAGGCTCCAAGAGAGACCCCTCTACATGGGGGTCTCCCCTCCTCACCTGCTGCTGCTGCAAAATGCTATGCAATAGCCATATGGATATTGCATAACATAATGTGCAGACAGTGAGACCAGTGTGAGAGTGATAGCGTCATGCCTTCCCTGCACAAGGCTCCCGCACCACCATGTCTCACACAGAAGGGAATTGTACTTGCTGCGTGTAGTGCAATGCAAGCAAGTAGATCTGGCTTTAAGGTGGCTTAGTGCAATGGCTAGGGTTAGGCTAGTGACGGGTAAGGTTACGGTGGGCTAGTGGGTTCTCTGGGTGCCTCTCTGACCCACTAAGAAGACAGTCTGTGACGTATGGGTACGGAGTCAAGGGTTAGGGTTAGGGCTAGGGCAGGTTTTAGGGGGCTTTATGGCACATCCCAGAAGTCTCCATGGCCAAGTGGCCATGCGACTGGTGGGATGGCTCCAAAAATTTGCATGGTTGTCCACTCCCACATGGCTGGCCACTCGGTCAGCCCATCATTGCGCACTGCGCAGGTGTAAAAAAAATAAAATAAAATAAAATCAATGGAGGACAGAGGAGGAGAGGAGAGACATTTTGTTGCAAGAAAAAACCCACTGCTACTGTGAAAAATCTGGCAGTTTATAAATTTTCGCGTGTTTCTGTTGTGCTTGTGTGTTTTTGGACCACGATTTCAAAAACAATATTGCGTTTGCCGCCCCATTTTGGATCCCCCGCCCACACCGCATGGCATGGCGAAATGGCAACTCAAGTCCGGCTGCCCAGGACGGGGGGGAGGCGGGACCCCCCTCCAGAAACCACCCCTCCGGTAGGTGCCCTGCGCCCTTAGTCAAGCAGGCATTTTTTCCGCCTGCTTTTTTGGCCCGGGAATGGGTGGGGGGAGAGTTTAAAAGTTTTTTCCTGTGCTGTCCGTGCCGCTTGCTTGCGCTTTAATTGCGGGTGGCCGGCGGCGAGACTGGGCTTTTTGCTGGCTGCGAGCCTGCGGCGAGTCCCAACAGAGCAGCCCAGGACGGGGGATGAGGGGGGAGGCCGGGGACCTCCAGAAACAACCCCTCTGGTAGGTGCCCTGAGGCACGGCAGGCATTTTTCCGCCTGCTTTTTGGCCGGGAACCGGGTTTTTTTAACTTTTAAAAACTTTTTTTCTGTGCCGCGTGGCATCGCGCAATCGCGCGATGCAAGGAACGAGCACGACAAATCAGACCAAAATTGTTCGTTCGTCGGTTCGAGCTCGAAGTCTGGCAGAGTAATTCCCGTTACCGTTTCCGTAGAGTAACGGAACCGAGTAACGGAAACGGAAACGGGAATACCGCTAAGTCGTGCCCATCTCTATCCGTGATTTATATATCTGGTTGGGGAGCAAGTCAGGTATTCAATTCCCCACCATGTCTTGAGACAGCCTGTGTAGATTTGGTCAAGTTGCAAAGTCCCAGGGCACCCCCAGGAGAAGGGAACGGTAAACCACCTCTGAGTATTTGCTGCCTGGAAAATCCCCCAAAAGGTAACCATAAATTAGAATTGACTGCATGGAACATGATTTTTACTGTTATTGTTATATGTTTTCTATGACTTTCACATTGTCTTTAGAGTTCCCTTCTATGTGTGATGTTCGATGAAGATCTCTGATGGTTTGGAGCCATAAGGTGAGATGCGAACAGTCACAGAGTAGGCCTGCTGAAATGAAACTTAAATCAGTCATGTAATCATTTCTGTTAGATTACTCTAAGCCTAAGTCTGGATTTGACCTATGTACATAGTCTGATGAAACATGGTAAAGCTGAACAACATCAACATGTTACAAATGGCTAATACTAGTTGATGTTTAGCAACTAACAAGAGGAGACATGTTCCATTTGACAGTTATTTAAGAAAAGGAATGAGCCATGGTTTTCATACAGTCATGACATAAGGTCATGTTTAATAGGCAACAGAATAAAGATTTTGCCCTGCACAACGTGTAGCTGTCCCCTCCAGTTGTTTTTGCTTAATTGCAGTCTAGAGAATGTAAAATAGGAAATATTGACTTTTCTTAGCTTAAGTCAATATATACCTCTTGGGACAATAAATCTTGATATTCACTGAAACATAAAGTCAATGAAGTATATGTACTGCTACAGTTGTTCATTTACAACTCATTCAAAAAGCACCCTGTTATTTCTTCTGGTAGCTTAATATGGCTACATATTCTGGCAAGAGGGAAGAGAAGAGAAGAGAAGAGAAGAGAAGAGAAGAGAAGAGAAGAGAAGAGAAGAGAAGAGAAGAGAAGTAGCTGTAATCTACAAAACTGTCAATGGTCTCTATATAAAAATAAATACATTGATCTCAGACAGTAGATCTTCCAATGCTTCTTTACAAAGACTAGAGTCAATGCAATAATAGTAGTCTTCAGTGGTACTGAAGCAACATTGGTTGCCTTTGAGACAATCTCCTAAGAGAGGCAGACGGGGGAGTATAACTGTATTGATCTTGCTGGATCTTTCTGTGTCCTTTAATACTGTGGACCATGGCTATCCTTCTGGAAAGGCTTTCAAGAGAAATGGAAATATTGAATCATCAATTCTGCAGAGGACTGCAGTCCTGAAATCAGAAGAACTCTTGAGACTTGAAAGGGCAGCTATGAAGGAACTAGAAGAGATAATCAAGTGTAAAGATAGGTTACTGGAGACCAAGTCCAAATACACTGTTGTCTTTCCAGATAAAAGGAAAGACATAGTCCTTTACACAATAAAATTTCAGGTGCAGTGATACGTCTAGTACACTACAAAATCCGATATTTAATGTGAGCTGTTATACTTTGAGGACATCATGAGAAGACAGGACTTATTAGAGAAGAGAGGAATGCCATGGAAAATAGAAGGCAGTAAGAAAAGATAAAAACCAACTATGAGATAGATGGCCTCCATAAAGCCTTCAGCTAACAAGAGCGAACAGGGTGGTTAATGACAGGAAATTCTGGAGGTCACTCATTCATTGGGTGACCATGTGTTAGAGAAAAATGAAAGCAAAGCATGCTGCTTATATACCACCCCATAATGCTTATAGCACTTCCAGGGCAGTTTATAAGTAATTATGTAGGCTACATATTGCCCCCACAGGCACTCCTTTTATGGATCTCAGAAAGATGGACGGTTGAGTCAACCTTGAGCCAGCTACTTGGGACTGAACCCAAGGTTGTAAACAGAGTTTTGGCTGCAGTAAAGCAGTTTAACCATGGTGTCACAAGGCTCATGGAGGAGACTTGATAGCACACAATACCTCCACAAATGAATTATCTAATAGATTCCTTAACCCCCCCCCCCCCGCCACTGTAGTAAGTTAATAGGGGAGAGGGCATCCCTTCCAGCACAGACTGGATGTGTGTGTTTTACCCCCAAATTTCAGAGAAGCACCCCTTATCCCGGTCACCAGCTGTCACAGTCTTCAAATAACTTGAAGCCAAGCTGATTAGACTTTCAAGAACCACATAAAAGCTTTAAATACTGCTGCTTCAAAAGTGGACTGAGAAACTAGGAGCTCAAAAGCTTTAGATTTTACAGTTACAGGATGTGGCAGGAAGCATGAGGTCAAAGGTAGCAGAGCAGAATAAAATTAACACAACTTTCATTCTATCACTGCTATTACAAATTAACATTGATATAAGATGTCTGTGCCTGGCTGTTAAAACATTTTGTGAGGAATATCAAAGAAATCCCTGACATAAGACAAATGATAAAATTTCAGTTTCCTTAAGACCCAACCCCATTTTCACCCTGCAGTACAAAAATGTGTATTTTAATCAAGATGGGGGGGGGGAATCTCACTCTTTTTGGCAGTAGGGGTTGAGAGCTAAAGGAACGCTTCTGATTTCTGTATGCTAATGCAGCTTTCCACAATCTGACATGTCCAGATATATTGACCAACAAATCCCATGATCCCCAACCACCAGGGTCATTTGAGAAAGATTCAAATTAAAATCTGTGTTATCTAGAAGGTACCAGGTTCAGCAAAGACTGTGAGCTCCATGCTCCACACATGAATGCTACTCACCACATATCTAGCTATATTTGAAAATCAGTGCTGGATCATGAGTTTCTTATACAACACAACCCCTTCTATATCTCCTCAGAAGAAAATTCCTATGAGATCACTGAGGATTATATCTATATAAGAGGATATGGAATTTCAGGCTGAAGTATTTTACTCGAGAGTGTGCTCCAGTGAATATAATGGGACGTACATCTGAGTAGGCATGCATAGAGCTGTTGTGAACCCACCTTTGAAGGAGTAAGCCCCACTGCCTTCTGTGAAGACATTGATAAGGTTACACTGTAAAGCATCCGAGAGGATGACTTCTAGCAAAGGGGTTACTCAGACTTACTGGGTTCTAGGTTCTGTTGTAAGATTACTTGCTAAAACAAAATCTCATGGAGAAAAGCCCCAAACTCCTTTGGATTGTTGCCAAAATAGTTAATTTGAAAAAATATATAAAATTATGGAGGAAAAATAATAATAATTTGTCTTGTGCTTCCTTTTGGTGGTTAATTGGAATGAGGTAGCTGCGTAGATGCCCTAAGCACATCCGATCTTGCCTGATTTTGGAAGCTAAGCAGGATCAGCCCTGGTTAGTACTTGGATGGAAGACCACCAGGGAATACCAGGTGCTGTAGGCACCTGGAGTAGGAACTGGCAAGCCACTCCAGTATTTTTGTCAAGAAAACTCCATGGGCATGGGGTCACGGAGAGTCGGTCACGACTGTAACAACACAACACACACACAGTTGATAGTTACTTTAAAGTGTGGGATGTAAAACAAAACAAAAAATGTGGCAGGATCATCATCATCATCATCATCATCATCATCATCATCATCATCATCATCATCATCATCATCATCATCATCATCATCATCATCAGTTGAACTCCCAGCCTTCGGCTCTGCAGCCAGATAGAGATGGGCACGACTTGAAAAAAAAATTTTTCGAGTTGTCGTTAGTCGGGCCGGTTCCGTTTCGGCTCGTTTCCGTTTTTCGCGAAAATTTGCAAAAATTAGTCGGTTCATTTTTTCGTTTTTTCATTGTCGTTAGTACTGGTTTGGGGAGGGGGTAGAGGGCTCCTGGAGGGAGCTGCAGGAGTCAGCCAGAGCCACAAGTGACGGACTGGCAGACTCTTTGCACCCGCTGTGTCTCACGTACTTGCATGTAGTGCAATGCAAGTAGATCTGGCTTAGGGTTAAGACTGGTTAGCGCAACGGCTAGGGTTAGGCTAGTTACGAGTGAGGTTAGGGTGAGTATTGGGGTGCACCTCTGGGTGCCTCTCTGACCCACTTAGAAGGACAGTGTACTGGCGTATGGGTTAGCCTTAGGGTTCGGGTTTGGGCTATGATTAGTGGGCTGTTTATGCCCGATTGGCACATCCCAGAAGTCTCTGTGGTCAACCTGGCCAAGTGGCCATGCGATTGGTGGAAAATTTGCATGGTCTACTCCCATGGGCGAGCCCATCATTGCGAATGCGCAGGTGTAAAAAAATAAAATCAACGGAGACTTTTTTTGCAAGAAAAACCCACTGCTGCTACTGTAAAAATTCAAGCATTTAAAATAGCTAATTTTCGCATGTTTCTGTGGTGCTTTGGTGGGGTTTTGGGCAACGATTTCAAAAAAAATATTGCGGTCGCCATTTTGGATCCCCCAAATGGATGCGCCCTCCCAGCCTGGTACAGTCAGCAAAACCTGGCCATGCGTGAATGGCTCCAAAACTTTGCATGGTCCACTCCCATGGGCGAGCCCATCATTGCGAATGCGCAGGTGTAAAAAAATAAAATAAAATAAAATAAAATAAAATCAACGGAGACATTTTTTGCAAGAAAAACCCACTGCTGCTACTGTAAAAATTCAAGCATTTAAAATAGCTAATTTTTGCATGTTTGTGTGGTGCTTTGGTGGGGTTTTGGGCAATGATTTCAAAAAAAATATTGCAGTCGCCATTTTGGATCCCCCCCCCACCGCATGGCAAATTGATGCGCCCTCCCAGCCTGGTACCAGCAGCGCAGCAGTAGCAAGCAATAGCCAAGGAGAGGGGGGCGGGGAACCCCCCCGCCAAATAAAACACCCTTCTGGCCTGGTAGGTGCCCTCATACAGTTTTCGCCTACTTTTAGGGCTGGGAATCGGTTTTTTTTTAAACTTTTAAAAACTTTTTTTCTGTGCCGCTTGGCATTGTGCGATGCAAGTAACGAGCACAACAAATCAGACCAAATTGTTCGTTCGTTGGTTCGAGCTCGAATTCTGGCGGAGTAATTCCCGTTTCCGTTTCCGTAGAGTAACGGATACGAGTAACGGAAACGGAAACGGGAATACCGCTAAGTCGTGCCCATCTCTACAGCCAGATACCCGTGTATACTCAAAAAAAGAAAAAAAAAGAAAAAAAGAGTGAAACATACATTTTGGATTTGGATGATTCTTGTCATTTTAAGACACAGTACATTACATTACTGTGTAGCTAAAATAATGAGGAAGCTTTGAAATTGGAACATTTTGGTTTGGGAAGCTTCCTAGCCAGGAAGTAAGGTTAGTAGACAAACAGATTACAATGAACCTTTCTGAATTAAATTGGTTTTGTCAGCTTCACAGAAACATCTGGGCCTCCCTTCCCGTCACAGCAACGAAAAGTCTGTGGCAACACAAAAGACATTTGGCACTAGTGGAATCTTCCATTCTTCTCTGAGTTAGAAACCTGTTCTAACTTCATCATCATTCAACTGAATTATGTCCCCCCCGTCACCCACAGCCCTTCTTCTGTTTATGAAGCCCTTCTTGTTTATAAATGGCACAAATCTTTTGGTTGGCTATGCTGCAAAAGATTGACACAGTTTGCTGTTACACACAGTCAGACACCACACTTTGTCATTTTCATTCTCTTCTGTAAAATCACAATAAAGTATCTCACCCTCTCACGGGTAAGGAGAATAATTCAAAGTTCCTCACAATTGCATTTGAAATTCATGATGCAATGGTAAACTTGCAGTACTGCAGTCAGGCCTCTGCCCATGGCTTAAGTTATATCCCAGTGGATTCACATAGCAGGTTCAAGGTTGACTCAGCCTCCCAACCTCAAGAATTCAGATAAAGAGTATCCATCTCCCTGGAGAAAAAGTGTTGTTTGCACAATTATGCTGTAAACGGCTTAGGACCTGGCTACCTAAAGGAGCGCCTTCTTCCATATGAGCCTGCCCGTACTTTAACATCAGGCCAGGAGGCCCTGCTGAAGGTGCCATCCCTCAAAGAGATAAGGGGGGTGGCATGTTGAAGCAGGGCCTTCTTGGCAGTTGCCCCCCAACTCTGGAATGCCCTCCCTACGGAGATCCGCCTGGTGCCAACCCTTTTGGCTTTCCGGTGCCAGGCAACGACCTTCCTGTTTGGCCAGCATTTTAATTAGATTATTTGGTTGGACACATGAGCAGCAGGGTTTTATAATTTATAATTTGTACTGTATCTGGTTTTAACTGTATTGTATTTTATAGTTTTAATAATTTTATTGTTTTAGAGTTTTTAATACTTGTTGTATGCCACCCAGAGACCTCTTGGTAGTGGGGCGGCTAAAAAATCTTGTAAACAAACAAACAAACAAACAAACTGCATAGAGAGTACTTTAACATGATATGGTAGCACATGGTAACAGCAGCAGCAATAGAAGACAAGGTAGTATTTGAATCCTTATGACTTCACTTCCGCCAGTACTCCTTCAATTGGTGGTGCAAGCAATGGGAGAAGTTAGTACATTCATCTTAATTTTACCACCATGTACCCCTTGTCATGTGGGCAGTGGCAAAGTGGAAAAAAGGCTAAGGGGTGTGGTGGCCCAGCAAGCTAGAGTGCTGAAACTATCTACTGCAAAGTTGGCAGCTCGGTGGTTTGAATCCCGGGTGCCATGCAGTGGAGTGAGCTCCTGCTGTTAACCCCAGCTCCTACCAACCTAGCAGTTTGAAAGCATGTAAATGCAAGTAGATAAATAGGCACCACCATAAAAAGCGGGAAGGTGAACAGTGTTTCATGTGCAGAAATGCATTCAGCCATGCCGATCACATGGCCACAGACTTGCACAACCTTGGCTCTTTGGCTTAAAAACGGAAATGAGACCACCTCTAGAGTAGGACATGACTAGCACGCATGTGTGTGGGGAACCTTTACGTGTACCTTATCCTTTATCATGTGGGCAGTGGCAAAGTGGAAAGAAGGCTAAGTTGGCAGTGCCAGGATTTTTTTTATCATAAAGAATGATGATGAAGAAGATGCCATTTGCTTCACCTAACCCCACAAGGTTTTCCCTTGACCTGTGCTGCAAACTTCACAAAAGCCTGAAAGGACAGTAAGTTTTCCCCAACAACTATATACTGTTTTGAATTATCCCTGCTATACCAGGAAAAAATGGTTACTTGCCTTGAATGGGCAATTTAGGCCCATTACTTTTGCAAAAGACTTGTTCCTGATGGAGATGATGAGAATCAACACAGCTGCCTCTGTTTTTTCACTCTCTTCTTTGAGATGTCCCTGGGAAGCAGAGATAATCACTCACATTTCAAGAGTTGCCACTAGGCTACATGAGGCCATTGAATGTCCCAGTAGGGCTTCAACCTACTTGTTTCTGGATTGTACCTTAATTAATTCATCCTCTCCATTTGGCATCCTTGCGATCATAGCAGTTGTTCCATGCTGAAGCCTCAACAATGCAAAGCAAGTGAGAATTGTGTTGTTGTGGGCATAGCTGTTCCTCAGACAATTTCAGCGGTGTCCCCTCTATTGTGGAAATGAACGTGCAGGTCTCAAAAACAAAATGACAGTCGAGTGGCAGTAGGTTTTTGCTTTGTTTGTTTGTTTTCCCTTGATGTTACATTTGCGATTTTTATAAAGAAAGCAGCAGATACCTACCAAGAGAGGATCTACAAGGGACAATAACGTCCAGATCTGTGCAAAGAATAAAACTTTAAAAGCAGGAAAGTGTTTAGCTTGCACTGAAATTGGCAACTCACGACCACCACCACACACACACTTGGGGTGTTGATCTAGTTAACAAGAAATAATCTTATTCATTATGAACTGAATAATACCCAGACTTTTCTTCCTAGATGAACATCTTTGGCTGATACTTCACGTCCCTCTCACTGCAGTTCGTGGCCCCGCTGGAGTCCGGTTTGAAGGAACGGAACCTCACGTCCTTGTGGGGTCAATCCGAGTTCGAAGGAACGGAACCTCACGTCCTTGTGGGGTCAATTCAAGTTCATCCCGACCACACCCCTGAACTGCGCTCCAAGCGGGGTGAGAGATTCCCGTCCTGGAGCTTGGGAATCCTTTCAATCCGGTTCTCGATCCGTGTTGAAAACCGATTTCAACACGGAGGCATGTTCACCTCGGCTCGAGGAAGGACGTGAAGTAACCACCTTTGAAAGAACCATTCTCCATCTGATATAACCACACCACTTCAGAATTATAGCTAGTACACTTTCTGGTGCACTACTTTGCTGATATACATGTTTTCTGTAGTGAGTTCTTTTTTCATCTTCAAATCCATGCTGCTGATGACGAATGATGCACCATCCTGGAATTTTAGATTGTTGGGAAGGGTCATTGTTCATTGGTAGAACCCAGGTTCTGCAACAGAAGGACCCAGGTTCCATCTCCAGGATCTTCAGGTGGAGCTTAGAGAGAATCTTGCCTGAAAACCCAAATACTGTAGCTTCTTCCAGTCAGTCTGCACTGGGCTTGATGTCCCATTTAGATGTTGTATAAGGCAGATTGCCTTGTTTCTAGAATCATGTGACATGGCCATCCAGCATTGTGGCAGCAGTCCATGTAGAAATTTGCTCATGTGGAGAATGACTAAAAGGCTTTTTTTAGTCCTCTCTTTCAGGCAGGCAGTGGCCTTGCTCTGATTAAATATGGGAAATCTTAGGGCTTAGTCTCATTAAATTGGTCATTTAAATCATGGCACACAGTACTCTGTTTTTGTGTAGTTGCTTTGTCAAATGAAAATATAAGTACGTGATTTTTCAGGAGTAGATTCTTGGGCACAGGTAAAAGCTTATCCGATGTTACAAATGCAAAAAGCTCAGACAGCAAAACTGTGAGGCTTCAACAGCCTTTCTCAACCAAGACCAATGAGAACCAGCTTCAGGATATTCCCATCCCCATAGTGAGACCAACCAACAACCTGCTGGTTGCATTTGAACAAAAGTGAAAAATACATACCTCAAGAAGGAAAGCCTCTTCAATCTGCTGTTAGTGGAAATATGACACTTCATCCAAACTTTAGCCCAGGGTTGTTGCCTAGGATTATGTGGTCGCACAACTGGACCTTAAGGCTGAGTATTTCCCTCCCTCCTCACACATGTACACAGCCCCCAAACCCCAGCAAGACAGAAGTCCTTTGGGTGGGGGCATCGGGTGTTGGTGGCCTGGGAAACTCCCTCAGTTTTTTGGGGGGGGGGTGACTCTTCCCATGCAGGATGAGGTACGCTGTCTGGGTGGAATATTGGACCCGGCATTCACCATGGAAGCCCAGGTGGCATCAGCACTCTGTTCTGCACATTAACATATCCAGCATATTGCTCAGCTGCATGCCTTCCTGGACCCTGATGCTCTCCCTACATTAGTACATGCATTCCTAGTCTTGAGATTAGATGACTGTAGTGCACTCTGCATGGGGCTACCTTGGAAGTTAATGCAGAGGCTCCAGCTAATGCAGAATTCTCCAGGTAGACTAGTAACGGGGTTAAGGACATACCATCATATCACCCCAACCTGGCCACACTGCACTGGCTGCTGAACTGTTACCGCATGGACTTCAAGGTTCTAATGTTGACCTGCAAAGTCCTAAATGGTTTGGGATCTTGCTATCTATCATAATGACTCCTACTGCAAAATATCGCCCGAAACACTTGATCTTCTCAAGCTGGTCACTTGAGGGTGCCCACTCCAAAGGAAGCTGGAAATCAGTAACGAGGAACCCTCGTGGTGGCCCCTCGCTATCGGAATCAGCTCCCTGCTGAGATTTGTCTGCCCCCTACGTTGTCAAGTTTCAAAAAAAAATCTTAAGACATGGCTACATAGAAATGCTTTCCCCGGACTATTAATTCATTCTTAATTCACTGATCTTTAATCCGCCCTTTCTGTTTTAGTTATCTTTTGTTCTTTCAGTGATTTTTATGATGCCATTGTTGATTTGTCATGTTTATTTATTAGCCATATTTTACATTGCATACTGTTCATGTTTGTTTGCTGAATTATTTGTACACTGCCTAAAGTAGCCTTGTTGCTAGATGGAGTGGTATATATGCCCAATAAATGAATGAATAAATAAATAATAAAATGGAATTTTAAAGCAAAAACATCCTGTCTTTTTAAGGGTTCAGGGTGCAATGGTTTATTGCATAAAATCCCACTGCACTGCACTTCAAAAAAGTGATATGCCCCTCCCACTAACCTTGTGCAGTTACCAATTCGATAAAATGGTAATAAGAGATTTCTCCAGATGACAAAAAAGCGATCCAATGTTAAATGACACATGTTAATGGGAAAAGAGCATAAAGAGAAAGGGTTAAGATGCCCATATATTCTATACTGGTTTGTAACCTCTTCAGCGTAGAGCTACAATTTCTCACATGTCATTGTTTTCTTCTTCTGAAAACATGGCTTAGACTTTTATTTTGTTCCTAGAAAAAGAAGTGCAGGTTTTTTTCTTTGAATAAGAAGACACAATGTCTTTCTCAGGATTAGGTAGCCTTATCCCACCCCAGCTACTTGAAATGACTAGCTCTGGGGCATTGTGCAGAATGTAGAATAAGGACTTGGCTACCAAATCTTTGTTACTGATGATTCTGTTATCAGTTAAGTGGGTGCAACTTACACTCAAGTAGGTGCATGTCTTCCCATGGAGATGAGTAGAGCACCTCCTCAGGTTTTCTAGACTGTCTTTTACTTGCTCTGATCTGTACTGATCTCCTTTCAATCTTAGACTGCTATTGTTAAGACTGCTGATGTAACTTCCAACTCTTGTCCTATTATTTCAACCAATCATAATCCTAACCCCACTTTTTCAATCAATACACACTATTCATAATTCTCTCTCTCTCTCTCTCTCTCTCCCTCTCTCTCTCTCTCTCTCTCTCTCTCCCTCTAACACACACATACAGAGAATTTAATTGGTCCACATTAGAGATGGGCACAAAATGGAAAAATAGTGTCTCATTTCGTTTCATTTCTGTAGTAGTTTCATTTTGTTTCATTTGTAACAAATTTTTAAAATAGTTTTGTTCCAAAACAAAATGCAATGAAATGAAATGCTATGCTCCCTTGGTTGCTAAAGGAGTGAAATGGCAGGGGAGCTTCCTCAAGCAATTCTAGGTAACTCCCTAAAATTTGGAAAGATTTGGGGTTCAGGGGGCTGAGTTATGAAGCTCCAAAGGGGATGCCCTAGGAAAAAAATCTTTCTATTGGAATTGGAACTTTGGAAGCCAAGCTGCAAGCGAACATAGCGCTGATGCAGTTTGGCTTCCAATTCCAATTAGAAAGATTTTTTCCCTAGGGGCATCCACTTTGAAGCTTCATAACTAAGCTCCCTGAACTGAGTTTCGGGGGCTTTCAGGGAAGAGCTTGAGTTCCCCTGACATTGATTCCTCTAGGATGAATCATTTCATTCTAGAGGGGAAAAATGGCATTTCATGATGAAACAAAACAAAACACATCCTACCATTTCATTAGGTAACAAAGTCATTCATTACTTAACAAAACAATGAAATAGTGTTTCATTTTTTGTTTTGTGCCCATCTCTAGTACATGCTCCTGTTACTTGACTTATTCATTTTGTATGTGAATAGAAAAAATAACTATAGCACAAATTATTCCAAAAAACAATAGGAAGGTGGGGACTGAAATCAATGTGCATCCTCAAATATGCTCTGGAGGGGTAGAGTATGTTCTAGAGTAGCTTTGTGATGTTTGTAGACAGCATGGTAGTCCCTGTACACAAACAGATGACTGGCTTGCAGATCATCAGGTGCCATTCATGGTTTCCACGTTGTCCTCTCTTAGCGTGGCATGCCTTTTTAATTTTTTGACTGTGCTCTTACAGAACTGCCTCCATAGAAATATAAACTAGTTATATCCTGAGAGCCAAACTAGGATAAATGGAAGCATCACAATTGAGTATGATGACAGACAATGGATCTCTTCATCCCTCCAGGGATGGATCGTCAAAGGTGCCACATTTGCAAAACCAACAAGCATTCAGAGCCTAACGACAAATTAACAAATAAAAGCCAGCTAATTTCCAAAGCAGTAAAACTTCCAAAGCAGTAAAAGCTGTTAGAGGGTAACCACACACATTGTACTGCTTTAAGCCTCTTCCATATCTGGCTGTGAAGCTGCCTACTTATATTTTCCATTCCTGAAACTGCCTTTGCAAGGCCTCCTATTTTGCTTTTTTTCTTATCTAGAGGTTGAAGGTCTAATTCGACACTCATTGTTCTGGGTTGGATAAATAAATAAGCAATTTCTCATCTGCATCCTCTCCTTGTCTCTTCTTCTGGATTATTCTTGAGCTTTTCATTTTAAATATTTATAAATAAATATACATTACTGTGTGGGGGATCGATCCACTTTGGTTTGATATTTGGGATCACACCATACTGTAACTGAAGCCAAATGGAGTGATGCTGCCCGTGTCAAGAAAATCATACCCCCTGCCAGTGACCCAAATAGGTATGGGTAGGCATGGATTAAATCAGGCAGGTTCACGATCACAAGAACATCATGAGGCTAGTGGAAACTGGAGCAAATTGGCCTGTTCCCAAGGCTGTCCAAACGGTGGGATGAAGCACTGTCTGATCACACCACGGGCCTCTTCACTTATTTCCATTACTCGTGAGTAATGATATAGTTGGCCATGTGATCTCTCTGCCTCCTGCTCTTAGTTACACTTCTCTGGAGCCAGGCACTGATATCATTTTATGTGAGGGGAAAAACTGTGATGTGGCCTGGAAGACAGTCACAGTACTGTGCACTTTGGCCATACATTTTCAGCATTAATAAAGGTAATTACTTAATTGATTTCTTTACACATTTTTAATATTTTCATAGTTACTGAGAAGCAGGTCAGGCGTTTCCTGGCAGATGACGACAGAAAGCCCTTGCCAGGAAATACCTCTTCCCAAGTCTAATATTGCTTAAACGTTTACATAAAATTTACAAAAGCGCTGCAATTTTAATTTGATTGCTATAACCTTGCCAGCTTTTGTACTGGGGTGGCATTGATAGAGGTGCAGAATTCAGAGGTATGTTCAAAGGCCTTGATCATCAGTTTTTAATGTAAAAAGTCAGGGTAAAAGGCAAAAATGAACTAAGTATAGTCATAAATAGCTTCCAAGATGAAGGTTCGAATTAGCATTTGTATGGAGGTAATTTTTGAGGTAAATTAAAAGAGCAAGAGTGTCAATTTATCAGAATGCCATCTTAAAGTTAGAAAAGGTAGTCCCAGTTTTTATGATCCATAGGCCAGGATGGGTTTGGATTCAACACAGCTTTTGCAGGTCTATAGAATCATGAAGTTGGAAGGGGCTTATAATGCCATCAATCCAACCATGCCCTCCTCAATGCAGGAAGACAGATACCTGACAGGCTTAAATTTCTCTTGAGCACCTCCAGTGTTGGAGCACTCACTTACTGCTTGCGATAATTTGTTCCATTGTTGGGTTAGCTAATTTTCATTCTTACAATGTCAAGATTAAAAACTTGTTATTGTTAAATTCATATACAGTGGTACCTCAGTTTACGAGATTAATCCGTTCTGACAGCATTCTCATAAATCAAACAGCAGTTTCCCACAGGAATGCATTGAAAACCAATTAATCCAGTGGTTCTCAACCTGTGGGTTCCCGGATGTTTCTGGACTGCATCTCCCAGAAATCTTCATCACTAGCTGAGCTGGCCAGGATTTCTGGGAGTTGCAATCCACTGAATTAATCCATTTCGGAGGGATAGGTTTTCAATGCATTCCTATGTGAAGGCTGTCCCAATCCTCCTCAATTGGGGGCAGGGGGTTGCAGTGGTTACCAGCACTGCTCTCTGCTCAGTCAGCTGTCCGTGCAGAGCAGACAGCAGCTTTCATTGCCCATCACCACCTCATCCTTCTTGGTTGCTTCAGTCTCTGCAAAAGAAATCAAAGCAACCAAGAAGAAGGATGAAGTGGCCATTGCACCTTCCCCCTAACCCGCCAGAGCTCTGTGAACATGCACCTGTCCCAGAGATTGGTGCATGTTTGGGTGGCTCCATTGAGTTGGGGGAAATGGCGTGTCTCCATCCCAACCTGCCTGAGCTGCCCGAACATGTACTGATCCCTGTGAAGGGTGCATTTTCATGCAGCTCCGGTGGGTTGTGGGAAGGTGCGATCCAGCCTTCTTCCTCTTCCTCTTCACCCTAGTGTTTCACTGTGGAGGGTGAGGAAAGGCTGCAGCTGGTGATCCATTTGCAAAGCAATCTAGCCCA
Organism: Phrynocephalus guinanensis; assembly: GCA_037367245.1. Lineage (NCBI taxonomy): Eukaryota > Metazoa > Chordata > Lepidosauria > Squamata > Agamidae > Phrynocephalus > Phrynocephalus guinanensis. The sequence goes on from CM074741.1 coordinate 21,964,141, forward strand.
GCTGTCATGGGCTGGATCACTTTGAAACCCCCTGCCTGTCACAGAACCTGACTCTGAGGGGTTAAATTGTGAAGAGGTGCTGGAGGAGCCTTGCAGCTCAAGTCACCAGGCAGCTGGATCTGATGACTCAGCTGAAAACATACCTTCTCCCCCTAGAAGGGCTATGAGCAGGATTATGCAAAGACATGCTACCAGGAGAGCTAGGGAAAGGGTCTTGGATGCTAGATGGGGAATCAGGTCGGGAAGCCCTGAGTACTAGCAGGAGCCTTTCTAGAAGGAAGGGTGTGTTCCCTGTTTTGAGATAAAGCTGATAAGCTCTGGTTTCCGTGAGATATTCTGGTTTTGACTTGGACTGTTAATTGCTGGGAGTTGGATTCTATTATTTATCTGGCACTTGATTGTAGGAACGGACTTGAACTTGCCTGGCTTTCCACTAAAGATCTTGGCAAAGAACTGAACCCTGTTTGTGTGTGTGCTCTGTGTGCGGGGCTTGACACTGCCCACCACAGCGACCCTCTCCCTGCATTGGGTGGGGGAGGGGTTCAAAGAGATCTAGCCTATGACAGCTGGGCTAGATCACGTTGAAAATGGCCCACCAGCCGCAGCAAAAGACTTGGGTGAAGAGGAGGAGGAGGAGGAGGAAGGCTAGAACACTTTGAAACTCCCCCTCTTGCAGCAGAGAGAGGATCACTGTGGCAGGCAGGGTGGGCTTCAAAGTGATCCAGCCTATGACAGTTGGGTAGATGGTTTTGAACCTCCCTGCCACCCACTGCAGCTACCCTCTCCCTGAGGCAGGCTGGGAGGTTTTAAAGCAATCTAGCCCAGCTGTCGTGGGCTGGGAACTTTGAAAGTCCTCTGCCTTCCACAGCAATCCTCTTTGAAAACAGCCCACCAGCCGCAGCGACCCTCTCCCTGTGGCTGGCGAGCTGTTTTCAAAGCAATCTAGCTGAGATGTCATGGGCTGGGTCGCTTTGAAACCTCTCTGCCCATCGCAGGAAGAGGGTCGCTGCAGTGGGTGGGCTGTTTTCAAAGCAATGTAGCCAAGCTGTCATGGGCTGGGTTGCTTTGAAACTCCCTCGCCCACCGCAGGGAGAGGACTGCTGTGGATCCATACTGAAAGGAAATCATTGGAAATGGATTTCCACTCGTAACTTGAGCTTGTTCAGAAATCCATTTCCAATGATTGCCAGTGATTTCCGCTCATAAGTCAAACTGCTCAGTTCTTGAGCTGATTGTAAATCGAGGTACCACTGCTTGGTTCAAAATCAGAAGCCAGTTTAATACTGTCAAAAAGTCTAATATATAAGCAAATTAGCTACATTTCCCAATAAAAACAGTGTAAACCCTGAGGCCAGTGACCCAAAGATACGTGCTTCAGGTGTGTGTGTGTGTGTGTGTGTGTGTGTGTGTGTGTGTGTGTGTGTGTGTGTGTGTGTGTGTGTGGAAAGCTACTCTGCAATCCAACCCTCTCACTTTTCCTCCAATGGTTGCTTGTCTCTTCATGCATCAGATCCCTTTTCTAATGGGTACTGCTGCTGTTACTAATAACGTTGTGGCCTTTTCTTTTCCAGAGGAGTTGTGTGGTTTCTTCTTTGTGTGCATGTGCAGGCAGCCTGGAGCTGTCAGCACTGGGTCAAAACCAAGAAACAACAAAATTACCAGAACAGGTCTGCTTGCCATCAATGGTTTCATTACCTTGCTTAATCTGATGGTCTGAGCAAGGAACCTACGCTTTTTGAGAAAGTTAAGGATAATAGAATAAATTGACAGAGAAGCATTTGCTTTGAGTTGTAAACAGCAAGGATAGTCTGAATGATTCCAGATTTGATGAATCTGCAGTACATTGTCCACCTACAAACCTTTTTTCAGTAGTAGAGATGGGCACGACTTAGCGGTATTCCCGTTTCCGTTTCCGTTACTCGTTTCCGTTACTCTACGGAAACGGTAACGGGAATTACTCCGCCAGACTTCGAGCTTGAACCGACGAATGAACAATTTTGGTCCGATTTGTCGTGCTCGTTTTTTGCATCGCGTGATCGCGCGATGCCACACGGCACAGAAAAAAAGTTTTTAAACGTTAAAAAAACCCGGTTCCCGGCCGAAAAGCAGGCGGAAAAATGCCTGCCGTGCCTCAGGGCACCTACCAGAGGGGTTGTTTCTGGAGGTCCCCAGCCTCCCCCCCATCCCCCGTCCTAGTGGGCTGCTCTGTGGGACTCGCCGCAGGCTCGCAGCCAGCCAGCAAAAAGCCCAGTCTCGCCGGCCGCCGGCCGCTGCAATTAAAGCGCAAGCAAGTGGCACGGACGGCACAGGAAAAAACTTTTAAACTCTTCCCCCACCCATTCCCGGGCCAAAAAAGGAGGTGGAAAAATGCCTGCTTGACTAAGGGCGCAGGGCACCTACCGGAGGGGGGGTGGTTTCTGGAGGGGGGGTCCCGCCTCCCCCCCGTCCTGGGCAGCCGGACTCGAGTCGCCATGCCATGCGGTGCGGGCGGGGGATCCAAAATGGGGCGGCGAACGCAATATTGTTTTTGAAATCGTGGTCCAAAAACACACAAGCACAACAGAAACACGCGAAAATTTATAAACTGCCAGATTTTTCACAGTAGCAGTGGGTTTTTTCTTGCAACAAAATGTCTCTCTTCTCCTCCTCTGTCCTCCATTTATTTTATTTTATTTTATTTTATTTACACCTGCGCAATGATGGGCTGGCCGAGTGGCCAGCCATGTGGGAGTGGACGACCATGCAAATTTTTGGAGCCATCCCACCAATCGCATGGCCACTTGGCCATGGAGACTTCTGGGAATGTGCCAAAAAGCCCCCTAAAACCTGCCCTAGCCCCCTAACCCTAACCCTAACCCTTGACTCCGTACCCATACGTCACAGACTGTCTTCTTAGTGGGTCAGAGAGGCACCCAGAGGTGCAACCCACTAGCCCACCGTAACCTTACCCGTCACTAGCCTAACCCTAGCCCTAACCCTAACCCACCTTAACCCTAAGCCAGATGTACTTGCATTGCACTACACACAAGTACAATTCCCTTCTGTGTGAGACATGGTGGTGCGAGAGCCTTAGTTAGGCATCTCACTATGGCTCTGGGTTCAGTGCCATCCACTAGTCTTCACAGTCACTGTCTGCACATTATGTTATGCAATATCCATATGGCTATTGCATAGCATTTTGCAGCAGCAGCAGGTGAGGAGGGGAGACCCCCATGTTGAGGGGTCTCTTGGAGCCTGCTTCCCCTTCCTGGTGGGTGAGGATAGGAGGCACCCACGGGTGCCTCCAGGAGCCCGCTTTCCCTTTATAGCGGGCCAGAGGAGGCACCCGCCCCAGAGAGGTGCCTCCAGGAGCCCGCTCCCCCCCAAAAAAACCAGTACTAACGAAAACGAAAAAATGAAAAAACGAACTGACTAATTTTTGCGAATTTTCGCAAAAAACGGAAACGACCCGAAACGGGACCGGCCCGACTAACGACAACTCGAAAAATTTTTTTTCAAGTCGTGCTCATCTCTATTCAGTAGAGAACCGGGGGGGGGGGGGGATCTGACAATTTGGGAATATTTATTGATTGCCTATGACTAACAAAAATCATTAAAACATAAATTAAAACTCATAAAATTGCCTCTTTGCATACTTCTTGTTTTCTTGTTCTCCAGCTGTTTTCCCTTTCCTACAGTCATCCAGAGTTCCCTGGGGAAGATGGACTTCTACCTAGCCTGTCCTCTGTCATGTTTTCTTCATTATTTTAGGTGCATGTATCCATCTTTTCAGCTGAGTCACCTGTTCTATCCCCTTATGTAAGGTCAATAACAAACAAGACAGTCCCTGCCTAAAGGCTCAACATCTCACTGGCATGTCGTAAATGGAAGACAGAATTTAGAGAAAAGAAAAATCAGATGCTGTTATTAAAGTAATCAGTTTTTTTAATGATAGACTTGACTAGAATCAGTTCAGGGAGGAGAAATGTCAAAAAGACAGAGCATCCGAGGAGAGCTGACACAGAGATCTTTGCATCCTGGTGTGGTCAAAAAGTTGTCAGACCTCTTCTGCAAGAACACTATGATACTGGGATTACTTTTGGATGAAATATATCATTCCACAGAGCTTCTTGGGGTACCCTTTAACTATGTGGTTATACAGAAATATGCATTCACACTGCTCCATAAAAGGAATGAGCCACACTATCACTGATAGTGCCATTATCATTTATGGTGTTGCCATCAATGTGGGTTTGTATCTATTACTGCTTGAAATATTTAATGTTGGGTACTTGAGTCACTGTTATAGTATGCTTTTGTTAACCAGTTATAGTGGTGTTTTGGACTAAATCAGCACACATAACTGCACTAAATAAATAAAGTAAGTAATATATTATAGAAATAAACCCAACATGTGTTTACAATGAACTATAACTTGTTTTATTTTTAGACATATCTGTTAAATATAAAGTTTGTTATCTGCCCTTTTGAAAGTGCTCATCTGATTTTTTTCTTTACTGCTGGACTTAATTAAAACATGAAATTTAACATTCATTTAAAATTAGATGTACATTTGGTCTTTATTCCAGCAGATCTGCAATGGTGACCAGTTGAGCAAACCCCTTTCCACTGTGCTGGTCAAATATTTCATTGAACTGTGACATCAATAAAGCTTATAACTGAGAAAGAAAGTTATCTTATTTAGAGACAGCACTTAGAATTATAGGATATTCAGGAAGTAGAGATGGGCACGAAACAGAAAAATGGCATTTCAGTTTTTCGTTTGTCGTTGAGAGGTCTGTTTTGGTTCATTTCCGTTTGTCAGGAATTTTTTGAAAAATTTCATTACCGTGTTCGTTTTTTCGTTTGTCGTTTCTACCTGCTTTTTGCGCGATTTTTTAAACATTTCCATGTGTGGGCGTCCCCCAATGCCACAGACCAGAGGGAAAACACTAAAAATAATGGATGCTAGCAGAGACACAGTATAGACTAGGTACGCAGGGAGGCTGCAAAGGCAGCAGCGGGCTTTGCCCAGGGTGCAAGGCAGCCGCAGAGTGACTGCACTGCGGGGCAGGGGAGGGTACTCACCGAGAGGTACGCAGCACACACACACACAGGGAGGCTGCAGGACTGATGCTAGAGTCACAGAGACAGCAACCCCACCCTAACTCCCACCAGAGACTGCAAGGAGGACGGGGGCTACCAGAGCCTGGTTGGTATTATCAGACAATATAAATAATTATCGCTGCGTTTTTACAGATATCCAGGGCATTTTGTAACATTTAAAACAGGTCATTTCATTGCGCGTCGCCATTAACGGAAACAAAATGTAACAACCACAATTTTCATGGTTCTGTTCATTTCGTTGCATTTTCATCACAATTTTCGTTTGTCGTTTCGTTATGTAACGGAAACGACAAATGGTAACGGAAACAAAAAATGTTCGTTCCATGCCCACCTCTATCGGGAAGCATTAGTGACAGGTTTAAGATGCACAGACAAAAATTTATATTGTCAAAAACAAATAAGCAAAAAAAAAATCCATCAAAACTCAAGCAAAATTGATCTGGCTGATTATTTCTGCACATTTTTGGAATTGGAATGAGTAATAAAGGCATTTCTAATACAAAACAAAACAAAACTTTACAGGGTTTGGTATTTTTGAGAGAAAGGTGACAGCTTTGTGCTTTGTTGCAAGGCGGAATAGTTGAACAGTCCACTCTGTTTTACCCTAATACCGTATTACATTGGTAAAAGCAGTGACCATTCTAGTGCAATTATTCCATTATTAGCATCTTTCAATGTTCCATTAAGGGCTATGTCAATGTGAACTCATTCCAAAGAAGGCAAATATATATATAAAAGCCCTGTGTGCACAGTCTAGGCCACATGTGACAGAAATTAAATTGGCACTCTTCAGAATGGAGACTTTGTGTTCCTGGCACTGATAGCTGGCCTGATACCTCTGAGAGAAGGCTCAGCTGTCACTCCGTGATCCATTAACACTCCAGCTCCAGCCTGCAGTGTCATATTCCTCATTCTCACAAAGATAGTACTCCCCTGAGATGCTGAATACCTGCAGGAATAAAAGGAGGACAGAAGCGACAGCCACACTATCAAACTGGGAGCAAAAGGCACAGGCAGAGGGGAGCGTGTCAGTTTTAGCACCAGAATCTTAAATCAAGATGGAGATAAATATATATATATATTTTAAAGGGGCAGCCATTCACTGTGTGAATCCTTAAGTGATTGCCTCTCAGGCACCTGTCCTCTCCCCCCCCCCTTTCATTTCGGAGCAGAAAGGCATGTGTGTGGGGATATATCATCTTTAATGACATCTTTCTCTTTTCAGCTTCAGCATGAAACCAAGGTTTCCACCAGGAGCCCTTTAGCTTACGGTGGCAGAAAACATTTTGCTCAATTTGTCCTGCAGGCTTGTTCATAGAAGTGCTGAATGCAACAAATACCTGTTGTGGTGTCTTTGGCTGGGAGCTGCGAACAGAGAGGGGAGACACCTTAGGAATATTGTAAAGAAAACTGCACACAAAAGCAAGACCGTCTGGAAAGATTTTTGCTGCCTAAGGCACAGCAACCTCAAGATGCATTGTATCCAAAGCCAACCAAAATATTGAGGCACATAAAGTAGAAAAATCTCTTCAGTCAGAATCTCTCCCCATTGCAGTGCCCATGCTGGGTACTACAGTCTAAAAAAGGTACCAGTTTCTGGTAAAAACAAAGCAATAAGTAATATCAAAAAGTGAACTACTTTCCCACTCTTTTGGGACTCTCAAACTGCTTCCCGTAGCATTGTGTCACTCTGTCTAGAGCTGGAAGGCCTAGCAAGAGAAAATTATTCTTTAATTTGATGTCCTAATTTACAGTTTTAGGGATAAACAGGAAAAGCCGAGTAATCAAAATGTCTTGTAAAGGGGCAAGAAAGGAGTTGGAATGCTTTTGGCTACCTCAGTAAGGCTTAAAACAAAGGGCCATGTAGCAACAGGAGTGGTGATGATATGGATTGTGACTCAGTGTACCAGTAGAGTTCAGTCACACCTCCTTAGTGGTTAAACACTTCAGGGAACTAATGTATCTATGATTTAGCTTTGCTGCAGACTGAGGGAAATTACCCTGTATATTCCTCTGTTATCTCTCTCCATGTTTGTGCAGTGGGCTAATGTTTCCGCTGCACAGTAACTGAATGATACAACAAAATGAAACCAGACAATATAAATGAATCCTCTGCATGTAGTAGATGAGAATGATCTGAGTCTTTAATTTTTCATAGTTTAGCAGTCCTGGTCAAGTTGTTTGAGGGTGGGGTGGGGAGAATTTTAATTCCATGTTGTGGGACAATGGTTCAAATCAGGACTTACATGTTTCTGGAGTATGTCTGAATCAAACTGTGATGACGGATAGAGCTTCATCAGATCCTTTAACTCTTTGTACTTCTGGTGAATGTTACGTGTCTTATTTGTCCTGTTAACTGCAACATTTTCCTTCCCACATACTTCTCCTATATCTTCAAACCTGCCACTTTATCGTTGTCATTGCCTTCTTTACTTCTTTCTGTATCCATTCCTTTGCCTCCTTTGGGGACAACTCTAACTGCCTCTCTAACCCTCCTGCCATAACAGGCCTCTTCCCCACTAGCTGTGTTTCCTCGTATTTTCTGTCATTTTTATTTGTGCTGTCATTGCAGAGTCCACTGCTTGCCATTATTTTCTATTTGTGCTTGGGATCTGTTGGGCTCCAGAGACTTCATGAACCAGTTAGTGTGTGAACTGGAGAATTGTACTGAGGCATGCTCTCACAACTGTGTGGTGATTGATTGGCCTTACATTCCTGTTGGATTCAGAATCTCAGTTTTGTATTGCCAGATGCTTGTACTGGACAGGGCACACTCTTAAGTCCTTAGCTTGGCTCTGAACAGGTTGCTGGACCAGGCACAGCATTTCTGTAATTTCTTCATTATCCTTTTTGTTCTATATGACTTGGACACTTATAGTTGTGTGGAAAGAGTTATAGATATCATTCTGGATGGTGCTGTCACTTCAGATCCTATTCATGCCTTCCCTTCTTGACTTTTCAGCTTTGGCCAGTTTCTTGGATGAGGCCGTTGACTCTTTCTTGGTTCAGGACACCCATCTTTTTAGGGTCAGATTGCAGATCCCATTGCATGAGTCAGGCAATTAAAGAACCTTCCTAAGAATTACATATTCAATAGAAGTTACATTGTTCAAATCCTCTCAAGAAAATAGAGAGATTTAATGCAGCTTTGAATAATACAGCTAAAATCTGTCACGAAACTGGCCTGAAATGGCCTGATCCTGTGCCTATTGCCCTCAAGTCCATTAGGTTATTCCACAACAGGAATGTATCCACATGCAGTTCTTATGGGTCATCCCATGCATGCAGCTGCATCTCTTCCTTCTGTGATAACATTAACAAGACACACACAGGGTGTGGTGAACGAAAAAATAGATCAGAAGAGACTTTGCACAATGTGGCTTATTTATAAACCCCAAGCAAACCTAAGAAAAGGAAGATTGAATTCCAGACTATTGTTGAAACAGAAGAATGAGAACAATATTCCAATGAATACTCAATGCCTATTGTAACCAATAGTCTGCTTACTGTGTTTTCACTACACTATCATTAAGTAGGAGAAGCTTGTCCAGCTCGCTCCTGCAGTCTCTGTTTAGGAAACAGTTGTTTTCTTCTCCATTGCTTGCTGAATTCATAGCTGTTCAATCGGCTGGCTTGCTGTGCACTGCTTTGTTTTCCTTGGGAGTCCTTTTCCTTCCACCACAGCAATTTGCTTTCGATTAGAGAAAAACAGACAGGTAGACTTGGATGGCAATCTTTCTTTGATATTATAAACATCCTTCATTTATGTCCTTATTCAGATATTCTGCAATTAGGCATATTCTACACTCAGTGAGGAGAGTCAGGGGTGTATATGGGGGGGGCGGGGGTGGCAGAAAGGTACATCTGTCCCAGGCACAGCAATCTGGGGGTACCTGGAGGGGGAGCAGGAGGAAGAAGCCGTGCACCCTCCCGCTGCCCAGCAGTCTTTCTTTCCCTAAGGCTTGGTGATACATCGCGATGGGAGAAGACAAAAACAAACATTTTAAGGACCCCAAACCCCTGGTAGGTAATAATTTCAAATAATTATCACATTATTGCTGGGTTTTTACAGCTGTCCAGGGCATTTTTTAACATTTAAAACAGCTCATTTCATTGCACATCGCCATTAACGGAAACGAAACGTAACGACCACAATTTTCGTGGTTCTGTTCATTTCGTTGCCTTTTCATCACAATTTTCGTTTGTCGTTCCGTTTTTGTCTTCTCCCATTGTGATGTATTTTTCTTTTCCCTTTAAAATGGATGTCGCCACCAGCCACAAAATGGAGGCAAGCCATGTGATGGGATCATGTTCAACCAATAGCATGCCCACGTTGCAGACTGGGCAGGTCTGGCAGCCACAGAGGGCATAAAAAGCTCTGGCAGCCCCCGTCCTTCTTGCAGTCTCAGGTGGGAGTTAGGGTGGGATTGCTGTCTCTGCGGCTCTAGCTTCAGTCCTGCAGCCTCCCTGTGTGTGTGTGTGCGTACCTCTCGGTGAGTACCCTCCCTTTCCCTGCAGTGCAGTCACTTTGCAGCCTCCCTGTGTACCTAGTCAATACTGTGTCTCTGCTAGCATCCATTTTTTTTAGTGTTTTCCCTCTGGTCTGGGGCGTTGGGGGACGCTCGCGCATGGAAATGCTTTAAAAATCGCGCAAAAAGTGGGTAGAAACGACAAATGAAAAACAGAAACAATTTTTTTCCAAAAATTTGCGACAAGCTCAAACAAACCGAAACAGACCTCTCAACGACAAACAAAAAATCAAAATGCCATTTTTTTTTATTCGTGCCCATCTCTAATGTTAACTATGACATACAAAGCCCTAAACAATTTTGGACCTCACTACCTTCTCCTAATGAGAACTGACTGCAACACCCATTCGTTTCAGGCTAGGTGCTGGAGGGCACCAATACTGAGAGAGTTTTTCAGGGAATAAACAAGGAAGTGGGCCTTGTCGGCAATTGACCCCCACCTATGGAACAATCTTGCCGCAGCATTTGCCTGGGCCTCCTCTATGAGCAGCTTTAAATGAGTGTTCAATACCTGGATGTTCACACAGGCATTCACACAACCCGAACCATGACTACAGCATTTACCATTAACAATTTTATCCCACCCGCCTAAACCAAATTAAATTAGATATTTGTTATTTATGGGTTATACGTTTCTTAATAATTTTAATGGTATGCTGGTTATTTGTTATTGATATCTTGCATCATGATTATTTGTTACTATTATGTTTCATTTTAGCTTTTATTGTTAATGTTGACATTGTTTACTATAAAGCACCAAGAATGACCTTGATGTCAGATGAGCAGTATAGAATTTAAGCAAACAAACAAGCAAGTTAGCAAGCAAACATTATTGACTTTTCTATTGTGTTCTCCTTTCATTTTGTTTTATGAACACGTTTTCCTCACCCCTATCTGTGTACCCTTATTCAGGCACATAAGGAAGCTAATGCACTTCTCTACATGAAATGAATTAATAGTTCAGGAAATGCTTCTTCTTGGAGTAGCAGAGAAAGGATGAAAATGCTGGCTGGAATGCCTATAAATAGGAGAGAACATTTGAAAAAGCTTTGAGGAGGAACACATTTTCCTCTTGGGGCCTTGTAGCTGGTGTGATAAGAACATAAAAAGAGCCATGCTGGATCAGGCCAAAGGCCCATCTAGTCCAGCATCCTGTATCTCACAGTGGCCCCACCAAATGCCTCTGGGAGTGCACGAGACTAGATATCTGTCTCCTGATACCACTCCCCTGCATCTGGCCCTTGAAGTACCTTGGTTTTAAGCCTGGAGATGACACATCTCCCTCATTATTTGTAATCTGTGATGGACTTTTCCTCCAGGATTCTGTCCAATCCCCTTTTGAAGGCATCCAGGCCAGATGCCATCACCACATCCTGTGGCAGGGAGTTCAACAGACAACAACATGCTGGGTAAAAATTATTTTCCTTTGGCTGTTCCCACTCTCCCAACCCTCAGTTTGAGTGGATGTCCCCTAGTTCTGGTATTTTGTGAGAGGAAGAAGAGCGTCACTCTATCCACTTTACTCATGCCTTGCATTATTTTGTACATCTCAATCATATCCCCCCCAGGTGCTTTTTTTCCAGACTAAAGAGAGCCACATGTTATAGCATTTCCTCATAAGGGAGGTGCCTCAGCCTAGTAATCATTTTAGTCGCACTCTTTGCACCTTTTCCAGTTCCACTATGTCTTTTTTGATATGCGGTGACCAGAATTGTACACAATACTCCAGGTGCGGCCTTACTGTAGTTTTGTACAATAGCATTATAATATATTTAAAAGTTTGAGACATCAAATGTGAAACAAATAAGGTTAATCAAGAAATACATATTTTTGAACCAGCATATATAAGGGCCAAAATGTAAAATTTAGATAATTACTGAAAAGATTATTAAGAGGTATTTTCATGTACTCCTTAATCAGTAAAATAAAACATTTGCTCATGTTCTTGGAAAGAACAGGAGGAAACTTTCTTGGCTGGGTTTTAGCCCAATAGCTCAGTCAACACATTCCTTTGATAGTAGACTATACATCTGTGTTGAGCTCTGGCATTTGAACCAATAGCTTGCAGCTAGAATCCATATTGCTGTGAATTTAAACACTCCCCAAGGTTTGAATTTGTCAGTCATTAATGTGTTAAAACAGAACGAGAAAGAAGACAACAGGTTAAAAACCGAAGGTAAAGCCTACACTTAAAATTATACCAATTTTTGATGGAAGAGAATTGCTTAGAACTGAATCATCAAATAGTTACCCATTTTTGTGCTAAATCTGTTGTTCACGGCCAAGTTCCAAGACTAGCTCCTCTGCTTGCTGTTTGTAAAAGCAATCAGTACAGCTTTGTAGCAAGCCAATGCATTACATAACTGTCAAGTTCCTGCATGGGGGAAAATGCTAACACACATACATAAATAGAAGCCACAAAAGCTGGCTTGATTTATAGTAATCAGAGGAAGATATCATGTACTTCATTAAAATGTCTACCAAAAAAGGAATCTGGGTAATGTTTTTACTCTCAAAACTATTTTTTAAAAGCAAAACAAAGTGAGTCTCATTCATAAGTTCTGGACTGCATCCCTGAGATATCATGAATTTCTGGATAGTTTGGTAGATGTGGTTGCCTAGAAGAAAATTCAAGAGATTACATAGGCATCCAGTGCCACCCAACAAATACTTGGCAGCTCTGGACAATTAGTATGCATCCAGGATATATAGAATTGTAAACATCCAGTGTCTGACTCCAAATGGACTGGGCTCTGAAACAAATTAGACCTCCCAAGTTAATTAGCTTAACTAGGACTGCAGCACGAGTAGAGATTCAGAGAAACCAAAATCCTTGGGAGGTAACTGGCTGTTCTAAAAGACACCATTTGAAAAGAGACTTCATTGAGAGGCAATACACAATAATCAATTCCCCAATTCCAGCATTTTCACCTCCAAGTACAGAATAACATATTCTACTGCTTGTTGTTGAGTCTGATAGATGACTCTCAGACCAAAGACACAGAAATAAATGTAAACACAGAACATGGACTCAATAGATACCTGAAGGACCGCCTCCTTCCATACAAACCTACCTAGCAATTAAGATCGAGTCAGGGGGCCCTCTTGAAAGAGCCATCCCTCAAGGAGGTGAGAGGGATGGCTTGTAAACATAGGGCCTTCTCGGCAGCTGCCCCCAAGCTATGGAATGCCCTCCCGAATGAGATCCGCCTGGCACCAACATTGATGACATTTCGGTGCCAAGTAAGAACCTTCCTGTTTCAGAAGTTTTTTAATTGACACAATATAGATTATGGGTCCTGTGATGGCAATTTTAGTGTAATTATTTTAGTGTACGGTTTTTATTTTTGTTTTTAATTATTTATTGATATTCTACATTTTAACTGTTTTAATTTTTTTGATTGTATGCCATCCAGAGACCTTTGGGTAGTGGGTGGCGGCATATAAGTGGTAAAAATAAATAAATAAATAAATAAATAAATAAATAAATATTGGTCACTAGGCAGATCCCACATCAGCTACCTCAACGAGCCACTGGTGCCAAACATGGTTACAGAGGTAAAAGCCATTGAGTGGCTCCATCTGTTGCCCCAAAGAGGAGAAAACATGCAACAGCCTCCAAGCGGGATGTGTGCATTGTCTCTCCACTTGCCCCGAGAAGAGAAGCAACACATTCGATCCTCATGCTTCCAACTTACACCCAAGAAAACTTGTGACAAAGCTGGCTTTAAATGTAATCAACATCAATCAAACCAACTGAACTAATCAAATGTTGAATTGGAAGGATATGCTCCAAGAGAAAATAGCCTTTGATGCCAAAAATAGAGCCTTACATCCTTTGCAGGATGTTTGGCCAGTTCAACACAGCACAGAACCACTTGCACGAAGGAAAGACGTCTGGGGAACAGAAGCCTTTTCAAAATTGTGACCACCATGTTTGCTGGTCCTAGAACTACTACCTCTACAAAACACAGCCCCTTAAGGCACCTGGACCTTAAGAATTAAGAGATCCATTTCGGAATTGGGGAACCTGCTGAGACAACATGTCTGGATCAGACCACTAAAATACCCAGGCACTGCTCCCTGAAGATTGTTCTGGAAGTCTAGCTGCTGCTAGATAGTACTCTTGCTGAATTAGGCCTCCTGATTTTGGGTCTTGTGTTTGCTAACTGGATCCCATTTGCAGGGAATCTTAAGCAGATGAAGACATCTGCTTGGGAATAACCTGAAGCAAATGGTGAACCACTGTGTGAGACAGAATGCTGGACTGGATGGGCTGTAGCCTGTTCCAGTAAGGCTGTTCTTATGTTCTTATGTTCTTATTCTCATGAACGCAACTTTCCTGCCATAGAGGTGTCACTGTAGGAATTTGTTTGTTTGTTTGTTTTTTGGAGGGGGGAACAGTAAAATAAGATGGCCTTCTGGTTTTGTTATTAATGTGATTTTACTATTATGTTTTTTGTTGTTTTGATTTTTCTTCTTTCCCTCTCACTTTTATTTTTTATTGTATTATTATAAACTGCCTGGAGTTCTGGTTAGAATATGAGCAGTAAATAAATAAATAAATAAATAAATAAATAAATAAATAAATAAAAAATAAATAAATAAATAAATAAATAAATAAATAAATAAATAAATAAATAAATAAATAAATAAATTTCAATTGTTTGTTTTCCTTCTCTTTTCTGGCAGAGGATCAGATTATTTTATATATTGCTAATATCACTCTTAAGAATCTTATACACACTTTTAGTCTGATGGAGTCTGACCTGCTAGGGTAGCAGTTACTGAGTTGTTTTATCATGCCAGGAAAATGATGTTCAAATTAGAACTCAGCAGTGTGTGTATGAGAGAGAGAGATTATCTGGCATACAGACCTGTGAAGAGAGGGAAGGTTATGTGTGTCACTCTTTACAGCATGGTTGCCATATGTGAAGGTGTTGGCTAGAGTCTCAAGGAATGACTAGGCTTCTCCGAGTCTCCATGCAGGGGGGATAAATCTCAAGTTGAGCTTCACTGGAGGAAGAATATATTTTGTATGCTTGTTTTGCATGTGAGGTGGATTCAGAACGGGCACAAATCTCTATTCACCTTCAGCTAGTACCAGCACTCAGTGGCTCAACATGACACGATTTCTATGCATGTTTCCCCTAAAACATCAGCGGTAAGGAAAGGGAACTGAGGCAAGGACTGCTTAATGCATGTCCTTGTGTCCATCATGCTACTCAGTGCAAGTCAGGGAGAGGAGCTCCACTACTGAGACTCACAAGATTCCATCATAAAGTCCCATCCTTGTAACTTTGCAAGGCATTATCCCCTGCCATTAGATGTTGGCCCTAAAATCTTGCTGAATGGGATGGTGCTGACCCAGCATTCCTACATAGTGTGGTAAGCAATATTTTCCTTCATTTCATTCCATCCCGTTTCTTCAAATTATCAAACTTTCTGATTTATTTTGCAGGGAAAATTGTGTGGCTTTTAAAAACATATTTACTCCCATTGTGTACATTTCTTTATACATTTTATCTAGCTAGTGTTGATGCCTTCCTACCTTTGAAAATGGCAAATTATCCTGTCCTACCCAGCTTTCTAACAGTGTTATATTTTAGCTGAAGGCCTTTTATCATTGTCACATTTCTTATGCAGATCAATGAAAGAGATGAATTTAGCCAAGAATAAGTCACAAAAGTATCTATCCTTAGAGATAGCAAGGTGACAGTGGCCACACAGCTTCCTAATTGTATACACATTGAATTAAAATGCTGCTGGATTCTTCGTATCCCCATTGCTTTGCTTGTCTTTTCTCATGTGCCCCTGCAGCCAATGTGCGTGTCGGGAGACATTTTCATTTCATTATGTCTGACATGAATTTCCAACTGATACGTTGAACATTCTAAGCATATCTTCAGGCTTTTTGCGGTAGTTAACACTGAATTTTGAACCTAAAGAAATGTACAACCATTTTTAATGAAACGCCTTCTCTTTCTTCTCCCACCTGAAATTTCCTTTTTTTCTTGTGATATGAAGGATTGTTCTATAAATAAAATTACATGGAAGGCTTCTAATGTGACAATAATATTGGTGTTAATCATAGTTACATTTTAGTAGGTTCATATTTCATTTTGTACTGTATACTTTATGTTCTAAGTTCATGAGTTACAGTTCTGTAGTTAATTTGTAGTACTTAAACTTAGAGTTAACAGAGTTTGCTCTTGAAAATGTCAAGTTTTAACCCCAAAACCTGACATTTTGTGAAAATCCATGACTTAATAAATTTGTTTAAGTATGTTGGGGGAATCTATAGAGCATCCAGTGTTGGGAGAAATACTTAGTTTGGCAATGAAACAATGTAGAGAAAGAGCTAGAAAGTGTTGAAAAATATTTTGCAACTCATACAATGATGTTTCCTAAATCCTAGAATGCAGTTTTTGTGTCTTTTGTTTTAATCTAATTCTGCCTATTTGGAATGGGAAAGAATTCCACAAATATCAAACAAATTCTGTATAATATGTTGGATATTTTTAGAATTAAAAAATGTAGCTCACATTACATTTTATAGTAGAGAAGAGAAAACTTTAAATGACATATAATGTATACACACATGATCCAACGAGGTTACCAAAATTTGTAATTATTCAGCATGGAATATTAATTTTGTAAGTGAAGCATTGTTACTTGGAGAAATCTTTTAAGCAACAGTACAAGATTGTTGTTTTGACTTATGTGGGCTGTTGATTCATTGGTATTGTTTTCTACTAGAGTGAACAAAGCAAGGCCTATGGGTTGCATTTTTGTCCGTCTTGGGTGGGCTTTTTATATCCTTAAGGATCCCAAATCTCTTCACCCCATACAAGGAACAACCACCTGCAAAATGATAAAACAAATTGTGAAGTTGTGGCTTCCTGAAACTTCCAGGAATAGTACTTTTGACAATATGGGTTTGGAGTGGGGTATTCAAAGTCCTCCATGGACATGGAGTCACGAACTGTCGGTCATGGCTACACACACACACACACACACACACACACACACACATTCAAAGTCCTCCACCTCCCTTTTTCTTTACAATTTATTTTAACAATGGAAGAGAGATCACTTTGAAGATTAATTTGGCCAGTGGATATGCTTCTATGCTTCTCTGCATGTGCCCATCCTTCTTCTAGACATTCTGTCAGGGGATGAAGCAAATGAAAGAATGTGACTAGAGGTGGGCAAGAAATAGAAAACAAATGGTTCGGGTTCTCCTGTTTCGGGCCCACCCTTGGTTTGGTTCGGGTTCAGGTTTGTACAAAGTTTAAAAAAAATTGTAGGGACCCAAATCGATCCAAACCTGTTTGGGTCCTTACCAGGTGGCGGCAGCGGTGGAGGCCAATTCTGTCCCCTGTGGCAGGGGCTTTTTGAGGCACTTACTTGGGGACAGTGCCTCATGTTTTTTTTTCAAGCACCGACCGCGTAGCCCCTTGGGCAGGGTTGGCGCTTTTTAATTTTTTTTCTTTATTTTAGAGCACTGATCTGGCCACCCCTGGGGCCAGGTCGGCGATCCTTTTTTGTTTTATTATTTATTTATTTATTGTTTTTAAAGTGCCGACCATGCAGCCCCTGGGGCTGGGTCGGTGCTCCTCTATTTTATTTATTTTTATTTTTATTTTTATTTTTATTTTTATTTTTATTTTTATTTTTATTTTTTATTTTCTTACTTTTGTTGGCCCACGGGCTGGTACAGAGCCTGCGTGCTGGATTTTTTTTTCTTTTCTTTTTTTTTTTACTTTTGGCCCCCCGGGACAGTTTTTAGTTGTATTTTAATTGTAATTTTTTTTTACTGCCAATCACATGGCTGCCTACCAGCTGTTACGTGGCCAGTTGGCTTCCCCCCTTTTTTTCTCCTGGAGGCTCTTCGACCCTCCCTGCAGCCAGGACGAGGACCGGACCAGGAGCAACACAAGGTAGGAGACACCACCGGCAAATGAACTGAAATGAAACAAAACAGAAATTTCCATTTCATTTTGTTTCATTTCTCTTAGAGGGGGCCGTTTGTTATTCATTTCATTATGCAATGAAATGAATAACGAATAACAAAACAAAACAGACATTCATTTCATGCCCATCTCTAAAAATGACATTTTTCCCCACTGCAACCTCAGTTTCACACCCCTTGCCTCCCCAGATCAAAACAGTGTTTTGCTCCTTTCCTTCCTGGTTCCTCAAATTTGAATGAACTTTCCTAGCTGAGGATTTTTTAAATCTCAGCATTAGTTGAGGTCAGTCTTTCACTCAATGGTGATGACTAACTGCAAGCAACCTCAACACAAGGGATTATTGAAAGGGGGTTTTGAGGCCAGATATCATAAATTCTTCACACTTGAACCTATAGTACCTTTATTTGTTTAAAAATGATCTATTATTTATCTTCTGCCTCTGTAAATCATGACCTGTTTGTGTTTAGAACTTCCGTCAATCCTCCCTAATGGAAAAATATACCCTAAAATACCATTTCCATGACTATGTTCAACCACAATATTTCATTTTGAGTGCAGACCTGAACTGAAAGCATGCAGTGTAATATTAATACCAGATTTTTCCTCTGCAGTTATACACATTTAACACATCAATATAATTTAAATACAGAGTTGTAAAGGTTTGAAATTTTGTCTGCATAGAGTATTTAAATAATTACATAAGGTATGGGGAAATTGCAGTCCTGAAATTGAAAGTGCTTTTAAAACCAAGCCTTGCTCAATAGTTTTATTATGATTATTTCAAAACAATTAGCTAGTTGCAGCAGAGCAAGGTCATTGCATCATGACAATCCTGCCAATTGAACCTTGTTTGAAAATGACAGAATTGTAGGATTCAGTGATCCAAGGGTCACACATCTCTAATGGATTCTTCAACAAGCAACAGCAAAAGCATCAGCTCCTAACCTTGGTTACAGTGAAGCAGAGTCCACTTGTACTTTGAATCCTCTACTGCAAGTTCTGTCCTTTGCAGTCTTGCAGCATCTTAAAGGCATTTTGGCCAGAAAAGGTTTCCAGGGACTTCCAGCCTGCTTTGTTATCTTCAAGAAGCATTGCTTCACTGAACAAGGCTTTTGCACATATGCACAAATGTGTGTGTGTGGACTATTTTCCGCTAGACCTCAAGGGAACTAAATGCAGTTATCAATACCTTATCAGTGACCGTGGACAAGTGGTAGTTGGGAGATAACACTGATATTATTGCATTGATGATCAGATCAACACATGTAGCATGACAAAATAATCATTTCATTTATACTAACCACAGGTTCTTGTTCAGCTGTTTTGCACTCTAGTCTGTCTTTGTATTTCAAGGTCAACAAGATCTCATAAAGAGGTCAGAGAATGGGAGGATGATGTTCTTCCCTCCCCTTTTTAAAAAAAAAATTAATCTTGACATTTCTGACCTCAAGTTTGTGTCTACTTCTTCTTTTGTGTAGAGTTTCTTCTGTTTGTCCCCAGCAAAATTCAGTAGCTCATTGCTTTGCAAATGATGAGGAACACTGTTAGTAAAGGGTAGTAAATTGTAAATCTGTCCTTACCACCATAAAGCAGTTAATAAATGGGCCATTCAGTACCAGTTACTTATAGGAATGGTTTTAAAAGATAACCATTTGAAGTTGGTTCATTGTTCTTTGGAATATTTGCATAATGATATTATAGTGTAGAGAGGGAAAGGCCCCAATGATTGTTCTACCCAAAGGCATGATGACAAAGAGCCCTACTGCCGTTTTGAACCGCCTTTTGCTTAAAGTCAAATCGCCTTAAAAATCACCTACCGCATTTCCAATCGCTTTTTCTCCGGAGCCCCCTTGGCCACGCCCCCTTTTGGCCACTGTGTCAGTTTTTCTTGCGACAGCCACCAGGGGTGGTGTTTTTTAAACTGATTTCTAGACCGCTTTTTGAAGCGATTTGGCTGAAACTGCAGACACGATGCACCATTTTTTTCTGGGTTTCCCCTTACGTATGCCTTATCCTGCTATCAGAAAAGTGGAAAATTAGCTACATTACATCAAATGGAAGAACAACAGCATGATGTTACCCTCAAAAAATTTCCGAAATAGAAGCAGATGATGGGGAAATGATGGACAAAATCAGAACAAAAAGCAGTTTAGCAAAGTGTGGGCGGAGAAACCGGTTCATGAGAAAATGCCAAGTTTGGAATGCTGAATCGCTTCAGTGACCACATGACCGGGGGAGGGCAGAAGGTGATTCAAAACAAAAAGTGGTTGCTGTTTGAAGTGTGGTAGTGGCCCTATGTCTGCCCTATGTCATAAACTATGAAATCAGGTTTGGCTGTTGGTGGCAGTAGCTGCAGTACCAAAAAGAATTGTAACTCCTGGGAGCTTCCAGTAACAGAGGTTTCGTCTTTTCTTTAAAATAAGACACAACTCAAGCAATTGCTTTAAGCTTTCTCAGTGTTGAACTGGACTTTTCTGTTTAGTTCAGGGAGAGATTGAGAAGTTTGTGCTAGTCCGGGGTCTCCCCAAACAAACAGAATTTAGGCCCACAGAGCTTCTTTGCCATGGCTGAGATCAAGAGCCTCTTCTGTCAGCCTGCACAGTCTCTCTCCCCAATCCTCCTTTTCAAGTGGGAACAGAACCTGACCTGGGTTAATGACAAGGAGATCATAGCAGAATCAGGAATCAAAGAGGCATATGCTGACTTGGCTATTTAAAGAGCAGGATTAAGAGTGAGAATTTGTTGCTCACCTCCAACAGTGGAGACAGTAAAATAGGACTAGAACAATGTTATTGGAGGGAGAAAATTAAGGCAACAATATAATGTGAAAAACCAGGAGCAAATAGGGGAAGCAGTAATAGTGATAGATCTTGTTGCATCGTTCAGTCCTTTCCAACCTGTTGTCAGAAGTATTCCTCCTGAGTCTGATTTGATGTCCTTTCTAGTTCCCAGGGAGCAAAATTGGGAACACTGTAAAAGCTGTCAAGTCACTGTGAGCAGAAAGGATTCATTCAGAAGGCTGGATGCACAACCTCCTTATTAGACATGGGCACGACTCGGCGAAATTGTCGTTTCCGTTTTCGGTTATCGTTTCCGTTACGTAACGGAAACGGTAATGATAATTAAGCCATCAGAACTCGAACTTGAACCAAAAAAAGAAAAAATCATTTCCATTTGTGGCATTGCGGCAATCGTGCGATGCGAAGCACAGAAAAAGTTTTTTAAAGTTTTTTTAACCCCCCCCCGACTCCTGGCATAAAATATGCCTGCCTGAGGCTTTGCCACCTACCAGAGGGGTGGTTTCTGGGGGGTCCCCGGCCTTTTCTCCCCTCTTCTCCTGTCCTGGGCTGCATGCACCAGGCTGGGGGACGGTCATCCTTGTTGTCTGTCTCTTGCTGCATGCCATGAAGTGGGGGGGGGGTCCAAAATGGCGACCGCAATTTTTCTTTTGAAATCGTGGTCAAAAAATACACCAAATCACCACAGAAACATGTGAAATTTATTTATTTTAAATGCCTTAATTTTTATAGTAGCAGCAGTGGGTTTTTTTTTTTAGCAATAAAACGCCGTATTGATTTTATTTTATTTTATTTTATTTTATTTTATTATTTTATTTTTTTAGACCTGCCCATTTGGGCTGGGCATGGGATGGGACCATGCAAATTTTTTGAACGATTCCACCAATGGCATCGCCAGGTTTTTGACTGACACTTCTGGATGTCTCGGAGGGCAGAAAAAGCCGAGGCACCTTCCAGAAATCGCAGTCTGGTCGGTGTATGGATGTGGTTGAGGGAGGAGGGCTGGCTGCTGGTGCTGGTGTGATCCGATCAAGATTGAGGAGGGAGGCTGGAGGCTTTAGGATTTAAGTTAGGCAGGCAGGGAGGGAATTGAATTTAGAAAATAATTTCTTTGATTCCCTGCAGCTTTGTCTGCCGAAGGGAATAGCAGTTTATTCTTTATTAGTCTGGCAGTTTGAGGATTTTTTTCTGATATTGGATAAAGGGGGAGGTTTGACTGGGAGTGGGAGGTGTGGATTTATTTTAAAAATATATTACATACTACCATTTATTTTCTATTTTCCCAACTTCAATTTGCTTGCACACACACACACACATTTGGGGTGCAAGCCAAGAACAGAACCTCTATCCTAAGTGACATCCTAACTGCCCACTCATCCATCCGCCCGCGCTGCCACCCGTCTGCGGCCCGCACCGCCGCCCGCCCACTCGCCCGCCCGCGGCCGCCACCCACCAATGGCCCCCTGCCACCACTGTTCGCCCGCACCTATTTCAGCTACTGGGCTCACAATCTGGACTGACTTTTTGCTGCTTTTGGAGATGGGCACTAGCCACCAGACTGCTGGTTTGTGCCAGTTCATTCTTTGGCCAAACAGATATTCCCAACTTCAGCTGTTCCTGTGGGCACCTACTCAGAGGCAGTGCCATAGCTTCCTTGTCCTGCAAATTCAAAGCAAAAAACTAATCAAATAATCAAATAATGTAAAATGATACATCAGTTACATCAACATCAAGCACTAAAAGATAACATTATTTTTCCGATGTTAAAATAATGTTGAAAAACATGGGACAATGGGAAGCTCTTTAGTTGCCATGTATCTAAAGGCTATTCATGTGAGTGTCAAGGTACTCAGAAGGTCAGCCTTTCCTTATCTCATCCCTGCAGCTGAGAGCAAAATTAAATAATAATTCAAAAACTGAAATGCTTTCTCTGCGCTGGGCAAGATGATGCAAGTTATTCTGAATTTCTTGCATTTTGGTAGTTTTTGGATAGGAAGTTCATGAAAGTGTGTGTGTGTATACAGAGAGAGAGAGAGAGAGAGAGAGAGAGAGAGAGAGAGAGAGAGAGAGAGAGAGCATGGGGTAAATCTTGTCAGTGTTTATTTGTTCCCGGAGGCCCCAGATGCATGAAAAATCACACAGCGTCATCTTGCAAGCTGCAAGAGGGCATGCAGGCACGAAAAGGATAGCCTGGTGGAGCAGCAGAAACATGCCTTCCATGATTGCATAACACAGCAGGATGCTGGATGTATTCTGTTACGCAAAACAGAAAGGTTTTAAGCAAAAATGATAGCTTTTCTCTCTGTGTTTTTGGCTAATGCTTTTGCTGAAAATGTGCTGCTCTTTTTCTTCTCACACTGAAGTGAAAAATCTCATTTTTCCAATGATGTGCCTTGATACGATACGTTTTTCCATTGAGAATAAGAAAACGTGAGTATTCATTGCATTCTTATGAGGATGGCTTCTCCTGAAAGGGTATTCCACAATTTTTCCTTGCCTGCTTGACCAGGTGGTATTCTCCAGGACATCAACCTTCGGATTAATTTGAAGACACATCCTCAGTTCTCAAGGACAGTAGCCAATAGAGATGGGCACGACCAGGAAAAATTACGTTTCGAGTTGTCGTATGTCGGAGCCGGCCCGTTTCGGCTTGTTTCCAAATTTGTCGTTTCGTTTGCCGGTTTTTCGTCTGTCGTTAGTACTGGTTTTGGGGGGGGCTCGTGGAGGCACCTCTCTGGGATGGGTGCCTCCTCTGGCCTGCCATGAAGGGAAAGCGGGCTCCTGGAGGCACCTCTCTGGGGTGGGTGCCTCCTCTGGCCTGCTACAAAATGGCATGCATAGCCAATTGGATATGCATACCATTAAGTTGCAGTTACAGCAGGCAGAGGCACCTCTCTTTTGGGTGCCTCTGTGACTCATTGCCTGCACTTGGGCTGGGGAACGAAGTGAGAGAGGACCCCTACGGGCGGCCACTGTGACTCACTAAGAAGGGAAGTGTACTTGCTGTAGTGCAATGCGAGTACACAGATCTGGCTTGGGGTTAGGGGTTAGCGCAAGGGTTAGGCTTAGGGTTACTGGTAAGGTTAGGGTGAGTTACTGGGGTGCACCTCTGGGTGCCTCTCTGACCCACTAAGAAGGACAGTGTACTGGCGTATGGGTTAGGGTTAGGGTTCAGGTTAGGGTTCAGGCTAGGGTTAGTGGCTTTTTATGCTCGACTGGCACATCCCAGAAGTCTCGGTCAAAACCTGGCCAAGTGGCCATGCAATTGGTGGAATGGCTCCAAAAATTTGCATGGTCCACTCCCATGGCCAGCCCATCATTGCGCAGGTGTAAAAAAATAAAAATAAAATAAAATAAAATAAAATCAATGGAGACGTTTTGTTGCAAGAAAAACCCACTGCTGCTACTGTAAAAATTCAGGCAGTTTTAAAATAGCTATTTTCGCATGTTTCTGTGGTGCTTTGGTGTGTTTTTGGACCACGCGATTTCAAAATAAATATTGCAGTCGCCCCATTTTGGATCCCCCGCCCGAACCGCATGGCATGGCGCGAGTTGGTGAGACGATGAGGATGCGCAGCCCAGGAGAGGAGAGGGGGGAGGCCGGGGACCCCCCCCCCAGAAACCACCCTTCTGGTAGGTGCCCTCACTGAGGCAGGCATATTTTCACCTGCTTTTTTGGCCGGGAATTGGGTTTTTTTATTTTTAAAACTTTTTTTCTGTGCCGCGCCGCTTGGCGAGTTGCGACTCGACGAGGATGCGCACTTTGCGCAGCCCAGGAGAGGAGAGGGGGGAGGCCGGGGACCCCCCCCCCCGAAACCACCCCCTGGTAGGTGCCCTCAGGCAGGCATATTTTCGCCTCATTTTTGGCCGGGAATCGGGTTTTTTTATTTTTAAAACTTTTTTCCTGTGCCGCTTGGCATTGCGCAATCGCTGCGATGCCAGGAACGACAACGACAAATCAGACCCAATTTTTCTTTAGTCGGTTCGAGTTCGAGTTCTGGTGGAGTAATTGTCGTTACCGTTTCCGTTACGTAACGGAAATGAGAAACGGAAACGGAAACGAGAATTTCGCCAAGTCGTGCCCATGTCTAGTAGCCAATTAAATGATAATTAGCTTGTTCTCACCTTTTTTGTATTCTTAGAATCATAGAATCATAGAATCACAGAATCATAGAATTGGAAGAGACCTCAATGGCCATCCAATCCAACCCTCTGCCATGCAGGAACCCCTATCACAGGACTCCTGACTGATGGCCATCCAGCCTCTGCTTAAACACCTCCAAAGAAATGAGACTCCACCACCCTCCGTGGCAGCATATTCTACTGCCAAACAGCTCTAACTGTCATGAAGTTCTTCCTAATGTTTCACTTGATTCTCCTTTCCTGTAGTTTGAGACCATTTCCCCACATCCATTCCCACACTCCTGTGTGACTGTCTATATCCTTTGCCTATAGGTACACATATAGCTTCCCCTGTGATAACACCTAGCAGATCCATTACAAAACAGTCCCTTTTCCAAGCTTTGGGGTTTCCATGCTTATACCATGTCCATAATGCAAGGAGACTGTTACCTCTTAAACCTCAGTCACATCTATAACATTTGCCTTTAGAAAATAGGGATATAGTGGGATATTTTATGTATGTATGTATGTATGTATGTATGTATGTATGTATGTATGTATGTATGTATGTATGTATGTATGTATGTATGGACTTCCCTCAGGAACTCTAGGCAGTGTACAACATATTGTGAAAAATCAAATTGCCCAAAAAAGAAAACAATCTGCAAACAAAATAAATCAAATTAAAAGATAAAACACAACAACAGCATCCATACAGACAGGCATAGACTCTGGCAAGAAAAGGTTGGAACCGACAATACAAACCAATTAACTAAATACCGCTGTGCACTCATCATCACAAAAGCTTTCCATGAAGAGCCAGGTCTTTAGAGCTGTCCTAAAGGCCGACAGAGACTCTGCCAGCTTTCTCTCCATTGACAGTGTATTCCAGAGTGCCAGGGCAGCCACTGAGAAGGCCCAATTCAGGTAGAAACCCTTCAGGCCTCCCTCAGAGTGGCCACCTGGAGTGAAAGTGTGAGTGAGGTTCTGGTTGGTTGGGACGAAGCTGACCTCTGGAAGATCTGCCCTGCCAGATAGTCAGGTCCCAGGGCATGGAGGGTTTTATAAACCAAAACCAGTATCTTGAACCTTATTCAGGAGACAACGGGTAGCCAATGCATGTGAGCCAGGATGGGAGTTATGCGGTCAAATCTGCCTGCACCAACCACCAATCTGGCTGCTGCATTCTGCATCTGCTGCAGTTGCTGAACAAGGGTCAAGGGAAGCCCCATGTAAAGAGTGTAGCAGTAATCTATCCTCGAGTTCACCAGTGCCTCCACAACTGTTCTAAGGGAATCCATATCCAAGTACAGGCAAATCTGGGCTATAAGCCTAGGTTGATAAAAGGCCGCCCTGGGCACAGCTGCCCAGGGACAAAGCTGGATCGACGAGAATGCGCAAACTCCTCACACTCTCCACCAGCTGGAGAGTCAATCCTCCCAAAATGGGGAGAGGGCCACTGTACCCATCCAGAGATTCCTGAGGAACAGAACCTCAGTCTTCCTGGGGTTGAGTTAGTTGGATTTCACCAAAGCAAATCTTGGTAAGGTATCATTTTCTTCTTGCATAGTATATGAGCAAGCACTTAATTCACAGCTGTGAAGAAATATACCCATAACCTTTGGGAATCTGCTCCAGCATCCCCAGTATTGTTCTTAAGCGATGAAAACCTGTTATGGATATATAGATCCAGTCCCTGAGCAAAAATCTCAGTTATTAACATCATAGTGCCATACATAGTTGCAGCTTGATAGATAATACAGGCAAAACACCGGAGTCAGCTGAAAATAATTATCTTTTTAATGCTGCACTAGGTGTGCCTCTGCAATTCATTAGCAAATTGAATATTTATTATTGACAGCAATTTATCTTTGCTCTTGTGAATAGTTGATAAATAGGCTTTAATACAAACT
This sequence comes from Phrynocephalus guinanensis, assembly GCA_037367245.1. Taxonomy (NCBI): domain Eukaryota; kingdom Metazoa; phylum Chordata; class Lepidosauria; order Squamata; family Agamidae; genus Phrynocephalus; species Phrynocephalus guinanensis. Next base: position 21,990,585 of record CM074741.1, read on the forward strand.
TTTAGAATGCTGGTACATTAATTAGGAAGAAAAGCAGGAACAGCCGGATGTAATGTCCAAGGTCCAACTTTATTTATTTATTTATTTATTTACAATCAGTCAATCAGCAGCTTTTCTAAAGGGATGGGCAGCTGCCAGAGGTCCAGGACTACACACACATCCCTCAGTATCTTCAAGGGTAAACCTTGCCATCCCCCAACTTTCTGTATATTCAGTTTTAACTATTTAGTTATTTGTTTATTTAGTGTGAAGATGGGACTCTTGGGTGCGAAGCATCTAGAGGCAGAAAGGGAGTAGGATAAAAAGGAGGTACAGCAGGATGGAAGGAAGCACCATGAGAAGGAGGCATGGGAGGTGCCAGGCTGGGAGGTCAATTAGGTGGAGGCAGCAGTGTTGACTGATGTCAACTTCTAAGAAGGGTGGGAGTTGGTTGGAATGACACCTGCACTGGAAAGTGAGTGCAACTGCTTGTCCCACCAGAGGAGGCTGAAAAGGTTCAGATTGCTACAACCCCAAAGAAGCTGTCTCTCTCTGGGTAGAAACAGGACTCTGGAAGCAACTCCAATAAGTTTGGAACAGAGGAAGGAAGGTAGTCAAGGAAACCAAGTGGGAGTGTGCTGCTTGGGAAAGCAGTGGGTTAAACAGAATGATATGCAGTCAGACAAAAGAGGGCTGCTTCTTTCCATTTTGCCATAAACTGGTAAACAGACAGTTGGGTAACTCAGTGATTTAAGGGTCTGGCTGTGGAGATAGAGGTTAGGGAGTTTGATTCCTCACTGTGCCTCCTGCGACAAAAACCAGTTTGTGTAGCCACGGGCAAGCTGCATGGTGGCAGGATTTTTCCAGAAGGAGGGAATGATAAACCATTTCTGTGTACTCTCTACCTAGGAAAAAATCTGGAGCTGGAATTTGGAATTGACTTGGCGGGACAATTTAGGCAGTTGGTGTGGTTCTTTCATTGGAGGTTTATTGTCCTTTGATGCATGTTCTTCTCGCATTCAGCTTAATTCCAAGGCCAAAATCTTATCAGGATTTTAGTCTAGAGGAGAGATGTAAAATTTCTGCATATTTTGAAGCCATGGGGAAAAGCGTAGGAGAAAAAAAGGGAAAAAGGGGGGGGGAGTCTCAAGAGCATTGAATGCATGGCGCCTTATCCCCATAATTTGTGCCACCCCAAGAGTGTTATGGCTGCAATCCTATACATTCATACTGGAAACCAGGATGTTTGCTGAGAGTGTGAGAAAGAGCCTCTCCAATGCCCACTCATAAACTACAGAACTCCTATCTGAGGGATGGTGGGTTGGCCACTTCCCTCTCATCTTTCTGTTGGCATACAGCAATAGGCAGACCTTGAGTTGCAAACTGTTAAGAACAGGGATTTTTAAGGAGCGCTCACTTCGGTTTTGTTAATTGCAGTCATTTTAATGGAAAGATTTTAAAGGGTTTTTAAACTGTATTCTGTTTTAATACTGATTTCATTATGTTTATATTTTCTTAATTGGCCAATAAAGGTATCACATGTTTCTGCCTTTAAACAGTATACATTAAGGTGCTTTATGTCCTGGTTTCCCGGATCAAAACAGGATACCTAGTTAGTCATACCATGTTTGCAAAAGCACCCTACCCAAAGAGCACTTTTCTGATGTCTGATCATGCTATCTAAGATCAAGCTAGGGTCTAGAGATGGGCACAAAATGCCAAAATGGCATTTTGCACTTGTTATTTGGGCCCTAGAGCCCACTACAGGTCATTTCCATTTTGTGGGCCCCAAGGGCCCGCACCGTTTTTCAGGTGTCATTTTTCGGCACTAGCAAGTCGCCCGGTGCTTGTTGCTTTTTTTTAAAAAAAAATATTTTTCTTTCCCCGCTAGAAGCCCAGCAGGGGTACTGCACTACAGCTGATCGTGGCTTTTTTAAAAAAAAGCCCGGACCAGCTCTACCACGCCTGGTGCTTGGTTCTTTTTTTTAAATTTATTTTTCTCCCCCCCCCAGAAGCCCAGCAGGGGGCCCGCACTACAGCTGATCGTGGCTTTTTAAAAAAAGCCCTGACCAGCTCTAGCGCACCCCTTGTTCAGCGCAACGGCAGCGGTGGCGGTGGCGGGAAGGGGCGCTCCCCCAGAATGGGGAGGAAGAGAAGAGAAGCACGGGGAGCCAGCCACCTGAGGTTGCGGTGGGCAGTGACAAAGTTCCCTTCCCTGTTCCCCCCTGCCACCCGGCAGTCCACCTTGCCTCACTCAGTGCCGGTCCGGAGCCAGACTTGGGGCGAGGCAGCCACGTGTGGCTTTGACTCTTGGGTGCGCCTGTGTGGGTGTCTTTTCCTTGCCCTGAGGTCCACCTCGCAGTTGCAGAGCCCCACCCCTGACCAGCTCTTGCACGCCCCATGCTCAGCACAACAGCAGCTGTGGCAGCGGCGGGAACGGGCGCTCCCAGGAATGGGAGGAGGAGGAGGAAGAGGAGAGAAGCACTGGGAGTTGAATGAGGCGGCAGTGGCAGGAGGACCCAATGGCAGCGGGTGGCGGCGATATCCCTTCCCTGCTCCCCCCTTTGGCACGAGGTAGGGCACTTTGAACTCTCAGGCACGCTGGGTTTCTTCTCCTCCCCCAGACCCAGTTACCAACTCACACCAGCAATTAGCCCAGCAGGGGACCTTCACTACAGCTGATCGGGGCTTTTTTTAAACAACTCCATTTCAGTGTGCACCATCATAAACGAAAACAAACAGTAATGAAGTTAATTTTCTTCTTTCTGTTTGGTTCGAGCCTGACCCATCGCAATGGTCGTTATTCGTACCGTTACATAACAGAACGAATAACAGAGAACGGTAATGAAAAAATGGACATTTCGTGCCCATCTCTACTAGGGTCATTAATACATGTAATCTAGGCTGTAGTTGTGCTGATTGTTGCTGCAGTTTGTATCTGCACATTAATTCCTAACTATTGTTTGGTGGTGCTTGCTTATGTACCAATCATTTGTGATGATTTTTAAAGTAGTTTTGTTATGAAACAAAATGAAATGCTACGATCCCCTGGGTCCTAGAGGCACCAAAATGGCAGGGGAGCTTCCTCAAGCTCTTGCCTGTAAGACCTCAAAATCTGGAGAGGGTTGGGGGTCGGGGGGCTGAGTTATTAGATTCAGAAGCCAAGCTGCAGTGGTGCTAATCACTCGCCCACGGTGTGGGGCTCAATTAGGAAGATTATTTTTCCTAGGAGGCATTTTTCCCAGGGGAGCATAGCATTTTGTTTTGTTTCATTTTGGGCCTTTTCACACGACCCCTAAGATCCGCTGGCCACTTAAATTCGGACCAGAGATCTTAGGGGTTTGTCACTGTTCCTGCGTTCCCACCCCCTCCGCACTCCTGGCTGCTGGCTGCGTGAGGGGAGGGAGAAAAAAAGGAAGAAAAGAATGCCGCTCACCTCCGTTCTGCGGTCCCGGCACTGCATTCAGATCTCTTAAAGGGGGGGGGGGGGGGCAAAAAAAGAACAAACAGAAGCAAGGAGAGCCCGGCAGTCACTATTGTTATATCCGCATCAGGGATTTTCACCCTCCGAGAGCAGGTACATGAAAAGTGCGCTGGGACGCACTTAGGTGGGTGTGGTCTCACTTAATTATCTGTAAACTCCGGAGCTGGTGGGGAAATAATTTTAAGCTCCGGAGCTGGGAGCCATTTGCTGCGGAGTTTAGGGGTCGTGTGAAAAGGGCCTTTGTTTCATAATGAAACTATTTTAAAAATTCATTACAAATGAAGTGAAATGAAACTAGTAAAGCAACAAAATGAAACAAAATGAAACAAAACATTATATTTCTGTTTTGTGCCCATCTCTAATATAGTACATAGAATGTTGGGTGAAGGACTTGGGCAGAGTAAGGATCTAGTCATCACTGAGGTATGACACTTATTGGATAAGCTTGGGCCAATCAAACTTTTGTAGAGCTCCTTCAAAATAGCATGTAGATAGCAGTTTAGCCATAAGGGCAGAGGAGGAGCAAAGATGCAACAATAATAATAATAATAATGAAAGGAATATTCATCTCACAGCCTTTCACTAGAGATGGGCTTGAAATGGAAAAATGTGTTTAGTTTCATTTTGTTTCATTCCCCTGTGCTTCGTTTTGTTTCATTATAAATGACTTTTTTAAAAAATGTACAAAATGAAACAGTAACATGCCCTTGTCTTGATCTGCAGCATAGAGTATTTCTCTAAAGAGCAGATCAAGAGGGACATACATGGCTGCATCTATGGCTGCATCTAACGAGCAGTTAGTTCCCTGTGTGAGTTGCAGTCTGATTATGCATTGCAGACTAGACACTGATAGTGCTCAGGGACAGGAGGATGTAGATGATGGAGCTTTAATGAAGGCACTTCTTGCAATGAAGGATTTCTTCTGCATCTGCAGGGCCTCTGATCACAATACAAGAGGGCTGGACTTTGCACCTGCTGCTTAGCTTATCATTGTGCTTCTTCCCATATCTGGATATAACAAAATTAACTCAGGCATGTCTGAAAAAAAAATCCAACCATCCATCCATCACCTGGTACTTCTCATATTTACATAGTACTTTCATAGTCCTTTGGCAGTATGCTCATGCAATTACAGTAACACAATCAGTCATTGCAATGTGTATTCCATAGGAAAGCATTTGAGATGAACAGTTTTTAGGTGGTTGAGACTAAGTGTGGCCAGATATCTTGTAGACAGGCAAGGAAAAAAAAACCCTCAAGGTGCAGGAAGAGAAGAAGGGAGAGCCAGATGCAAGTTGGGAGGTTGCCCAGCTGCCAGCTGGTTGGGTGGGAGAAGGAGGATCAAAGTGATTGTTAGGCCAGCGTGAGCTAAGCCAGTATATCTATGGATCTATAAAAGAACTCTGGATTGGAACTTTAATGACTTCCCTAGATTGGACCTCTAATGCCATCTGATCTAATATGACAGAATCTTTATTGACTATGATGTTAACTAGTTAGAGCTTGTGCAGATAGGTATATATAGATCACTACTTTGATTGCTTTTTATGTGGTTTGGTTTAAACCATATTATGGCATTCACATGTGTTTTGATGTGTTTTGCTCCATTCTGTCTCCATACAGCCATACTGATCATTTCTGGCATAGCACCAGAGTTTCTGTATTTTCTTTTCTTTGTTTGTTTGGTTTGACATTAGCGATGGCCATGAACTACCATTTTGGTGGTTTGTGCTGGTTTGTCTGTGAAGATTCTCTGTCATCCAGGGGAGGTTATTGGGAAGTTCAGTCATAGCAACTGGACTTTTTTTTCTTGAGAGATTGAAATGTTTTGCTGCTCATCCAAGCAGTTTCGTCAGTCTGAAGAATGTAAGAGGCGAGACCAACAATTAGTGTTGGTTTTTTTGATCAGCTGAATAGGTGTTCTGTACCTCCCAGACCCAGCTCCTCTTGCAGGGGCTCACTCAGAGGCAGTGCCAGGAGGAGGCAGGGCAGGGAAGCAAGGGCACTCCCTCCGAGTGGGAGGAGGCAGGTGTGGAAGCCTCAAATTACTGTCCAGCCAATAAATGAATCAGCATGAGCTGCCACACCGGTCATTCATGCCCATCTCTATTTGGCCCTATTTGGCATGCTCCTGATTAGCTTGTTGTGCATAGCTTGTGCAGGTGGTTAATTTGGACCCAAATAGTGCATTATCTGAGGTGACAATCCTGGGATCTATTAGATGGACTGTGACTTTAAAAGGGAGGACAGAGAAGCCCTCTCCTCCATTTTCTTCTTAGTATTTCCCTAACCAACACAGCACAATTTGAATACTGTACATAGGGACAGATATGGACAAGAACCACAATTCATCAGTTTGGCCCAGTTGAGCAGACTGCCTACTTCAGTGTTGCATGGGTACCTCACATGCCATTCCCCCAACTCTGAGCACTGACCCATTCCCCAGGTGATGCACATTCCCTCCCCATCTCCTCAGCAAGACTGCCTTATCACCCATTGCAGTGCATGCTTCTCTCCATTATCTCCTCAGATGATCACCCTCTCAGACAAAGAGATGGGATAGGGAAGCCTTCAGCACTGTCTTTGAGTGGGTAGCCACCAGAGAAGGCTTAGGGGGAAAGCATGTGTAGCAAGTGGGGAGTGGGGAGTTGCACTGTATATGTGGAAAGACCACTTTGTCCAGCGAGTGGCTGAACATGCCGAGAAGGCAGGAGAGGGAAGTGTGTGACGCCTCTGTGACACAGCACTAGACTGGGCCAAACTGCAGACTGCAAACTGAGGTTCATGCCCATCTCTACAGAGGTGGTGTCTTTTGACACAATATGTATAGTAGCATACCATGTTAGGTTGATGCATTGCTTCTTCGCTACACCACTTTATTTAAAGCACCATTTCCCCCATCCAAACTTAAGTCACCATGATCCACTAAAATGAGGACTATGGGAAAAGGCAAGGATGGGGGTTGAGTCCAAGGGCTCTACCATCTGCAGAGGCCCAGCTGAGAAGAAAAGTGGGGATACCTCTCTTCCATCTCTCCAATGTTCACCCCAACCCTTCCCCCTTTTGCAAGTACCCCTGGTACTGTTGCTGTGAGCTTGCCATGATGCCACTGCCCTTGGCTGCTGTTGCTACTGCCTCCTTACTCATGAGTAATCTGGCCAAATTTACTCCCGAGTAAACCAGAAATCCAAAAACTTGTGTAGAACATTTACATAGGACAATAAGCATGTCCAGAGTGAACAGAAAGATAGCTCAAGTGTGAGATAACAAACAGTAGATTACACTGATGAACCCTTACCACTCCAAATTCTCTGATCTGGACAGGCCCATATTCATGTGCCACCAGGTCAGAACTGATTTACAGAGACTCTGATGGAGCTTTCCAGGTAAGTGCAATGTTTAAGGAATAGTTTTACAGTTCCATTCCCCACAGTGAGATTCAATGGATAAATGGGGTTTTTGAACACTAGTCTCCAGAATTCATGTCTATCACTCTATCTACTGGATACCATGTTGTTAATTACTCTATTGCATTTATAAGCAGAAGCCTTTTCTGGCCATCAATTTCACCGGTGGCAGAAAAATCTGATGCTGGCACATCAGTGTTCTGCTTCTAATAAACAATTGTCCAGGGCTACCACTCAACCTATAAGTTTGATAGCATGTAAATTAAACTAGATAAATAGGTACCACCATAAAAAGCGAGAAGGTAAACAGTGTTCTGTGTGCAGAAATGTATTTGGCCATGCAGGCCACATGGCCACGGACTTGCACAACACAGGCTCTTTGGCTTAGAAACATAGATGAGTGCTGCACCTAGAGTCAGGCATGACTAGCATGCTTTTGTGTCAAGGCCTTTCAGCTCAGAATCCAATTTGTTTATTAATACATGCATTAATGGTGAATCACACATAACAACTATATTCTGGAAAGCAAATTCTAGTGAACTTAGGTCACTTATTTCTTCCAACTTTGGATGAAACTTTATTCGGGATTGGTGGCCTAGAGGAAAAAGAGCCATGATATTCATATTTGATTTCCAAAAAACCCAAATATATTAACTAGGTCCTTTTCAAACTTCTCCAAGCACCAACAAGACTCTGCAGGTGTTCAGATTTATCCATTTATTAACATTTTACCTACTATGATAAAATACCCAGGATATTATATCTCATTTTCAGAATGTCCTTGGGGGAAAGTGGGGGCGAAATGCAGTTACATTATACTTGCAGCTAGTGTCACCTGCTGCAATAAAACACTTGCCAATAAAGCTAGATGAACCACGTTATGCATAGGAGTTTTAATATTTTAAAAAGATATACATTTATTCACATGCTGGCTTGTAGAACATTTTCCATATTAACTTCCAATTTCTAAGGCAAGTTGGCACTGAATTTAAGAATGCCCCTGCTGTTTATTAACACTGCTGCCTAATACTTTTTACATCAGTCCATCTTTGTGTGTGTGTGTGTGTGTGTGTGTGTGTGTGTGTGTGTGTATGATGTGCTGTCAAGCCTCATTCAGCTTATAAATGATAGAGTTTTCAATGTGAGATATTTGAAAAGTGGTTTACCAGCACCACATGACTCCTCAGTGAGTTTCCATGGACAAGTGGGGATTTAATCCCAGTTCTTTGAAAACCTAATCCAGCAATCTAGAAATGGGTACTACTCAGTATCACTTTGGGCACCACCTTTTAGAACATTGGTTCCCAACCTGGGGGTAGGGACCCCTTTTGGGGTTGAACAATCATTTCACAGGGGTCGCCATGAGCCAGTGAAGAAAAAGGCACAAACAGCTTGGGTCTGGAGGAGCCTTTAATACAGTTCCTCATGTTGCGGTGACCCCTTGCCCTGCTCAGAAGAGGCAACAAGCCGCCTTTGGCAGGCCACTGCCACAAGTGCCATAGAGAACTTCCCTCTACAGGCACCTTCAACCAATCACAGCCTCTGGTGCCATTGACTGTCATCCCCTCCAACCTATCAAGCTATAACTCGCTGTCCCCCCCCTTCCTCCCCCTCCTCTTCCAGACCCAAGCTGTTTGTGCCTTTTTCTTCACTGGCTCATGGCAACCCCTGTGAAATTGTTGTTCAACCCCCATAAGGGGTCCTGACCCCCAGGTTGGAAACCACTGCTATAGATCCTTTGTCAGTACAAATAATTTGAAGAGTCATTTACGCTCTAATTGTCAATAACATGTCTACTCATTGCACTAGAGATCCATAAGGCTACAATTATATTTCAAGCCTGTTCTTTATTTTCTGCATTGAAGAAACTCTGTATTTACTCCTGGTGCTACTCCAAACAATAGTTAGTTCCAAATGTATAGCCTTCTCAGCAACACAACCTTCTCTCTGACATGCCTTTAGTAAGCTGGGTTCTTTTCAAACACTGCATTTGAAAACACGAAAACTTCAAATATGGTGCTGTAAGAATGTTTTTAAACAAGAAGCATATACTCTTCCCTCAAAGGTGATTTGGAAAACTTCACTCAGACAATTTTTGAAAGTCACAACTTCAAACAATGTGATAGTTGAATCCAGACATGAAACTCGAGTTCAAAATAGTAATTAATAATTGTTGAACAAATAATAATGTTAGTTTCAATATGCGTCTCTTATCATATCTGATTTTTACTTGTATTTTAACATTCTATGAAATGGTTATGACTAGCATGTGAAGTTAACCATATGATATATATTTCAGGAGAGACAAATAATCTCAGAATACATGCTTAGCTTGAGAAATTCTATGTCAGACAGAATGGTTGCTTTAAGAAAGATAAAGCCACTTTCATTCATGCATTAACTGCATCTGAGGAAATGGCCTGAGCCATGCTGAGGAAAACTGGTGGCCAGCCAGTCTTTAAGGCGCCACACATTTCTTTGTATTTGCTGACACAGATAAAAAGATTATATAATACTAGTGGCAAATCTTCAGCACTCCAGATGCTTTGGACCACAATTCCCAGAATTCTGAGCCTAGATTGCCCATGACAAAGGACTGTGGGAGTTGTGGTCTAAAACATCTGGAGTGCCACCACTGTTATATAAAAACAGATGGGAAAAATCAGGTGTTTTCAGATACAAAACACAAGAGTTACAGATTGAAACAAGGACCAACATACAGAACATATATCAATTGCTGAGGAAAATAAACATCATGTTCCAGCAAGTATATTATATCAAAATCTACAATAATGCGAACGGTACTTCAGTGAAAGATGGTTAAATGCCTGTACTGCAGCTAAAACTATGCTCACGACCTGGGGTTCAATCCTAGGTAGCAGGCTCATGGTTGACTCAGTCTTCCATCCTTCCAAGGTCAGTAACATGAGTACCAAGCTTGTGGGGGGGGGGGGGGGGAAGACAATGTGTAGCCTGCATAATTAAAATGTAAACTGCCCAGAGAGTGTCCCAAGGTCAACTTGAAGTGCTATGGGGTGGTATATAAGCAGAACACTTTGCTTTGCTTTATCAATAGGCATATAATGAATCCAATAATTTCATTCTTTCAGGCAGAAGATCTACTTCCTTTGTTCTTAGCATTTTCCAATGCCTGTGGAGTTTGTGGATGTGATTAAGTTGTTGGAAAGGTGCATGTTCAACTGCACCGGAAAGAGCCACGTTGCAGGGAGCGATCTTACAGCAACCTTCCCCAGCCTAGCCCTAAAAAGTCTTAGCTCTAGAGAACAGATTGGTTAGAGTGCTTGAGTTCTCTGTATGTTGTGTGATCTCTGAGAAATAGATTTGAACCAGGCTGTGCCACAATCAGTCCAAAATGCAATCTATTTCACCATGTGATCACAATCTGTGTTATAATCTTCCTCTTTCCTTCCTGATTCTGTTACAAAGGACACACCTCCCTCTTCCTTCTCAGACTCTTGCTTGCCATATCATTGTTACACTACTGCAGCTGTAGCATTTATGCAGAACCTACATTATGCATGAACTACAGCAGCTGTCACATTCATGTATAAAGCACTTTTCTATTTGTCCAGGATGTTGTTAGGAAAACCTCTATGTGGTAAGGAGATAATTGATTGATTGATTGGAGATAATGACATGAAGAAGCGCAGCACTCTGGATGTTTGAGATAACGCTACATCCAATCATATAGCAGAAGAACCATGTGCTTCTTTAGACTCGCTCCCTTTGTTCTCTTAGCTTTGTTTCGTAGCGGTATCTAAAATAATTGCTCTTTTTTAGTGTTAATACAGCCATGACAAGATTTCCTGGGTTGTCCTATGGAAACCCTGTCAATAGTCCCTGGAGTCAAAATAATTGGGAAACCATCAGGAAGGAAGAAAACATTGAGCAAAACCCATTAAGGCCCCTGAGGCTAGAATTAGAGGTATAGAAGGGCAACAAAACACGCTCCATATGAGACAATGTTGTAATCCCCGGAGCACAGCAGAACCACAAGTTCAGATACAATATTAAGTACCTGAGAATTGGGCATGGAAATTGCCAGAGTTCTTGTGGGCCAAGGCCTACATGACTGACTGATTAGGGACATGCAGCAATCACCCCCTGAGCAAATTGTAAGCACTCCATAAGAAAGAACTTAGCATTTCTCTCTATCCACAGGGAATCCTACACAAGAAAATTTAAAAATACAGCGACATTATGAAGGCTGGTCTTTGCCAGAATGTTTAGTATTTGGCATACTCTCCTAAATGGTACCAGCTGTGTGGACTGATTATGCTCAGTGGTTTAGGTTTCTGGCTGCAGAACAAGAGATTAAGAGTTTGAACCTGCACTGTGCCTTCTTGAAAAGGTCTGGACTAGATGATCCAAAGGATCCTTCTAGCTCTGTAGCTCTAAGATGATGAGCATCATCACTTATTATTAAAGATAAAGATGCATCACTGGAGAGCAAGGTCCAGGTAATCCAAACAACAGTACTCCTATGATGGAGTCTGATTCAGACAGGTGGGACGGGCCTAGAGGCCATTTCACAAGAGGGAAGACCCTCCTGATGGAACTCTGCCTCAATCCACATGTTCCAGACCTTGGAATCCCTCTAAGACAATTTGGGTTACCTATTATTTACTTTTCATTTGCTCAGCTTGTTTACTCACTCTGACTCTGCTCTGGTCATCTTTCATTTATTTACTCTTGGTTACTGGACTAATTCCGCTTACTTTTCATTTCCCTTCATCTATTCCTGTCTACTTCTCATTAACTCACCTCTCATCTGTAAACAGCAAGGACATGTGTTATTGTAATCAATAACTGTGCAAAGCATGCTCTGTCCACAAGGTGATTCCCATCCAACCAGCATATGCAACCTTTACCCCTGTAACCAATCACTGATGTTGTGCATACTCTGGGATGTAAATGATATGTAATAAAACGTGCCAATGGCAAGGGGCGTGATGGCTCCACTGGTCGGACAACTGGACTCAAGTCTTTCTTCTTCAGCATACTCCCATACTCCTAGTTACTCTGTACCAATATGAGACCATGAAGAAAGCAGATGGGAGGAAAGCAATTAACCTGAAATGAGGTGTTAAAAGAGAGCTTTAGGGATGTGCCATATGGACCAGCTGAAAAAGAAACCAATGCATCCTGGCCTAAACTCTGAGTAGAAAAACTGACTAAACTGAGTCATATCACATATCATGAGAATGCAAGCCTCGCTACTTGGTAAAGCAGAAGACTATGAAAAGAGGAAAATGTAATATGACATGGATTAATTCAAGATGGGAAGGCCTGACTTTTAATTTGGAAAACCTGAGCAGGGTTGTTAAGGATAGGAAGTCACACTCAACAGAAAAGTTTAATGACTTTAAACCGAAGCTAGCATACTCAGTCAGGGTTTTTGATAAAATGACCTAAACCCACAAATCACGTAGTGAAGCACAGCAATGAATAATCTTTTCACACCGTATGCCAATTTTTTTTTATAAGAAAACTTGGTATGGAACTCATTCTGGTGTTCCATATTCCTGGTGTTCCATATACACGCACGCACGCACGCACGCACGCATGCACGCACGCACGCACGCGCACACTCAAATTTCATTGATTGGGTTTCACTTCTAGGTCTAGGTTTACCTGTTCAGAGAAGGTGGATTAACAATTCTCAGTGGTTATTCTATATTTCCTATGCCTAACACATTCATCAGATGATTTATGTCTTTTTGTTTCCTTTGTTAGTTATCATCAAGACTGCAAACCTTGGCCGTAGGAGGAAATGGAAGGTCTATAACTGCCAGGAGAGAGGCATGGAAGACCCCTGGATGAACAAATCAGTGTCTATTATTTCTCTTTGTTATTATTAATCTTGGAATAAGGGGAGCACAAAATGCACATTAATTCTGGCACCCCAGAAATAACGACTGTTGCATAACTGATAAAGTGGTTTATGCACCACAAGCTGCTTCAGTGAAAAGAAATATTATTGATAGTACAATAGATAATCCAACATGAGCAGTTAATCTCTTCTGCAGAAGCTGATGTTCAATGATATCAAGAATCACAGACATATCCCCAAACAGCTGGAGATTACGGGTTCATTCTGAAGATACACAAAACAGGGTTGAATGAAGTATACGGGAAGAAAGCTAAAAATCCAAAGAAGTGTCTCTCTCAGGAGAGGTCCTTTTTACTGCCTTGCAAATTTCAAAATGTGTGTTTTGAAAGGATTGAAAGGTAGGGATGGGGGGGTCTGGAGTGCTCCCTATCACATGGCAGATCTCTGCATTTCAGATCTACTGCCCACCCTACAGCCTCCCACACTTTGCATAAACACACTTTTAAAATGATTGTATAGTGCTAGAAGAAGCCACTTAAGAGTTTGCTTGGGAAAGAGAATCCTAAGTTACATATCACCACAAAAAACAGGTGTAGTGTGCCTTATGGTTCAGGGAAACTCCTCAGAATGACAAAGCTGCTTGGATGAGTAGTGAAACATTTCAATCTCACAAGAAAAGAAGTCCAATTGTCCAGACTCAGCTTCCAGATAACCTCACCTGGATGACTGAGAATCTTCATGGAGAGGCCTCTGGGCTGTTCCAAGGTCAACAATACCCCATGAGTAAATCAGAAGGCTGTGTAGGTAAATCATTGGGGGGGCACTACTCAATAGTACAGCACACACACACATAGTATATTGAAGAGCCCTAGTCAATGGTGCTGAAGACAGGGGCAATCCATGTGTACTATAAAGCAGTGTTCCCCAACCCCCGGGCCGCGGACCGGTGCCGGTCCGTGGATGAATCGGCACCGGGCCGCCGCCGCGCCACCCCCCCACAATCGCCCCCCCCGCCGCCGCGACCCCCCGCAAGCGACCCCGCCCCCGCCCCCCCCGCCCCCCGCAATCATCCCCGCCGCCGCCGCCGCCGCCGCAATCGTCCCCATCCCCCTGCCGCCGCCGCGACCCCCCGCTGCCGCAATCCCCCCCGCAATCGCCCCCTGCCCCGCCGCCGCGACCCCCCGCCACCGCCGCAATCCCCCGCTATCGCCCCCGCCCCGCCCCCGCCGCCGCCGCGACCCCCCGCAATCGTCCCCGCCGCCGCCGCCGCCGTGAACCCTCCCGCCGCCGCAATCCCCCCGCAATCGCCCCCACCCCGCCGCCGCGACCCCCCGCAATCGTCCCCCCGCCGCCGCCGCTGCCGCCGCGACCCCCCAGCGCCGCAATCCCCCCGCAATCCCCCCCGCCCCACCCCGCCGCCGCAATCCCCCCCGCAATCGCCCCGTCCTGCCGCTGCCGCCACGACCCCCCGCAATTGCCCCCGTCCCGCCACCGCGCGGGCCGCAATCCCCCCCGCAATCGCCCCCGCCCCCGCCCCGCCAGAAAGAAAGAAAGAAAGTAAGGAGGGAGGGAGGGGGGGAAGAAAAGGGAAAGAAAGAAAGAAAGAAAGAAAGAAAGAAAGAAAGAAAGAAAGAAAGAAAGAAAGAAAGAAAGAAAGAAAGAAAGAAAGAAAGAAAGAGAAAGAAAGGAGGGAGGGAGGGGGGAAGAAAAGGGAAAGAAAGAAAGAAAGAAAGAAAGAAAGAAAGAAAGAAAGAAAGAAAGAAAGAAAGAAAAGAAAGAAAGAAAGAAAGGAGGGAGGGGGGAAGAAAAGAGAAAGAAAGAAAGAAAGAAAGAAAGAAAGAAAGAAAGAAAGAAAGAAAGAAAGAAAGAAAGAAAGAAAGAAAGAAAGGAAGGAAGGAAGAAAGGGGGAGAAGGAGGAAGGGAGAGAGAGAGAAAAAGAAAAAGAAAGGAGAAAGGAAGGAAGGAAGGAAGGAAGGGAGGAAGGGAGGAAGGAGAGGAAGAGGAAGGAACAAAGAAAGAAAGAAGGAGGGAGAAGGGAGGAAGAAAGTAAGTAAGTAAAGGAAGGAGGGAGGGAGGGAAAGAAAAAGAAAGGTAGAGAAGGAGTTAGGGAGAGAGGGGAAGAACGAAAGGAGGAGGAGGAAGGAAGAAAGGAAGAAAATGAGGAAGAAAGGAAGAAAAAGAAAGGGAGGTAGAGTAGGAGGGAAGGAAGGAAGGAAAGAGATGGAGGGAGAGGGAGAGAAATAAAGAAAAAAGAAAGAAGGGAGAGGGAGGGAGAGAAAGAAAGAAAGAAGGGAGAGAAAGAGGAAGGAAGGAAGGAAGGAAGGAAAGTGGGAGGAAAGAAAGAAAGAGGGAGGAAGGGAGAGTGGGAGGAAAGAAAGAAAAGAAAGAAGGGAGAGGGGGAGGGAGGGAGAAAGGAGAGGAGAAAGAAAGAAAGAAAGAAGAAAGAAAAAAAAAAAAGAAAGAAAGAAAGAAAAGAAAGAAAGAAAGAAAGAAAGAAAGAAAGAAAGAAAAGAAAGAAAGAAAGAAAGAAAGAAAGAAAGAAAGAAAGAAAGAAAGGAAGAAAGAAGGGAGGGAGGAAGGGAGGGAGGGAGAAAGAAAAGGGAAAGAAAGTAAGGAGGGAGGGAGGGAGGCCTCATGTCAAGGAAGGGCAAAGGGTCCCAAGACCTCACGGCGGCTGGGTAGCCCCTGGGGGAAAAATGCAAGGAAGTAAAAACAGTGTTTCCTTGCAGCGATGCCAAGGACTCATCGCACAACACTGGCTCTTCGGCTTGAGTATGGAGATTAGCACCGCCCCCTAGAGTGGGAAACGACTAGCACGCATGTGTGTCAGCGGCCGGGTGGGCATTTACATTTTTTATCTTATTAAATCAAAACAAGCGGGCCAGGAAAAAATTATCAAGCATTTACCGGTCCACGGTGATAAAAAGGTTGGGGAGCACTGCTATAAAGGGTGTGCTGACATGCTGCTGCTGGTGTTTGTTTTATCTGTTGTTGTTTAAGTTATAGGACGATTTAAAAAAAATCAAATCTAATGCACCACGCCTGACATCATGCAAAACAGGAACACTCATGCAACTGGTATGAAAGGAAAACCAAATGAGATTCAAAAGATGCTCCCTATGATCTCTAGATCATCTTTATTGGTTTTTTAATTCTATATTTTAATACTTTTTGAGTCCCTTTCTTAGGAGAAAGTTGGCCTATAAATAAATAGCTTTTGTTAGAGACTGCATCTTAGCGATTTAGTCACTTTGGATGAAGCAGAACCCTAAAGTAACTAGGTTTGCTTGGAAACATGGTTTGAACTGAACAACTCTCAAATGGAAAGTGCTTTCAGAGGAGTATTTTTACAAAATAAGACACATGTAGCTGGTACTTGGGGAGCAGGGCTCAGTCACAAAAATGAAGCATCTCCACTAAAACAAAGCAGCATTTGCTATTTTAAAAAGGCTTAATAACAAGACTGGTGGTTATCATAAAATCTGAGTACCCAGGAATGTGTTACTGCTGTTGGGATTATGGTCAACTGTGAGACTCATAAAAGGAGGCAGAAGAAAATTTCTAAACTGCCTTCCTCTTTTGTAATAATATTCCAGTTTGTAATGAACTGAGCCAAGTGACTAAGAGACTGCATAAAACATTCATATGCTGTGTGATTCATTCACAAATAGATTGATTTCTATGACTCCATTGACTATTTCCTAAGTTTTCTATGAAGAATGGTTTTAATAAGAGGCACAAGGTCTGTGAATATAAAAACCAGAAAATAGCAAAGAAAGCAAAAAAAAAGTTCTTTGTGAACACAGGCAGAGTGTGAACAAACTGCTACTATGGCACAGCCATTCAGAATGCAGTCCCTGTGCAGATTGCTTATGAGCGCAAACATGAGTGATCTATAATATTTATTAACCATATGCATGGTGAGCCTTCATGCTTCATGGGAACATTCTAGTGATTAGAGATGATAAGGCCTAATGAGGCATGCCCTACTCTTCAGCAAAAAAATGGAAGAAGGAATGCAATAAACGGAATATCTGGCAATGGTGTCTCCACACCCACCCACTCCACATTTGAGTATTGATATTTATTAACACAATAATTCCATTTATCCTTATAAACGTTAGGTTAGAGCACAATGGAGAGATGTGTGAATATTACAATATCTGTAATGCAGAGATATATGAACATGTTGCAATACTGTAGTTTGTGTGTCCACTTCTTGTCAAGATCACCACCACTGCTGCTGTCTCATTACTGCTGGCTGGTTATTATTGATACTGCTACTCTTCAGCATTGGTTAGGCCTCCTCTAGAGAACTGTGTCCAGTTTTGGACACCACACTTAATGCCAATGCCGGTTAGAATAGTTTTTTTTTTTGCTTTATTTTGTTGTCCGATCTTATTGTGTTGTTTCTATTTATTATCATTGTAAGCCGCCCAGAGTTCCCACGGGAAGATGGGCGGGGTATAAATGTAATTAACAACAACAACAACAACAACAACAACAACAACAACAACAACAACAACAACAACAACAACAACAACAACAACAACAACAAACTGGAGCAAGTGCACAGGAGGCAGCAAGGATGATAAAGGGACTGGAAACGAAGCCGTATGAGGAAAGACTGAAATAACTGGACATCTTTAGCCTTGAGAAAAGAAGCCTTTGGGGAATTGGATGATGGCAATTTTCAATTACTTGAAAGTCATACAGAAAAAGGGCAGGATTAATCATCCCAGTGAGCATTGCACATAATAATGGGCTCAAGTTACAGGAAACCAATTTTGATTGACTATCGGAAAAAACATCTGAACTGTTAGAGTGGTACGACAATGAGACCAATGACCTTGGGAAGTGCTGAGAGTTCATTGGCTAACATCTATTAGAGCTGTTCTGCTTTAGATTCCAGCATTAAGTAGGGGGTTGAACTTGCTGCCATTATAGGACCCTTCTAACTCAGTTATTTTATGATTCTATACTTCTGCAAATACTATGATTGTGTGCCAATTAAAGTATAAGATACCAGGCCCCTTCTTAGAAGGAGTTCTAACCCATACATAAATACAAGGGAAATATTAAAGGAAAAGTTTCATTCTGGTGTAGGTTGGTCAACTCTTGAGCACAGTTTGCAGAAAGTGAGCAATTCGGGCCCTCTAGCAGTTTTTGGCATGTAGGGCTGCTTATCAAACTGTCAGCCCTGGCTATATTTGCTAAGGCCAATGGGTGTGGTAAAAACATCTGCAAGACCACATATGTCATTCACAATTCTATGGCAACTTGGACTATATTACCCCAGGAGTTAGCAGGATGGGGATCAAGTGTTTTAATGTTGCACTTCACTAAATCACTCTACATAGGAACTAGCAAAATGACTACTCAAAGGTCATAGAGTCATAGAATAATGGAGCTTGAAGGGGACTATTAAACCATTGATTTCAACTTGCTGCTCAATGCAAGAATTCAAATCAAAGTATATCTTACAGATGACTGTCTAATTTTATGCTGAATGCCTCTAATGTTGAAGTACTCACCCTCTCCTGAGGTAATTGGTTCCATTGCCACATTGCTCTAACAACTTGGAAAAATTTTCCTGATATTCGAAGGAAATATGACTTCTTGTAAATCCATTATTACATGCAATGCATGCTTGAATGACTGAATGACAGAGAACAGCTACTTTCCTTTTGAATATTTGACAAATGCTATCCTATATCCACTCAGTCTTCTTTTCCCAAGACTAAACATGCCCAGTTCTTTTACTCTTTCCTCCTAGAGCTTGAAGCTTAATACCTTCCATATGCGCTGTCTTAGGCGAATATTCAACATTACCTGGCATGACAAAGTTCCAAATAGCATAGTCCTGAATCGAGCCGGAATCCCTAGCATGTACACTTTATTGAAACAGCGACGCCTACGCTGGCTTGGACACGTTGTGAGAATGGATGACGGCCGGATCCCAAAAGATCTTCTATACGGAGAACTAGTGCAGGGAAAGCGCCCCAGAGGGAGATCAGAGCTGCGGTATAAGGATATCTGTAAGAGGGACCTATAGGCCTTGGGAATGGACCTCAACAGATGGGAAACCCTGACCTCCGATTGCACTGTCTGGAGGCAAGAGATACAGCATGGTCTACATAAATTCGAAGAGGCATTTGTCCAACAGGCAGAGGAAAAGAGGCAGGCACAGAAAGAACGAAATCGAGGACCGGGCAAGAAACAGAATACATCTGTCCCCAGTGCGGTAGAGACTGTCATTCCCGAATTGGTCTATTTAGTCACACTAGGTGTTGTTCTTAGGATCTCTACTCCAGGCGTGATACCATAGTCTTTCAAGACTGAAGGATGCCAATGAATGATAATCCTTGTTGTCCTCTTCCAGTTTGCCAACATTTTTATTAGAGTGTGGAGTCCAGATCTGGACACTGTAGTCAACGGCTTGGGACCTAGATACCTGAAGGACCGCCTCCTTCCATATGAACCTACCCGGCAATTAAGATCTAGCCAGGGGGCCCTCTTGAAAGAGCCATCCCTCAAGGAGGTGAGAGGGATGGCTTGTAGACATAGGGCCTTCTCGGCAGCTGCCCCCAAGTTATGGAATGCCCTCCCAAGTGAGATCCGCCTGGCGCCAACATTGATGACATTTCGGCGCCAGGTAAAAACCTTCCTGTTCCAGAAGTTTTTTAATTGATACAACATAGACTGGGGTCCTTTGATGGCAATTTTAGTGATGATTTTAGTATAAGGTTTTGCTGTTGTTTTAATTATTTATTGATATTTGATGTCTTAACTGTTTTAATTCCTTGTTGTAAGCCGCCCAGAGACCTTTGGGTAGTGGGCGGCATATAAGCTGTAAAAATAAATAAATAAAATAAATAAGATGATGCCTAAACAGTGTCCAGATCTGGACTCCACACTCTAATAAAAATGTTGGCAAACTGGAAGAGCCATTTCACTTTAAAATGAACTGATTTTTTCTTTGTAAAATGGCTCCCCTGGGTCCTAGAGGCAACAAATTTGGTGCGAACCTTCAAGTTTGGAGAGATTTGGGGTTCAGAGAGCTGAGTTATTCAACTTCAAAGGGGGTGCCCCCAGAAAAACATTTAGATTTGCAATGTTATATGCTTGAAAATAGTGACCCCAGGCATGAATGAAAACACCAGTGTGAAAATTACAGTGGAGCTCCCTCAAGCAATCTCTTGAAGCACCTCCAATTTGGAGAGGTTTGGGGTACATGGAATGGAGTTATTGAGTTAAGCGGCTGGGGGGGGTAATTAACTGAAGGAGTGTGGATGAGGAGAAGCTGTCAATTAACCCTTAAATTGGTAAAGCAGTCCAAAGACACTCTTTCCATTAAGCATAAGCACCCCCACCTCCATTGGAGCTTAATATCTCTGCCCTCAGAAACCCTAACTTTTTCAAATTTCAAGAGATCACCTAAAATTGCTTTATGGAGGCCAATGTTGTGAAACCGAATACTATGTCAGGATTGTTTGCTTATTGCCTGATGAGTTCATTCTTTATTTCACCTCCTTCTAGATGACTTTCCCAGAAACAAGCAAAAGCATTGCATCTGAAATAAGAAAGGGATGAGATCCTGGTTGGACATTTGCAGAGAAGTTAGAAAATGCATTAACAGTTCTCTTAAAATTCCCCAGCTGACTCAACCTAAAACAGTAATGTTTCACCGCCTCTTTTATAAAGTAAATACCACTGCCCAGTGAATGATTTCAATGGCATTTTGTGACCTTTTCCAGACTTAAAGTAAATATTTTCTGTTGGAGGTATCAGCAGTTTTAGTAGGAAGGATATAGTAGAGTTACAAACCTAAAGGTTTTGAAGATCCATATCACACTTTTGGCATCAGACTATGATTGATTTGTAGCCCTCCTTACTCTAACATGGGTGTAGCAAGCTACTGTGTTGTTTGAAGTAGGGAAAGGAGAAGCTGTTTAAATTGGTTTTATTTATTTATTTATTTATTTATTTATTTATTTATTTATTACATTTATATACCGCCCTATCTTCCGAAGCGGAACTCAGGGCGGTGTACACTTAAAAACAAGAAGTTTTGTTATGTGATTCACCAAATCCTCAAAAAGTTACTTTTCAGAATGAAAACTCTTGGATTTTCATTATCACGCTCAGTTCCTCCAATTACTGTTTGTTCCAGCAGTGAGAAAATATACCAAGCTTTCCATTTTCTTTTCATTTAGTGTATGTGTACATTTTTTTTAAAAAAAGAATATTGTTGCAAAAGAAACTGTTAAAGGGCCCCTACCATGGATCCAGGATAGTAGCACATTATCTTGTTCAGATTTCACAATGGTATTCATTTCCTCTTATGCGCATTGTTAGATCAGACATTGGTGGGGGAGGGGCAGTCTATCTAAGTCTTACACTATTCCAGTTGAGTCCATTTGACATCTAGATCTAGTGCCAATTGGTGATAGTGACCGGAAGTGTGTGTGTGTGTGTGTGTGTGTGTGTGTGTGTGTGTGTGTGTGTGTGTGTGTGTGTGTGTGTGTGTGTGTTTAATCAACTTAGGTTGGAATGCTGTCTCCCCAGGAATGGACCTTTCTTCTCTTGTCCTTGCTCTGGTAATCAGGTCTGGGTTACTCCCATGTACTCATCTGGCGATGTTTAGAAAATTCATCAGGGGCATATGTACTAATAGGTGCCAGACCAGAGGAGGGAAACTATCCTTTTAAGTACAACACAGACCATATCTGGAAGTTAAGTCATGGCAACTGGACTTCTTTTTCATGAGAGATAGAAATGTTTCACTGCTCATCCAAACAGCTTCATTTCTGTCTCTCAAGAAAAAGAAGTCCAGTTGCATAACTCAACTTCTAGATGAACTCACCTGGATGACTGAGAATCTTCACAGACATAACACAGACTATAGATTGTAGAATACTGGAGCTGGAAGGGTCTATAGATGTCATCCAGTTCAGCTTCCTGCCAATGCATGAAGTCCATACCTACATTCCTCTAAAGTGAGCATGCAAGGTATTTGAAAGAAAGAAAGAATGAAAAACCCCTACAGCACCTCCGGTGTTGGAGAATCAAGTCCTCTGAGAAGCAGTCCATTGCATTTCTGAAGAACTGTTTGCAAGTTCTTCTTGATGTTGAGTTGAAATCTCCTTTCCTAACTTCAGCTCATACTTTCTGGTCTTAGGTTCCAAATCCTTGCAGCATTTAGGTTCTAAATCCTTTACTCATCTTAGTCAACCTGGTGAACTTCCAGCTTCTTGATCTTCTTCTTAAACTGTGGTGGTCAGAACTGGAGAAAATATTCCTGGAAAAGTCTCAGCAATGTTTGTTTGTTTGTTTATTATATTTTAAACCTGCTTTCTCTTTTAAAAGGACCCGAGGCAGATTATATCACTAAAAATACAATATTAAATGCTAAAGACAGTATCCAGGATATTCTTCTGATTTCTAATATAAAATCATTTCTGCTGGCTCTTTGTCTTGAATTCTATCTTGATTCTGTTTCTGACTTGCCTCAGCCAGCTTAAGCTCTCCATCTTAGGGAACCTTCTTGAAAGATAAACTTCCTCACTCTAAACTTTGTGGTGCAAAAGAATCTTTCTTTATTTGCATCACAGCCTTGTGCAATCTAAATTTGTGTGATTGTATATGAAAGTGTAGAAGGAGCCTTCTTGAAAGGCGGAGAAGCTTGTCAAGCACACTCAGGTGTCCCCAGGTAACAATGTGCAGCTGGACAATCCTTCACTTCTAGAACAGTTGCACTGTGCAAAAGAAGGTCAACAGGGGATTGGCAGACAAAAGCTTAACAATCCGAGCAAGAAAACAATGAGAACACTGAGAAAATGCCCAAAAAGAGGAGAAGAAAAAGATATGCTTTCCTTTTAAGTGCCTTTTAAAAACTCATTAAAAGATAAAGGCTATAGTAAATCCTGCACATTTTCTGAAGCTTGCCATAACAAAGTGAACAATTTGTATTATCTTCGGCAAAGAACATCAAAACCCAGGAGCGGAGACTTTAGTTTTTGTTGCTTCAGACGTCAACAGGTGTCTTTTCAAGTCTTGCTGTAGCGTATGTATTAAGCTTTACTTGGTATAGTGCTTTTTAATTCCCCCCCCTCCTCCCTCCTGTCTCTCTGCCAGGGTGGAATGCCATTTTTGAAGCTAATTTTGTTCCAGAATAAACACTTCATTAGCACTTCACATATAATGTTCAAGAAAGCAATGCACTCTGTCAGCTTGGAGTCACCACAGCTTGAAATCCCCACCATACCAGACACTTAAAACAACAAACAGCATAAGCTGATAAGAGCTGATCAACAACTAGAGGAATGCATTCCCTTCAGGTCTATACAAGGAAAGCTGTTTTGATGGCAAAGCTGGAGATGTTCAGAAGCCTCTGAAGTTAAGCAGATTGATAAGAGACTAGAATTAGCTTTGTAGGCAATATTGCAGTTTTATAATATCAAAAAGGAACTATTTTTGATTTTTTTAAAAATCCTCGTCTTCTGGAGATATGACCGGCAAGACAGCTATTATTGTTTAATTGAATGGGAACACCCACCATCCTTTTTAACCAAACAAGTGGTTTTGATATGTCTAAATTATAACTTTTGTCATGGAATGATCATGGAATGGGATTTTTAAAACTTGCCAGGTGATATGATGCTCTCTTGATTGTGCTGATGATCATTTAAGATGATGAAATATTGTTGTTCTAATATACTTGTCTTAAGGCTGTGCATTAGAAACTGTAATTGGTCCATGTGTGAATACATCCGATACACCATTTTAGAGGTGCTCCTACCTACTTTGTGTCCACTGTGGGTTGAGGTATGGGAATCTTGAAGGACTCCCATAAAAGGCTAGATATCCATTCTCCCCACAATCTTTGAGTGCTCTAGAGAACCAAAGGAGGGCAAAAAGGTCCCTCTGAGATCTCCCTGTAGCTCAAAGGCCACACTTTTTCATTCCCATGTGAGGACGATTAATGCACAAGGACCATCCATCACCAGATATCTGTAGTTATGGTAGAACAATTGGTTTTATGCCATAATTCTTATACTTTTTTCAAGAACAAGGTTATCTTTTCATAGGTAAAAAACAGAACACAGTTTTTATTCATACACCAATGTGAAGTTTACTCTCCATGGGCGTTTATACACGACCCCTAAGCTGCGCTGCAAATGGCTCCCAGCTCCAGAGCTTAGAAATGTTTCCCCACCAGCTCCGGAGTTTAGAGAAAATTAAGTGCGACCATGCCCCCATAAGCACGACCCAGCGCACCTTTCATGTACTTGCTCTCAGCAGATGAAAATTCCTTGATGCGGATAAGAGTGCCGGGCTCTCCTCACTTGTCTGTTGTTTTTTTTGCCTCCCGCCCCTTTAAGAGCCCCTTGAGAGGGAACCAGGAAGTAACGGGGCTCGTGGCAACTTCGACCGGCACCGGCAGGTTAGTAAAGGCTTCTTTTGTCCTTTTTTTCCTCCCTCCCCTCACGCCGACAGGAGCAGGAAGTGCTGAGGGGTGGGGACGCAGGAACAGAAACGAACCCCCAAGATCTCTGGTCTGAATTTAAGGGACCAGCGGATCTTAGGGGTCGTGTGAAAAGGCCCCATATTGCAGTATAAACTCCAAGATAGCCCTTCAATGGATATTATCATCCTATCACTTGTTCTTTTATGCCATTCTTCATATACTTTAATTTTCAGCTGAAGGAGTACAAGAAGGAAAGCTAATATTTAGAAGTAGTGAACTGAAAGCTTCAGGCACAATATTCATATGGGCTATTATGTTAATCAGGATGAGGGATGCTACAAATCCATTATTCTCTAGTGGAACTTTCCAGCTGGAGTCTCTTTTAGGAGCAATCTCAACTTTGATGACTCATTGAAACCTAAGGTCACCAAATAGACATCTTCCAGGATAGTTGTCATGTGTCATTCATAGATCTGAAAGATCACAAGGGAATGGAAGGCTAAAAGGTCACAGAAAAGTGAGCAAGTTTAAATGACAGCTACACACAGAAGACTTTTTGTGATCTGCAAGAGAGAAGACAGAATGATAGATGACAAATTGTAAATTCCTCTAAGCCACTGTGACAATTTGAATCCCCCTATCATTATTTTTAAGAAACCATTATGATGGAGAATGGTTCATGTTGGCCCTCAGCCCAGAAAAGTATGTATCTGAAATTATCTTGAAGACTTGGACTCAAGGCAATCTCACATGTTACAAAGGAGCAGAGACAGTCCTTTTATGTTCATAAACAATACTCAAAGGGGGATCACATGTATCTGTTTCTGGCAAGGGCACCATCTAGTGACCTCAGGGATATCTGAGAGAAATTAAACTATTAGGCCATTTCCAAGGTCTTGCTAAAGAAGGAAAATTAAGGTAATCACTTGTAAGGAAGCCTTTCTGCTCATCATTTATCATGTAATATTTCTTCTCCCCCTCATTGACTCTAGTCTACATTGCTGGTCTATGTGATTCTTCCATTGCTAGTTCTGGAGAACCTTTATTTGACATGCTTCCTATCTGGTCCCTGCTCATGTTAGCAAATACTAGAATTGGTACTCTAGTGGTGAAATGTATGAGTTCTCTCCTTTGATAGTGATTAAATTTGTATTCAATGATGGCCAATACATTTTATATCCTTGTCAGTTTACTTTGGTACCTTCTATTGTGATGCAAGGGGTTCAATGTGGCGCTCTGTGGATGGATGCAGGTGAGGGTAACTACTGTTTAGCTGAAGCAGCAAAATTGTTTGACTGATTGGCCTGATATGACTACGTAATGCAAGCAGATTCCGGTCAACACATATACCAACTGAAAATAATAAGCAAGTATTATGTCAATGGCTGAATATACAATAACACAACAACACAAATACAGAATAACAACATAATGTTGAATGAAATGAGAGGCAAGACAAAATAGATCACAATTCAACATAAAAGAAAAATGAGACTCTTGTCTAGACATGGGCACGACTTGGCGAAATTGTCGTTTCCATTTTCGGATATCGTTTCCGTTACGTAACGGAAATGGTAACAACAATTAAGCTGTCAGAACTCGAACTCGAACCGAAAAAAGAAAAATTGGGTCTGATTTGCCGTTGTTGTTCCTGGCATCGCGCGGCAATCGCGCGATGCCAAGCGGCACAGAAAAAAAGTTTTAAAAATAAAAAGAAACCCCGATTCCTGGCCAAAAAAGCAGGCGAAAATATGCCTGCCTGAGGGCACCTACCAGAGGGGTGGTTTCTGGGGGGGGGTCCCCAGCCTTCCCCCCCTCCTGTCCTGGGCTGCTGGTACCGGGCTGGGAGGGGGCATCCTCAGCATCTCGATTTGCCATGCGGTGCGGGGGGATTTATTTATTTATTTATTTATTTATTTTAGCTTTTGTATACCGCCCTATTCCCACAATGGGGACTCAGGGCGGTTAACAACATAGAGATAAAAACAGATAAAATCAGGCACAGACAATAAATAACAAATTTGCTAAAACAATTAAATCCAAGATTAAAAAGGCGGGGAGGAGGGAAAAAAAAAAAAAAGGGCAGAGTCCCTAACCCTCGCCATAGGCCTCTCGGAAGAGCATGGTCTTAAGGCTCTTCTTAAACGCCGCCAGCGAGGGGGCCAACCGTAGTTCACCTGGGAGTTTGTTCCAAATTGCCGGTGCCACCACCGAGAATGCCTGACTGCGAGTACGCGCTTTTCGGGCTTCCCTCGGGGGACCGTCCGCAGGGAAAGGGCCACCGAGGCACGGGTGGGTCGGGCCAGGTCTAATTGTCTGGGAAGACGCTCCGCCAAATAAGCCGGGGCCAAGCCATGGCGTCCGCAATATTTTTTTTGAAATCGTGGTCCAAAAAACCACCAAAGCACCACAGAAACATGCGAAAATTAGCTATTTTAAATGCTTAAATTTTTACAGTAGCAGCAGTGGGTTTTTTATAGCAGAAAAAGGTCGCACTGATTTTATTTTATTTTATTTTTATTTTTATTTTTTTACACCTGCGCAATGATGGGCTGGCCATGGGATGGGACCATGCAATTTTTTGGACCCATTCTACCAATCGCATGGCAAGGTTTTGACTGACACTTCTGGATGTGCAAGAGGGCATAAAAAGGCGAGGCACTCCCAGAAGAGTCGCAGTCCGGGCTTGGATGTGTGTGGGAGAGGGCTGTGTGTAGCTGGCTGCTGTGCTTGACTAGTTTCGATTTCGCAGAGCCTTTAGATTTCAGTTAGGCAGGCAGGGAGGGAATTGATTCAATTGAATTTTTAGGAAATAATAATAATTCCTTTCATTCTCTGTCTGCTGTGGGGAATAGCAACGCAGTTTATTCTTTTTTATTCTCCTGCAGTTTGTTAGGATTTCTTTTCTGATAGTGCTTCAAAGGGGGGGAGGTTTGAGTGGGAGGGGAGGTGTGGATTTGTTTTAAAATTTTCATTTGCTTGGTGGCAAGCCAAGGTCCTTTCATACCCTGCCTGCAGCTTTGCTGTGGGTGCACTGCCCACTTTGTTTGCAAAAATTGCAATTGCTTTATTCGATGCAGTCTTGTGCAGCAAGTGAGTTTAAAGTGTTTTCCGCCTGGTCTAGGTCATTGCGGGACCTGTGCCCGCCGCCCGCGCGCCCGCCCCTCCCCCCTGCCACTGCCGCCGCCCGCCCATGCCCCCCTGCCACCCCGCCCACCGCGCAAAAACACCTAGCGCTGCTGGGACGTCAAATTGCGCGAAATCGCGGTGGCGGTAACGACAAACGACAAACGACACGACGAAATGACAATTTTTTAAAAAAATTCGTGAAAAACGGAAATGACCCAAAACCCGTCCCGAAAAACGACAACTTGAAAAAAAAAATTCTGGTCGTGCCCATCTCTACTCTTGTCCATTAGTTTACACATTTTGTCAGGCAGCCACACCTCTCACGAGGGGATGCTTCTCCTGACTCTCACTTTGGTCTCCTTTCTCTGTCCCTTCCTCATCTCTCACCCGAATAAATAAATATTTCCATTTAATCTTCTTTCAAGTCTCTCATCTGCTTATATATCATACTATTCATTTGAGCGTGGGTGGGACAGGCAAACCATATGGAGAATTCCCAGGCCTTTGATGTCAGTGTCTTTACCATTCCAGCACTTCCCCCATTGAGAAACTTCAGGAGGTTCCACAGTGGCAGGTTAAAACAAGCCAGGTGGCAAAGCTCAAATCTCAGTGTCAGTATCAACACCAGCAATCTCCTGGAACTCTCTAGCCAACGGTTTTATGTAATTCCAAGATAGTGAGGTGGGACAAGTCAATTATATCATGTCCAGCTATTTGACCTCAAGACTGTACCACAACACACTTTATGTATCTTCTTCACACCCAAATGGTAGACTGTAAATAAGAAAAGAAGGGGGGTGAATCATAGTTACATGACTACTGAGAGTTGCTGTGTTGAATGGAATCCAGATTTTTTTTTAAAAAAAACTTTTTTTAAATCTAACATAAACCTATAAGAAGGGCTTTAGGTTACCTTCTACTTTGTAATTTTAAACATAGATTCTTTCTGGGAACAAAGAAGATCTGTGCTTTTTGCATTAAAAGAGATTTCCACCAGCCACCTTGCCACTCACTCTCATATCTAATTCAGGATTAGATATATGATTTCTTTTTTTTAAAAGTTTAATATCCAGAGTTATCTTCCTTTCTATTTTCTTTTACTCAAAAGATAATACATTTTCAAGGACCTTGAATTTTAAGCAATTCTTTGTGTAGGAGAGAGTTACATTTAGCATTATAAATCCTTGCTAATCTTTATTCGTATGCTGGGTTTTTCAGTATTGGTGAGTTATAGGTTCCCCCCCCACAGTTGTTTGTTTGGCAAATTGATTATAACTTTGAAACCCTTCAACAAACACAAAGTAGGTAAAAGAATTATGAGGTGGTTTAAGAGTATTTTACTGCAATAAAGTAAGAGGGAAGCTTTTAGCTCAGCAGTTTATATATATTTCATTTTGATTATTTCAAATGCAGGCTTCATGCCAAATCAGAGAGATCTGGGTGGAAGAGTACAGCAGCAGGGGAAAGAGGCTTAAAAAGCAATGAAAGAACCCCTTGGACTCTCTTCCATATGTCCTGTGTACCTACTTGCACAGAACAGGTTCTCAAACTCCAATATGAATCATAATACCTCCTTAGTTGTTCGCATACATCACTTCAGCTCATCTGAAAATCCTCTTAATCTTTCCTGGGCTTATTTGCAACAAGTGAACGTAGCTAGTTCCACCTGGGTTAGAAATCCATTAATTCTACCCCTCACTCCAGCGTTAGCTCTCTTCCCCCCCCCACCCTTCGACTTCAACAGGCTTTTGATGGTAGTCCATTCCTACCGATGCATCTAACTCTTGCATAAATTGAACTCCCTACTTAGATTTTGGAGAATACTGTATTGATTTTACAACTTCATTCATCCAGTTACAGTTAGAAGACGAACATTTTCTGCCTATAGGGTTGATGTGTATTTTCTAACACATCATCATGGAAGCCAAATCTTTGAAATACACATTTTGTGTGCAACATTAAAAGAGTGGCTAGCTAGTTATTTAGCTATTTCAGTGAATTGTGTACCTGAAATCCAGAATTTGATGCCCATTTTACCCCCTGGAAGAAGAGCCAGCCCATGTAAGCTTGGGAAGCTGCACAGTCCAGATAAACCACTTCTAAATATCCGAGAAACTGGAGAAACTTGGGTTGTAGAATTTTCCGGAAAATCCAGGCATTTCTCAGTACCTGTGAATGGCTGGCTGGGAGAAGGATGGGAGTAGATTTTGCCCACAAAAGAAAAGAATTACCATTTGTACCATTTTCAAGGTACCTGCCACCATGCTAATTAGAAAATGACTTCAGCTGTATGAGAGAGGGAGGGGGAAAGAAGCTGTTCTTGCCTTCATAAACATTCAAGGAAACTTGAAACCTGATTGAAAGATCATCTCAAAAAGCCCCTTCTTTGAAGTTAATTTAGTTGGCTTAGTTATCTCTTAGGAGATGCTATGCTCAGTTGCTGCCCTGTTATGTAATACTGGGAAGGATACTCTTTGTGCATGTGCCAAGACACTGCAGAAGCTATTATAATGTTTAAGTACTACCGTAGGTAGTCTAGTAAGCTTTATTGTTTTCTGGATTGTTTTCTCAGTATTGCTTCAACCTTAAACTATTTATTTGCTCCAAAATACTTTCAGTGCCTTTTTGAAAGCTTTGGAAATTTTTGCCATTTTGTCTTTTTCACGATCACCACCTCCTTTTTGTCTTCCACTGGCACCATCTTTAGAGATAGCAGACTGGCTTCCCTTTGGATGCACAAAGAACTTGAAGCTGTGAGTCCCAGGCCTCAACAGATTTTCAACGGACAAAAGGATGGGTGGGGTGGGGTGGGGTGGGTAGCCCAAAAGGAGAGAGGCAGGACTATCTTTGAATTAAGAGG
Source organism: Phrynocephalus guinanensis (assembly GCA_037367245.1). Lineage (NCBI taxonomy): Eukaryota > Metazoa > Chordata > Lepidosauria > Squamata > Agamidae > Phrynocephalus > Phrynocephalus guinanensis. The sequence goes on from CM074741.1 coordinate 22,020,768, forward strand.
CAGGGAAAGAACAGTTGGGTTGTGCTGGAGGGATTAATAGTCACCCCTAGTCATGGCCTAGAAATGTCCCTCCCAGCCACATCTTCTTCCAGCAGCATACAACTTGCTGGCTTATATTTCTTAGCAACAATGATGTTAGAACATAAGAACATAAGAAGAGTCATGCTGGATCAGGCCAAAGGCCCATCTAGTCCAGCTTCCTGTATCTCACAGTGGCCCCACCAGATGCGTTTGGGAGCGCATGAGACTAAATCTCTGTCTCCTGATACCACTCCCCTACATCTGGCCCTTGAAGTACCCTGGTTTTAAGCCTGGAGATTACACATCTCCATCATGGTTTGTAACCTGTGATGGACTTTTCCTCCAGGAATCTGTCCAATCCCCTTTTGAAGGTATCCAGGCCAGATGCCATCACCACATCCTGTGGTAGGGAGTTCCACAGACTAACAACGCGCTGGGTGAAAAAAAATATTTTCTTTTGTCTGTTCTTACTCTCCCAGCCTTCAATTTCAGTGTATGTCCCCTAGTTCTGGTTTTTTGTGAGAGGGAGAAGAGCGTTCCTCTATCCACTTTACTCATGCCCTGCATTATTTTGTACGTCACAATCATATCCCCCCTCAGGTGCCTTTTTTCCAGACTAAAGAGCCCCAAATGTTTTAGCCTTTCCTCATAAGGGAGGTGCCCCAGCTCAGTAATCATTTTAGTCGCTCTCTTCTGCACCTTTTCCAGTTCCACTATGTCTTTCTTGAGATGCGGTGACCAGAATTGTACACAATACTCCAGGTGCGGCCTTACTATTGTTTTGTATAATGGCATTATAATGTTGGCTGTTTTATTTTTAATCCCCTTTTTGATAATCCCTAACATGGAATTGGCCTTCTTCACCGCTGCCACACATTGGGGAGACACCTTCATGGAGCTGTCCACCAACACACCAAGATCTCTTTCCTGATCTGTCACAGATAACTGAGAGCCCATGAGTTGATAGATAAAATTTTGATTTTTTTGCCCCAATATGCATTACTTTACATTTGGCTACATTAAAACGCATTTGCCATTTCGTAGCCCATTCCCCCAGTTTGGAGAGATCATTCTGGAGCTCTTCACAATCTTCTCTGGTTTTTACCACACAGAAAAGTTTTGTGTCATCTGCAAACTTTGTGTCATCTGCAAACCTGCTTATCCATGTCTCCAGGTCATTTATGAACAGATTTAAAAGCACTGGTCCCAGGACAGATCCTTGGGGCACACTGCTTTTCACCTCTCTCCATTGTGAAAATTTCCCATTGACACCTACTCTTTGTTTCCTGGATCTCAACCAGTTCTCAATCCATAAGAGGACGTGCCCTCTTATCCCCTGACTGTGCAATGTTCTCAGCAGCCTTTGGTGAGGGACTGTGTCAAAAGCCTTTTGAAAATCCAGATAGACTATATCCACCGGTTCACCCAAATCTACATGCCTGTTGACCTTTTCAAAAAATTCTAAAAGATTTGTCAGACAAGACCTACCCTTGCAGAAGCCATGCTGATTTTCTCTCAGCAAGGTTTGTTCTTCTATGTGTTTTAAGATTTTCTCTTGGATGAGGCTTTCCACCATCTTCCCAGATGTAAGGCTAACTGGCCTGTAGTTTCCCAGGTCCCCCCTCCTTCCTGTTTTAAAAATTGGTGTGACATCTGCTATCCTCCAGTCCCACAGCACTGTGGCCGTTTTATAATTTATGTTATAATTTGCATGTACATTCCAGCTAGCCCCCATGAAGGTAAGGTTTATGTGGATTATCATGTTGTTCATGAGCTTTGGCCAAACCTGTTGCAGGAACATATTTTAAAGATGCTCTATAGCCAAACATCTGAAACTAGCTGTCTGAAATTTGGCATATCTACTCTTCTCTTTAGGCTCTATCTTGTTTTGCTGTCAAAATATGAACAAAATAAGTGGCCTGTGGACAGCCCAAGTAACTAAAATTTAGGAAAATTATCTAGAGGAAAGGAAAAGAGAGATGTTAAAATCTGCACCTCACCAACTCTGAAATTTACATCATTCTACTGCACATAGCTTACTTCTACTCAAACAGTCATTTCCTATCTGCACTATGATACAATTCTGTATTACAGTGATAAACACTTTGGCTGAAACTGTGTGTGTGCAGTTAAGTGCTTTCAAGTCTCATTGACTTCCATGGAATTTAACTGTACATGACTGTGCACAGGATTGCTGCCAAAATGTTTATCAAAAATGCATGCTTTGTTTTGGAAGTCTTGATCAGTACTGTAGCTTTGCACAGGCAATTGTGGTGCAGCTTTACCACTTTCTGAGTCACGGTTGACCACAAAATGAGCTCCAGTGGGCTGACTGTGTCTTTACTGTCATTTAAAATCAATTCATGATTTTGAATGATGCTTGCAATTAATGATGTTTTTGGCTGATGTATTTATTGGGGCAGTGGGGAGCAGAGAGAGAACTGATTTGCCACTTTCCTTAAGACTACACCAGGCATGTCCAAACTTCGGCCCTCCTGATGTTTTGGACCACAACTCCCAGAATACCAAGCCTGTATTTCCAATGGCAAAGGACTGTGAGAGTTGTGGTCCAAAACATTTGGAGGGCCGAAGTTTGGATATGCCTGGACTACACTGTTCTTCTCCCTTTCTCCCGGCTTGGTTTTGAAGAAGCATGGACTATACTGGCAATTCCCATCCAAAATTCCCCTGAAAAAGACAAGCCTCTCTCAAATTATGTCAGGAAATGTTAGAAATCATTTAAAAACATTTTAGAAATCTTTAGAAACTAAAACATAATCCTGTTGGATTTGGGAAAGGATGGCTGGACACACAGGGTGGTTGTTAGCAATTCTAGGTACCCAGAGAAGTTGTAATCTAGAAAAGAACAATGAACAGAGATGGCAGAGAAAATAACTGAAAAGGAAACATATAAGTATTACAGAATATATGTTTTGGATATGAGGCTTGGAGTTGAGTGGATGAACATGGAACAATTTTTTAAAAAAGGATTGGAGAGAACAGGCTACAAAAGGAAGCATAATAATATATATAGCAGTAGTCTGTGGGCTAGATGGGTGATGTAGAAATCTAATAAATGCATAAACAAATAAATATCAACTATAGACTGAGATTTGCAGTGTGATGTTGTGGATAGAGTCATGGACTAGGGCTATGGAGTACAGGGTTCGAATCCCTGCTTAGCCATAGAAATTCACCGGGGAAGTGAAACTTGCAAATCCACTCTTTAAACATGTCACATAATGTGGAAGCCTTATTAGGGTCATTATAAGTTAGTTAGGACTTGCAGCACACACACACACACACACACACACACACACACACACACACACACACACACACACACACACACACACACACACAAAATTAATTGTTGAACCACCTAAATTGTTAACCCCCTGTCCCCCAAAAACTTGGATGAAAGTTCTTCTATCTACAACCTGCATGACTTCTGTTCCTCATTGTTCCAGGTTCCCAGTCTTCTATTTGCACTAAATAGGGTGCCCAGAGCAATGGCATTTAATATCTATGCTAAGTCAGAATATTAGTTAGAGGTTTAATGTTCCTTTTTATATGCCTTATTTTATGATTTCCTGAATAAATGCTACTTTTTCTTAATATGTTTTTGCTCTTGGGTTAGTCTAAGGTCTTGTCATCTTCAAAACATTGCCATATCCTTGAAACAAACATTAGGGATAATAAAGGCGAAGGGGAAAATGCATATTTTGCCTGATATAATAAAAGGGAGACAGAAGTGAGGAAAAGATGGAGGTTGTGTGCCTGTTATGTGTGTGCATGAGAGAGACGTTGTGTGCAAGTGCATCTATTTGTGGAATCACTTTAGTCACACAAGTAATGCTCTCATAAACCCTTGTCTATTAAATATTTTATTCTTATGGAATTCCTTCAAATCAGTCTTTACAAAGAGGAAACATAGTAGCAATTATGATCAGAATTGGGCCCCAAGGCTGAATTGGCTTGTATATCCATGCTTGTGGACACATTGTTTTGGAATGGACCTGAAATGGGGCAGCAAGTGATTAAATTATGGGCAACTATGCCCTGATGAGGTGATCATGAAACCACGTTCATTCAAAATATTCAGGAATGGACATTCTTCCAGTTGTCCGGACAATTAACTAAACGGCAAGAGGTAAATTAGACAAGCAGTCCATATCTTAATGAATGGTATGCCCACCTTATGAGTGACAATTCACCATTTAATTGCATTGGGCTTTAATTTGGATCTGTTACCCTCTCTGGTTTAATTGTGCGCTAATAGTGGAGATTTCCAGCAGATGAAGTAATTTACTGAGTCAAAGGCTCTGGTTGAGGCCGTGATAATCTCTGTGGGATGCATGTACTGTGGAACCTCATCTGATAGTGGAATAATGTTATTTTTTCCATGTAGAACAACCTTGTTCTACATGGAGAAGGCTAGGAATGCAACAGATGAATTATACATGTGATGACCCAGAAACCAAAAGTCTATGCAACAAAGAAAAACAATCTTACATTTTATATTAAAAAAGGCACACTATCATTTAGTGAGAAGAAATCTGTGCTGTTAGGAATGAAAATCCTAATTTGGTTCATCATCCTGCAGGAAATGAGACATTTTTTCCTGAACATAAGACATTATAAGGTAGTAGGTTTTATGTTTTTTTTTTTTTGGGGGGGGGGGGTGAATCCCAGAAAAAAAATGGCCATTTTTTCAAAACGGGTGCTGTTTATTTCTGTAAAATCCCAAGTATTGGAACATATATATTCTGATGCCCTATAGTAAAAATAGTAGCATTGGATGGGTTTTTTGTATCTTTTCAATCAGTTCCCTATCCTATATGGTTACGTGTGCTGAACTTTCTGCATGACTATGCAGAATGACTTGTAGTGAGAAAAGGAATGAAAACTGGTATGTGTTTGTGAATGGAGGGTGGTGGTGGCTTCAGCTCTAAACCATTTGCCCTTATTTCTTCTGCCCTTTTTCCAAAGTTCAAAGAAGCACCACCTGTCAAATTCTGTTGAATGTTTTTCCCTTCACCTCCCATTCCATTTTTACAGGAGGCAGCAGCAAGGCACTTGTGATGGCAACCGTTCATTTTAGTTGGCTCATGATGTTACATACAGTAGGACACCTGTATCCACTGATTCATTATCCACAGATTCAGTTATCCACGGTTGGCAGAGGAAAAATAAATAAATAATTCAGAAGCCGCAAAGCATGCTACTGTCACAAAGAGCAGCTGTAAAGCAAGCTACTGTCATTAAACAGCAGCCATAAAGCAAGTTACTATCACAAAACAGCAGTTTTGGGGACATTTTGGCATTCTCTCTTATCCACGGTTTTCATTATCCACGGGAAGGCTTGGAACCAATCGCCAGCGGATACTGGGGTCCTACTGCACTCCTTTTTCTCTAGTGAGCCTCAACAATGTAGCTCTTTCCACACCATCCCTGTAAGGTACTGTAGGTCAGTGTGAGAAAGAACAAGAGAGAGATAAGAGGGAGGCAGAGGCAGAAGGTCATCTAGTAAATGTCGTGAGCTATCATGCATTTGCCTCTGGTTATCTCAAGTCCCAGGCCACTCTTAATTACTAAACCAGTGCTTCTAAACTCTGGCTCCCCCAATGTTCTTGGATTACAAGTCCCAGGAATCCTGGCCAGCACAGTTAGTAATAAAGACTTCTGGGAGTGTTAGCCCAAAGACACCTAGAGACCCAAGGTTGGGAACCATTGTCCTTTACCATGCTGCATCTCTGTTGGTGAGATAGCATGGCCTGTTGAATTGGTTAAGGCCTTTGTCGCATAGTTTGTTTTCTAGCATAACTATTTCAGTTCTTAAACTACACACACTAACCTCATTAAGAAAAATAAATGCAGCACACACAGCTATTAGCTGCTTTTGTTGTGCTCGCAGACACATCTGTGCTTCAGTGCTCTGCAGTTTTCATTGGTTTCTTCTGCATAATGTTCAGGTGTAAGGGAAAGTATTGCTTTTAACCCATGAAGCTCTAGATATCTTAAGCTGTTTCTCTCATGACTACCTCATTCTGTACAGTTTCATTGTGCTGCGATCTAACAAAATGATTGAGCTTTAGTAGGATTTGTTTTTCATTTTGAGAATTAGCTAAAGAGGGATGGAAGGGAGAGTGAAGAAATGCTATACTTTTTATTTATTTATTTATTTATTTATTTATTTATTTATTTATTTATTTATTTATTTCCTGTCCATCTGGCCAAATGGCCACTCTGGGCAGCTAAAAACATGCAACCCGAATCATTTACATTTAAATGCAAAACACAGAATCACAACAATATATAATTCTAAAAAAACTACACTGCCTAGTTAGGATAAATTATATTAAATTAAACATATAATTAAAACTGAGATTGCAGGTATGGATCTTTGGCTTGACATTAGAGATGGGCACGACTCAAAAAAATGGTGTTTCATTTGTCGTTTGGTCGTTTAGGGGTCCGTTTCGGTTCATTTTTGTTTTCATGACATTTTTTGCAAAAAAAAAATCGTTTTCGTTTTGCTAGGTAACGAAACGAAAAAAAATGAAAACAAAAACAAAAAATTGCTGTTTCGTTAGCATTCTTTTTAGTTCAATGCATCTGCTGCAACGAAAATGAAAAACACGGCAAATTTGGTTGTTTCGTTTTTGTTTTCATTTTGTTTTTTAAAAATTTTTCATTTCCTTTTCGTTGCGTAACGAAACGAAAAAATGAAAACAAAAACGAAAAATCGCTCGTTTCGTGCCCATCTCTACTTGACATTGCAATTACGACGGAGTTGGATCCGAAAAGGACTAATTAAAGAGCCTAGTTTTCAGTGTCCATTTAAAACCTTCCGTGGAGGGGGTAGGAAATGGGTATCCTACACTTTTTTGTGGAAACTGCTTATTGGTGTATGAAAAAAGGAGAGAAATCTCTCTCTCTCTCTCTCTCTCTCTCTCTCTCTCTTTCTCTCAAATATTTTTAATCCACCTTTTTGTATAAAAGGTCCAAGAAGGCAGCATACAAAGAAGCCACATTTAAAAGCTAAAAACTGTAAGTATACAAACATTTACAAAAAGAACTGAATAAGTATAATGGTAAAAACAGTAAATAAACCCACACTAAAACACACACATAATAGAATCAGAGCACAACAATCCATTTAAAAAAGCTTTATGCCCCAATGGAAACTTTTAAACCTCACTTCCTTCATGAAGAAATTTGGAAATGTTGGGAATTTCTGATTATATATTTGTTTCTTTATGGCCCATTTGGTTATATACAAACAAAAATGTAATAAACATAAATAAACTGATGAAACAAAACTGCACCCATGTCTGTGGGCTCGATCCACTGAATAGAGCACAAGGTTTGAGCAGTATTGTACATGCCTGCTTCCCTACTTTTTCTCAAACTCAGGTAGCACTCCCACAATGCTCTTCACTTTGTGACACTCCCTCTGGGGCCTCACTCATTCAAGGTGCCACCATTATCTTGGACACTTAATGAGAAGAATCAGGAGGGGGATGAAAATCAGCTGCAAAGAAGCCTGGAGAGGTAAACGTTCAAGAAGCCAAGCTCTGCAAGGAATGGTTGAATATTCCTACTGTATATTCAGCCTGGAAAAGAGGAGTTAGAGCCATCTATAGATATCCAAAAGGCTGTTAAGATGAAATGAGCTTATTTTCAGCTGCTCCAATGGATAGAACCCAAACCAGGGGGATTCAAATAGGAAGAAATATGAATCCAGCTGAATGTTAGAAGAAACTTTCAGACAATGACTAAAATCCAGGAGCAAGATGCAAGCAGAACAAGCTTGTTAAATCAGGGGAGATTTGGTGAGTGGGTTCCTGCATAAAATCCATTGCTTCAACAGGCCTATTCTACTTGCAACTGACCAACAGAGTTTACTCAGTAAGAGGTGTTTGATAATGGAACAAATTGCTCTGAAATATCCTGGGCTTTATTTTGTTGGAGGCTGTTAAACGGATGGCTGATCTATACTGACAATAAAAAACTGCTCTTGTATCAGGTGCTGCTTACAATGCAACACCTCAAATTTAGGCACATACACAAGGCACATGCATGCACAGACTAGTGTGCCGGGGAGGGAGTTTTATTGCTTCTTATCCATCAGAAGTATGTTTATTTTGAGGTGGTCATTCAAATCAATTCCATATATGTGAATGTCCCTGAGAGAAGAAAAACCTGTTCAACATCCTGCCCGACTGCCCCCTTGCCAGCCTGGTTTCTTACAGAGTTTCCAATTGTCACTTTGACCAGCTTGATCACCTGCTTTCCCCCTCATTTAACTGCCTGATCACCTGCATGGCTGATTGTACACCTGTCTGCCCAACTGCCTCCCCTGGCCTAATAGCTCACCTGTTCTCTCACCTCTCCACCAGCCCGATTACCTCCTACAGCCTGATCACTCTTTAGTCCGTTGGTTACAGGTTTTTTTTGTTTACTGTTATCTATGCAGTTGGTTATAAGAATATATACAGAAAACTAAAGAGGATACACAAATGTGTAATTTTAAGCGACTGTATGTGAATAAATGTTTTTCACACTTTCTTCTACAAGGGTCTCAGGGTGACCCCAGGGCTGGATGCGGACCCCCAAGGTCCTGAATCCAGCCCCTGGGACCAATTGCAACCCCCCACCTACCCCCTGTTTTGTGAGCAAGCCAGCCTCCACAGCTGCTTTTGGACTGTGATCCGGCCCCCAGCGGTGTCTGGGTAGTGGTGGACCGGCCTGCTGTTTGAAAACTTTGAGGACCCCTGCTCTAGACTTTCGCTTGCTGGGGGGGGCAATGTGTAGCCTGCACTCTGTAATTAAAATTGTAAACTGCCCAGAGACTACTTGTAGTAGTATGGGGCGGTATATAAGCAGAACACTTTGCTTTGCTTTTGCTAAAAAAAGAATTTTACTAGAAATTCAAAACTCTGCAACAGTTTCAGCCACTACTAGGGTGGGGGTGTGCAAGGAATGCCAATCAAATCTGCTGATAACAGATAGTTGGGTTGGATAGCTGAAACAAAGTTCAAAAAGGCTTGAGCACTGGGTTGAAAACAACAGAATGAAGTTGAGTAGGGATAAATAAGAACACAAGAACGGTCTTGCTGGCTAAAACCCATCCAGTCCAGCATTCTGTCTCACACAGTGGCTCACCATTTGTTTCAGGGTATTCCCAAGCAGATGTTTTCACCTGCTTATGATTTCCCACAAATGGCATTGATTGATATCCTGCTTATCTCTCCAACCTGGAGGTTGTCCTTAGGCAGCCATAACAACAGCCACTGATACCCTTGTTCTCCATGAACTTGTCTAATCCTTTCTTAAAGCTGTCATGGCTGACAGCAGCCACCACTTCTTCTGGCAGGGAGTTCCATAGACTAGTGATCCTCCGGGTGAAAAGGTACTTCTGCTTATACTTTCTCTTATTTGTTTGAGATCTACCACCTAGTTCTAGTGTTGTGCAATAGGGAAAAACACTTTTTCCGTATCTACTTTGTCCACACCGTGTATGATTTTATAAACTTCAGTCAAGTCACCTCTTAGGTGCCATCGTTCAAAAGTGAAGAGGCCCATTCATTGCAGCCTCAGATGGTAAGGAAGGTGTTCCAGTCCCCAAATCATTCTGGTTGCCCTCCTCTGCAGTACTTCAAAGCACTACACCTTGGAAAAGAAACCAAACACAGATACAAGATGCAGTATACCTGGGTTAGCAATAGCAATACTATGAGTGAGATGGATTTTGGGATTGTTGTAGATCACAAGCTGAATATGAGCCAACAGTATGGTGCGGCTTCAAAATAGGCAAATACTGTTTTTGGCAGCACTAATAGAAGTATGGTCTCCTGAAAGATACTGGTTCTGTAGTTCTCAACCTGTGGGTTCCCAGATGTTCCTGGACTGCAACTCCCAGAAGTTTTCATCACTAGCTGAGCTGGCCAGGATTTTTGGGAGTTGCAGTCCAGAAACATCTGGGGACCTACAGGTTGAGAACCACTGTTCTAGTTCCTCTCCATTCAGGATTGGTTAGGCCTCATCTTGAGTACTGGGTCCAGTTCTGGACACCACACTTCAGAACATTGACAAACTAGAATATATTTAGAGGAGGGCAACAAAGATAATTAGAGGGCTGGAAAACAAGTCCTATGAGGAAAGCCTGCAAGAACTGGACATGCTTAGTCTTGAGAAAAGAAGATTGAAGAGAAGTATGCTATAGCTTTTCAAACATTTGAAGGGCTGTCATATAGAGATGGGGCAGGAGCTATCCTCCATCATCCCAGGGCAAAGGACACAAAACAATGGGCTCAAGTTAAAAGAACCCAGCTTTTGGTTGAATATCATGAAAAACTTCCTAACTGTTCAAGCAACATGGCAATGGAATCAGTTAACTTAAGAGGTAGTGAGATTACTCCAACACTGGAGGCATCTGAGAAAAATGTAGACAATCACCTGACAGATATCCTTTGATTTGTATTCCTGCCTTGTGCAAGGGGTTGGACATGATGGCCCTGTAGGCCCTTCCAACTTCATAATTCTAGAATTCTACCACTGATTTTAGTGAAATTAGGGGAACTAGAGCGAGGATTGAGATAGAACATGTTGGGTTGGTGACTGGACTATATAGGGAACTTGCATATGTGAAGTGAGGTCTTTTGTCTTTTCAGTGTTGTTAGGATATCCAAAGTTTGAAAACAGGTGTAGAAGAGTTTATTTTCTGATTTTTTTAAAAGCCAGTTTTGATTTAAACCAAAGGAAATTCATACCCATTATTATATGCAAATACCATCAATTTGCAGTGCAAAAGCACGGACATGAAATGCTATAATCTCTATTGATTAAATCAGGCATTAATTAAAGCGGAATCCCACAGATATCCTACAGATAAATAGACAAGCATTTCTGCTCGAACAATTATTTTCAAAAGGCATTGACCCAAATTTGATCTAGAGCATATCTAGCAGTAGATGGAGATTAATGCCAGAGCATTACGTTCCCTCAAATTAGGTTTCCAGCATCATTAGAATATGATGAAGAGAATCAGCAGTGGAAGAACGACTTGATTATTTCTGAGAAAAGGAGTTGGTAATGTTTGGAGGTTTATGCTCTTCCCTCTCTCTTGTTCTCTTGTAAAGAATACATGAATTGCAGCAATTTGTTCCAAAAGGTTTTTTCTAGAATGGTAAATGGCATAGAAGTCCAGTGAAGAAGAAAAGGAAGCTGTCAAGCCCAAATGAACATTTCAGCTGGTTCATAGGAATGGCTCAATTGTATTAAGGGTTCCACTTCTATGAGATGGGTGTTACCTGCTACTGATGTCATTTTCTGTGTAATAACAGCAACAGTCTATGTTACCTCTCTGCTTTAGTGCATAATATTGATCTGAACTTCATTAGTTTCCATATATTTAGGCTGGAATATTTCAACCCCTAGAACGATGTTCTAATGCAAATCCTTCACTCGAACATAGGGCGTTTATACACGACCCCTAAACTCCGGGGCAAATGTCTCCTAGCTCCGGAGCTTTAAAAATGTTTACCCACCAGCTCCGGAGTTAACAGGAAATTAAGTGCTACCCTGCCCACTTTAGCGCGTCCCAGCGCAGCTTTCAGGTACCTGCTCTTTGGAGGTGAAAATTATTTGATCCGGTGTAACGATAGTGAGGGCGGGGCTCCCTTGCTTCTGTTTGTTGTTTTTTGGCTCCCGCCCCTTTAAGAGCTACTTTTACAGAGACGAGAGGCAGAACAAGGTGAGCGGCATGCTTTTCTTTCTCTTTTTCTCCCTCCCCTCATGCAGCCAGCAGCCAGGAAGTGCGGAGGGGGTGGGGACACAGGAAGAGCGATGAACCCCTAAGATCTCTGGTCCGAATTTAAGTGGCCAGCGGATCTTAGGGGTCGTGTAAAAAGGCCCATAGAGAGGCATATCAGCCTCCTGATATGAGGCTAACCTGGCCTGCTATGGAAGGGATTTCAAAGTCTTGGGGCAGCCACAGAGAAGGTCATATTCTGGGTACCCAGCAAATGCACCTGTGAGGATAGTGGGATTGAGAGAAAGCCCCACCACCACCACCACCACCCTTATCTTAACACTCAGGCAGGCTGATAAAGTCAACTATGGTTTTTGAGATAGCTCGGACCAAGCTGCTTAGGGCTTTAGAGGTGAGAGGTAGAATCCTATCAAACAAGCTTACAGTGTTCAGTTGCCTTTCAGCATAGGGCCTTTTCACACGACCCCTAAGATCCGCTGGTCCCTTAAATTCGGACCAGAGATCTTGGGGGTTCGTTTTTGTTCCTGCGAGCATCAGCTGAGGAGGGGGAGGCAAAAAAAGGACAAAAGAAGCCTTTACTAACCTGCCCGTGCTGGTCGAACTTCCCACGAGGCTTCCGTCTCAAGGAGCTCTTAAAGGGGCGGGAGGCAAAAAAAAAAACACAGACAAGCCAGGAGAGCCCGGCACTCTTATCCGCATCTAATTTTTTATCACCTCCAAAGAGAAGGTACAAGGAAAGTGCGCTGGGTCGCGCTAAAGTGGGCGGGGTCGCACTTAATTGTCTCCAAACTCCGGAGCTGGTGGGAAAACATTTCTAAGCTCCGGAGCTGGGAGCCATTTGCAGCGCAGCTTAGGGGTCGTGTATAAACGCCCATAGTTTGTTGTACCAAGAGAATGACTGAAATTCTTTGGCTTAGCATAGTACGTCTGTAACGGAACACAAAGTTGCCTCATGAATATATAATGTGGTAAGATGTGTAGCCAATCATACAGCTCATGGGCGGGGCTAGCATAAGGATAAAAACAAGTGTGCATGCTGGCGACAGTTGGATAGGGTCAGGATAGGGTTGGTTAGGGATTGGTTAGGGAATAAAGGAAGAGGGACCAGTTGTAGTCAAAAGGGGTCTTGAAATTGTAAGAAAACCATCATTAACTTAAATTTTTAAGGAGGAAACGCACCATGGCTTGATATTTCATGAATATATTTTGACTGCTGCAACAACAATAATCATATTTTTATGGTTTTGAAACTACAAAGACTTTATGTTAGACTTTATTAATGTAATACGAATGGTTAAGTATTTCTATGGTGGCAATGGTACTAACCAGGTCCGTTATAACGACACAACTAGAGGAGACCCATAAATCAGTGTAATTTATGGAAAAGTTGACTCACTGAATCCTTGCTGATTCAGTGGACCAACTCTAGTCTGATTTATTGCAATAAGCAACAGGATGTCAGCTGTTATGTTATGGTGACGGCTTCACTTCAGCACTTTCCAGCTTAAAATAAGATGGTTAAAATGGAACATTTCTCACAAACACTGCTTAATTTTGCAGAATGTTGATGCTCAACTATTTCGTTATTTCCCAGGTTTGTTATTCTCTGTGAACGCAACTAACATAGCATATAAACAACCTTTCCATTTTGTCTGTTTACTATTTTCACAGTTGATTCTGGGAAAGAAAACATCAACACAGTTCTCTTAACAATGTGTGAAAGTTTTTTATTTTATTTTATTTCTTTGTTTTTACCTCAATTTCTAGAATTCTCTAGCTAGGAAGAACCAAATCAGGCTTATCTAAGTGATCTGCATTTTTCTTCCCAAGCTATAATACTTCTGTCATCTTGAATCTACTGCCACTGATAATAATGCTTGCTTAATGAAATAAGCTTTATGAAATTATTACAAGTCACCCAGGAGCAACCATGATAGTACATAGCTCAACATCAATATCCTTCTAAAAAACGAACAAGAAGATTGAAATACACAGAACACCAAGTAAGGAGTCAGTAGACAGTAGAGGTACACATTTGTATCATTAAAAGGGGGGTGAAATTAATGGAGCCTAGTTGTTTCATTTGTTATTAATTAGTAAATGAATGCCAGGGAAACAAATGAGCTCAAAATGACATCTCTTCATTGGTTAGTGCTCTAATTTCTTTCTGTCTTTTTTTTTTAAAAAAACTATCGTGTCTGCTTAATATCTCTTGTGTTTTCTTCTAGCATCCAGAAAAGGTCATTTGGAGGTGACAGGCAACATGTGTATGGTGGAACTGAAGAGGAATGAGCACAAATAGAATGAGCCCATCTCTGTTCCATTCTTCAGCATGAAAGGTGGAAATGGGACAGTGCATGCTAGCATTGCGTCCAACATCAGTTCGTGTTCTTTCTCCAACTCTGACGTCTTCATGATCCACATGGAGGTCTGAAGGAGGATTATTTATGCATGCAACTTTGTGCTCCTTGTCACGAGGGGGGGATTCTAAGTAATTGAGAGAAAGATATGGAAAATAGCCCTTTACTCCTTCCTACTTGACCAAACAAAGCTAGGAGTGGAGCAAGCAGGGAAGTGGATATGGGAATGGTTGGGAATATACTGTACTTCCCATATTCACTCCCATATAGTTCAAACATACAAAACTGAAACATGGCTACTGCGTACTTTCCTATCGTCCCCTCCAGTGCTCAGTGTTCTGACAATCTGTGTCTCAATACACCATGACTGAACATTCTAGTCCTCAATGAGTCCAATCACCTGGAGCCAATCATTATACATTTCTTAGTAGACAAAAAAAATCATCTCCTGGAAATGAAAGGCACCACTGTGACTAATGTGAAATTATCTCAAGGACTGTCTCCCTGTATGTGCCTGCTCAGACATTAATATTATCAGGGGAGGCCTGTCTCTTGGTACTATCCCCTTCACAGGTTCATTTAGTGGGGACATGGGAAATGACTTTCTCAGTTGCTGCTCCCAGACTCTGGAACTCCCTCCCACAGGAGGACAGGATAGCCTCATCTTTGCTGTCCTTCCACAAACTTATATAGACTTTCTCATCAGGTAGGCTGTTCTTTAGTACATGGCTGTCAGAGGGGGCTTTTAAATGAATTATTGTGCCTTGTTGCTTTCAAAGTGTTTTGGTGATTATTTTATTTACCATTTTATTGTATTATTTGTTTGATCTATTTTAAGTATTTGCATACTTGTTAGCTTTATCTGTTGCATGTTGGCTTTTAATGATACAAGTCACCTTGGGTACTCTTTAAGAAGAAAGGAGAATTAAATATTAAAAATTAAATAAACTGTGCCTGAAAATGCCATCCAAATCTATCAAAAAGCAAATAGGAAATAGCTCTTTTGTCCATTTTCCATCGATAACTAAGGGGTTAGTTGTGACATCTGAGGACCTGATCTGGATCTGACTTGATTCTCATGGTATTTCAAATTGTCCAAGTTGAACCACCCTACTTTCTAATTGGCTAGAATGTGTTCTGAAGTGAATGTTGTGGGTGATGCACACAATGGCACACACCTAACTGTTATAATATTTATTTATTTATTTATTTATTTATTTATTTATTTATTTATTTATTTAAGGGTATTTTTACCCCACCTTTCTCCTTGAAAAGTACCCAAGGTGGCTTACAGTAATGAGGGATATTATACAGTCCAGGGCAATTAAGAAATAGTCAAGTATTGACAACAGGGAACTGAGGGACGTCCTACAGCATCAAAAGAAATTAACGCTACCAAAGAACATGAGCAGTTAAAAAGAGAGTAAAATTCCATGTAAAGTTATGAGTGAAGGAAACTAACATTGAAAACATAGCGTCAATGCAATCACAAAGTCTATAAACACAAAGTCTATGTGTTCATATATGATAAATTCATATAAAAGTCACATAATAGGTAGTCCATCATTCAGGGAAAGCTCGTCTGAAGAGAAAGGTCTTTGCCTGTTTCCAGAAAGACATCAGAGATGGGGCAGTCCTGGCCTCTAGTAGAAGGGAGTTCTAGAGTCTGGGTGGAGCACCCAAGAAGACCCTTTCATGTACCTGTGAGGGTGGCAGGATGGAGAGAAGGGCCTCTCCTGATGACCTTAACACCCGAGATGGTTCACACTGTGAGATTCAATCTTTAAGGTAGCTAAGACCCAGGTAGTACCATACAGTGCTTTGTAGGACAAGGTCAGCACTAGAGATGGGCACGAAATGAACAATTTTTTGTTTCCGTTTTCATTTTTTTGTTTCTTTACGCTATGAAATGACAAATGAATTTTGTCACCAAAATGAAACAAAACGAACAGAAACACCGGAAGTTTTGTCGTGGATTTCGTTTCCGTTACTGCAATACAGTGAACTGCTTTAAATGCTAAATTTTTTTGAAATAAATGGTAATGAAACGGTAACGAAACGAACGAAAACAAAAAATGATTTTTTGCAAAAATTTGCAAAAAACAGAAACGAACCGAAATAGACCCTCCAAACGACAAACGACAAACGAAACTCCATTTCTTCTATTTGTGCCCATCTCTAGTCAGCACCTTGAATTGTGCCTGATAGCTGATTGGCAGCCAGTGGAGCTAATAGGGGTGAAATTATATTATAAATATAAATGTAAATATATTTGTAAATATAAACAAAAACATTGGATGGAAGATAAATATTTCAAGCGGTTGCAGTTACAGCAAGATACACAAAATGTGCAGGTATCAAAACCCAGACTTGGATTATTCAAGTCATTGTTCCTTGGGAACTTGCAAAGTAAGTTGTCCACACACAGAGCACCATTGCTTTCTGATGAACAGATGGATGATAATGCCTATCCCTCCCTCTTCATGTTTCTCAAAAGGTGTAGAAAGAGGGAATGTGACCTTCAGTCATTTTCTTTTGACCTTTCACCTTACAATGCAAAGCTGTCCTCAGTAGCTATTTTGAACTATGGCATGAACACAGATTGCAGAGTCCTATGTTTGAAAGAAGGGGAGTAATAAAGCAGAAACAAAACAACCCCCCCCAACACCACATTTTAATTTCAACTTGATACAAAGTTCTTTCCTTCAGCTTTCCCTATGCATTAATTAACAAGTACATCCCTTGGATCTAGTAAAAAAAATATGACGTTGATGAGTGACCTAAGATGCTCCTAGTGTTTTTGGTAGGGTACATGAAAAAAAGAGGATAGGAAACATTGTTCCTTTTCTTTGAAAAACAAAATTCATGAATAGTCAACTTGTTTAATTTTTTTTTGCAGGTTGTCACTAATCTCTATGAAATCACTTTTCAAAATTAGTTATAGGAATGCTGCTATGTCAATGCAAGTTTTTGGTTGATAAATTATATATGGAACACTGAAAAGAAACCAATTTATACATCTGATTTTGGCTGAATATCAGGAACTATTAGAGCAGTATGACAATAGAATTAATTACCTTGGGAGCTGGTGAACAGGGCTTTACAGTTGCACTCAATGGCTTATAGACTTCTTCAACTCAATTATTCTATGATTCTATGATCTTTGGGGGGGATTTTTCTCCCCTACAGAATTCCCCTCCAGGAAAAAAATCCTATTGTTTCTTTTGCATCTATGAAGAGTTTCATGTATATGTTCTCTTTCTCTAACCTACACTTTCCTCTACCCCGTGATTAATAGATGACATGAACTTTTCAGTTTAATGCATGTATGTCATACCCAGTGATACCTAAGTGCTTTTCATTATAGAGTGCTTATGAAAAAAATCTTTCTAAGAGAAGATAAAAGCAGACAGAATGAGAGTTTTAACTTTCACTAAAGAGTGAATCTGTATCTATTACAGCTCTTGATCAAGAAGCCATGGTAGGGAGGATGCTGTTTTTAGGGACCATACAAATAGGAATGCAAACTCTGGCCAAGGAGAACAGAAGAGAAGAAAAACATAAATGTTTTTGAGGGCTCATAATCTTATAATATAATAATCTTAGAATTGATGAGCTGGAAAGGACCTTATGGATAATCACATCCAGTTTGTGTCAAGTAGGCACAGTTCGGAACTGAACTTCCAACCACTGGCTCTGCAGCCACACACCTAAACCACTGAGCTGTTCAGCAGTTCTTTCCAGGGATGTTGGCAAACCTTTAGGTCTGAGTCCCAAGTCATAGTCTGAGTTTTGATACCAAGTAAGGTAAAAAGGTACAGGTTCCCCCTGCACATGCATGCTAGTCATGTCCGACTCTAGGGGTGGTGCTCATCTCTGTATTCAAGCCGAAGAACCAGTGTTGTGCAAGTCCATGGCCCCGTGGTCGGCATGGCTGCAAGGAAACACTCTTTTACCTTCCTGCTTTTTATGGCAGTAACTATTCATCTACTTGCATTCACATGCTTTCGAATTGGTAGGTTTGCAGGAGCTGGGTTTATCAGCGGGAACTCACTCTGCTGCATGGTACCTGGGATTCAAACTGTTGAGCTGCCGACTTTGCAGCCAACTGTTTCGGAGCCTTATTCCACTGAGCCACAATGCCACACCTTGGTACCAAGGACCCTGTTAAAATAAGCCCTTTCCCACAGGGGAAAAAAGGGAGGGTGGATGGATTCCAAGTCATGAGCCATGTCTGAGTCATTGGGGGGGGGAAGTTGAACTGAATCATTGGTGCAGCTTAACTCTCTCAGGTATGCTTTGTTGGAAGAGAATCCAATTGAAAGGAACATGATGGGTCATTTTCTTTTTTTTCTTCCTCTTCGTATTTGCTGGCAAGCCTCCTATGTTTTTAAGTAGAGGAAATACACCAACTTGCCCCTTGAAAACATACTAAAATGGCAGGCAACAGCTGTGGCCAGCAATTGCAGGTCATTATGAGTAACTGACGGGTGGACTGTATCTAGTTTCACTGATTACAAACTGTAAAGGCTCCCTGAGAGAAATTGCTTTTAGTGTGATAGGCCACAAGAGGTGTGAACCTGTCTCTCTTTGTGTGGTGTTGGAGTACTTTTGAATTGGATTACACACACACACACATAGGAGTTGTACTTGATTCTAATGCACACACTTAAGAACATTGCAGACAGGGAGATATCAGTGTACTTACTTAAAATATCAATTACATTTTGCTCTCACATTTACATTCCATTTGAAACTGGTCAGAAAGCACTATAAAATAGAACACTGTGCCATCTAAATAAGAAAAATGCTGATATCACCACCACCTGTTCATAGCTATGATTAATGAGAGAGAAATGTGGCAGTCCATTGATAATATTTGCACTACAAAAACATTGATGAATATTGGGTCCTTTTAAGCATGTCTCCTTGAAATGCTGTGTCTCACTGCCTGGTGTGGGTCTGTATTTTAGTGACATTTTTATGTTCTCTTGATTTTTGAGCATTCTGTTTATTGAGATCCTGTGTAATGACTGTTTGGTGAAACCTGCTTGTATTGAATTTACAATGCTAATTCAATACAAACACTGCCGGCTTCTGATTCTAAAAGAAATTTGCAGAGAACTGCCACCAAGTCAGTTCTGACCGTTCTCACTTATGGTGAACCTTTTCCAAGTTTTCTAGGTAGAGAGCACTCAGATGTGGATCACCGTGCCCTTCTTCTGGGGACCTTTCTGGCACTTTGCAGCTTGCCCAAGGCCCTGAAGATGGGCTCTTCTAGGATACAAAGTGGAGAATTGACTCCTTAATATCTGACTCGGCACCCAGATGCCTAACTCACTTAGCTCCCCAGCCAGCTTCAGAGAAGTAGTTTCTCTTTTTATCCATACTGTCGGAGGGGTTCCGATATGGACTGTAATGTACTTTTCCAAAAGATGGTCCATGGTGTGAGCATCGACCATCTATTGCAGTGGTGGTGAAACTTTGGCACTCCAGATGTTTTGGACCACAACTCCCACAGTCCTTTGTCATTGGCAATTTAGGTTTGGAATTCTGGGAGTTGTAGTCCAAAACATCTGGAGTGCCGAAGGTACTCCAACACTGATCTATTGGGATGAGAATTTTGAGATGAGAAATTCCCCTTTTATTTTGCTGTGCAAAATGACAATACTATTTTGACCTATTTAGTTATGTAGTCTATTAGGGATGCCAGGACCCTGCCTGTCACAGAACCTGACTCTGAGGGGTTAAATGGTGAAGAGCTGCTGGAGGAGCCTTGCAGCTCAAGTCAGCAGGCAGCTGGGTCTGATGATGCAGCTGAAAACATATATTCACCCCCTAGAAGGGCTATGAGCAGGATTCTGCAAAGATGTGCTACCAGGAGAGCTAGGGAAAGGGTCTTTGGTGCTAGACGGGGAATCAGGTTGGGAAGCCCTGAGTACTAGCAGGAGCCTTTCAAGAAGTAAGGGTGTGTTCCCTGTTTTGAGATAAAGCTGGTAAGCTCACCTTGAGCTCTCTGTGGGAGCAACAGGTCATTTGAACTTGCAACCTCGTTCCTGTCTGTGACCTTGGCTCTGTTTCCTGATTTTGGACTGGCTTCCTGGACCACGGCTTAATCTGTCCCCTTGGGTTTGGCATCTGGTTTCTGTGAGATATTCTGGTTTTGACGTGGACTGTTAATTGCTGGGAGTTGGATTCCGTTATTTATCTGGCACTTGATTGTTGGCAAAGGACTTGAACTTGCCTGGCTTTCCACTAAAGATATTGGCAAAGAACTGAACCCTGTCTGTGTATGTGCTCTGTGTGCGGGGCTTGACAAGGGACATAGTACCTAACAGCAAAATCTTAGCACAAAACCTCCAAATGTTGTCCCTTTGTCTAGCCTATATGTATGAGCAAACATCACAAGTGGCTCTCCATTTCCTGTGGCTTTTTCATGCCTCTCCCCCCCCCAAGCCCAACAAGCCAATCAAGGGCCTACTTCTTCAGCTTGTTATTGACCTTGACTGGCTATGAATACTTGTGGTCATACTTGAATGGCTGTGCATTTTCCCCCTGCCTTCAAATTGTTCACCCTCACTGATAAAATATCTATCTGCCTGTGTTTATCACTGCTTTCCCCTGCACCTCTACTCTAGGATCCATAGTTTACTAAGCACTGACAATGGGGTTTTCCAATAACTTGGCTTTGACCATGGGTCTTTCCTACTCTTGCATTTAGGTTGCCTTTCTCACACCTGAAATGTCCCAACTTTCTAAATTCTTCCAAGGGTGCCTCTTTCAGTGTTCCCTATAGATACCAAACTCCACCTTCCTGCAATTCTATTCTCCTGTATCTCTGTCTACAGCTTACACCCAACACACTTGTATGTGGAATTCAGGATCACAATGCTTTAGATTGATCAGCATTGTAATTTTGATGATACCCCAGGCATACATTGCACCCAGTTCAGAGGCTGGTAAATTTGGAATACACCTACAGAAACCAGTGGGAATACATATGTACAAATAAGTGCTTATTGAACCTGAAGGTGGAAACAAAGGAATTGTACATTACCAACACCTCTCCCTGTCAGCAGATGATTATATTGATTTATACACAATTCTTTCATTCCTTTCAAGAAAGCTGCTCACTTCTTCACCTCTTTAATTCTAAAGGCTTTGTTGGCCCACAAAGGCCTCTTTTGTGATTTGTGCGTGGGAGGGGCTCACAGCATTCCTTTTCTTGCTATCTCCTCTCCTAGTACAGAATTTATGTTTATTCATTTTCCCACACATGTTCTTTAACCCCCTACTTAATACACCAAAGTATTGTGCATTCATTAACTTTGCATTAGAAAAGAGGGGTTGTGCAATATAATAGCAACCAACAAAAAATTTGAATATATGCTAAATAGAGTTTCGTAACATGGGATGGCCTATTCAGTTCTTCCAAGGATGATTTATGAATTTTTCTTCTTCTGTGGCACTATATTACTTTGCAGCATGACCTGTGTCTTTTGCTCACATGCACAGTGTAACTGTGCTCAACATGTGCAAGGCATTTCTGGGTGTCCTGAAAGCCATATGTATGAATGAGTCCTGCTAACTCACAGACACAGCCATTACTTTTCTGGTCAGTCTCCAGTTATCTATGGCATGCAAACCTCCCGTGTGGATTACTGCAATGTTTTGTACTAGGGATGGGCACAAAACGAAAAATGAAATGCTGTTTCGTCCTTTCCGTTACATAACAAAACAAAACAAAATGAAACGATAAATCAGCATTTCTTTACAGACAAAACAAAACAGTCATTTTTTTAATTAAAACAAACCTTTTCCTCCATAAAATGGCTTGCCAACAAAATAAATATTTTTTTTTAAAAAAGGGCCAATCTGGCCCCGGGCCAGCTGGTCAGCATCAGCAAAAAATAAAAAAAATTAAAATGCAAAATAAAACAAAACAAAATACAAAATGAGTTTTTTTTAAAAAAAAAGACATTTCATAATAAACAAAACGAATTGGGGAGAAACAAAAAATGAAACAAAACACCATTTTGGTGTTTTGTTTTTCAAAAAATTTGAAAACCCCGTAGTGTGATTGTGCAGTGTCCCTTTTCACACAGTCCTGAACCTACCCACTGTCTGAGATTGCCAGTTGAAGGGGGTGGTTGGATTTAATGGCAAGGATTGCAGCAGTTGACTTTGGTGCTTTGGGGAAAAAAAATAACCGGCAGTGGTTTTCATTCCCTCTTGTGTATACCTTTGAGCACATTAATTAAGAGGAAAGGGATGCATAAATTTAATTAATAAATAAATTATAAAGAAGGTTGACAGAATGTCTCTGAGCATAGTGTTTGAATTGAAAAACGTGTACTTCGCTCTGTTCAGTTCCTTAATCACATGCACACTTTCCAATCAGATTTTGTGTGTGTCTACGGGCTCTTCCTCTTGTTCTTTCAAATTGTTACAACATAGAAGGAACCAAAAGAGGATTAATTTTGTCTTCACCCCATTACTGTTAAATAGAAATTAATGAAAACCCTAGAGCTTAGGCAGTTCTCTAGATCTCCGGGCTTGGGTTACCCTTAAGGATGTCACAAAGAGAATATTACATTACCCTCTCTTTCTCTGGTTTCCAGATAGTAGCACTGATATCACCAGACAGCTTAAAGGTATCAGTCATCAAAAAGCTTATTGACTCTTCAGAATGGCTCTATCAATATATGATGTGCTGTCTGATCTAATGCACAGTCTATGCAGTGTCAGGATATTGACTCCTAGTTCTAAAAATCATGAATACTTTTTTAGTCTTCATGCTTTTATGAAAGGCTTATAATTTATCCACCGTCTTTGTAACCAGACTTCTACCTTTCACCTGCTTTACTATGAGAAAGCTGTCGGATAACTGCTTTTTTAAAAAATGGCATGGCCTCGCCCATCAACATATATTTAAAGATTCTTTGAAGTCTTCTCTCATCCTAGATTTGCAAGAAAGATAGGAGGATGGTTTAATAATACTTTTGGAGTGTATTGATTAAACGAGCTGTGTTTCTTTCTTGGGATTGCATGTGATACTGCTTGTAGCTAGAACTGATTTAGCAAGACCCCATCTGCATAATGGAGATAATACCTAATACCATGGAGAGAACTGATCGGAAACCAAATTATTTTCTCTTTTTTGCATTGGCCTTGCCAGATAAGTAAGCTGCACACATGTAAGTGAACATTTAATTTCTTCTTTTGCTATTTATGTTTTTGTTCTTTACAATAATATAAACCAGCTAATCTATCGTTAGGTTTAGAATAGGTTGCTGTGTTAATCTGTGCAAAGCAAAGTGTGCTGCTTATTGTTGCCAAATAGCACTTAAAGCATTCTCTGGTCAGTTTGCATTTTAATCATGCAAGCTACACATTGCCCACCACAGCAAGCTGTGTATTCAGTTTACTGGCCTTGGAAGGATGGAAGGCTGAGTGAACCTTGAACTCGCTACCTGGGATTGAATTTGGGTCATGAGCAGATTTTTTGGTCTAATTACTGTAAATATTACAATGTACTTGTTGAAGTCATGTATAGAACAATGTGTTCATTAGGAAAAGGGCATAAATGAAAATAAAAATGAATACAAACTTCCACATAGGAAAGAAAAGCAATCACACAACCTGCTACAAATAAGAGTGGGATGGGACACCCACGTGACCTGGAGAAACACAACAAAATGAAGAATGAGCCATTTTCACACTCCCGTTCCACTTTTTCTTCATTCTTTTTTTTTCTTGCCCCTCACAGCTATACAGCCCTTTGTTTACCAGTACGAACATATGAGTCCTGAGCTCTGTGAGAGAATTATTTGGAATATCAACTTAGCTGGCCATAAATGCAGTAGGAAATACACTGCAATGTTGCACCGATTTTACTCAAAATAAGCAACTGTTATCATAAGGAATGCAGGACTGAGGGCTAATTAATTAAACTTCTGCTGTGCGAATGATCCAGCACTAAATGGGAACAAACTGGACTTTGACCACTGTTTTTGTTTCACTATGTTTGGATTTTCATTCATAGAATCCTCATTATTAAATTCTCTAAGTCAAATATGTTCCTGGTCATAGTGATCCTATGACCCTCTAAAAGGTTTTATCATTAAAAGCCCTGCTCCAACTAAAGGCTATGGCTTCCTCTCCTGAAATATTATCTCATGTTAGTTAATTTTATCCTAGAGTTACAGTAAGACTGTGGTATCTGCAGAGGACTGGTTCCAAGTCCTCCTCCTGTGGATGAAAGAAAGAACGGATAAATGAAGCACATGTTTCCAGTCTATTTGGTGTCCATGCATGGTTGAGAAAGGGAGCCCTGGGCCAGTCTTGCCAAAGGACTGGGTTTCCTGCCCTCTTGTTCACAAGGGGGGGGGCCTTCCCTGAAACCAGCAATTGCTGCCTCACCCCTGTCCCCCCTTCTTCTTTTCAATTGAACCTTTTCCTTTGGAGACATCAGGCCATGAGTGTATTTCCACCTGCATATGTAGCATAATCTCTGATTCCTTCTAGTGGCTAGTTCTGGTAATAAACCCTGGAAGTGTGTATTTATTTTATTTTATGCAGCAGATAAGTGAAACTGTAGATACTGATATAGAAGATATGGAAGTCCTACTATATTGTTTTCTACTGAGTCTTCTCTGCTCTTGCTTTAAGTCTTATAGCTTCATCTGCATAATTTCACCAGCGAGTTCAGAATTGATTGAATTCATAACTCACATTTATCTTTCTAGCAGTCAATGGTATCAATAAGTCTTTCATCCAATACTGAATTTTGAATGAATTATTCTTTTATTCAGCTTTGGGTGTTTTTACACGATCCCTAAGATCCGGTGGCAATTTAAATTCGGACCAGAGATCTTGGGGGTTTGCTCCTCTTGCTGTGTTCCCACCCATCCGCACTCCCTTGCTCCTGTCTGTGTGAGGGGAGGGAGAAAAAAGGGAGAAAAGAATGCAGGCTCACCTCCGGTCTGTAGGAAGCTGCCCCGGGAAGCATTCCAGTCTCTTAAAGGGGTGGGGGCAAAAAACAAAGAACAAACAGAAGGCAGGGAGAGCCCTGCGCTAACTGCTTTGCAATCCGCATCAGAAATTTTTCACCTTCGGAGACCAGGTACTTGGAAAATGTGCTGGGATGCGCTTAGGTGGGTGTGGTCGTACTTAATCTTTTTTAAACTCCGGAGCTGGTGGGAAAACAATTTTAAGCTCTGCATCTGGGAGGCCTTTGCCTCGGATTTTAGGGGTCATGTAAAAGCGCCCTTTGTTATTATCTGCCTTTCACTTGCGTCACTACCTTTCACTATGCTTCACAAGAATTGGAAGGGCAGCAGTGAAGGGACTAGAAAGGATCCTTAAGTTTAAGAATGTGCAACTGAAAATGAAGGTCAAACACACTGTATGGCCTTTGTTTTCAGCCACACATTATTAAACTTAGGGATCTTTTCTAGTTCCTTCACTTCTGCCCTTCCAGTTCATAGTCTTTTTCTTGCCTAAAAACTCCAATATTAATGCTGATTGGACCAGGGTATAAAATATTTTAATTGTTTCCAATTATTCATTTACAATATTAAATTAATCAAATTCTGTAGTAGGCTTTAAATGGCTTAATATATGG
Source organism: Phrynocephalus guinanensis (assembly GCA_037367245.1). NCBI lineage: Eukaryota > Metazoa > Chordata > Lepidosauria > Squamata > Agamidae > Phrynocephalus > Phrynocephalus guinanensis. The sequence goes on from CM074741.1 coordinate 22,046,554, forward strand.
GTGAAATTCAGTTTGTTTAGCTTTGGTAAAAGAAGACTGGGAGGACACCTTCAAATATTTGAAGGAACACAAAACGCCGATTCTGTATAACCTTCACTGGCTACCAGTTGCTGCCCGAGCCCAATTCAAAGTGCTTGTTTTGACATATAAAGCCCTAAACGGCTTAGGACCTAGGTACCTAAAGGACCGCCTCCTTCCATATGAACCTACCCGGCAATTAAGATCTAGTCAGGGAGCCCTCCTGAAAGAGCCATCCCTTAAGGAGGTGAAGGGGATGGCTTGCAGGAATAGGGCTTTTTCAGCAACTGCCCCCAGACTATGGAATGCCCTCCCAAATGAGACTCGCCAGGCGCCGACGTTGATAACATTTCGGCGCCAGGTAAAAACCTTCCTATTCCAAAAGTTTTTTAACTAATGATTGTGGGTCCTGATGGCAATTTTAGTGGTGTATTTATTGCATTTACATGTTTTATTGTTCTAATTTTATTGTATCTTGATGTTTTAATTGTTCATTCTGATTGTGAGCCGCCCAGAGACCTTTGGGTAGTGGGCGCGGCATACAAGCTATATAAATAAATAAATAAATGTACAAGATAAGACATTTGGTTTATGTTGCTTCAGGAGCAGGGCCTGAAACAGGCTATAAATGAGGAGATTTTGACCAAATAGTGATGGTAAGTGGAGGAGTGCCTCAGAATGAAGGACCTTCCTTCCTTGGAGATTTTTAAACACAAGCTGGGTGGCCATTGGGAAACCAAAGGAAAATGTTAGTTGGAGATAGGGGCAATAATATCCTTTTCATCCCTGCAGCATTTTCTGTAAGGTTTAACCCTAACAGCTGAAGTGGATATAATAAATTGCATTGTCTTTTCTAACCTAGCATTGGAATTGCCATAGCAAGAAAACATTTACCAATCTATTTCCATTAGGAAAGAATAAGAGTTGGGCTCGTCAGCCAAAATAATTCCTTACCATAAGTTTCGAAATGGTCACAAAAGTGTTTATTTACTCCTGAAAAGTGAAAATTAAAAAATGGGTAGAAAAAGAAAGGTCATACCCTGACATTTTAACAAGGATTTTTCTTTTATGTGTACTTTTTTGAATGCAATTTTTCTCTAATGTGTGTATTTTATATGCATTTTTGGGAATTGGAAAGCATTGCAAAATTAAGAAAAGTGTGAAAGACACAAGATATTGTCCAGGAAGTGTTAAGAAACCTGGTTTATATTCAAATCTGAACCACATAGATGTTGTCTATCAGATGAAATATATTTTCTCTGTGCAGCTAAATGAGCCTATCTTTCGACACCATGCTAATATAAGTACAACATAAAGATCAGGCATGCTTGAATCCTGTTGCACAGCTTTGTGCAACCAACAATAATGAAGTAATGAACAATACTAAATTGCCACTATTAAAGCTTTCCTTTGACCCTGTCTAGATGCATGTAACTTCAGCGCATTGTGTACTCATTGTGTGCACCCTGAGAAGATGCTTAATTTTTAAGGAATTCGCCAATGGTGATGATGTCACCCTCATTGTCACACATGGAGTTGAGCAACAGGATTTCATCCAGAGATAATTAATTAGAACTGAAACACATCTAGATAATCTAAAAGAGAAATTATAGTCATTTAAAGAAATAAATGGGCACAAATCCCAAGTTTCTCTAAGTAAGTAAGCTCCATTGAAATGCAAGAAGCTTATGGAAGATATTTAAGCCATTTGGTCCGGAATTTTCTCCCCTGTATTGACCTACTATAAACCAATGGGAGTCACACTTTGTAAAAGCCATGGACTGGAAATTTCATAACAATATGAGGTCTGTCATATTAGTTATTTCACTGTTGCTCAGGGGTTTCTTTCACTCCATCAATTCTTGCAGTAGACTATATGGATGGCTGAGATGGGAATTCAAACCCAATCCTCCTAAGTCTTAGTGCAGTGATGGTGATTCTTTTAGAGACCTAGTGCCCAAAACTGCAATTCAAAACCCACTTATTTTTCATAAAGTGCCAATGTGGCAATTTAACCTGAATACAGTGGTACCCAGGGTTACAAATGCTTTGGGTGCCACCCTTTGGGAAAGTGGGGATTGAAGAGCAGGGGTGCTACTCTTCGGGAAAGTGAGGACTGAAGAGCAGCCTTTTGAATTTCCTGCAACCACAGTACCCACGCTTTTGGGATGCCCCAGAGCAGCGTGGCTGGAGAGTAAACTGGGGCTACGAAGGAGCCCATAAACCGTTGCCTCCTCTTTGCCCAGCTCTCTGAATGGAGCCATTTCAAGAATGCAGAAATGACTCCATGAAGAGAGCTGGGCAAAGGGGGGTGGTTTGTACGCTCCTTTGTAGCCCCAGTTTATTCTCCAGCCACACTGCTTTCGGGATGTCGAAAGCAGCATGGATGGAGAGTAAACTGGGGCTACAAATGAGCCCACAAGCTGCTGTCTTCCCTTTGCCTGGCTCTCTGCACAGAGCACAGTGACATGCTCTGAGCAGGGGGGGGGTGCTGTGGATGTAATGGGGCGTTGTCGCATGCACACAGAAAGGGCTCCACATGCCACCTTTGACAACTATACTATAGATCCATCAGCACTGTTGTAGTGCACCATTCTATCTACTACACTACACTGGGCATCTCTTTGCAAGATAACTTAAATTTAAATGATGTACAAATTTTAGCCTTTTTCGTAATGAAAATGATGATACAGTACACCCAAAGCTTATTTTGCTGGGTATGGTCTATGCATAAGTTATGTTCCATTAATAATCTAGTTTAATGGAACATGTTTACTGCTGATTTAGGGAACTGCCTTTATATCCACAGGAAAATATGGACAAATCCATATTATGCTCTTGAGAGTTCTTGACTAAGTCTGACTAAATAAAAACAAAATTAATTAGATTTCTTATCCTGTAGACAGTTAATCAAGGGAGAACTTTTTTAAAAAATGTGTAGCTATATCTCTCTCTATAAAATGGACCCAGAAAACTCTGAGTACTGAAGGATAGATTCTTTAATTAAAGTAAGAAATAACCAGATTCATCTGGCCTTCATAAGCCAAATGCAAGTTCTTATTTGTGTCCTATGCCAATTGTATCTGACAATTGCAATTAATGGCATTTACCAGTTTATTGTGGCAGTGAATTTTTCAACCTGTGCAAGGCTGTACTGATTTGGCCTTCAAACAGGGGACTCACATCACTACATTCTCCTCTCAAAATTCTCTCAAGGTCCACATTCAAAGCTAGAGTACATGCTTTCCATGCCGAAAGCCTAGGTCCATTCCTAGAATCACAGTGTACTTGATCTATTTTTAGTTTTAAGGGTTTTTAAAAAATTTAAGCTACCTTGGGAGAAAAATGAGACACCAACCAATGTACTTATTAAACCATATTATAAAATTTACGAATTCACAGTTTGGTTTGTTACTATTGCTGTTGTTTTGGCTTTTGTCAGTTTTGCTTATGTTCAGTCACAAGTCTGCCCCTTGGTTTGTAGGCTCCTTTCTGTGGGCTCCTTTCTGGTTTGGGAATTAAACCCGGCATGCAAATTTGCATTTTAACTGTGCACTGGCTCCTCTACCCCAGAAAACAGACATTTCTGTTTATCCCACACATGCAAAACTAGAAGCAGGAAATCTGTGGACATATGTTCAGCGTAGATTCGAGGGTCTTGTTCTAGTAGCAAAAGAACCACCCTCCCTCCTGCAACATATATTTTCTTGAAAGTTTTACTAGACCTTAGCCATGGGGGCAACAGTCTGTGAAAAGGGGACCACTTGGGGGACCTGTTGTGTTACACAATCATTTCACTGTGGGCAAAAAGAAAATGCATATATGTTTGGCTATCAACTACCCCTTGCAAGAAAAAATGATGGGAGAATGGATCTGAAGTAAGCTCTACCTTGTTTATAGCTCAGATGAAAGGTAAGTTAAACTTTGATTTACCACTGGAATGAAGTCATTAATAAGTCACTCTTTGGAAAATGGGGGGGGGGGAGTCCTGAGTTGTATACTGATCTGAGTGTGTTAAATTTCAAGGCTGATGAAAAATCAAGCCTTCTCTTATTGAACATATGAGCACACTCGCTGTGATTTCCAAGCAGTAGGTATTTTGGCAAACATCCTGCATAACCTAAAGGGACAGAAGGCTGTTTCCCACAGCTGTGTTGTTGGAAGCTGTGAAGTTTCCTTCTAGCATATTAGGCTGTAACGTCTGTTGAATATGACCTTTCCGTTTCTGAATAGGCCCGTGACCATGTCTATGTCCCAGATTTCAAGGTCAGTGAATTAATGACAGCATATCTGTGACAAGGACAGCCAACCCTTCCTCTTTATCCAAGGGGAAAATGTAAGCTTTTCACAAACTAACTGTAACAGTTTGGTAAAGCCCAAGCTAAAATGGCACAATCTGTTTTATTTCACTGTGTTCAGAGAAAGGCCATTTGGATACAATGCTGTTAGATTTTAATGCCCTAGCCACTTAAGAGCACTACTTGCATTGACTGTTGATAGCTTATAGTTGCCTTTTTTTTGTCTTCTCAAGAACACCCTGTATTCGTCTGGCCTAAGTTCATTGGCTCTGTAGATTGTTTACTCAACACGACTTCGGTGGTCAGCTCCATTTACAGTTTCTCCTCTGCATGGATAGATTAATTAGTGCAACCTTTGAGGCCAAGTAATTGCTGACAGAGGAACAAAGGATGGGAATCTATCCATCTTATTTACTGAATATTTCAGCACTTCCCAGTGGCTGATGACACATCCGTCATCAGTCTGGGGAGACACTTAAAAAAACTTCAGTGCTTAACAGAGCTTGAAATATGCACCTGTTCCTTCATCTACCCTGCAGTTTAGACTAACATAAGATAGACAATTGTGCTGATAGCATGTATGCAAGGATGCAAGGCAGTTTTTTTTTTTACATTTCATGATGCCCTTGGATGCCAACTGTGGTGTTTATATTTTATTTATTCTTCATTATATCACACACACACACACACACACACACACACACACACACACACACACACACACACAGAGAGAGAGAGAGAGAGAGAGAGAGAGAGAGAGAGAGAGAGAGAGAGAGAGAGAGAGAGAGAGAGAGAGAGAGAGGGAGAGAGGAGAGAGAGAGAGAGAGAGAGAGAGAGAGAGAGAGAGAGAGAGAGAGAAATTTTCCATGTTTAAGTCTATGTTTTTGCCTAAAATTCTTAGAGTAAACATTAAGCGTTGTCTTAATTCAATGAAAGAACTGTGTGGTTGTGAAACTGTAATTTTGGGTTGAAAAACTGGGGGTCATCTGATACATGGGACATCGTATAGACACAAAAATATTCTGTGTGTGTATGTGTGCATGTGCTTGTGCACACGCATGTGTGTGTATTTGCCCTCTCTCTCTCCCATACATCTTTTTTAGATAGATAGATAGATAGACACACACACACACACACACACACACACACACACACACACACACACACACACACACACACACACACACACATTTTTGGTTCAGAAAATACGTGCTACTTCTGTTGTTTCAAAATACAGTGGTACATCAATTACAGAAGTTGAATTATTCGTAAGTTGAACAGCAGTTTCCAATAGAAATGCACTGAAAATCAATAAATCCATTCAGCTCTCTGGTGGGGTTGTGGAGAGCAGCCTTCGGCTGCTCTTGATTGAGGGAGATCACCCTTTGATCTTCAGGCAGCCAGAGCACCTTGCAAGGTAAGCGCTTACCTTTGCTTAACTCTGGGCTGGCCAAGCGGAGGTAAGTACTTACCCAGAAGTAAGAGCTTACCTGGAGGTAAGTGCTTCCCTTACAAGGTGCCTGGGCTGGCCAAAGTTGATTGGTCCCTGGGAATGATACTTCAGGCATTTTTCAAGGGAGGTGCTTACCTCTGGGTAAGCGCTTATCTTCACTTACCTCCGGGCTGGCCAAGTGAAGTGAAGCACTTACCTGGAAGTAAGTGCTTACCCAAAGGTAAGTGCTTCCCTTGCAAGGCACCAGGGCTGGCCAAAGTTGCATTGGTCCCTGGGAATGATGCAATTTCAGGCAGCCCGGGTGGTTTTGGAAGGGAGGTATGATGGCCACCTCCTCCTTCTTCTTGGATGCTTCGATTGAAGCAACCAAGAAGAAGGAGGAGGAGGTGGCGATGGGCAGCAAATACTGCTCTCTGATCCGCATGACAGCTGACTTTGACAGGTCATGTGGAAGGGAGAGCAGCATTTGGAAGTCGAATTATTCAGTTGTTGAAGCAACCGTAAGTTTAGACACCACTGTACACCCATTCACAGTTTCTTATGTATTAGGTGTTTCCATCTGGAGTTTTATTAATTTTATAAAATGTCTCAATTAAAAGATGAATTACATTTTTGTCAAAATGGAGTCTCCCAACAAATACAAATTTATGATTTTTAAATTATTTTGATCTGCCAATTCATTGGACTATAAAATTATCCCCAGGGCACGTAGAGACACCATAAGTGGAAGAAATCATTCCCTGACTTAACTCCACAATCCCTCCATGTTTGAATCCCAAAATAGAGATCCTCAGGAAAGTTTTCCCTAGATAGCAATTCAATTTGTCAGCCCTGATGAATCACAAATCATGATCAATCAACCATTATCTATCTATCTATCTATCTATCTATCTATCTATCTATCTATCTATCTATCTATCTATCTATCTATCTATCTATTTGTTTATATTTTGTTTATATTATATTGTTTGTATTTTGAGCATTTAAATGTGTTACTTTGTTATTTTGCTATTTTATGATGTAACCCCCCCAGAGAGGCCCCCCAGTCCCAACCCGACCCAACCCAACCCCACATCCGCATATCGCAGATTTTCCATTATTCGTGGGTTGGTTCAGGCCCCTAATACCCATGATAGGTGGGGTGTTACTGTAGCAACTATAGGAGATATTGTGTTGCAATGTAATTTGTCCTGGGTTTCTACCTAGTAGCTATATTAGAAATGATGCTGTATGCTTTGGTATTTTCAGATAAAACTGATCCTAAATGGTGGATGAAGATGAGGATGGTGTTCGTAGTGGTGACAATATGTTCTTCCAAACCACTGTTGTAAGATTGTTATTTTATTAAAAAATATGCAGTATGTTCACCCTCTGCATAAAATATTCAAGCAAATAAAGCATAAAATTAAAACCATAGAAGCAAAATAGAGAAATATAATTGGTCATGAAAACATCTGAAAGTAAAGTGAAAAGACCAGCAGAAACTGTAAAGTTCTGTACCAACATCTTATTTTTGGAAAATCAGCCACATGAGAATTTAATGTCAGATTTAAATTGTGAAGGGAATGGGGATGCATCAATTTCTCAGCAACATATCTGTTTGAATAGATCTTAAAAGTACATGCATGCTTGTGAACCCATCTAGGTAATGTCTCAGAGTTAGTGTCATTGGGAAAGCTGATGGAAAAGTTAAAGTGCTTTTCTGGAGTAGATCCAGAAACGTGTCAGTCTAGTGCTTTTCTTCTTTAGCTATGATGTGTATTTATGAACTTTTTGTAGCACTATGTGCACATTCAAGTCATTGTGAGGGGTTTGAACTCAAAGTGTAAGTCATTTCCTCAGTGGGAAGTGAGTAGGAAAATATAAATTTAATCTGTTGGCTGGCTTGTCTTCTTGCATGATACTTCATCAGATAAAAATCAAATCAAACTCATGGAACTATCTTTTGCTGAAGAATGGAAGGATCACAAACAAACTTGAACACCCTATGCACAATGACAGCAGCCTATCAGCTGATCCTTTGACTTTTGAAGTACCATTAGATTACTTTTGACATGAATGAAGAAGGACCTTTTTGATGCTGATATTGTTGAGCCCATGAAAAGCAACCTGCAAGATGTCTTGTCTTCAACAGCTGTGCCTCTAGTAAACTCAAGGATGTGCCTTCCATTGTGGAGTCAGTCCACATTGTAAGGCACTTTTGAAGGTACAGTGCTACCTCTACTTACAAGCAATTCGACTTAAGGGCAGAAAACTATTGGTGTTTTAACAGCTGCCTTAATTACATTTTTAAATTTTTAATTTTTTAAATTAATTTTGTGATTTTTTTTTAGATACAGCTGCTTTTCTTATGAACTGTTCGTCTTATGAGCATGCATTCAAAATGGATTAAACTCATAAGTAGAGGTACCACTGTACTAATTTACAGAATAACCATAAACTGGAGATGATCTGACTGCACATAACCACAACATCCTTTGTAGCATCACTATACAACAAACTCTCTTTTTTAAATTAAAACACTTCCTTGAACTCTAGTGTTATTTTTTCTGTAATGAATTGGTTTATTTATTTATTTATTTATTTATTTATTTATTTATTTATTTATTTATTTATTTATTTGACTTTTATACCGCCCATCTAGACCAAAGGCTACTCTGGGCGGTTTACAACATGTAACAACAAACAAAGGAATACATTTATAAAACCAAAATACAAGGTACATAATAAAATAAAATATACATAAATCAACAAAAAAAACTAAAATGAAGCTAAAATGAAGCTAAAAATGGCAAGAGATTTGATAAAATGGTTTAAAAATAGTGCCTTACTAAATGGTTGAAGAATCAGGGAACGCCATTCTATAGAACCAGGTCTTCAATAGTTTTTTAAAAGTTTGAAGTGAGGGTGCCAGCTGAATTTCAGGGGGTAGATGGTTCCATAACTGGGGAGCAACCACTGAGAAAGCCCTACTCCTTGTTACAGCTTTCCGGGCCTCCCTCGGGGTTGGGACTCCCAGGTGTCCTGCCTGGCTGGCACGGGTGATCCTGGCAGTTCTTCTTGGGAGGAGCCGCTCTGTCAGATACTGAGGTCCCAAAACGTTTAGGGCTTTGTATGTTAACATCAAAACCTTGAAGTCAATGCGGCAGCGTACCGGCAGGCAGTGCAGGGCTGCCAGCACGGAGGTAATATGTTGGTGCCCTCTTTGCCCCATTAGAAGTCTGGCAGCTGTATTCTGCACTAGCTGCAATCTCCGCATTAACCTCAAGGGCAGCCCCACGTAGAGAGCACAACAGTAGTCTATTCTCAAGATTACAAGTGCATGAACCAGCGTAGTTAATGCCCTGATGTCAAGGAGGGCCCGCAGCTGGGCAATCCTCCGCAGTTGGCAATGATGGGAACGGACCACTGATGCCACCTGGGCTTCCATGGTAAGTGTCGGGTCCAGTAGGACACCCAAACTGCGGACCCCATCCTTAGTGGAGAGAGTCACCCCCCCTAAAAGTGAGGGAGTTCCCCAACCCGCAGACACCAGGGGGCCCCACACTCAGGATCTCCGTCTTGCCCGGGTTGAGGTTGACAGAACAACCTCAACTTAAAGAAAGGTTTTAGCTCATTAGATGTCGACAGAAAGAATCTTAAAGACTTTTAAATGATCTACTAAATACTTAATCCACTAGAGGTTCCTTAGGAATAGAGATGGACACAAAACGCCAAAATGGTGTTTCATTTCATTTTTTCATTTTGTTTATTTTCATTTCATTTCATTTTGTTTGAAATGTTTTTTTAAAAATCATTTCATTACATTTTTTGTTTTGTTTCATTTTTAATTTTTATCTGTTTTATGTGCATGTTGTGTATGTTGTATGTAACTATTGTGTGTGTGTTTATGTGTTTTTTATATTTTTACCTTTGTTTTTGAACTTTTTGAACTTTTTATTAGTCCTTGAAACAAGCACCAATCAGCTGGCATGAGGGGCTTGCTTTGGAATTAAAAAAAACTTTAAAAGCCCCCCACTCCCCCCCCACATGCCCGATTGGGTGGGGAAAATTGAGGGCCTTTAAATCCTGTTTTTAGTTCCTGAAGCAAGCACCAATCAGCTGGTGCATGGGGTTTCATTAGGGGACTAAAAAAGATTTAAAATCCTGTGCTTCCCCCAATACACCAAATTGGGTGGGGGAAATCATGGGCTTTTAAAACCGTTTTTTTTTTTTTTTTTAAAAAAAAAGTTTAAAAACACTGCACCATTCCCCCACCCGATGGGGTGTGGTATTTCAGTGTATTCCTATGGGAAACTGAAAAACAAAACAGAACAAACAAAAAAATTTCATTTTATTTCATTTCATTTTTCTTTGAAGGGGAAGTTCGTTTTTTGTTTTATTAGGGAACAAAACAAAAAAAATGAAAAATGAAATGAATAAAATTTATTCCTTGCCCATCTGTACTTAGGAACAATCCATTTGCAACTACGGACAGGTAGTAAACAAAATGTCTTTGTTGCTTTGACCCTTTCTGCCAAGTTTCCCTTTTCTTCATTTACTGGCACTTAAAGTCTCAATAACTCACTTTGAGACATTTGTAGGAGAAAGAAGGTATTATTTAGAAGAAAAACATCAGAGGTGAATAGACATTAGGATGGTCCAAAAAAGTATGACTCCTCTGTGATTTTTTTGGATTTTGCTTATGGACTAAATGAATGTGTGTCTTTCTGTATTTCCTTTTCCAAAGTATATTTCTGATTGCAATATATAATACAAAAATATGCATCTTGCCTCTTGCAAAACTATAAATGGGAAGAAACCTGCCTTGCTGCAAATCCATATATGTCCAAACTTTTCACTGGCGCATATCCTGGTGCCTTCTTCCATGTGTTTCATGAGCAGGAAAGCTTGCCAAGAACTTCCACAAGGAGGCAGCCACTAGGCAGTGTAGAGATGGGCACGAAACGAGCGATTTTTTGTTTTTGTTTTCTTTTTTTGTTTCATTATGCAACAAAAATGAAATGAATTTTTAAAAAACAAAATGAAAATGAAAACGAAATGACCAAATTTGCCATGTTTTTCGTTTTCGTTGCAGCAGATGCATTGAACTAAAAAGAATGCTAATGAAACAGCAATTTTTCATTTTCGTTTCCATTTTTTCATTTTGTTACCTAACGAAAAAACGAATTTTTTTGCAAAAAACATCACAAAAACGAAAACGAACCAAAACGGACCCCTAAACAACCAAATGACAAACGAAACACCATTTTTTTTGAGTCGTGCCCATCTCTAAGGCAGTGTCTTGTTGCTCAGGTTGATTCTTGAATTGGGAGAAGGGCAAGCCAGGGGCATGGGAGAAGATGGAAGCTCCATGGGCAGAGCAAGATATTGGACAATGCATTCAAAGAAAAAAGAATTTGTACTTCCACCTATATCTGAAAATAATGCATTAGTAGAGTATATATTATTTGGAAAATAGACATAGCAACACTTCAGCCAATGTCTAAAACCATACCATAGGTTTTTTTTTTTAAAGTCAACAAAATGAATACTTCCAATGGAGGAAGTATACCAAAATATATATGATGACTTTCTATGAAAGGGGGGGGGATTTTACAATGCTGTACCAAACTAGGACAGATGAGAATGCTTATGGGATTTTTAGAAATTTAATGCAAATGAAACTCATGCCCCTACCAACTGTGAGACTGAACACTTCGGTGGCCATCGTACAATCAAGAGTCATATTGTACAGTCATTTTTTTTAAAAAAAAGAATACACAAATCCCAGTTCAGATGCTTTCCTGAAAGTTAGATAATGACACCAAGCACTTTTGTCATAAAAAAGCAGAAATCGCTGTCAAGGAAAAAAACAACAACCCAAAACATTTTATTAATAACACTGAGAGAATTCCAGTTAAAAGCCAAATCCTTGCCTCAGTAATAACGTCTTTCCACCTTCGTTGCATTTTCTCCTCTTGGCACAAAGAATGCTTTTAAGAGGGGTTTTTTTTTAAATGTAGCTAGCAAAATGGATTTTTCAATATGTCTTGATTCTCTAAGGTTTTAAGGATTTTGCTAACCTACGGCAAACTGTAATTTGTAGTCTTAGCAAATTTGGAGAGCACTGCTTTCTCGCTGGCACATAATGACTGGCTGGCCCTGGGACTAATATGACACATTTTTTAAATCTCACTGATACTTATTTAACACAATGAGAGATGCTATTTCATGGGGCTGCCTGAGAAGAGGGCAGGATGGCTGGTTTTAAAGCAGCTGTGCAGAACAAAACACAAACTTTGATCAAATTGTTGATCCGGTTCTGGAACTTTGAAAAATAACTTTTTTTAACTGCAACTTTCACGGTTTCCTGGAATTCTGAAGGTTGCCTTTTTTTCCCTTAAGGACTCCAAGCTTTGTCTGCTTCTCAGTTCCAGCTGCTCAAATTCCTATAAAAACTTCCACAACTTACAAAATTCTCTCACTCCCAACAACCTTGTTCTTAAAATGTAATGTATCTGAGAATCAACTGCTTTGAACCTTTAGGAAAGAAGAGTCACTATCTGGACTACGCACACACTAACTGCACTCTGAGTAGGAGGGTACATTACTGTGATGTTTTTGTATGAGGTGCTCCTTCTGCTTCTACCCCAGGTTTTGGATTATTAGTCATGTGTACGTTGGTTTGGAATACAACATACGTGTGTGTGTGCATGTATGTGCGCACGTGTGTGTGTGTGTGTGCGTGTGTGTCATACGTATATACTCAAGCATAAGTCAACCTGAGTATAAGTCAAGGCCCCTAATTTTGCCTTAAAATAGTGGGGAAAATGATTGACTCGAGTATAACCTGAGTCCATATTTTCCTCTGGTGGCGAGGAAGGATGAGGCTGAGGAGGGTGATCCTGGAGCCCCTCCTACCCCTCTGGTGCAGGCGGTGGCTGCTGCTGCTGCTGCTACCACAGCGGCTCCCCTTCCCTTCCTCCTCCTCTTCCTTTTCCTCTTATTTTTCTTCCCATGGGGGCGGGGGGGGGAGAAGGGACAGTTTTTTTAAAAAACTTTTTTTAATCTCCTGAAGCAAGTGCTGATGTCTGCCATCAGCGCTTGCTTTTGGAGAAAAAAAAATAAGTTTTAAAAACCCTCCGCTTCTCCCCCCCCCCAATCAGGCATGTAGAGGGAGAAGTGAAGGGTTTTTTAAACCCTCTACATGCCAAATGGGGGGAGAAGCGGAGGGTTTTTAAAACTTTTTTCTCTTGCTTCGGGAGAAAAAAAAAGGTTTAAAAACCCTTCACTAGTCCTCCTCTCCATCAACCCTACCTTATTCACTTGAGTATAAGTCGAGTGCCCCCCTTTTCCAGCCCAAAATTAGGACTGAAAATCTCGACTTATATTTGAGTATGTACGGTATATTTACCCCTATGCAAAACTTACAGAATGCATCGGTATGTTATGGGTTTCACATAGTGATTACCATATTTTCCCATCCATAAGATGCCATCATGTATAAGACCCCCCACTTTTGAACCCCTAATTAACAAAAATAATCAAATCCTGGCCGAAAGGAAGGGAAATTGTGTGGGGGTGGAGGGCAGAAAACCCAAACAGATAGCAGTGAATGAGCTAAGCACCCACTTTAAAGGCTTCTTTTGTCCTTTTTTCCCTCCCTCCCCTCACGCCGACAGGAGCAGGAAGTGCTGAGGGGTGGGGATGCAGGAACAGAAACGAACCCCCAAGATCTCTGGTCCAAATTTAAGGGACCAGCGGGTCTTAGGGGTCGTGTGAAAAGGCCCAGAGAGAACACTGTTTCCCCATTCCTTTTGCCTTCTGCCTTCCAAAATGCCTCTCCACTTTGTTTTTTGTTGATTTTTGCAGAAATCTGACACACCTTGGGGCTTGAGAAGCCCATTAAGAAGTGCCTTTCCCCACTCCAATTTCTGGAAAAAAAGATGACTTGGCTTTCTGCAAAAACAAACAAGGCTGATTTTATAATCCTTGTCCATTTATTATTATCCTTATTTCATAATTTATTTTGTTTAGTATTATTTTTGGCTTTAGTCTTTAGTTTTTAGTTTGTATGTAGATTGCTTGTTTGTCTCAATGGTTTCAGCATATGATTTGTTATGATTATGTATGTGAGCCACCCAGAGTAGTGCCCTGACATGAATGGGTGACGTATAAAAACTGAACTAATAAATAATAAGGGAACCATCCACAGTTTTGCACAACTGGAAGAATGATCTATGCACCATTATATTAGTAAAGCCTTACATTAAGCTTTACAAAAATGTCATCCTTACTCATAACTCATGAACAGCAAAATGCAATTGCTAAATAAAGATGAAGCTTATTCAGAAACAGCTGCATTCCTGTCTTAAGTAAAAGTTAGCTGCTACTGAAGAGGAGATAGAACAAATATTATGGACCATGTAATCAATTGTCCTTCCACTTTTTCTTTTTATTAACGCACCAAAACAAATGTGTCAAGATATTTATTCCGAAAGTGATGTTAAAGACAAATTTTTATGCAGAACACTTTGTTGAAGATAATTGGAAAGCTAATTTAGCTTTGGAAATATAATGTTCAAAGTCTGCTCTGTTCAGACCCCACCTGGAATACTGTGTACAGTTCTGCACTCCTCAATTTAAAAAGGATATTGACAACCCTGAGCAGGTCCAGAGGAGGGCGACCAGGATGGTTAAAGGTCTGGAGCACATGTCTTATGAGGAGCAGCTTAGGAAGCTGGGAATGTTTAGCTTTACAAAAAGAAGGTTGAGAGGGGATATGATAGCCATGTTTAAATATTTGAAGGGATGTCATATCGAAGAGGGAGCTGGCTTGTTTTCCATGGCTTCAGAGACTAGGACTCAGAGCAATGGTTTCAAACTACAGAAAAAAGATTTACAGTGGAATATGCTTCCACAGAGGGTAGTGGAGTCTTCTCCTTTGGAGGTTTTTAAGCAGAGGCTGGATGGATATCTGTCCGGGGTACTTTGGTGGGGATTCTTGCATGGCAGGGGGTTGGACTGGATGGCCCTTGAGGAGTCTTCCAACTTTATGATTCTGTGAAAGACACCACTTACAACAGTGATATAACTACCACTGAAAAAGCCCAACTGACTCAAAGTTTGACCAAACATAGCAATCTTGATGGTGGGCCAATGAGCAAGATGCACAGATGATACAGTATATTCTCTATCTGGCAAATTTATAAGGTTGTAGGTTGTACTTCATATTATCATGACCAGAACAGTTCTGGGGTTTAAAGAAGGCAATCCTCTTCTTTAATCCCCTTCTTCAATCAATGCAAAAATGCAAGCGTTATCTGAAATGTTCCATCTATCAAGCACCAAAATGACCATGAGCTGAATTTTCTGGGGTATCTTCAAAGTTAGCCCAGTGTACAGTGCATTGCAATAATCCAGTAACCATCCACCACTGATGATTGGATAACTAAGACAACTTTTCAATAGATGTCCCTTACTGGACATATTTGGAAGACCAGTGACGCTGTCTCTATCTGAATACAAGGCTGACACATCAAGGAGACACACCCTGTGCCATCTCAGTGACACTCTGACCAGCTCTTTGTTTAGGTCATTGATGTTGTCTGTATGTATCTGGTTTTTGTGAATTGGGAAATGCAAATGGCACTAAATCAAAAACGGTGTGGTATTGGTGTGAACTGATGGCTTCTGGTCAGGCAGCACCCATTGCAGAGTTTCCTGTTGTGTCTATTTGTATAATCCCTCTTTTTTCTATGATCCCTTCTATGGCAGTACCCAGAAAGGGAGTGAGTGATGGACTTAAAGGGGAAATGAGTACTGTAACAGTTTATTTGGTCTTCAAAGAACTATGCTGGGAGCCTGTTATTCTATACTTTCTGTCCTTTCTCTCTCTCTTGCCCCCAAGGCCTTTCTATTCCTTGAATCTGAAATCAGTAGTGCTGTAACCACAAGACTTTGATGAGTTAATCAATTATTTTGCAGCAGGAAAAGCAAGGAAGGTTCGTTTCTAAAAGTAAAAAAGCCTACCATCCTTTGTTTTCTTGAGGTTTAGTTTTCTTTTTCTCCACTTCTAATTGTGAGACATGAATGCCAGATTTAACACAAGGCATCCCTGGGTATGTTGCTCTGATCTATTAGTGCCTCTGATTTCGACAACATGGTTGCCTTCAAGTGCAAAAAAACCCACCCTCCTCCTATTTGTTTTATATTTTTTTCCACTTTTGTCCGAAGATAATGTACATCCTTATGGGACACCTGTATCTCATATTGATTTCAATGTCTACACAGTTACCTGAGGAGAAGCAACTTGCTACAAGAATTTTGCAAGCTCTTTACGATTGTGGAACAAGAATGGCACAATTTCCTAAACTTAGTGCTTGATATTTCTTCTGCCGTTAGAGATAATCATCTAGTTCTTCTGCCAGATCTCTTCTTTTGATTCATACTGCTCATGAAAATGGTATTTAGGCCAACCTAACCAACTGTGTGAGGAGAGGTTTATATTAATGAATTAACACCACTCTTTGCAAGCCCTTTTTTGAAAGCTAAATTCTCACTAACCACATGCTGTTTTGAGAAATGAACCCACTCTCCTTTGGTGGTTACTTCACATCCGTTTTGTCTCTGTTAGTGTTGCGCTTAGGAGCAGTACAAAAAAAATGTTGCTTCACATGTGTTGCGCAACTACTGAAATTTGTCTTGACCACACCCCCAGAATGGGTGCTAAGCACAACAATACTGTACCTAGTGCTGGGGTTGGGTTTTCCCTTGTCACTCTTTGTTCTCGCTTTCTGTTCCGAGATAAGGCACTGTGTAGTAATGACTGTTACGCAACAAAACATTCATTTCTCTCAGAAAACTGTGTCCGGGCTTCTTTTATTTTGACTTTTCAGAAGTGAAATCTCAAAAAAGAATTTTTAACCCCCCCCCCCAAAAAAAGGAAAAAGGAAGCTACACAAATTCAGTGTTTGTCATGGTACAAGACCGTGAGGTAACACTTGTCATGAGACAAGTTATCACGATCATGGGAACACTGAAACAGGGACAAAAACACGTTATCGCAACCAACACGGTCACAGAACAAAGAAGAATGTGAAGTAACTGCCTTTCTGAACAGTTTTCTTAGCCAAACTGTGGGGTTAACTTTATACTGAACATGTAGGCTGCTGTATATTAAGTTTGGGAACTTGTGGCCCACTATATATTTGTAGATTTTAGTTTCCCCCTCTCATAACCACTGGCCATGTGGAAGAAGAAGTCTTAGAAGGCATTGGGGAACTACAGGGGGACTCATGTTGGATGCCTTAGCTGGTGGCTTGAGGGTTCTGTTTTATCCTCCCTGCTATTTAACATCTGTATGAAAATGCTAGGATTGGTTGTCCATAGATTTGGGTTTGGTGTCACCAGTATGCAGATGACTCAGTTCTATATCCGCATCCAATTCCATGAAATTTAAATCAATGCCTTGTGTCAATATTGGACTGGATGAGAGTGAATACACTGAAGCTTAATCCAAAGAAAGGAGATCAGGGAATAGGGATCCAGGCTACTTGCAATAGAGTTGCACTTCCCTTGAAAACCTAGGTTTGCAGCATGAGTGTGTTCTTAGATGGGATGCCAAGATCGCAGTGATGACCCAGTGTGTTAAACTTGTATGCAAGCTATTCCTGTTCTTTTAGACATGTGGATCTGACATATGTTAGTTATAGCCTATTTGCCTTGTCATAACATGCTGTATGTGCCTTTGGAAAGTTTTTAGACATTTCAGTAGGTCAATGATACTGCAGCTAGTCTTTTAGTCGGCTTGATTACAAGCAATATATAATTCCCATTTGCAAACGTTCCACTGGCTGCCCATTTGTTTCAAGGCTTTGTTTAAAGTGGTGGTTTTTAACTGAACACACAAAGCTATAAAATAAATGTTGGGACCAAGATGTCTGAAACTGTCTTTAACTGTACTGCAAAATGCCTGGGTTTTCAGATAATCACAGCAAGTCTTTCTCTTGATCTGGCCACCTTCAGAGTAGAGATGGGCACGACTTAGCGGTATTCCCGTTTCCGTTTCCGTTACTCGTATCTGTTACTCTACAGAAACGGTAACGGGAATTACTCCGCCAGAATTCGAGCTCGAACCGACGAACGAACAATTTGGTCTGATTTGTCGTGCTCGTTACTTGCATCGCGGCGATCGCGCAATGCCAAGCGGCACAGAAAAAAAGTTTTTAAAAGTAAAAAAAAAAACCAATTTCCGGCCCTAAAAGTAGGCGAAAACTGTCTGAGGGCACCTACCAGGCCAGAAGGGTGTTTTATTTGGGGGGGGGGGGTTTCCCCGCCCCCCTCTCCTTGGCTATTGCTACTGCTGCGCTGCTGGTACCAGGCTGGGAGGGCGCATCCATTTGCCATGCAGTGCGGGGGATCCAAAATGGCGACCACAATATTTTTTTGAAATCGTTGCCCAAAACCCCACCAAAGCACCACAGAAACATGCAAAAATTAGCTATTTTAAATGCTTGAATTTTTACAGTAGCAGCAGTGGGTTTTTCTTGCAAAAAAAAGTCTCCGTTGATTTTATTTTATTTTATTTTATTTTATTTTATTTTATTTTATTTTTTTACACCTGCACATTCACAATGATGGGCTCGCCCATGGGAGTGGACCATGCAAATTTTCCACCAATCGCATGGCCACTTGGCCAGGTTGACCACAGAGACTTCTGGGATGTGCCAATCGGGCATAAACAGCCCACCACTAATCGTAGCCCAAACCCGAACCCTAAGCCTAAGCCTAACCCATACGCCAGTACACTGTCCTTCTAAGTGGGTCAGAGAGGCACCCAGAGGTGCACCCCAATACTCACCCTAACCTCACCCGTAACTAGCCTAACCCTAGCCCTTGCGCTAACCCGTCTTAACCCTAAGCCAGATCTACTTGCATTGCACTACATGCAAGTATGTGAGACACAGCGGGTGCAAAGAGTCTGCCAGTCCGTCACTTGTGGCTCTGGCTGACTCCTGCAGCTCCCTCCAGGAGCCTGCTACCCCCCCCAAACCAGTACTAACGACAATGAAAAAACGAAAAAACGAACCGACTAATTTTTGCGAAATTTCGCGAAAAACGGAAACGAGCCGAAACGGACTGCCTCCGACACACGACAACTCAAAAACGTCATTTTCCCTAGTTGTGCCCATCTCTACTTCAGAGGCCTGTCACCCTTACAGGAGAGAAGACATTCTATGTTGACACTCTAAAACTATGGAATTCCCTTCCATGGGAAGCCAAGCTAGCACCTGCTTTGCTGCCCGGCCGCTAGCAGGCAAAGACCTTTCTCTTCAGGAAAATTCCCCTCACCCCTTCCAGTAACGGGCTACCAATAAAGTGGCTTTAACAATGGACTACTATATCTTTTTTATCTTTAATAAATAAAACTGTTCTGAAAATGTTTTTTAATATACTGGTCTTAATAAGTTTCTGGTTTAATTGCTTCTTAATATTGTAGTGACTTACTGTATTGTTTTAGCTTTTAGCGGGGTATATTTTAAGGCCATAAACCACCTTGTACCACCTTGGGGTGGAAAGCGGGGTACACATAATAAAAATGAATTAAGTGAAAATGTAGGTATGCTGGCTGAGAGACTTCTCTAGTGTGATGGGTGATTGTCCTGCAGAAGTCTGGAGGCCTCTGTATTTTGGAAGACCACTTCCCTTATGTGGTCCCTGCCATCCCAATTTTCCTCAGAGGACGTTAATTGGACCCCCTTGCTTTTTCCAGTAACATTTTTCTTAGAGCAGGTTAACTAAAAAGCCCCCTCTGGTGGCCTTTAAAAAAATCCAGGAAGTGTGAAGCCCTCAACATATGTTGAAACTACCCTGATGCCCCCACAAAAGGTACAAAGAGACTTTTAGTGTTGTGTGTGTTGATCCAAGGGTGCTGGTAGGAGCGTGTCCTTCCACTGCACAGGTTCTTGATTCCATATTTAAGTAAGGATGTCTTGCTAGTTCTACCATCTAAGATTCTTTGAAATCCTCCTAACTATTAAACTAATAAACTTGACTCTGCTCATACTATTGCATTGTAACTATAATGGGCGGAGAAGGAGATATCTACGTTCTGTCATTGTCTTAGGAAGCTTTTACTCTGCCTACAAATAAATTTAGCCAAGATAATTTCCAAAGAAGACATATAGGGAGAGGCCAGAAATAATTTCACTTATATTTGGTAATTGGCTGACCGTGGTATATGGCCTGGAATATGTTCTCTTTTCCTTGGAGATAAATTTTAGCAGCATCTCAAATTTTAATCTCAAGGAGGACGATTCACCACCTTTTTATCTTTCTCTCTAAGGAATTATCTTGCCAGTGGGTCACTTACCATGTCTTAAAACATTGTGGCAAATCCCCATATTGATAATGATCTGATTGGATGGAGATTAGAGTTGCTTTTTTATGGATCTTGCAAACTCTACCTAATTGCATCTGATGCAGAGTAAGCCATCTAAATGCAAGCAAATGTGCCCCAATTGTAACAATTATTACATTCCATTAAAAAATTGTACCTTAACTGCTAGGAAAATGATTATGGGAGCTGTTAAAAGATTTTGTAGATGATACATACTGATATTGTTTAAAGTCTGGCTAATGTCCAGAGAACTCTTGTAATGGACACAGATGCAAAGTCAATGCAAGAAAGGTGAAGATTTATTCTACTTACAAGGGAATGTCCTTGGGAGGTGGGTTTTTTTAAAAAAGTGTGCAGATAAAAGTGGTGGGGAGGAGACTGGAGACATATGAATATTTCTTTTCATTTTTAGTGTTGTCATAAGGTATAAGATCTGACCTAATGATAATCTGTGGACACTGTTTCTGTCCCTGAATGGCAAGGGTATCTTTTCATCCATGTCACAAGATTGATTGGCTAATTCAGAACTTAGAATTAGTTACTGTACAAATAATAGAATTACATACAGCACATTACAGTTTGCAATGGGAACACAACACAGTTGCATTTCAAAGGTTACTTTCTGAAGGCAATGAGTAACATTTTACATTTGCAAGTGCAACTTATTTTTCAATGCCAGTTTAATTATTTGGGGGAATATTTTAGCAGATGAAAAATGTGTTACAGTATGACATTTTCTTTATCAGTTTGTGATAGGAAGTGAACTCTTCTTCCACTTCTTCCACTTGTTTCTTAGAAGTATTTTCCATGGAAGTGGCCAGTAGCATTTTTGTAACTGTAAGACATCATCAATAGAATGTAATACGCTGAGCCACTTTTTGTGGACAGAGCAGTGATAATGATGAAAATAATGTGAGGACAACAAAGTGAGTTCCTTTTAATGAAAAATATTTTAAACTTTATTCAAGGTACTATTAAAAGGGGGGAAGGCTGATAAATTGTTTGCCAAAGCCACTATTTAGATGAAGGATAGGCAGTTTCCAAGGCAGGTGACTTAGTACTGCTCTCCTGACCCCAGGGAAAATCTTCCATTGCAGTTTTGTTTACCCCTGAATTAGGAAGCACCTGTTTTCATGCCTTCCAGCTGAAAAAAAGTCTGAACAGATTTGGGAAAAGGTTGAAGAAAAAGAATATTTGAGCCACTGGCCATATGAACAGAAATGTAACTATTTTGCCTATAATAGTCCCCAGAGTTTCACTGGATTTAACCTACAATAACATGGTCAAACACTGTAATAGATGCATTTGTATTTTTTAATTGATCACATCATACAAAGTCTAATTCAGATCAGTCCAGCCTTTTTGTTCTTTACACAGTTTTTTCCTCTTCAGGAACCTAAGAGCATATGAACATAAAAAGAGCCATGCTGGATCAGGCCAAAGGCCCATCTAGTCCAGCTTCCTGTATTTCACAGTACCCCCACCAAATGTGTCTGGGAGTGCATTAGACTTGATACTTGTTTCCTGATACCACTCCCCTGCATCTGGCCCTTGAAGTACCCCGGTTTTAAGCCTGGAGATTACATATCTCCATCATGGTTTGTAATCTGTGATGGACTTTCCCTCCAAGATTCTGTCAAATCCCTCTTTGAAGGCATCCAGGCCACTTCTTTTCATGAGAGACTGAAAGATTTCACTACTCATCCAAGCAACTTTGTCACTCTAAGGAAAGTTAGTGGCGAGTCCTCCAATTTATAGTTCACCTTGATTTCACATCACTCTGGTCAGAATAGGTTCATAAATTGGACAATGGCCTGAATAGGCTTGTTAGGTGACAATGGCCTGAATAGGCTTGTATGTAGACAACGGCTTGAATAGGTTCCTTAGATATACAATGGTCTGGGATGTGTGAAAGCCCCACCTATGCAACACTTCCCAATGCCCATTAATTATGAGCTGTGGCCTTGTGGTGGAGGAGTGAGGTGCTTCTGATTTTTTTGAGGATTGATGAAAGGGAGCTTGATAAGTAGCAGACAGATTGTTTCTGAGTCCCCCACCTCTGCTGAGAGAGGGGTTTTCAACACTTGCATGAATGGCTTCCCTGACTCCTCTAAATACAGGTTAAAGAGAGGATGTTTTAGGTTTAATTGATACATTGAAGAGCCACAAGTTACCGGGCCCAGATGGAATCCACACAAGTTTTATTAAGGAACTGAGAAATGAAATTGTGGATCTCTTAATGGTAATATGCAACTTGTCTCTTAAAACAGCCACAGTGTCAGAGGACTGGAGGATAGCAGATGTCACACCAATTTTTTAAAAAGGAAGGAGGGGCAACCAGGGAAAGTACAGGCCGGTTAGCCTTACGTCTCTCTCAGGGGAGATGGTGGAAAGCCTCATATAAGAGAAAATGTGAAAACACACAGAAGAGCAAACCTTGCTGAGAGAAAATCAGCATGATTTCTGTAAGGCAGGCCTGCCCGGAGTCCGGCCCAGGGGCCAAATTCGGCCCATCAGGCCATTCTGATTGGCCAGTGGCTGGCTCGCCAGCCCCTCCCTCTCCCTCCTTTGCCCCATTTTTTAAAAATCTTCCACCAACCGCCGGGAAGCTTGAGGGGCTGGGTGGGCCGGCTGGCCGGTGACCAGAAGCGTGTGGGCCTGGGTGGGTGGGCGAGGGCATGGGCCACCACCACCACCACCGCCAGGAAGCTTGTGGGGCTGGGCAGGCTGGCCGACTGGCCAGCCATTGCACGGGCTGCTGCCACCAGCACCGCCGGCAACCATGTGAGGCTGGGCGCGTGCACGGTGGTGGTGCACGCACAGGCCGCCACCACCAGCACTGCTGGGAACATTGTGAAGTGTGGCGTGCGGGCAGGCCACCACCACCGGCATAGCCGAGAACATTGTGAGGTTGGGCGCATGATTGGGCGGGCTGCGCCACCGGCACTGCTGGGAAGCTTAGGCGGCTGGGCAGTCTGCCGCCACCGGTACTGCAGGGGAATGTGTGGGAGCTGCCAAGGAGCTTTGGGGTGGGCTGGTGGGCGCGCCATCACCACCGCTGGGGAGCTTGGGGGGTGCAAGGTCACACAGATTGCCTCTTCCAAGGGGCGACCTGTGGCCACGGCTCCCTGTGCTTCCTTTGGTCCCCACCTTCCTTCCTTCCTCCCTCCCTTTTTACCCACCTTCCTTCCTTCCTTCCTTCCTCCATCCCTTGGTCCCCACCTCCCTCCCTCCCTCCCTTCCTTGTTCCCCACCTTCCGTCCTTCCTCTCTTGGTTTCCACCTCCCTCCCTCCCTCCCTCTCTTGGTCCCCTCCTTCCTTCCTGCAGGTGGGGTTGCAAGAGGTCAGTGGGTGGGGCTTGCAGTGGTGTGGCAGGGTCAGGGAGCAACTGGCCCCTGACACATTCTCAGCCACCAAATCTGGCCCTCCTTACAAAAAGTTTGAGCACCCCTGCTGTAAGGGTAAGTCTTGCCTGACAAACCTCTTAGAATTCTTTGAAAAGGTCAATAAGCATGTGGATTTGGGTGAACTGGTGGATATTGTCTATCTTGATTTTCAGAAGGCTTTTGACACAGTCCCTCACCAAAGGCTGCTGAGAAAATTGCACAATCAGGGGATAAGAGGGCAGGTCCTCTTATGGATTGAGAACTGGTTGAGATCCAGGAAACAAAGAGTAGGTGTCACTGAGCAATTTTCACAATGGAGAGAGGTGAAAAGCGGTGTGCCCCAGGGCTCTGTCCTGGGACCGGTGCTTTTCAATCTGTTCATAAATGACCTGGAGACAGGGATAAGCAGTGAGGTGGCCTAGTTTGCAGATGACACAAAACGTTTCTGTGTGGTAAAAGCCAGAGAAGATTGTGAAGAGCTCCAGAAGGATCTCTCCAAACTGGGGGAATGGGCTGTGAAATGGCAAATATGTTTCAATGTAGCCAAATGTAAAGTAATGCATATTGGGGCAAAATATCAAAACTTTATCAATCAACTCATGGGCTCTGAGTTATCTGTGACAGATCAGGAAAGAGATCTTGGTGTGCTGGTGGACAGCTCAATAAAGGTATCTACCCAGTGTGTGGCAGCGGTGAAGGTGGCCAATTCCATGCTAGGGATTATCAAAAAGTAGATTGAAAATAAAACAGCCAGCATTTTAATACCATTGTACAAAATGTTAAGGCCACACCTGGAGTATTGTGTACAATTCTGGTCACCACATCTCAAAAAAGACATAGTGGAACTGGAAAAGGTGCAGAAGAGAGCAACTAAAATGACTACTGGGCTGGGGGACCTCCCTTATGAGGAAATGTTAAATCATTTGGGTCTCTTTAGTCTGGAAAAAAGGCACCTGAGTACAAAATAATGCAGGGCATGAGCAAAGTGGATAGAGGGACACTCTTCTCCCTCTCACAAAATACCAGAACTAGGGGACATCCACTCAAACTGAGGGTTGAGAGAGTGAAAACAGACAAAAGAAATTATTTTTTAACCCAGCTCTGGGTTAACTCCTGGGCTCTTTGGAACTCCCTGACAGAGCTCAATGGTGTCCAAACTTCGGCTCTCCAGATGTTTTGGACCACAACGCCCAAGCCTGTATTGCCAATGACAAAGAATTCCAAGCCTTTATTGCTAGTGAAAAAGAACTGTGGGAGTTGTGGTCAAAAACATCTGGAGGGCCAAAGTTTGGACACCACTGGGCTAGATGGACCAACGGCCTAAGTAACCATAGGGCAACCTCCCATGTCCCTAATTCTTCAGTCTTTTTCAAAGGGGTGGGGGATGTTTCCGTATGCAAACTCTTGGAACAATACCAGTCCTGCTACCATTCTTACCAAGGTATTTGGTCATGGAAAGTAAGACAGAAAGTTTTAGTTTTTGTGGACTTCCAGTAACATCTAGGGTTGACAACCACAGAGGATGCAAGTAATCCAGTATATCTGGGCCAGGACAGTTGCTGCAATTGGCCACATCTGAATTGCTGACATAAGTCAATAAGCAAGAAGAATGGGAGAACAGAGAAATCCATCTGGAAGCTGGCATTGGTGCAAGTAGAAAGCATTTTTGTTGGCCAGGTAATTGTAGAAGGCCTAGTTCCTAATATTTATAGTTGGGCAGACAAAGGCCACATGCTACCTTCCAATCAGAGAAAAGGGGAAGAATATAAATAGGAGGTTAAATGACAGCAAATACGAGAGATAAATTGGGGGCTAAACTGTTTTATGCCTCCTGCCTTCCCTGGAATGAATGGTGAGTCCCTAGTGTGTTGTTGTAGATGAGAGCAAAAGTGTTCCCAACCTTTTGTTTGCTGGTGCTAACTAAGCAGAGGGTCAAGGAGAAAGAAACAATATGCCATTCCTTCCTATCTTCCAGCCACTTTGTTTAAATGGCCTGCCTTCCGGTGTATTTATAGCCAATGTATAAAACATATTAGCGACATCCTTTTTAAAAAAAAAATTGAAAGCTTTAGCTAATATTACCGCCTGCATACAAAAGCAAGAACAGAGTGCCTAAAAGCTGGTCAATAAACATTTTAGTGCTGGTGTATTCCGGTGATCTGAATCCAATAATGTTACCTTTCCAGGAGCTGCAAAATGGAAAGTGAAAGGATGATTGATGAAGCTTAACTATGGATGGCCAGATAGGAAAAAGCTTTAACTGATGATTGCAGGATTCCTTTTAATGAAGTACAAGTTGCCAAGATAAGTTTAGGCAAATGAATCCTCTGTCACAGTATGTTACAGAGAAAAGAAATGACAGACACAGCAGAGCAGATGGAGGTTATTATCAAAGTGAGGCGTCAGGCAAGGTAGTCTAGGTAACTGTGCAAAGATGGAGCAGATGTATTAGTGTTATTATTACAAACAATATCATAATACAACACATTTATGAAATCTGTTCAAATTAAGCGTAACAGGCTTCTTGAATAAAGGTGTCATTTATCTCACATGGAGACTGTTTTTGTGAGCCATTGGGGGCAATCAGGGGAAGTCACATAAAGGCTGTTCTACTTTGACAATCAGAGAATCAGATAATAATAGAAATAGAACTGGAAGGGCTATGGAAAGCCATTGACTCCAACACCCTGTTCAATGCAGAAATCCTGTATATCTGACAGATAGTTGCCTAATTTTCTCTTTAATGCCTCCAGCATCAAAGCACTCACTATTAGAATTGGGCTCGAAATGGAAATATAGCATTTTGTTTCATTTATTTTGTAGTTTTGTTTCATTTTGTTACTAATCACTTGCCCACAGTGGGGTTATTAGCAGTGGGGCTATTTTGAAATGATTTTTTCCCGGGGGGGATCCCTTTGAAGTTTAATAAGTCAGCCCCCAGAACCCCAAGCCCCTCCAAATTTGGGGGGCTTACAGAGAAGAGTTTGAGGAAGCTCCCCTGCCATTTTTGGTTCCTCTAGGATGCAGTCCCACTTGTGGTGAATAGGTGCGGTATATAAGTGTGAAAATAAATAAATAAATAAATAAATAAATATTGTTTCATTCATAGAGGAGAAAATGATGTTTCATTTCATTTTGTAATGAAACTTGTTCTACCATTTCGTTTAGTAATGAAATGATTTGTTACGTAAAGAAAAAGATTGTTCTCATATCTACACACCACCTCACAAGATAATTGGTTCCATTGTAACACTGCTCTAATAGTTAAGAGTTCTTTTCCTGATATTCCCCCCCCCCCCCGAAAAAAAAATTCTGCCCTCCTGTAACTTAATTCAATTAACATGTCCTGTACTCTGGACAAGTGTTTGAGAAACAATCCTACCTCTCCTCTGGTTAGACAATCTTTCATGTATTTGAAAAGTGCTAGTATTTTCAAGTATTTAAAAGGGTGTGGTGGCTCAGTGGACTAAGGCTTCCGAAAACTGTTGGCTGCAAGATCAGCAGCTCGGCAGTTCGAATCCTGGGTGCCACACAGCGGAGCGAGCTCCCGCTGATAACCCCAGCTCCTGCCCCCAGCAGTTCCAAAGCATGTAAATGCAAGTAGATAAATAGGTACCACCGTTAAAAGAGGGAAGGTAAAACAGTGTTTCCTTGCAGCCATGCCAGCCATGTGGCCATGGACTTGCACAACACTGGCTCTACGGCTTGATTACGGAGATCAGCACCGCCCCTAGAGTCGGACATGGCTAGCACGCATGTATGGTGGGACCCTTTACCTTAACTTTTTATCATATCTTTGCTCAGTCTTCATTTCTAAACATGGTCAGTTTTTTCAGTGTTTCATCACAGGGCTTGGTTTCCAGTTGAATGATCATCCTTGTTGTCTTCTTCTCAACTTGTTTCAGGTTGTCAGCATCCTTCTTAGAGTGTGATGTCTAGAACGGGATATAGTACCAAAGATGAAGCCTAACCAGTGCCAAAGAGAGAGGAATAAGTACCATATATACTCAAGTATAAGTCAACCTGAGTATAAGTCGAGGCCCCTAATTTAACCCCACCATACTGGGGAAACTTATTAAGTATAAGTCTAGGGTAGGGAATGCAGCAGAGCCTGGCAGCTCCTTTGTCAGCTGGGGGAGTGGTGTGTGACGTTTAAAATGACTTTTAGCCACTGACCCAAGCACTTGCCACAGTGGCTAAATGTATTGACCCAAATACAAGTCGAGGGCCCCTTTTTTCAGCCCAAAATTAGGGTTGAAAAACTAGACTTATATTCAAGCATATACAGTACTTCATATTATCTGGAGACTATATTATGTTAATGCCGCCTATAATATAATATAATATAATATAATATAATATAATATAATATAATATAATATAATATAATATAATATAATATGAAGCCACATTGTACTGTTGGGTCATATTCCGTTTGTTTGTGCTTTATACATTAGAACAATCACCCTAAATTCTGCCTGGAAATGAACTGGCAGCCAGTGGAGCTGCTCTAACAGGGAGGTTGCGTGATCCTATGTCCACCCCAGATAGCAATCTGGCTGTTGCATTTTGGACCCATTCAAGTTTCTTGATGTTTTCCTTTGGCAGCCTCACATAGAGTACATTGCATTTATCTAGCTGGGATATTAACTAATGCATGTGTCACCTTGTCCAAATCAGACTTTTCCAGGAATGCGCATAGCTGGGTCACTAGTTTTAACTGTGCTGTAAGTGCACCTCTGACCACAACCAAATCTTGGACATCCAGACTCAGAGATAAGTCCAGGCGTACTCCCAGGCCTTTCAACTAGGTTTTCAGAGGGAATATCACCCCATCCAGCTCTGGCAGCAGGTGTGTTACCTGATCTTCCCTTTGATGGACCACAGGCACCTCTGCCTTGTCTGGATTAAGTTTCAGTTTATTTACCCTCATCCAGTTCATTACTGGCACTATACTGAGTAGAGATGGGCACGACTTGAAAAAATTTTTTTTCGAGTTGTCGTTAGTCGGGCTGGTTCCGTTTCGGGTTGTCTCCGTTTTTCGCAAAAATTCGCAAAAATTAGTCGGTTCGTTTTTTCGTTTTTTCGTTTCCGTTAGTACTGGTTTTTTTGGGGGGAGCGGGCTCCTGGAGGCACCTCTGTGGGGTGGGTGCCTCCTCTGGCCCGCTATAAAGGGAAAGCGGGCTCCTGGAGGCACCCGTGGGTGCCTCCTATCCTCACCCACTAGGAAGGGGAAGCAGGCTCCAAGAGACCCCTCAACATGGGGGTCTCCCCTCCTCACCTGCTGCTGCTGCAAAATTCTATGCAATAGCCATATGGATATTGCATAACAGAATGTGCATACAGTGACTGTGAAGACTAGTGGATGGCACTGAACCCAGAGCCATAGTG
The DNA here is from genome assembly GCA_037367245.1 of Phrynocephalus guinanensis. Classification (NCBI taxonomy): domain Eukaryota; kingdom Metazoa; phylum Chordata; class Lepidosauria; order Squamata; family Agamidae; genus Phrynocephalus; species Phrynocephalus guinanensis. The sequence continues at coordinate 22,075,483 of CM074741.1, forward strand.
AGATGCCTAACTAAGGCTCTCGCACCACCATGTCTCACACAGAAGGGAATTGTACTTGCTGCGTGTAGTGCAATGCAAGCAAGTAGATCTGGCTTAGGGTTAAGGTGGGTTAGTGCAAGGGCTAGGGTTAGGCTAGTGACGGGTAAGGTTACGGTGGGCTAGTGGGTTGCACCTCTGGGTGCCTCTCTGACCCACTAAGAAGACAGTCTGTGACGTATGGGTATGGAGTCAAGGGTTAGGGTTGGGGGGCTAGGGCAGGTTTTAGGGGGCTTTTTGGCACATCCCAGAAGTCTCCATGGCCAAGTGGCCATGCGACTGGTGGGATGGCTCCAAAAATTTGCATGGTCGTCCACTCCCACATGGCTGGCCACTCGGCCAGCCCATCATTGCGCAGGTGTAAATAAAATAAAATAAAATAAAATCAATGGAGGACAGAGGAGGAGAGGAGAGAGATTTTGTTGCAAGAAAAAACCCACTGCTACTGTGAAAAATCTGGCAGTTTATAAATTTTCACGTGTTTCTGTTGTGCTTGTGTGTTTTTGGACCACGATTACAAAAACAATATTGCGTTCGCCGCCCCATTTTGGATCCCCCGCCCGCACCACATGGCATGGCGATGGCGACTCGTGAGTCTGGCTGCCCAGGACGGGGGGGAGGCGGGACTCCCCCTCCAGAAACCACCCCTCCGGTAGGTGCCCTGCGCCCTTAGTCAAGCAGGCATTTTTCTGCCTGCTTTTTTGGCCCGGGAATGGGTGGGGGGAGAGTTTAAAAGTTTTTTCCTGTGCCGTCTGTGCCGCTTGCTTGCGCTTTAATTGCGGCGGCCGGCGGCCAGCGAGACTGGGCTTTTTGCTGGCTGGCTGCGAGCCTGCGGTGAGTCCCACAGAGCAGCCCACAAGGACGGGGGATGGGGGGGAGGCCGGGGACCTCCAGAAACAACCCCTCTGGTAGGTGCCCTGAGGCACGGCAGGCATTCTTCTGCCTGCTTTTCGGCCGGGAACCGGGTTTTTTTAACTTTTAAAAACTTTTTTTCTGTGCCGCGTGGCATCGCGCGATCGCGCGATGCAAGGAACGAGCACGACAAATCAGACCAAAATTGTTCGTTCGTCGGTTCGAGCTTGAAGTCTGGCGGAGTGATTCCCGTTACCGTTTCCGTAGAGTAACGGAAATGGAAACGGGAATACCGCTAAGTCGTGCCCATCTCTAATACTGAGGTTTAGATAGCATGGAGAGATGGGCGTCATCCACATCTTTGTGACAGCAAACCCCCTCAGCTTCAGGCAATCTCTCCGAGCAGTTTCATGTACATGTTAGTTAACATAGGAAACATAATATAATCCTAAAGGAGCCTGGAATCTAATTGGCTGATGATGCCGTGACATTATTACATGATTGCATTCACAAAGCGGTTACTAACATGCTGGAATTATGTTATGAGGGAAAAGTATCTGAATTTGTTTGTGTAGAAATGGAATGAATGGGTCCATCATTTCACCTAAGTCATAAACTTCAATATACCTTCCTGGATTGCACGATGTCTTTGGGCACTTCTTTGATTTTTGGAGTGTGTGAAGGGTATGAAGGAGAGCATCAGGTTGCCAGACGGGTGGAGGAACACCCAAACAGAACCATGTGTCATTCATGAGGTAAAAGACCACTTGGAGGTGATTAATGAATTTAAGTGGGGAAAGGGAAAGAAGAAAGTAGTACAGAATAGCAAATGAATTCTATGGACGTGGCATTAAGTCTTTTTTCTCTCTATCATTGCCAGCCCAGCAATCATGGCAGCCAGATGGGAATGATTGTGGATCTCTGGAAGACTAGGAACCAGGAATAAATTGCCATGGATGGTAAGGGGAACCGATGGAACTGAAATACTAGAATTTTATGTATGCAAGATCTGGAGACTCAGAGTGGACAGTCAGAAAAGGCAAGGCCCATTCTTCCGGTTATGGACCAAATAGAAATGCCAACCTGCAGGTGACTGGAATCCACACCTAGTAAGGTAAATGTCCCAATACTGCACACTGTATTGATGCTGTGGTACAGCCATCTCCTCGAATTATACCAGTTTGTGTCTTCTTGTTCATGGAAATCCTGGAAATGCACAAATAGTGCCCTGGATCCAGACTAGTAGTGGGATAGAATGTCTACTAAAAAGTATTTATTTATTTGATTTATTTATTTTTGGATTTCAATACTGCCACGTTTAATTCAGAGAACCACTCCAGGCAGTGTACAGATGCCCTCTGTAGGGGTATGGATTAGATGGGGGGCATTGAGACATGCCCTCTTAAAATGTAGTCAAGCCTATCCTTGTATCAAGGGTGTATCAGGGTGGTGGTGGTGGAAGGGTGCATTTGCCCTGGGGTGCAGCAATCTGGGAGTACCTGGAGGGGAAGGCCATGCACCCTTTCACCAGCAGTCTTCATTTCCACCGCCTAAGGCTTGGAGATGGGACCCACTCCACTGCCACTGCTGCTGTGCACCAGGTGAATGACGAAGCAGGCAGGCAGGGAAGCATGTGGGGAGCATGGTGGCCACAGCGCCCTCCTTCTCCTCCTCCTCTTCCTCACCTTGCTTTGGGTCACTGCAGGAGAAGTGTAAGGCACGCACATGCTACTGCGAGCGTGTGTGTGCATGTGTGTGCACACACACCCACACACCCACACGCACGCACCCACACACGCGCGCGTGCGCGCGCACACACACACACACACACACACACACACACACACACACCTGCAGGATTGGGCCCACGTTGCTGGGTGGGTATGATGCAGTGGGGAGAAGGAAGGGCACAAAAACAAATTTAGTCCCCAGGTGCTCCAAATCCTTGCTATGCCTCTTCTTTGTACCACCCTGCCACTACTTCATCAAAAGATGAAATAACCTCCATTTTGCTTTGTTGGTTTTTCATATATATATGTTAACCTCTTAGCCTGTATCTAAACAGACAGACATATCACTTGGCTCTCAAAATCACCCCATTGTTGTATGACATATTTTAATAACAGTTGAGCCAGTGCTGCCTTTCATCCCTGCAAAGTTCTTTCCTCCACTCTTGTGCCTAGATAAATAGATAAATGTGTAGCCTGCATAATTAAATTGTAAACCTCCCAGAGAGTACTTGAAGTGCTATGTGGCACTATATAAGCAGAACATTTTGCTTTAAATGTTTTTTTTTAAAGTCTGGAGGGGAGCTTTGGAGACATCCCCTGTTTGTGAAAAGTAGTATTTACTACTGTTGTTATCCGAGATTAAGGGCAGCCTTCAATTATTTCACATCTGCACTGCAGAAGACACACCAGATACTTAAAGTCTGGGATTTAAGTTGCATGCTTCCTACATTTGACTTTTGTCCAAATTCTATATAAGTGGTTAGACTGTGAAACATGAAGCAGGCAAATGAGTTTCCACATCACTTGGCTCACACAATAGGAGGGTGGGTTCTACCCTTCTCCCTTGAAACTAGTTAGGAATAAATTTGCTTTTTAGACTTTTAAAATAAATCAGGGCAAAATATCTGCAATTGTGTAGGAAAATTAAAGCCATTATTAACCAGCAACAGAAAGCTTGGGTGCAGATGTGCTTTATTGAGGATGCGAAGCCAGCAGGATAGAATCACATTTGAAGAAATTCCAGAAGGACTTGATGCTTTTTATACAGAAGTGAAATGGGTATCCACAGATCATGAGATAAGTTAGTTACCTTCCATTGCCATGAGCATGTTTGGTTTTTCACGAGATGTCTATCATATAAATCAAATTACTATCCTATACAGTTCATATTGCAGGAAGAAAATTGGTCTAGGAAATCTTCTGAAACTATGCTGCTGTTGCGAACATGGTTATGAAGAACCAAAATAGAGCTGAGCAAAAATTTCTCAGATGGTGGTTGAATACATTTCAGAAAGATACACGGGAAGTGTTGGCTTTTAATACACACATCATTTTGAACTAAATGGCCAGACGAAGCAACCACTAATATATTAATAAATAATAATTGTGTACCGTCAAAACAGTTTTCACTTATGGTGACACTTTTGGGGATTTTGAAGGTAGAGAATAATCACAAGTACAGTGGACTCTTGTATAACAAATGGTTCGTATAACATAAAATCTGTACAACATAAAAATTCAAGAGATAGGGGAAATTTGCTTAACATAATCGCCTATGGGGCAAATCCGTACAACATAAAAATGGGATTACTCCGTTTTCAATGCATTCCTATGGGAAATTTGTATAAAGGGAAATTTGCTTAACATAATTTCATTTGGAATGAATTAATTCCTTTATACAAGGTACCACTGTACAGATGTGCATGAACCACCAAACCGGTGGTTCATGTCATTGTGTTGTTGGTCCAGACAGGTGTTTGGCACTTCTCAACCCACTTCCTCTGATGGATGCTCACTCACAGACAGCACCCCTGCTTTCCTGCCCTGCCTCCTGTATACACTGCCTATGCGTGGGCACCTGCCAGAGGCTGGACAATTTGGTAGTTTGTCCCCATCTTTACTCATATAGGTGAGTAGGTAGGTAGTTGTGTTTTTGTTAGCCACCTAGTGTAGTGCTTGGGGTGGTGTGCAAGTGTAATGACTAAAATAATAAAACAAGATAAGCAACTCACTATGGGCGTTTATACACGACCCCTAAGCTCCGCCGCAAATGGCTGCAAAGTCCGGACCTTAAAAATATTTACCCACCAGCTCCGGACTTTGCAGACAATTAAGTGCGACCCCACCCACTTTAGCGCGACCAAACAGCAGTTTTCTTGTACCTGCTTTTTGGAGGTGACAAATATTTGATCCGTTGTAAGGATAGTGAGTGCGGGGCTCTCTTGGCTTCCGTTTGTTCTTTTTTTGCGCCCCGCCCCTTTAAGAGATCTGAATGCTGCCCAGAACAAAACGGAGGTAAACCGGCAGTCTTTTCTTTCTTTTTTCTCCGTCCCTCAGGCAGCCAGCAACCAGGAAGTGCGGAGGGGGGTGGGGACAGAGGAAGAGCGAGGAACCCCTAAGATCTCTGGTCCGAATTTAAGTGGCCAGCGGATCTTAGGGGTCATGTAAAAAGGCCCTATGTCCTTTTCAAGGGGCATCCTGGTACTTCACAGCTTGCTCAAGGACACTCAGGTTGGCTGCCTTCCTTGGAGGCACAGTGAGGAATTGAACTCTCAGGTTCTGGATCCACAGCCAGAGAAAGCAAAGCAAAGCATGCTGCTTCTTATACCACCCTGTAACACTGAAAGCAATCTCTGGATAGTTTACAACCTAATTATAAAGGCTGCACCCCCAATACACACACACACACACCAACATGCTGGGTATTCATTTTTCTGACCTTAGAAGGATGGAAAGCTGAGTCAATTTTGATTCGACTACCCAGGATTGATCCCTGAATCCTTGAGCAGAATCTGACTACATTACAGCAATTTAACCACTGCACCACGGGCTCCTAACTTACTAAGTTAACCAGTTAGTCAGTCATGAACAGAGACAATAACTTCTTCTTGGAGCTAAATTTTGGAAGAATTGTTCTGGTCCCTCTAAAACAAAGATGGGGTAAGCATGAACTTTAATAACTTTTTGGTAGGCATGAACTTTAAGTACTAAGTCCCCAGCCCTAACACAGCTAGTGGTGCATGACTGTGGAAGCTGCAGTCGAAGAGCAGCTGAAGGGCCTTACATAAGACCTTTGTTAAAGTCTTTGATGTCTTGAGGAAGGAGTATTTGGCGACAGTGATTTATGTGTTAGTCATCACTCATACCCTGTAGTAACTGTGTTTTCCAGGGGGCTGCCTCTGAGAGCTAGGTAAGTACCACTACTGTAAAATGTGGCCATTGCACTTGGTCAAGGATGTGCATGGTATGCTACATTATGCTGACCTCAGAAGAGGTTTAAATGGTGATCTGGGCACAATTTAGTGGGTGAACTTTGATCTATAGCAGGGCTGTCCAACTTTGAAGATCCCGTGGGCTACTTCCAGCTGCTGGATGTTCCTGTGGTCCACTTCCTGAAGTGCCACATGTCCCCATGGGCTAATTTCAGAAGCACATGCACACATGCACACACTTCGCCGGTACTCCTGAGTAGGGGTAGGAGCCGAGTGAGGGGTGTGGCTTGGCCAAATGTCCAGGCAGATGGGTGGTCAATTTTTATAGCTGCCACCAGCAAGGGTGAGTGAGGCCACTAGGAGGCTCTGTGGCTGCGACGCTGGCCTTCTGAGAACCCGAGCCAGGAAGGGCGAGCGAGACCACTGGGAGGCCTCACTGCTGTTGCCGCCGCCACAGACGGAAAGGGCGAGTGAGGCTGCGGTGTGTTGGGAGGCTGGCAGGGACCTGGTGGGCAACTTCTAATGGCACCATGGGCTACCGGTCACCCACGGTCAACGCATTGTGCAGGCCTGACCTATAGGATGCCGAATGGCTTCACGTTATGATATACGAATGGCCATCTCCTTCTGTATGCACCTCATGCTGGTGTACCATCATTGGAAATCCTTCTCTACATTCCCCTTAATGTGGTAGGACTGATTCTCTCCCCTTTCTGCTTTGACGGCAGTAAAATCTCTCTTGTGCTGACAGACTTTCAACACTTAATGTTTTGCTGCTGTTAATTTTAATTGCCATTTTAGACTTTTATGGCTTTTGTTCCTTCGCTCATTATTTTATGGGGAGTTTTAATATATATCTATATATATATTTGGTTGGTGCACTAGCAAGAGTAGACATGTGTTGAAAACCCCTTTGGCTTAATGCAATTGAGATGCATACAAATAGACCCATGATGGAAACTATATGATAAGGCCCTTTTTACTGGTGCCCTAAAAGCAGCAGGGGTTCCCTGTGTAGTGTAGTAGATAGAGTTATGGATTAGGACTGTAGAGAGCAGGGTATGAATCTCCACTCAGCCACAGGATCTGAATGGGGGAATGGAACTAGTAAAACCACTCACATTGAAAGGCCTATTACAGCCACTACAGTATAAGTCAGTTCTGAGTTGACAAAACAGAACAAAAACACACACTGCACACTAAACTCTCTCACACACAAACTCATGGATTAAATGCTTTCTACAGTCCCACATACTGTGGTTATTTAAACTTCAGCTCTGTGTAGCTACATTTTCCCTTGATTTTTCAGCTCTTCCTCCCTGGGCACGTATTTGTGTTTCTCTGCATAAGAACCTTTTTTCTGTGTGACTTCCTATTTATTTACTGAAAAGATAACAGATACTTTCAAAACTTTTGCAAGACCCACTTTTCTCTACAGGCTAATTTCTGATTAGTCTTACAGGCTTGGTTCTGCAAGATCTCAAGTTTTGAAGTCTATGGCATTTAATCTGTGTTAGGCTTTGATCTAGCACTTTACTTTTGTAGTTGGAATTTTAATCCCTTCATTGTGAATGCCAAAAGGTATGACAGTTAGCCTTCAGTATTGTGAAATCCCACTTACCTTGGGTTGCGCAAGCAGTAGTTTGGCATAATTTAAATTTAAGATTGGAAGAAGAAATTATGTGGAAATAATAAGGGTGTCAGGCGCTTGAAGATTTATGTGATCATAGATTTTCCTCCCCCTTGGTTGGACTTTCTGAAGCAGAGAAGGTGTTTGTAAAGATTTTTAGACTTTGATGTAAAAAGCAAAGATCATGGTCTGAATGAAAAATCCTCCTAGGACAACTGTAGGAAAATTATTGGGTTTTTTCCTAGGTTCTTTGGAATACTGCTTTTTGAAATGACCAGGTTGTTTTCAAGGGCATTGAGGTAAGCAACACCAAATTCATGTGAGTCTACCTTTAGATATTACTACTTAATAGACTTGCAACCTGAATGTGCTAACCAGCATTACTGAAAAGTGTTCACTAGTATCCTGTTCAATATTTACATGCACAGCATTCCAACTGTGCAAGCTGCCACAAAGACCTGACATAGTCATGGTCTCTTGTCTGATCATGTGATTCAATTGTGTGTCCAGCCACATAACCTCACATAGTAAGTAAGTATCCCATAAGATCCTTGTGTCATTTTCTACCACTGGAATTCTACATGCATAAACACTGAATAGGATACGAGTCAATGTGTTTTTCACAAGAGGATGTAATAAAGATCATCTACCTCTATATTTGGGTGTGTTAGTTTATGCTATTCACATAAATAGACAAGCATATGTGAACTAACCCTAACTTAGATGTGTTGAATCAAAACACGAAATTTAGGAATAGTTGCATTAACACCCATCACACTAGTAAGGTACCTAGTGAAACCAGTCTAGTTAGAGGGTACTTGTTTTTCACAGAGCTGATACAGGCCACTGTTCAAATGCAACAACTCAGTCTAAAGTCTATCTTTATGTTATAGCTAATATTGCTCAAGCTGGAAGCTTTGATTGAGGCTCATGCAGACAGTTTTAGAAGATATAGTCATGTTAGCCTATGCTAGCACATCAGGTAAAAACAAAGTAAAAACATAAATAAAAAGAAGACAAACTTGTATTCTAAAGAAGAAGAAAAACTGTTTTGACACCCTAAAGACTAACTGCTATTTTTTAAAAATGTGAGCTTTCTGGACAAGTCCACTGAGGAAGTGGACTTGTCCATGAAAGCTCACATTATGTATGCACCTTAGAATGGAGAATGCTGAATGCAGAAAGAAAGTGTTCTCATCTGGTCTTTAGGATACCAGATTAAAACCAAAGCAAACCCCCACCTGTCCCCCCCCCCCCGTTATGTTGGTAATCCTATATTTAATTGATATGACTAGTTTCTGTGGTTCATTGTTCTTTCCAAATTCGATCAACATATGCTATTTGGAAACATGGATTAGACCAATCTGCTGGAGGCAGTGGAAGACAGGAGGGCCTGGCGTTCTCTGGTCCATGGGGTCATGAAGAGTTGGACTTGACTGAGTGACTGAGCAACAACAAAAACTTTATGTATTTATTCCGCATGGCATAACAGAATACAGTATTATTGCTTGAGACTTCGTAAAGACAATATAAAATATGTATAAAATGTAAAATATTAAGATAATAAATTCCATGAGATTTTTAAAATGTGCAATAGGAATAATAATTAGTGAAATAAATTATGTATGAGCAGTTACTACAGTGACTAAGCCTAATGCCAGATGTTTAAATCATTTAACCAATGAACAGCAGTGATCTGAAGATGGTATAATTCTTGCAGGGAGCCAGGGAACCATTTAAGAGGGCATTCCATTGCAATGTGATGTAAACTTTGTGGGACATACCTACAGTCACAATTAGAATTACCCTGTTTCCCTGAAAATAAGACCTCCCCAAAAAATAAGCCCTAGCAGGATTTCTATGCATTTGTTAAATATAAGCCCTACCCTGATAATAAGACCTAGTGATGGATGTGTCTATGGTTGTGTGCAGGGCTGACATTCAATCATATTATACAGACATCCCCTGAAAATAAGCCCTATTGTGTCTTCTTGAGAAAAATAAATATAAGACAGTGTCTTATTTTCAGGGAAACACGGTATCAGCCAGCCCCCACTGACATTTCCAACATTGGCACCTGCCGTGGTTAGTTCAAATCTGTTTAGGCATTGTTCAGTATTTCCTTGGGAGATCAAAGCCATAGGGACATTATATTGGATCAGACACTTAAATGAAACAGAGCTGGATAAGAAGTTTTCCACTCCTGACGCCGTGCTGTGGTGCAAATGTAGACAAGCTTCCTTGTGGTGCACTCTGGGTAAGCTGACTTGTCACTGCTAAACAGTCTACATAGCATATTTAACATCTGTGCAGCACATTTCTATGGCCTTCAGGTTTAATATGCTGGTACTGAGAACTTTACTTTTATTTCAATGGGGGTGGGGACTAGCTAAAAGCAGGAGCTGTAAAATGTAACCAACAATTCAGTTTCATCTTGTTAAGAAAAGCACCTTTTTATGTGCCCCTCCTTATTATCTGCAACATAGCAACAATAGTGTCAATTCTCATAGTTTTGTGCCATGGCAAATTATGAGAAGACATTTGATAATATTAATGCTAACTATTGTTTTCTGCAAAGCAAGGAACTCTAAGAGAGAGACGTCTGTGAAGATTCTCAGTCATCCAGGTTCGTTTAACTGGGAGTTGAGTCATGGCTACTGGACTTCTTTTTTGAGAGATAGAAACGTTTCGCTGTTCATCCAAACAGCTTCATTGGTCTGACCGATGACGAAACGCTTCTATCTCTCAAAAAAGAAGTCCAGTAGCCATGACTCAACTCCCAGTTAACTCTAAGAGAGAGAGAAATGTATTAGGAATTAATACATAGTCAGAGGATACTGTAGTATGTTATGTTTGTTTCCCTACTCGTTTTACGAGTTTAGGAAAGTAGCCAGGATGTGGTAAACAATTTGATATCCAGATGCTGGGTGCTCCTCTGAGGAGGAAATGGCAAACAAGTTCCAGAAAGTGATACCATCTTTGTATCACTCCAAATATCAGAGCTTGGATATTAATTTTACTAGTTGTCAGTTCTAAGGTTTCTTGAAGTCGTTAGTTGCTGTTATAGGAGCCCTGTGGCACAGTGGTTAAATGCCTGTACTCCAGGTAAAACTGTGCTCATGACCTGGGGTTCAGTCCCAGGTAGCAGGCTCATGGTTGACTCAGCCTTTCATCCTTCCAAGGTTGGTAAAATGAGCGCCCAGCTTGCTGGGGGGCGGGGGGCAATGTGTAGCTTGCATTATTGTAATTAAAAACTGTAAACCACCCAGAGACTACTTGAAGTGGTATGGGGTGGTATATAAGCAGAACACTTTATAATTATTGTACATTTTAAAAAGTTCATTTTGACACAGTTTAAAATATGGAAGTGCTCCTTCCAGTATTTGTAAAAAATGTTTTTGTTCAAAGAAGCCGAATGCTATCAAGTCAACAGCCTGCAGTACAAAACACACCAAATGCCACTCCACATACAATATAACTATAGATTATAGAAGTAACTAGAGAAGCTAAGAGAAAATTCAATGCAGAAAGCTCTGTTTCCAAACTTGGTTGCATTCTGCATCAAAGTCAGCATCATGACTTTCATTTCTCCAAATAAATAAACGAAAAATGATTTCAATTAGCTCAAATGGTAAGCCTTTCGGAAATGTTTTTCTCTTAAGCTTCTTTGGCTTCTTATGTCCTAAGGTGGAAGCTTATAACCTTTTGTTCTGGTACACTGGAATTAAGTCTTCTCCAAGATTATTCAAGGATAAACTAATCTTGTTTGAAAAGCCTTAGGATATATCTTGCCACATGTTGCATCTCTAAGCCCATTGAAAAAGCATTCAATTGTTTGGGTTTACACATATACATACACGCAAGATGACAGAGATGGAAATAAAGAGGGGAAGCAAGGAAGAGAGAATGGCTTGGTGCCTAATATGATTCAGAAGACTATGAATCATCTCTGGAGTCTCAGATAAGGTGAGGTTCCAACAGTACAGACCTTTCTTGGTACAGTAATGTTTCAGACAAATGCATTCTTACCGAATAGATCTGAGAGTCAGGACAAGCCGAGTTGAATGATCTATTGTAGTGGAAAACATTTTTTAAAAAGTTAAATTTTATTAATTAATGGAACAGGCTCAGGAGCTAGATTGGGGATCCTTTACATATTACCCTCGCTTCAAAGAATCTGTTGTTCAGAGACGGAAATTCTGTTACTGTGGCTAGAGCAGAGCAATAAAATCAGTGAATATTTGCTGAATCAATGCCCCCATAAGCTCCGCTGATTTTATGAGCCTACTCGAGTTGTGACTTATGACTGTATTTCAGTGACAGAATGATTCCAACATAGTTTGGGATAAACCTCTAAATGATCAAAATGATGGACAAAGTGATTGTAGTTGTTAAGGAATGAAAGGCATGTGAATGCAGGACAGATGCAGAAGAAAGGGGAAAATTCAGATGTAGAAAAGTAGACAAGAGAGAGAGAGAGAGAGCAAATAATAGACTACATCACTGCTAGACAGCTCAGTGGTTTAGGGCTCTGGCTGCAGATGGGAGTTCAATTCCCCCTGCACCTCCCTGAGAGAGGTTCGGCTTGATTATATCCATTGGTCCTTTCTAGTTCTACAGTTTGAAGGTTATTATTATAGCAAAGATCCTGGCACTGTTAAAGCACTTAGCAGAGGCAGGCACTGAGCAAAGGGGCAAACAGCATTGTAAACTGAGATGCATCTTCACCATGGATAAACAAAACAGTAGTTTGAAGTGTCCATGCCAAAGACCTTTGCCATGGTGGAGGGGCTTAATATGCTGCTAGAGGTAGGGGAAACTGCTGGAAATTTTCAGAAACCAGTTTCTTTTGACTATATGGATGGAGAATTCATTCTAGGAGGAGGAAAACCCTGATTTTAAAATCTCCACTGCCTTTAGACTCTATCCATTTCTGGGAACGGCTTCAGGAGTTAACCCCGAGGCAAAATCTGGAGCCAAAGTCCCAGCGGAAGTTCGTGGCTGTGTACAATCATTTTATTTATTTATTTTATTTATATTTGTACTTATTAACCGCCCAACTTCCCTCAGGAACTCTGGACAGCGTACAACAAAATTGTGGGGAAAAAAACCAACTTGCCCCAAAAGGAAAACAACCCGCAAACAAAATAAATCAAATAATAGGATAAGACACAACAACAGGATCCGGACAGACAAACATAGGCCCCGGCAAGAAAAAGGTTAGGATAGGCAACTCAGGCCAGCTAACTAAATACTGTTGTGCACGCAGTGATCACCATGCTGCGCATGGCCACGCCCAGGGAGGCTCGGAAAGCTTCCACCCGTGCCCGAGCCTTCTCTGTGGCGGGCCCGACCCTCTGGATTCATCTTCCAGCAGAAGTGCGCCTAGCAGAGTCCCTGCCTGCCTTCCGGAAGGCGCTGAAAACCCTTCTCTTCCGGGAGGCGTTTGGGTGACCCAAACAGTTCCCCCCCCTCGGTCCCGCCATCTGCTGTTGTTGTTGCTCTTGTTTGCTTTTATTAGTTTAGTTACTATTTACTTTGCTGTTTTGTAATTTTGCTGTGTTGTATAGTTGTTGTAAACCGCCCGGAGTTCCTTTAGGAAGACGGGCGGTATATAAGCTGTATAAATAAGTACATAAATAAATAAAGTTCTCCCTAAAGAGCCAGGTCTTTAGAGTTCTCCTAAAGCCCGGCAGAAACCTCACCAACCTTATCTCCGTTGCAGTGTATTCCTATTTACTCCTACTTCTAGATCATTTATGAAGAGGTTGAAAAGCAGGGGTCCCAGTACTGAAGCTTGGGGGACCCCACTCTTTACCTCCCTCCACTTGGAGAAGTGTCATTTAGTGCTACCCTCTGTTTCCTGTCACTTAGCCAGTTGCTGATCCAGGACAAGACCTGTTCCTTTTTTCCATGACTAGCAAGTTTATTCAAGAGCTTTTGGTATGAAACCTTGTCAAAAGCCTTCTGAAAGTCCAGATAAACAATGTCAACTGGATCTCCCTTATCCACATGCTTGTTGAACTCTCAAGAAAGCTTATGATTCAGGTAAAAAGCTTCCAGGTAGCACTGGGGCAGGATCCGGAAATGCTTTGGTAGAGCTAGGCCTGGCTAGGCCTCAAAGCCTTCCAGTTTTGACATTTTTGAGAAGTCATGCTGATGAAGACATGGGTTTATAAATCTGCTTTCCCTGATAATTAATTACTCTTTTCATTACCTGGCCTTTCATTATATGTCGTCTGTTGATCTTTGTTTTTGAATATGTGTTTTCTATTTTAATGTAGATCTAGTCATCTGTATCCTTTTTTCTTATTTGTTATATTGCTTTACATTGTATATTGTTCCATTTTTATGATATATTTTGTAAACCGCCCAGAGTGGCCATGCTGCTAGATGGTGGGGTGTAGAAATGCAATAAATAAATAAATAAATAAATAAATAAATAAATAAATAAATAAATTTAGTTTTTTCTTGAGCAGATCGAACTCTATAAATGAAGAACTATGGGATTTGTGATCAAAAGGCCATCATTAGAGGTAGTCCTCACTGGAATACTCACTGTGGCCATCACAGTTTTACTCTAAGATGTTTTCTGGGTTCACATTTTAGTAATTAATATTCTGGAAAATTATTTGGTCATTTTCCCAAAAAAGTGCACTAAAGGAGTATAATCTTTCTCCTCAGCAAAACTGACTCAAATTTAGACTCCGATAAAGCTCTAGTTGCCTTGGGCTGATGTTTGACTATGTGAGATAAATTCACTGAACTCCATAGTTATGTTCTCCCTCTGGACTGTAATTTTTCTAATCTGCCAGAAGGATCATATATCAGATTTCTGTTAATTAAAAATAAATAAATGGGAACAGGGACATCCAAATCCTTAAGACTGGATTGAGCATCTTTACCCAAGAGCTCAATAAATCACATTAGTATCCTTTTCATTAATTCTTTGGCTGCAGTATGTTTTTCTTTGCCAGTCAGCCATTTGTAGGGCTAGATGACAGGTACAACAAACCAGATGTACAGTTTTCACTCTAAATCAAAGAATTTCTGTTTCAGACATTGTTAATTCAGAGGATGATCATAGCTTAATGGAAGAGTCTTTGGAAAGTGTCTATAGTAACCACCTGTTTAATGCAGGACTAGTAAGGGAAGTAGTAACTATAGCATCCATTGAATAACAGCATATCATGTTTTAAGACTCACTGTTCTACAAGCATACGGCAATAGCTCTTAGAACAGTGGTGGCGAACCTTTGGCACTCCAGGTGTTTTTGGACCACAACTCCTATAGTCCTTTGTCATTGGCAATACAGGCTTGGAATTCTGGGAGCTGTGGTCCAAAACATCTGGAGTGCCGAAGGTTCGTCACAACTGTCTTAGAATGTTTATTCTCCATTTAACTAAAATAACTAAAATTCCTTATGCCAGAAACTCAAAACAAGTCTCCATTAGAGATGGGCACGACTTAGCGGTATTCCCGTTTCCGTTTCCGTTACTCGGTTCCGTTACTCTACGGAAACGGTAACGGGAATTACTCCCCCAGACTTCGAGCTCGAACCGACGAACGAACAATTTTGGTCTGATTTGTCGTGCTCGTTACTTGCATCGCGAGATCGCGCGATGCCACACGTGGCACAGAAAAAATGTTTTTAAAAGTTAAAAAAACCCGGTTCCCGGCCGAAAAGCAGGCGGGAAAATGCCTGCCGTGCCTCAGGGCACCTACCAGAGGGGTTGTTTCTGGAGGTCCCCGGCCTCCCCCCTCATCCCCCGTCCTCGGCTGCTCTGGTGGGACTCACCGCAGGCTCGCAGCCAGCAAAAAGCCCAGTCTCGCCGGCCGCTGGCCGCCGCAATTAAAGCGCAAGCAAGCGGCACGGACGGCACAGGAAAAAACTTTTAAACTCTCCCCCCACCCATTCCCGGGCCAAAAAAGCAGGCGGAAAAATGCCTGCTTGACTAAGGGCGCAGGGCACCTACCGGAGGGGTGGTTTCTGGAGGGGGGGTCCCGCCTCCCCCCCGTCCTGGGCAGCCGG
Organism: Phrynocephalus guinanensis; assembly: GCA_037367245.1. Taxonomy (NCBI): domain Eukaryota; kingdom Metazoa; phylum Chordata; class Lepidosauria; order Squamata; family Agamidae; genus Phrynocephalus; species Phrynocephalus guinanensis. The sequence goes on from CM074741.1 coordinate 22,090,975, forward strand.
ACTCGCGAGTCGCCATCGCCATGCCATGCGGTGCGGGCGGGGGATCCAAAATGGGGCGGCGAACGCAATATTGTTTTTGAAATCGTGGTCCAAAAACACACAAGCACACAACAGAAACACGCGAAAATTTATAAACTGCCAGATTTTTCACAGTAGCAGTGGGTTTTTTCTTGCAACAAAATGTCTCTCCTCTCCTCCTCTGTCCTCCATTGATTTTTTATTTTTTTTATTTTTTTTACACCTGCGCAATGATGGGCTGGCCGAGTGGCCAGCCATGTGGGAGTGGACAACCATGCAAATTTTTGGAGCCATCCCACCAGTCGCATGGCCACTTGGCCATGGAGACTTCTGGGATGTGCGAAAAAGCCCCCTAAAACCTGCCCTAGCCCTAACCCTAACCCTTGACTCCATACCCATACGTCACAGACTGTCTTCTTAGTGGGTCAGAGAGGCACCCAGAGGTGCAACCCACTAGCCCACCGTAACCTTACCCGTCACTAGCCTAACCCTAGCTCTTGCACTAAGCCACCTTAAAGCCAGATCTACTTGCTTGCATTGCACTACACGCAGCAAGTACAATTCCCTTCTGTGTGAGACATGGTGGTGCGGGAGCCTTGTGCAGGGAAGGTATGACCCTATCACTCTCACACTGGTCTCACGTCTGCACATTATGTTATGCAATATCCATATGGCTATTGCATAGCATTTTGCAGCAGCAGCAGGTGAGGAAGGGAGACCCCCATGTAGAGGGGTGTCTCTTGGAGCCTGCTTCCCCTTCCTAGTGGCAGGAGGCACCCACGGGTGCCTCCAGGAGCCCACTTTCCCTTTATAGCGGGCCAGAGGAGGCACCCACCCCACAGAGGTGCCTCCAGGAGCCCGCTACCCCCCCCAAAAAACCAGTACTAACGACAACGAAAAAATGAAAAAACAAACCGACTAATTTTTGCGAATTTTCGCGAAAACTGGAAACGACCCGAAACGGGACTGGCCCGACTAACGACAACTCGAAAATTTTTTTTTTCAAGTCGTGCCCATCTCTAGTCTCCATCATTAGCTTGAGTCATTCAGATATTTGAAGACAGGGCTGCCATATTCTGCTGTCATCAGGCCTCACTCGGAATGCTATACCCAGGTCTGAGTGCCACTTTTTATGTAGAATACTAAGAAACCATAGATGTCCAGAGGAAAGTGCTCAAGATGGTAACAGGTTTGAAAACAATATTCCGGGAAGAAAGATTAAGGTAGTTGTGTATGTTTTGCTTGGAAAACAGAAGAGTAAGAAAACATGGTATCTGACTTCAAAAGAATGTCACGTGGAAGATGGAACATATTTTCTCTGTACTTTCAGAGAGTATAACCCTTGATCGCTGCCTGGCCGCAGTTTTGGACTGGACCAGGACCCACAGACTCAGGCTCAACCCTGGAAAGACCGAGGTTCTGTTCTTCGGGGGTGCCCCGGATGGGTACTGTGGCCCTCTTCCCAGTCTGGGTGGGTCCGCCCTCCAGCTGGCGCAAAGAGTGAGGAATCTGGGTGTCGTCCTGGATCCGGATCTGACCCTGGAGTCCCAGGTGTTGGCCGTGACCAGGTTGGCCTTTTACCACCTAAGGCTCATCGCCCAGATTCACCCGTACCTTGACGAGAGCTCCCTGAGGACAGTGGTACAGGCGCTGGTCATGTCGAGGCTGGATTACTGCAACACTCTCTACATGGGGCTTCCCTTGAACCTTGTTCGGCGACTGCAGCGGGTCCAGAATGTGGCGGCCAGGTTGGTGGTTGGTGCACGTCGGTATGACCGCATCACCCCCATCCTGGCTCGCCTACACTGGCTGTCCGTTGCCTCCTGAATAAGGTTCAAGGTGTTGGTTTTGGTTTACAAAACCCTCCATGGCTTGGCCCCAGTTTATCTGGCAGAGCACCATTCCCGACAATTAGATCCGGCCCGACCCACCCGTTTGTCTTTGGCGCTTTCGCTACGGACTGTCCTCCTGAAGGAGGCCCGTAAAACGAGTACTCGTAAATGGGCCTTCTCGGTGGCGGGGCCGACTATCTGGAACAGCCTTCCGAGCGACCTACGGCAAGCTCCGTTGCTGGCATCCTTTAAGAAAGGCTTAAAGACTGCTTTTTAGGGACGCCTTCAGTATTGACTAGGGACTATTTCCTCCCCCCCCTCTTCCTCTTGCCCCGGCCTACTTATGCCGCCTGCTTGGACTGCTTTGCTATTGTGCCTGTTTTTAGCCTTTTTTAATTTTTATGTGAACCGCCCTGAGTTCTTGCTTGGGAAGTAGGAGCGGTATATAAATCTGAAAAATAAATAAATAAATAAATAATTACAAGAATGGAGATCACTATACAAATAATTTCTTTAAAAATAAGAGCATTTTGACAATAGAAGAAACTACTTCAGAAGCAGGTAGACTTCACTTTTCAGTATATATACAAAGTATTTAAACAAAATTTTAAACAAAGTTTGGATAGGTCTCTACTTCTCTGCTTCTGTGATTTGGTTTCCTGCCCCCCCTTAACTTCTTGGTCACCCACTACTGCTGGCATTCCAATTTATCAGGGTCTTCCTTGCTACATCTTCTTTGCAAGAATAGTGATTGAGAGCAAATGTACCCCTTTGTTAAAATAGCTGATGTGATAGAATTTTGCTTTCAAACAGAATACTGTGTTCTACACTATATTTGAGGAGTTCTGTTGGCTGCCCATCTTCAGACTTTTACTTTTGACCTTGACTTCAGTTTAAACTGTTACTGGAATTGCAAATGAGCTTATATTACAATCTCCATGTTGAGATAGTGTCTCCAGGGCTATGATATTCTGTTAAATGCCAATGAAACAGTTTGTATTATGTTGTATATAATTAGGATTCTGAGGAACACTGTCTTCCAGGTTGGCTGAAAAGTGTTCCTTTTTCGAAACCCTTTATTTGAATTTAGTCACATTACAGTATATAATCTTTCCAAATTAGTTCAGTATTATTCTGTGCCTATTACTGCTGTAATATTCTAAATCTAATGCTGTTTTGTTTTGGTCACTAAAGCTTTATCTCAAATGATTTGAAAGATCTTCACTCCAATTTAATTAAACAGCTAACAAAATCTAATTGTGTGCAGTCAGGGGGGAAAAATAGGTCCACTACAAATTCTGCCCAAGAATCATTGGGGAGTAGGGAAAGAGACTCTTATATAAGTTTGCATTGAATGAAAAATCAACAACTATAGTTCTTCCCTTCTTCCAGGGAATTTTGTGCAGCATAAATTGTTTCTTCCCTAACAGTCCTGAAAGGTTGGTATGGTTACACTACGATATGAGGTTTACTCTCTCCCAAGGTCACCCCGTAAGCGGATAGAAGAATTTGAACATGTATTTCTTAATAGTTGATCCACTACACCACTTTGTATCTCACCAGACAATAGGAAAAAGTATAACACAGCTGCTCATCCCTTGTTAAAACTACCCCCATTTTTTTAAACATCCAGGCTGTACATTTATTCATTTTTTTGTTTCATCAAGGCAAAATCAACTGCTTTTCAGATGAGGGCATATGCATCCCAGTGGGTAATCCATGTATGAATTTTAGGCTGAGTTACTAGTTCAGCATTACAATTTAGGATTCTGTATCTTGAAACCACGTACAGTATGGAGAAATGTAATCAGCATTGGAGGGGATGGGTGCAACACCTTGCAATGTAAATGCATGCGTTTGTATGGTAAGGAGTAGAAAGAGCGAGGGAATACCCTGAGATTCAGGTGATCTTCCTTCAAGCTTGTTGACATTCTTCCTCCCTCAACCTTCTCACATTTCCTTTCTCAACCTCTTGGATATGAGGCATTTTCCTCAGAGGTGAAGATGCTCTCAACCTAGTCCAGTGGTGGCCAAACTTCGGCCCTCTAGATGTTTTGGACCACAGCTCCCAGAATTCCAAGCCTGTATTGCCAATGACAAAGGATTGTGGGAGTTGTGGTCCAAAACATCTGGAGGGCCAAAGTTTGGCCACCACTGACCTAGTCTCACCAAGCATACTATCTGATATGCAAGCAAAACTAGTACTTTATATATTAAAAATCACCCCAGAAGATTTTTTTAAGTAGAAAAAAGACATCTTCACTTATGGCTCTGTCCCACGTACCTTTAAAAGCAGTTTAAATTACTAGATAAGCCGTGTCTAAAAATGCCGTCCCCATGGCTTTTTGGAAAAAAAAAAAAAGAGAGAAAACCCGGTAATGCCCCTTTAAGCGAGTTTTTTTTTACTTACCCGAGAGGTAGGGAATTTTTTGCCTCACTTGGATAATCCACTTTTTAAAGAAGCAGATGATCCGGGCTTCTTTTTCTTTTTTTTTCATAGCACCGACCGGCTGTTCCTGGGGCCGATCGGCACTGTTTTTTTAAATTTCTCTGCACCATCTGAGTAACAGGAAGCTCTATCTGGTCCTACAAGTTTTACTTTCCCCCAGCCAAGTGGTCCTTTTTTAAATGCTAGTGCCACCTGCTGGCCAAGGGGGCTGAACTGCACTTAAAAAACAACAACTTTGGACATGGGAACTCCTGTCCCACATATTCAATCACGTGACGGGACGAAGAGGAAAAGCAGACCTTCAGATAATCAGGATCAAACCCCAGGTGGGATATCAGCCGTGACCATCTGTATTTAAACTTAGAGCAAAATGGGAAGGAGGATTGGAGTTTCCAGCATGCATAAGCCCCTGCATGTTTTCTGCTTGGAGGATGGTCAGAGGAAGAATAGAGAGCTATAAACAACACAATGGGCACACAGAGAAACAAGAAAAGGGATGGAAACTTACTTCAAATGCCAAAGGTGGGAAAAATCAAGGAAGTAATAAAAACACAATTACACTAGGCTGCAACCGCTTCCTCGCCTCCCAATATCCAGTGTTAGCATATACACAACTGGAATTATCCCAACACCTTCTGCCTTAAGGAAGACTTTCGGAGTCTTGAGATGGGGAAGATCTCAATCCCATTGCTGCAATTTAGCAGTGATTTTTTTTGCTATTAAAAGCTTCCTTCCCTGCCCCCTGTACAAAAGCTCCCCAAAACTTCCCCAGGGCAAAGGAGAGTTATACGGAGACTTGGAACCCAAACGGAAAGAGGATAGAAAGCTTTCCTTTAGTTTAAATATTTCTGGCACCCGATCTGACTTATGCCAGGGTAGGTTCAGACAACCAAATTATGTCCAGTATGTAATTTCATTCCAATAGTATGGTCCATTAACCATTTGGATAGGCAGAAGGCCAAATCCACTAGTTAACTCAGCTTTGGGCCACCAGAAGAATATACTGGATATTTAATCTTTCCTGAAAATTCTTCCTGCTGCAACTTCTTTTGGAAGGAGATCTACAACCTGTCTAATATTCTGTTCAACTCTCCTTTGTTACTTAATGCTAATGGGAAAAGAAACTCATGAAGCAGTCCATTTTATTGTTTGTGTTGGTCACTTTAGTTAATTGTTCCTGCCCTATATGAAACAAAATGCCAAACTATTATTAGCAATGATGATTCATATGTGAGTTATAACTAGGGATGGGCACAAAATGGAAAAATACTATTTGTTTCATTTTGTTTCATTGCTCATTACATGTCATTTTCATTTCATAATTTTTCACAAAAAAATGTCAATTATGAAACAAAATGAACAACAAAACACCCAGCTGGTTGACAGCTCAGGCTATGGAGAGAAGTTGTTGTGGCTTTACTCCTAAAGCCACCCCCCTTCCACAGAGCCCCAGCTGTCAAAACCAGCTGGGTGGCAGTGGTTCAGAAGAGAGCTGGTGGAGGCTTTTGAATTGGGCATGGCACCAGCAAGGGTGCTGGGGCACCCAAAATTCAAAAGCTTCCCCTCCACCACCCTCCAGTCTCTGGTTCTTCTGAAACAGGTAAGGGTCCCCTGAACCTTGCCTGGCTCAGAAGAACTGGAAAGCCTGGAAAGCCGAAGCTGCCACCACCACTCCTTCACCCAGGCTCGCCTGGCTCAGAAGAACAGGACAGCTCTCAGACCGCTTTTGCTGCATCGGAATCCCAGGGAATCTCCTTTGATTCCGACACAGCAAAAGGGGTCTCTGCTGCTTTAGAATCAAAGGGGATTCCCTGAGATTCTGAAGCAGAAAAGGGGGTCGGAGAGCCTCTTTTGCTTTATCAGAATCAAAGGGAATCCCCTTGGATTCTGACACAGCAAAAGGGTATCTGCTGCTTCAGAATCAAAGGGGATTCCCTGGGATACCGATGCAGCAAAAGGGGCTCTCAGACCCGCTTTGCTGCAATGGAATCAAAGGGAATCCCCTTTGATTAAAAAAAAAAGGGGGGGGGGCTTCAGACCAGCACAAGGGTGGTCGTCTGTAGCCTTTTTAAATGTCTACCACTCACTGTCACTGTAGGGCATTGAAACAAGCATCTAGCTGACCACCATTTGTAGTCGGCTAGAGGCTTTTAAAAATGTCCCACTGCCCCAGTGAGAGAAGAAAGAAGGCAGTGGTAAATTCAAACAGAGCTTGAATTTACTGCTGCCTCCTTTCTTCTGGACAGGGAGAGCTGTGAGCTGTGGGACCAGCCTCCACTGTCCACAGCCCTCCCTGTCAAAAACAACAACAACAACAACAACAACAACCCCACCTTTCTTGGAGGAGGGGGGAACAGGAGATGGAAGGAGGCAGCGGAAAATTCGAATGGAGCTTGAATTCCTCCTTCCTTCTCCCTTTTGATCCCTGCCTCCCAACTGGGGCTTTTTTACAGGTCAGGGTGTGGAGAGGGGGCACCCCCTCTCCCCAACACCCTGACCTGTCAAAAAGCCATAGCTGGGAGGCAGGGGGAGGGGTGAAAGCAAGGAAAGATAAGACAGTGATAAAAAAAATCCCTTTCCAAGCTGTCAAAATTAGCTGTGAGGAGGTGGAGGTCAAGAACCAAGCAGGGAAAGAGTCAGCAGATCTCACTGTTGAAGTGAGATCTGGTGGAGGCTCTCCAGTTCAGTCCCTCCCAAACAGAAAACATCATTTTGTTTTGGTTCAAGACGACAGGCTGTCTGCCATTTAATTCCGTTTCAAAACCGTTTGAAACCTTACGAAACAACAAAACAGTGTGTCATTTTTTGTAAGGTACCCATCCTAAATTATAACAGGGACATCCCAATCCAAATTTACCAAACTTGGGCTTACTCCTTCCCAGCTTGGCATATAAATGATCTGAAACATCCAAGTTATACCTCCCCCCAAACAAAACACCCCAAAACAAACAAACAAGCAAAAGATCCCTCCAGGAAAGTCTGTGAAGTTTTTCAGTCATCCAGGTGAGTTTATCTGGATATTGAGTCATGGCAACTGGGCTTCTTTTCTTAAGAAATTGAAATGTTTCACTGCTCATCCAGGCAGCTTTGACAGTCTGAGGATGGTTAGTGGCAAGTCCACTAACCTTCCTTTTACTGACAAAGCTGCTTGGATAAGCCGTGAAACATTTCAGTCTCTCAAGAAAAGAAATCCAGTTTCCATTATTCAACTTTCAGACTTCAGGAGAGTGTTGTTCTTCCAGCCGCTAAATCCAGTTTTCACTAGACTTGGAGGGGTTCTGGAGGAGAGACAGCAGAAGACTTGTAGTGAGCCATTCTATTGCTCCCTGAAAGTCCAAATGGCACGAACCATGAAATGGTTTGATTTGTTGGAAAGTTTGTGATGGGTCATGGTTTGTGATTCACAAATGTTGCTGAACCATGAACCATCATGAACAGTTGTTTCCCCAGTTTGTGCCCATCTCTAGAGTGTATTGCAAAAGTACTGGAGCTTATGTGTTCAAAATGTGTCATGCATTTTTGCACAAGCTGCCCAAGTGACTACTATGCCTACAATGTTTAGTCTCTTTGGCCGTTACTTCACGAACCTCTCGCTGCGCGGCGAGCCGTGATTTCTGCGCGAATCGGTCGGTTTTGTCCGCACGATCCTCCATTTTGGATGCGGCGCCACCCCGACCACGCCCCGACCACGCCCCTAAACCGTGCTCCAAGCGGGGCGAGAGATTCCCCTGCCGGAGGCCGGGAATCTCCCTCGCTTCGCATCCCGCTTCGTATCCAAATTCACGTGTGGCCAGTTAAAAAGTATATTTATTTATTTTTTAACTTACTTTTTCTCCGAAATGCCGATGCATAGATATTTCGGTTAACCCGTTCTTTTGATCTTGCCTTCTGTAAACGGGGCAGGGGCAACAGAGGGGGGGCAAGCGTCCCCGGGTGACGTGAGCAGAGCCCCTCCGCTGGCAAGGGATGGCGAAGGGCTGCGCAGAGGGAGGGGGGATGGGGTGTCGGTGCCGCCGCCGCAAGACACCCCCACGCGCGCCCACCCAGAGAGCGGCGGCGGGGCACACAGGGCGATGAAGCTGAGAGAAGCCTCTCCCCGCCCCGCCCCCCCCCCCAAAAAAAACCAACCCAGCAGCTCTGCTTCAGGGAAACACGATGGCCGCCCACAAGTCCTGTGACCGCAAATGACAGCCAGGTATTGATGCATCGATACGCCGTGGTAATTTTCTTAAAAAAATAAAAGAAAGCAGAAACCGGACGTTGCAAGTAAGCTTCCGAATGCGAAGGGAGCACGTGAAGTACTACTGGATTCGACCCTAAAACCTCGCCCGGTGAGGACACGGAAAGAGGGGTGGGGGCGAATGGAGACCACGTGACTACCACGTGACCGCCTTCGAATTCATAGCGAAGGCAATCACGCTGCGAAGAGAAGTTCTTCGTGAAGTGACGGCCTTTGTTGAAAACAGAAAAGTGCTCTAGCATTGCATTGATGTTCAGACTTAGCAGGAAGCATAAAAAGCTGCATTTAGGAATCAAGATATAGATTTTGACCTGACCTGACAGCCTGTAGATTTCTATAAGCCAAATTGGGCTGATATCCCACCCACCCCCGAATTGCCATATCAGGGTGTTAATAAAATCTTGTGGTTGCTGCACTCTCCTGTTCTGGATATTTTGAATTTGTTGAATGTAAAACATATTCTTTCAAAGGCAAATTTCTCCCCCCCCCCATGGGAGGTAAATGTGAATATGGAAATATGTAGGAGGAGAAATCAGATGCACCGAGGTGTCTTTCTGCCTCTCTATTTGCAGCAGTTGTGAAATAGCTAAGCCACATTAAAGCAGAAAATGAAATCTGCATTTCAGGTTGCTTTTATCCTGATGACCCTCAAGAAGAAAGGTCATCTGGTCCAGGGAGAATCCAGATTGACACAAGTGACATATTCCATACTCTCTGTTTTCTAACCTGCCAAATATGGGCAAGCAGTTTTTGCCACTGATATGAAAAATTGCAAATGTCCATGAAAAAAAGTCAGCTGTTTCTGAGTGTCAGCCTCACTGCATTCTCTATCAAGAAATAATCTCCCTACTAGTCATAGCAGTTCGTCAGGCATGAAAGTGCGATAAAGGGTAAAGCAAAGGGAAGTGTTGAGGGGCGGGGGAGAGAAAGGAATTATCGTGGCATTTATCAATAATGTGTCTGATCTTGAGAGGCTGTGCAGATGGATATGCAGATGCGTGGAGACAGAAGATTATCTTTCCATCATCTGGATTGATCTCCAGAGTAGTTAGTGATTTCTGACAGAGGTTAGGCACACAGATACAAGTGGGTCATTCCCAGTGACATCTGGAGATGGGTTTTTTTGGGGGGGGGGATTCTAGCAAATATTCTGCTTCTCTCTATCGACTGGCTGTTGCTACCAAAGTTTTAGCTTTGCATTCATTTGGTACTGGGCAAGAGATCAACTCTAAATCATAACCACTTTTCAGCAAAACATTGTGGATGGGCTATTTTCTGTGCAGGGCACTATGTAGAAAGATTCGGTTTCATTGTACTCAATTGGCAAGCCATTTACTTCCACAGAGGTCCATTGACTTGGTTGCTTCTGCCAACACTTAAGTTCACATATTTGAAGGCTGAAGAGTATCTGTCAGTTGATAAATCTAGCTCAATTGTAAGCCTACTGATATTCTCTCCCTCCCCCATCCTTGAGTATTATAATGTGGAATGGCCCAAGATATTTAAGACAGAAGCACCCTGAAACTCAAATCAATACAGTCTCTTGAGTCAGACCTCATATGTCACTGAAGTTTGTAATTACCTGGCTTGGCATATGCAGTCTTCAAAGTCATTATTCCTCAGAGAGACCTGTATTTCTGGCCAAAGTGTTGCTCCCAAGAGCTGATATACTACGGTTATAAACAGCTGGGGGAAAAATAGGCCTTCATGAACGCTATCTTAAAAAAATATTTTGTATCAAAAATAAATAAAAAGAGTGACTGGATGGTGTGGATGATAAAAAGAGTGACTGGATGGTGTGGATGAAATTAATAGTGGACCCGACTTACCGGGTCCAGAGTTGTTGTCCGCTGCCCAGCCGGACCTCTGCGGGGCTGGAAGATGGGGCCGGCTGGGGGCCACTTATGTAGAGTAATGCACGCCGCGCCGGGCGCCAGGGCCAATCACGGGTGCCCAGTAGGCTTTGCGGCCGCAGGCATCCGGGCACTGCTTGACCTGCGCAAGCGCAGAGGATCCGCCGGCGCCCGCCTTTTAAAAGGAGCCCGCAGCCTCCGAACGCCGCCATCTGGTCCCAACAGCGGCGGCATTCCCCACCCAGCCACCCTTTGATCAGGGAATCTATTCCCCATATATTGGTGTGTTAATTTGTGTTGTTCTTGTTGTTTTGTCACAGCCTTGGCAGTTTGGTGGCATTGGGACTGGATCCAGGCGGAGGTGGCTGCAGGACGGAGCCTGCACGGCATGGAATCTTCTGGTGGTAACAGCGGACCCAGGAGAGAGCTGCAAGTGTCCTGGCTCAGGAGAGACATCAGACAGCCTCTCCGCTCAGCTCAGGAAGGAAATCTCAAAGGAGTCTGCACCCACAGGGGTTTCCGGAAGCTGAGTACCAAAGGGTGCTGCCACCTGGCGGCGCCACCATACACATCGGGGGACAGGCAGGTTCCCTGATGGTATTGGATCAGACCCAATGCCTGGCCAGATTACTGCAGATTGGAACCATACCAATAAAGCTGTGGCCTCCACAATTTTCCCCATCAGTTCAAGAGTGTTGGTGTACTCAATGGTTTTTAACAAACAACAGGGCTTGGGCGCTGGACCACAACACGTAGCTTACACGTTCTGTGGGCTATTTGCTTACTTTGGTGACCATTGCTGTAGTTTGCAAACACAGTTTCACAACATGAGTGTTTTCTAATGCAAAGGTACCGAACAGACAACATGAGAAATTATAAAAACAATAAAGTGCTGCAGTTTGTGCACCCAAGTCTTTGGCACATGAATACAGAAGTTTTTTTTGCAGGACAGTACAGTTCAAATTCCCTTTCAATACAGAGTTCAGCAAAAGTCCAAGACATTTTCCACAACTGGATTGGGTGTCCTTGATATGAAAGAATGTGCTCCACATGCAAAATCTTTTAAACCTTAATACGAAATAACAATACAATTATGTGCAATTCAAGAATTGTCTATGCGGATTCACACTTCTGGCGTAAACATATAGGAATTATACCTTAACCAACTTGGCATGGGTCTTAGCAGTCTAAGTGGCAAAAGCAACTTCAGCCTTTTCAGCTCTCCTTCTCTTTCTGATTCAAAGTTCTTGCTCATTGCCCTGTTCTTTCTTAGTCCCTCCCTTTGGGCTGAACCAAATAGTTCAATACGGGTTATACAGTGGTACCTTGTATAAAGGAATTAATTCGTTCCACATGAAATTATGTTAAATAAAATTTTCTTTGTACAAATTTCCCATCGAAATGTATTGAAAACAGAGTAAACCCTAATCACAACCATTTTATGTTGTACAGACTTGCCCCATAGACGATTCTGTTAAGCAAATTTCCCCTATATCCAGAATTTTTTATGTTGTACAGATTTTGTGATATACAAACCATTTGTTATATGAGGGTCCACTGTATCTGCAAAATTAGAAAATAGAAAAAGTTATTACTTGTAAAATACACATTTGTTTATATTTTTGTAGTTCCATCTTGAATGTACCTAAGAGTAGACCTCTCCATCTTTATTGAAAATTGTGCCCTATCTTAGTACCTATAAAAAGAGGTGACATTTTGATGTCCACTATAACGATGCTGAATGTAATTTTATTTTATCCTCTGGTAAGGACTTGTTTTTAAAAATGAGAAAAACCCAACAGGGACAATAACTGATGCTAGCAAAGGGAGATTTATTTGAGGAAAAATAGAGAAAAGAATAAAAAAGATTTTAAAAGAAAAGAAAATATTAAAAAAAAAAACATTAAAAAGGAAGATGACATACAGTACTTGCAAAAAAGAGAGCTTGTTTTCCCAGAAAGGGTAAACACCAGACTCAGCTCTACACATTCAGATGTACAGATTTTATAGAAAACTTACAAATAACATAGTTCGGCAGAAAAATATCTATCTCTATTGTCCCAAATTCCAATAATGCTTGCAGTTAAACTGTGTGCTCAAGTTTTGATGCCAAGCACTTTTCAGTCTAGGGTGCTAGTCCTCACTTATCTAAGAATCAGTCACAATAACTTTTGGGTCACATTAATCCTCACTCCTTGGCTTGTGTCAAGGAGTTCTGCTCAAAGTTGCAAGTTGCAACCTGCTGATTTTTCAAGGGGGAAAGTAAAACTTTTACAGAACTACTTTGAAGCATCTCTCTGGTTAGCTTTCAAAGTATGGAATACTTATGAATTACTATTATATATGAGAAAATGTTTGAAAACAAAATTGCAAATGACCTCTGCAGCCAGTTCCTTAACGAGAACAATGGGATCCTGCTGGAATGCATCAAAGGCTGATTTAATCTAACATCCAGTTCTCATTGCAGTGAATGCATGCAGCACAGGGAGGCTGAGTTTGTAGAATATTGTGAGCTTTTGATATCTTTACTTTAAACTCCCCCAAGTAATGGTCTATGATACAGAAGAAGCATGTGCAATTCCACCCTCTGGCTTGAAGTGCTATGGTGCTAATGCAATGGTCGCATAGACAGGAGCTGCTCATTCATGACAGTATATTGCCATTTGGGGGGAAGTAATTTAGACTGATCACTACAATTTGAGCTTGGAAGAGCTATTTTTTGCATTACCGCTTTTAGAATTCCCAGTCTCTTTCCCAGGGACCAGGATCCCAAGTGAAAGTTTACAAAGCAACATATCCAATCTCTCTTATCAAAAGGTACATATACAGAAAGCTGGATTTCTGGGAATGATAGAAATAGTTCATAGTTTGAATTAAGAGTAATCACTCAGAATGTTTATAGTCCATAAAATCAAAATTTTTCTTTTAATGTTCCAAGAGATCCACCCAGATAGAACAGGATGAAACCTAGATTTGAGAAATGAAGGCCCTATAGTTGGTTTCCATGTGTGCAAGTGTGTCAAAGACCAGTGGGGGTGAGGAAGGCATGGTCATGGCTGGTCTTCCATTGGAGACAAAGCAGAACAAAAAAAAATACTATTATCCCGAAGATTGAGACTGTGCCTTAAAATGGATGAATCAGTTATTTGCCTCAGCTGTCCTGAGTCAGCCTTCCATCCTTCTGAGGCCAGTAAAGTGAGTACACAGCTTGCAGAGAGGCAATGTGTAGCCTGCATTATTAAATTGTAAATTGCCCAGAGAGAGTTTTATGGGGCTGCAAATGGCAAGATAGAAAAGATACCCAAACACTTCTGAGAGCATTGGTATATTATCCAGACTCCCTTAGTTACTTTAAATACAGTGTTGCTTCTCTTGCTTTAACGTCTTGGGAATGATATGAACAAGCCAAAGTTAGTTATGTGTAGAAATAGCATGATGGACTATACTGTATACTATGATCCTAAAGGCATTTGACTACCATGGATGTATTCATTTTGGCCAATTCCACAATCTAATATGCAGCTAGAGCAGTGCTGGCAAATCTATGGCTTGGGTGCCAAAACTGGCAAATGGAGCCCTTTCTGTGGGCATGCAACATTGCCCCCTCGCAGCCACGGCACTTCTCCCTCTGCTGTGCTCCGTGCAGAGAGCTGGGCAAAGGGGAGGCAGCGGTTTGTGGGCTCATTCATAGCCCCAGTTTGCTGCTCTGGGTATCCCCAAAAGTGGTGTGGCTGGAGAGTAAACTGGGGCTATGAAGGAGCCCACAAACCACTGCCCCCCTTTGCCCGGCTCTATGCAGGGAGCCATTTTGAGACCACCAGAGCGGTGTGGCTGGAGAGTAAACTGGGGCTAAGAACGAGTCCACAAACCACCACCACTCCCCCTGGCTTTCTGGATAGCATAGCACCCCATCTACCTCTCTGCCCAGGGCAGAAAGGCAGATGAGCTGCTACTCTTCAGGAGCATGAGGATTGACAAGCAGATTTTTGAATTTCCCATGGCCACAGAGAGGGTGCTGTGGCCTCAGGAAATTCACACAACTGCTCTTTGATCCTCCTTTTTCTGAAGGGTGCTACTCTTTAAGAAAGCTAGGATCGAAGAGTGGGTTTTTGAATTTCCCGCGGCCACAGTGAGAGTGCTGTGGTTGTAGGAAATGCAAAAGCCTGCTCTTCTATCCTTGCTTTAGCATCCAAAGCATTTATAACCTGGGGTACCACTGTATTCATTGCTGCCTAGATGCCCTAAGCACATCCGATCTCGCCTGATTTCGGAAGCTAAGCAGGGTCGGTCCTGGTTAGTACTTGGATGGGAGACCACCAGGGAATACCAGGTGCTGTAGGGGACTGGAGTAGGAACTGGCAAACTATTCCAGTATTCCTGCCAAGAAAACTCCATGGACATGGGGTCACGAAGAGTCGGTCACGACTGTAATGACGCAACACACACACACAGCACTATATTCGGGTTAAATTGCCATATTGGCACTTTGTGAAAAATAAGTGGGTTTTGAATCACAGTTTGGGTGCAGTTTGTCTCTAAAAAGCTCTCCATCACTGAGCTAGAGTAATATGACATGTTTATAACTGACATTGAATAAAGAAAATAGTAACTGTTTCTTCTGCTGGTAAAGACTTGACAACACTTCATATTGAGCTATCCAAATGTCTGGGCATTCTGTCTCCAGTCCATTTGTTCTGCTGCACTCAGCGTTGTTGTCCTTTTTAATGTTCCATTTTGGTTTTGGTTTTGATTCACTACTGCATTGTTAATTGTTTATTAAGTGCTGTTTTATTATGATTATGAGCATACCGTATATTGTATTATTTATGGAGTGGTCTCTGGGCCAGATGGCAGCAGTATGTAAGTCAAATAAATACAATAAAAATAAATAGTAATACCCTGCACCACTATTTTCTTTTTAAAATGTGGCTTTAATGCATAAAGGTGGTGTTGGAATGAGTGTGAGAGAGAAATAGAAGCAAAGTGGTTGATGCACAGATAGATGGCAAAATAAAATGTGAAGAATTGTTTTCTTTACTGGGCAAGGGGCAGGAAAGCCAAAAGCAGGATGGAAGCTCTGCAAAACAAAACATGGTGGACAGAAAGGATATAACTGGGCTGTTGAATGCATTATCAGCTGAGATAGCAGGGCAGGGAACTGCATAGCATTTGTCCTGCTGCACTTATGAACAGGCACAAACCTCCAAAATGAGGTTCCTACCGTTCTGTAGTCTAGACTTATCTGGACACATTGAGACAATTTGCTGAAAAAATGGGCTGTCAGATGTTGTGCTCCTCCTGTACGATAAAGGGGCAGTATTGATTGATTGATTGATTGATTGATTGATTGATTGATTGATTGATTGATTGTCATAAAAATGCCAAATCTTGCAGGTTTCGTGAAAAATCTTGCATTTCTCCCAAAATAATGGCTTGCTTTATGGAAGGGATGTGAATTCAAAAAGACGTGTGCTATTGCTAGCTAGAACCTGTATTCTAGGGTTTCTGTCTTTCCCCCACCTTCTTACCCAACTTTGTAAATTTGCTAATCTGTTTCCTCTCAAGAATGAGTGTGCAAGTGAAGTTATGAATGAATGTCAGTGTTCCTCCTGGGGATGATTTTGATTGGCTAGGTCACAATTGATGCCTTAGGGCTTGTCTTTTTTGCCTTGTTCTTTGTAATAACTGCAGATCCCATTGTCTGTTGGCCTTTGTACAGTATCAAGAAGTGTGTGTGTGAACAGAGGCAAAATCCATGGCTGGCTTGGTCAATGCCTCAATTGCATAGATAGTATTGACCCAGTCTGAGTATAGACTTCTATTCTCTTCATTTGTGAGAATCTTTCCCCCCACAAATACACAAATAAAACCACTGAGCATGGATCAAATCAGAGTATCACCAAGAGTGCAGGGCTGGGTCAGATGGTGCTCTGTACACACTCCTAGTACATAGCTAATCATTATCCACATTCTGTTTGACACTGTCTAGTTTTCTCTTGTTAAGACTTTGTAAATCTTTTGAGTGTTTTGTGAAGCTTTTGTAAGTGTCTTGACAAGATCCTTCAATATTTTTCTCTTTGTCTCTCCAAAATCTCCTGTAATTATATCTCTAAGGGGATAAACATGTTTTTCTTCTAGCACACATCTAAGTCCAGAGTGGGCAGCTTTCAGAGTCTGAGTGCACTTACTCATACCTGGAACTCTGAGAAAGCCACATCTACTAGTGCTCTCTAACCATTCCCTAAATATAAAACTTTTAGAAAAGCATTTTTTTCTTTTTCACCTAAAAAAATCTTCCTTGGAGCCAATATTTTTTAAAACCTATTTTAAAAATTGGGTGTAGGAGGACAACAGTACTAGACACCTTCCAAGATCCAACTTGACGAAAATACTTCTTACAGCAATATAAATGTTGAGCCAGAAATCTGAGTCAACCATGAGCTGCTATCTGGGACTGAACCCCAGGTCTTGACCAGTTTTGGCTTCAGTGCAGCACTTTAAGTATAACACCATGAGGCTCCTTTAGGACATTTGGGAGCACATGGGCCACATGTCACTCCCAACCTACATACACTGTGGAACTTTAGGTACAATAAGTAGTGCAACTAGTACAATGTGGTACTTGTTGACTAATAAGTAGCGATGAGATAGAGATTTGATTGTACTTTATTTTAATAGAAAACAACTTCATACATTACTGAACAAACTGAACTGCACAAAAGCAAAGGAAAAGCAACGTGTTCTGCTTAATACAACCCATAGCACTTAAAGCATTCTCTGGGCAGTTTACAATTTATTTATGCAGGATATACATGCATCACCACCTCCCCAAGAGCAAGCTGGGAACACATTTTACTGACCTTGGAAGGACAGAAGGCCATGAGCCAACTAGGATCGAACCCCAGGTCATGAGCACAGTTTTGGCTTCAGAACAGCAGTTTAGGCATGGTATCTGTGAAGATCCTCCTCAGTCATCCAGATGAGTTTATCTGGAAGTTGAGTCATGGCAACTGGACTTCTTTTCTTGAGAGATCGAAACATTTCGCTATTCATCCCAGCAGCTTCATCAGTCTGAGAAAATTTAATGGCAATTCCTCCATTTTATAGTTCCCCTGTGTCATGAGGCTCCTTTAGGACATTTGTGAGCACAATTATAGCTGCAGTACACCTGTTTAACCACTGTGCCACAAGGCTCTTAAACAAACCAAACTACTATTAGATTCAATATTCATGAATTCGTTTTTGTTGAGGATGCTTTTTCCCCAATTTAAGATTGCTATAAAAAGACTATATTGGGTGAAATATCCAATAAAATAAAATACATAGGGAGTTTCTGTTTAAAAACTATGTATATTATGATAAAATTGCAGGAGAAAAACATATAAAATACCTAAACTTTTGTGCAGAATATTACAAAAATCACAGCTGGATATGGAAATGGGGCAGAACAATTTCAGGATTTAAAGAAAAAGAATCTGAGGAACAATGAAATTGTCGGTTTATCTGTTCGAACTAAGTCTTAAGCCCACTGCATTAAATAATGTTTGCACCCAGTTAAGTGTGTGTGTGTGTGTGTGTGTGTGTGTGTGTGTGTCTGTGTGTGTGTGTGTGTGTGTGTGTGTGTGTGTGATTCCCCCCCCTCTCTCTTCTCTCTGTATTGGCAATGTAATACATTAAAAATAATTCTAGCTTTCTTGCATATCAAAAGGAGGTCCACCCTTTTGGAACTTAAATCATTGGAGAATGTAATGACTCCAGTATGCTGGGAATAGCCTTCAGCACTGTGAAGGGGATGTTCAAAATGATCCAGAGTGTGAGGAGTCTTCGGAACATGACCATCTTTCATCCATGAAAAGCTGGAAGGCCTGTGGAAACAGATTGTGCTTCGACACAAATGAATATGTTGCTTATGTTGGACGTTCTCTGAGAAGGAAATGTGAGAAGAGCCAGGTCTCCTTGCCTGCATGGGAAATATGGGGGTGGTTTTACTAGTAAGCAAAGGGCTTCCTGTTAGGGGGGCAGGGGGAAGGCAAAATGAAACCCAAGTCACTAATGAAGTTAAGAGTATCAGCAGTAAACTTGGGGTTGTTCTTTTCGTGAAGCAAAAGCAACCTTGAAGATGCAACTCACAAAAGTGGTCTGTTTACAGACAGGCAATTGGTTTCCCCAGAAACCAATTGGAAAAGATGAAAGTCGGTAGGTAGATTGATTAAAGTTAAAAACTTGGAAAATTTGCATAATCTTTGAATTCCTGTGTGTTGTTTCCAGGATGATTTAATATATCATGACCTGAAAAGTGCTGTCTGTTAGGAAGAGGTGTCATTCGGAAATACATTTGATACCTGTCCGTAGTGTTATTCAGTTCTTCATAATTAGGGCTGGTACGTTCTTTCTTTCTTTCTTTCTTTCTTTCTTTCTTTCTTTCTTTCTTTCTTTCTTTCTTTCTTTCTTTCAAGGAAAGCCATGCCCCAGGAACCATATTTTGTGTAGCGTGAAAGAGCAACAAGTGATTAAAGTTAAAAGTTACGGTTGTTAAACGGAAAAGTAACACTCCCCCAGACTTCGAGCTCCCAGAAAAGATTTGTCGTTGCTTGCATCGCGAGAATGCCACACGCGGCACAGAAAAAAAGTTTTTGAAGGTAAAAATGCCTGCCGTGCATTGCAACTGGAGGTGTCCCCCGTCCTTGGCTGCTCTGGTGGGACTTTCTCGCCGGCCGCCAGGCAATTAAAGCGCAAGTGACTTTTTAATCCCCCCACCCATTCCCGGCCAAAAAGCAGGCGGAAAAAAGCCCTTGAAAAGGGTGCGAGTCGTCGCCATGCCATTGCGGGCGGGGGATCCAAAAGAACGGTTTTTGTCGTTCGCACAACAGAAATACGAAAATTTTCACTGATTTTTACAGTAGCAGTGGGTTTTTTTTCTCCCCTCCTTTGGATGTTATTTTATTTTATTTTATTTACACCTTGATGCGCAATGATCTTGCAAGTGGCCAGCCATGTGGGAGTGACAACCATGCAATTTTTGGAGCCATCCCACCAGTATGGCCACTTGGCCATGGAGACTTTGGGTGTGCCAAAAATCCAAAACCCTAACCCTTGACTCCGTACCATACGTCACAGACTGTCTTCTTAGTGGGTCAGAGAGGCACCCAGAGGTGCAACCCACTAGCCCACCGTAACCTTTAGCCTTCCCTAGCTCTTGCATAAAGCCAGATCTACTTGCTTGCATTGGGCAGCAAGTACAATTCCCTTCTGTGTGAGACATTGCCAGAGCCTTGTGAAGGGCGGGTATGACCCTATAACTTCTTTCACTGTCTGCACATTATGTTATGCAATATCCATTGGCTATTGCATAGCATTTTGCAGCAGCAGCAGGTGAGGAAGGGAGACCCCCATGTAGAGGGGTTCTCTTGGAGCCTGCTTCTTCCTAGTGGCAGGAGGCACCCACTGGTGCCTCCAGGAGCCCACTTTCTTTATTCAGAGGAGGCAAGCCAGGTGCCCCAGGAACCCCCCCCCCCAAAACCATACTAATTGAAAAAATGAACCGACTAGAATTTTCGTGAAAACCGGAAACGCAACGAAATGGGACTGGCCCGATTCGAAAAAATTTTTTTAATTTCTTAGTTGTTATACTTTTAGTCAGGTAGGGAAGCAAGCGTTTGTGGTTTTATTTCTGCCTTAAGTATCCAAATAATTTTGGTCTCACTTAGTGGTTAAGCATCAAGTTGCAGAGTTAGAGGTTGGAAGTTTGATTCCCCACTGTGCCTACAGAGAGACAAACTGGCTCATGTAACCTTGGGCAAACTGAACAGGTCTCAGGGCCCCTCAGAAGAAGGGAATGATAAACTAGTGATTGGTGTTTCATTGTGGAAGGAGTCTGGTTCCAAAATGAAACATGGCAGGACAACTGGTGTTCAGAACCAGGACTCACCCTCCAGAATGAAATCAACTACTGACTTATCTTCCTTTGGGTAATGCAGGGAAAAACTCCAATCAGGAAATAGCCTCTAATGTGTCATCTTTCCTTCTCCCTGATGCTGGTCAATCAGGAGCTATGCAAGGACATGCATAATCCTGCTTCCCTGTCTGATTTGCCGGCACCAAGGAGAAGGAAACACAATGCATTGGAGGCTGCTCCCTGATTAGAGTTTCTCCCACACAACCCAAAGGAAGTTGTTGACTTCGTTCTGGAGGCTGGGTCCCAGTTCCGAGCTGTGCTGCCATGTTTCATTTCAGAACTGGACCCCTTCCAAAACAAAATGTCCATCTCTATGGTAAACCACTTCTGGGCATTCTCTACTTTTAAAGCCCTGGAAATGGTTGCCATCAGTCAGAATTGATCGGATGTCATACAATCCATATACAGTGGTACCTCCAGTTACGAACGCCACAAGTTATAAAAAAACTCAAGTTACGAATAGAAATCCAAGAGTTCAGGAACATTTTGAGTTACCAAAAAGAAGGCTTGGGGTTTTTTTTAGTTACAAAAAGGGAAAATTAAAGATTCCTTTTCAAAATGGCTCCTGCTTGTTTGCAATAGCAGTACTGCCATCTTGTGGCCACCCGCCTTCCATTGGGAAGAAGAAGGAGCCATTTTGAAAAGGGAAGCTGAGTACCGGGCTTCCTTTTTAAAAAAATGACCTAGTCAAACTGCCTGTTTTGGACATATTTGGTACCATTTTGGGGACTTTTGGGGATTTCTTTGGTGGATTTCTTAAGTGGTTATAAGTTAGGTTGCTCATCTTCTGTTGTTTGCTTGCCTGTTAACTGTGCTTTTTGCATTGGGGGTGATTTTCCTCTTGGAACAAATTAATCAATTTCCAATGCATTTCTATAGGAGAACTTCTTTCAAGTTTTGAACATTTCGAATTAAGGAAATGACCTTTCCTGAGAACTTCTCAAACATATAGCAAGATACTATTCTTTTAACCACTTACCTCCTTTTTTGTTTGTTTCTTACAGTATTAGATCAATTACCTGGTTATTTTTAGTTTCATATTAGTTTTATTTTACTTTATTGGTGTTGATTTATGTAGTTATATTTTGTTTATATTATATTGTTTGTATTTTGGTTATATAAATGTGCTATTGTTGCTATATTGCAATTTTATGTTGTAAACCACCCAGAGTAGCCCTAGGGATTAGACATGGGCACGACTTGGTGAAATTCTCGTTTCCGTTTCCGTTTCCGTTCCTCGTTTCTGTTACGTAACGGAAACGGTAACGACAATTACTCCGCCAGAACTCGAACTCGAACCGATAAAAGAAAAATTGGGTCTGATTTGTCGTTGTCGTTCCTGGCATCGCAGCGATCGTGCGATGCCAAGTGGCACAAAAAAAAAATTAAAAATAAAAAAACCTGATTCCCGGCCAAAAAAGCAGGCATAAATATGCCTGCCTGCGTGAGGGCACCTACCAGAGGGGTGGTTTTCGGGGGGGGGGTCCCCAGCCTTCCCCCCCTCCTGTCCTGGGCTGCTGGTACCGGGCTGGGAGGGGGCATCCTCGGCGTATCCATTTGCCATGCGGTGTGGGGGGATCCAAAATGGTGTCCGCAATTTTTTTTTGAAATCGTGGTACAAAAACACACCAAAGCACCACAGAAACATGCAAAAATAGCTATTTTAAAACTGCCTGAATTTTTACAGTAGCAGCAGTGGGTTTTTCTTGCAACCAAACGTCTCCATTGATTTTATTTTATTTTATTTTTATTTTTATTGTTTTACACCTGCGCAATGATGGGCTGGCCATGGGAGTGGACCATGCAAATTGTTGGAGCCATTCCACCAATTGCATGGCCACTTGGCCAGGTTTTGACCGAGACTTCTGGGATGTGCCAGTCGGGCATAAAAAGCCTACTAACCCTAGCCCGAACCCGAACCCTAACGCTAACCCTAACCCATACGCCAGTACACTGTCCTTCTTAGTGGGTCAGAGAGGCACCCAGAGGTGCACCCCAGTAACTCACCCTAACCTTACCCGTAACCCTAAGCCTAGCCCTTGCGCTAACCCTAACCCTAAGCCAGATCTGTGTACTCGCATTGCACTACACGCAAGTACACTTCCCTTCTTAGTGAGTCACAGGGCGCCCATAGGGGTCCTCTCTCACTTTGTTCCCCAGCCCAAGTGCACCGTACACCTGTATGCCAGTATGCTGTCCTTCTTAGTGAGTCAGAGTAGAGGCACCCACCCAAAAGAAAGAGAGGTGCCTCTGCCTGCCACTGCAACTGGTATGCAATGCATATCCAATTGGCTATGCATACCCTTTTGTAGCGGGCCAGAGGAAGCACCCACCCCAGAGAGGTGCCTCCAGGAGCCCGCTTTCCCTTCATAGCGGGCCAGAGGAGGCACCCACCCCAGGTGCCTCCAGGAGCCCGCTTTCCCTTTGTAGCGGGCCAGCGGAGGCACCCACCCACCCCAGAGAGGTGCCTCCAGGAGCCCGCTACCCCCCCAAACCATTACTAATGACAGATGAAAAAACGACAAACGAAACGACAAATTTTTGAGAAATTTCGCGACAAACGGAAACGAGCTGAAACGGGCCGGCTCCGACACACGACAACTCGAAACGTCATTTTTCCTTGTCGTGCCCATCTCTACTAGGGATAGATGGGTGGTATACAAGTCAAATAAATAAATAAAATAAATAAATCGGGGGGGGGGGAGATCCATTAGTTTTTGAATGAATCAGCCAAACCTTATGAAATCCTAAACTAGAATCAGCTTAAAAGTGATCCTAATAAGGCTTTCAAGGCAAGGTAAATATTTAAGTGACTTTATCAGTTCCATGTCCCCAGTGAGTTTCCATGGAGGAGTTGAGGTTCAAAATCAGACCTCCAGAGAATTTATTTTGCCCACTACACCACACTGGGAATTTAAAGGGGATATATTTCTGAGTATAAGGTTAGTTTTGATGGAGGGGGAATTCTGGCAGTTTTCAGTCAAGGAAGCAATTACTCCCAGGATCTGCTCATAACACCCCTTAATGAGGAACTTTACTTCACCACAACACATCTTCTTTCTTTCACACTGTAGACTATGGCAGGGTTAAAAGTGACAGACACCTGCTCTATGGGCTGACAGGAGACGCATTCTGACTGTCCAGAATGCTAGTCAGAATGCAAATAGGCCCTTTGGAATTCTCCAAAACTGTTTTTGCATGGGGGTAAGACAGTGTTATTTTATATGTCTCTAAAAATGTAAAAGCAACATCATGTTCACTTTATGCTCGAAATCTTGATGCACTCATGTTGTTTCCTCCATCTTTCAAGCCAATATAAACAGTGTCAGTGCTAGAGACTAGCTCTTGGGAATGCTGGAAAGTCCAATACATTCTCAATAAATCCTTAATTAATCACATCATCATGCAAGATCTTGTTGCCATTCTAATTCACTGTGACTCTCCCGCAAAACTCTTAACTGTGAAATCACATTTTCTCTCAGCCTTCTTATGGAAATGTAGTGCATCTTTTACGGCTCTCAAATTATTTACTGAGAAAGTTAAAAGCTGTATTCAAGAACTGTATTCTCCGTTCTTGGAAATGCCTCTCCTTGTTTTGTTTGTGTGTTGTTAATGCCTTTGACTCAAAATAGCACCCCTATGATACAGCTATGATGGCCTAGTACACTGACCATCCATATCTAATTCCATACACTATTTTGTCAGTAGAAAGAGCCTAGCTGTGCATCTTTTTTTTAAAAAAAAAAGTCAACTGAAAGCTAATATAATATCTTCTAAATAAAAAGCTAAATACCTGAAAACAAATCATTTCATATTAACTATTTTTAATGTTCCATACACATCAAAAGACTCATATAATCATGTG
Source organism: Phrynocephalus guinanensis (assembly GCA_037367245.1). Classification (NCBI taxonomy): domain Eukaryota; kingdom Metazoa; phylum Chordata; class Lepidosauria; order Squamata; family Agamidae; genus Phrynocephalus; species Phrynocephalus guinanensis. Next base: position 22,115,187 of record CM074741.1, read on the forward strand.
AAATGGTTGATTGAAATATGATGAAATGCACATCCATTGTAAGTTCCTGAATATTTCTCCTGCCCTTGAGATGTACTTCTTTTAAGAATGGTAACTGTGCGTAACTTTCCACATTACTGCAAGGTCTGGGGCAAAGAGATTTATTGAACAAGGCATTTCAGCATGCTTATTAAATGCTTTCTTTATCAAATAATGAGAACATTGCAAGCTGTTTTTTGCTCTTTTGTTTTAAAGTTCCCACCACAGAATCTTTGTCCCGTTGCTGCCTTCGGGGACTGTCTCCTGCAGAGCCCAAGTCTGGTTTTAATGTGACTGTTAACTGCTTCCCACCATTGTTGGTGCCCGCTAGGCCATCACTGGGAACTTAGCCAATGATATCAGAAAACTACTGGTATAAAAGATGTTTCCCACCTATTTCTCCCCCTGTGTGACTGTAAGTCTCACTTCACATGCTATCAAGAAAAGCTGTCAGTCTGAAATTCATCAGATGATGACACACATTAACTTGTGTTGCCCCGTCTTAACTAGAAGTGTAATTGAACTAATGGATGGCATATGGCAACATAATGAACAACTGACGAGAATGGATGAGATCAAACCTTCCCCCCACCAAGATATCCAACTACAGTAGCCAGTGTAAATAATATAGTTTAAATCTGCCCAGCTCTTAAGCAATCAGATGTTACTTACTCCCATATTAAATCATTATACTTTCTATGACTCGTGCATCACATCAAGGAGAATGACACACATATCTTATCCTCATGACACTCCTAAGTGATAAATTAATCTGACAGATGATTACTGGGTTCCAACTGAATGGGGATCACAGAGAAATAGCCTTAGTCCAATTTAGCATTTTAGCTGTGACTCCTTATCAGCACTATTGACCCTCTGTTCTCCTGCTGAATAGACTACACACATTAGAAAGCAATGAAGACTAGAATACTGAGGAAGGGAATCATAACCCCCATCATCATCCCTCTGCTTTAATTTGGACACCTATTAAAAGAACAGATTTTCCTGTAATGATAAAACAGCTTTATATCATATTTCTGTCAAAAAAAAAGATACATATTGTTATCAGTCTGAAACAGAGCTTGGAAGAGTAAATATAAAGTGAATTAAAATAGGATTGCATGTTCTGTTTTGTTTCTACTGATTAAGCAATGTGTACCCAGAAATTTTCTTGTATTCAGCTAAAAAGAAGTTTCAATATATCATGATGCTTTGTTGTAAAAATGGACAAGAACAGCAATGATTTTTTTTACTGCTGTAAAAGCCAGATCTTACCTTATCCTCTAGATATTATATGATTCTAGCATGGGATCCTTCCTAAATCATCATCAAATCATCCTCCACACTGATCTACCTAGCAGCCCATCTCTTCCCACAGACGGATCACAATATCTCACTGGTACATCATCCATTCCTAGGTCCCACAGATTGCACGTTTTAGCCTGTTCTCTCAACTCTCGAACTACCCAAAAAAATTGTTTTCCTCTAGGACCTAGGAGAGCAAACCCATATAGCATAATGAATAATTTCATACTGTTTCTGTTGTTATGATTTTTAAAAAAAAGTTAATAATGAAATGGCAAAGGAAATGAAACAAAATGAAATGCTATTTTTCCATTTTGTGCCCATCTCTAAATTCAACCCATTGTTCCAAAGCAACTCAACTGGATACCAACAACAATCATCATGGATTTCCATACATAGAAGCAAGATGGCAGACATCTGGCTTAGCTGAATGAGAACATTATTTCATAATTTGTCGTGTGTGCACAGTAATATGCTTAAAGGCCAACGTTTACTTAAATTATAATGCATTTTGCCTTATATGTTTTTGATATGTATTATCTTGTCTTTTAAAAAATGCCTCTGAGCTATAAGATCATGCATTGTAAGAATATAATTGAAACATTCTGATCACTTTTGGATGTTTAAAACTTTGAAGTGCTGCTGTGTTTAGGGAGAATGCAAGCAATGCTAATAAATAGAGCTTGTAGAATATTGCACTAATGCAAATACATATGCTTTGATAGTCAGATGAATTTTCATATGATTAGAAATGATTACTTGAATTCATTCTGGAATTAACTCTTTTTGGGATAAATGCCAGAGGTGATGAACACAGGCATCTGATTTTTCCCTAGAGGTCTACGAAGTTCTCTAGGGCTTTTAGAGATATTAATGTTCAGGTGTCAGAATCTCTAAACTACAATTTCCTATTTTTTTCAATAGGGTGTCTCTATCAAAAAGCTTGTGAACCTTGCATTACAGGATTTTAATGCAAACATATGTTTCGTTGGTTTGGTTTTTGTAAATGCTGCTATTGAAATAAATATACTGCTCACTTTACTTTCAAGTAAGAGGGGAAAAATCTCAAAGCAATTGCCCATTTTCCCAGCAGAGTATCTTGACATATTGAGATACTGTTTTTCACTGAGGCCAAATAAATATGTGACATTCATTTCATCCTTAATGTACACAGACACAAAATACAATCCCTGTTGTAGATTACTCTAATCACAAATTCTGTTTGTCCCTCTGTTTGCCACCTCTCTCTTTCTCCCTTTCCCATCCATACATGTACATAATGGAAATCCTTTTTTTGTGAAAAACATATTTTTGTTGGGTGAAGGAGCACATATACAATTTGGGGAGGGGGGAGCTGATATGCAAAAAAAATGAAAAAGGGTATAATCTTGCCTAGAGAGGAGAACACTTTTGATTATTATTATTTTTTTCTGCCACCTAGGAAATGAAATAAGTGGTACCCCGATTTACGAGATTAATCCGTTCCGAGCGAATGCTCGTAAAGTGGTTAACTCGTAAGTTGGGGAGTGGTTTCCCATAGGAATGCATTGACATTCAATTAATCAATTCTGGATGAACGGATTTCAATGCATTCCTATGGGAAACCACTTTAAACATTGCCTGCCGCTTCTCCATCGCAATGGGGTCAGGAGAAGTGGCGGGCGATGTTTGAAATGCCTTCCAGTCATGGAGGCAAGTGCTGTCTCCATGACTGAAAGACATTTCAAATCACACACGCAGCTTCTCCCCCCTCATGGGGGGATCAGGAGGAGCTGTGAGTGTGATTCCTCCCCCAGCCAGCACCAATCAGCTGCTTGGCACTGGCTTCAGGCCAGCACTCTCCAGCCATCTCCACTGAAAATTTTTCCCCATTGTATTTTAATGTAATCTGAGCTATTGTGTTGTTCTCACTGTTAGTTTTGGTTATATTTTGCTTGTTGTGTAATATATGTTGTAAACTGCCCAGAGTGACCTTACTGCCAGATGGACGGTAGAGAAATGTAATAAATAAATAAATAAATAAATAAATTTAAACCATGAATTGTGATGAATCACCATTTTTATTTAGTGGTTATCCTAAATCCATGGAGATAACTTATATTTCTCACTGTCAGTATGAGAGTGACAGTTATCCAGCCTGCTAGATATATTTATAGAGTAAGTGAGCCAGATAAATATCTGGAAATTATGAACTTTGCATGTAAAAGTCTTTTAATACTCTTCCTAGATTATTAATCATCTTTCCACTTCAAGAATTTCCTTGTAGACTTTCCCTCTCAGAAAGGATATCAGAGCATTAATAAAGGTTACAAAATGCTGTTCTGGAACAAAGACATGAGAAGCCAGCTTTCATTATAGCGTACATGGTTCAACCAACTCTTGCTGTCTCCTTCAAGCACACCCAGAAGCTTTTGAAAGGAGATATAGTCAAGTTTTCCATCTCCCCTTTCACTTCATCTTGGCAGATGCTGCCTGTGACGGTCTGTTCCATTCAGTTTGATGATGTGGCTGGGGACATAGTGACCATACTGAATGGCTGAAGAACGGACAAACAAGGACAAACAAACAAATAGCAGCAGCAACAAAAACAACAACAAAACCACCTCCTTTCTTTTTGAACTCCAACCAGATCAAAAAGTTTTATTAGAATAAAGTTTTATTTACATGTTCAAAGCAGAAATATTGACAGAACTAACATCAGAAAAGCTATAAAGCATGTGAGGCATACACTGTTTATTAGAAGATGTATTCCGAGTGAATTTTCAGTCACGAGAATGGAACACACATCATGCAATAACAAGGGGATTGGTTTACCACAGAGGAGAAACTTCAAGTAATAGTATTCAAGAAGGAAAGACTGCAACCAGTATGAGCCCATAGCACAATGGTATAACACATATTCTGTGTGGCAGAGCTTCATGATTAAAGCTCCGTTTGGAAGTCCAGTAATACTTTGGCTTAAGAATAACTTGGTTTTAAGAGCATTTTGCAGTGCAAGCAAATATTTATTCTAAATTTTGCCTTGATCAGCAAGCAGTGTCTTGATATACAAGCACTGGAGCAGGTCACATGATCACAAATGAGTCCAGTGGTGGTGCTCTCCCTCCTTCCCTCCCTCTGCTGGATTGTGGGTAATTGTCTGGAACATTCTATCTCATGCAGCCTCCAAAGCAGAGGGAGGAATGAAGAACAGAGGTCTCCCTTGCACGAGCCAGGAAGGATTTCAAAGGGGAGTGTAGGTTAGGGTTTTATTTTTCTTTAAATTTATATTTTTATTTAATTTGTTTTTAATATTCTTTCTTGTTTTTTCAAACATTTCTAGTCATGGGGCAGCTAGTCAAGTGTCTCTAGGGCATTTTATGATTGTCATATTAAAAACACAGAGTAAAATCCAGTTGTTAGTCCCAAGCAGAGTAGATTCGGCAGCCAGGTACTTAAACCATGGTGTGGACATGGACTTCAAGCCATCTTTTTTGTGTGAGTTTTGGTATTTTGTGTGTACAATATGTGGTCTATGGAAGCCCAGAACAAATCATCTGACTTTCCATGATTTCTTATGGGGAAATTTGCTTTGATATAAGAGTGCTTTAGTTTACAAGCATTTCTGGAACAAATTATGAATCTAAACCAATTGCTGTATAAGATGCTGTGAGCCTTCATCACTGGACTGGATCCATTAATAACCTGCCATAAAACAGCTCCATACATTTCTACCACCTCAAGATTTTTGTCATGGTTGAGCTGCCATTAGGCAGAGTGATGGAGCTGCTTCACAAAGCAAATGCTGGAGGGTACAGTCACCCCCCGCCAATCGCGGGGGTTAGGGACCTACCCCAGCTGCGATGCATGAAAATCAATGATATGCGGAAGTGGGTGGAGTGGGGCCTGGGGCGGGGGGCGATTGCACGCCTGTCCGAGGCTTCTCGGAGGAGCACGGGGGCGGCGCAGAGCAACCTGATCACCCCTGCTCCCCATGGCTCCGAGGCTTCTCGGAGGAGCATGGGGGTGGCGCGGAGCGACCCGATCACCCCCCGCCACTGCCACCCCGCAGCTCTGAGGTGCAGGTACTATGATCCCGCGATGTAGTGGGACCGCAGTACTTGAACCGCAAAATGGCGGGGGGTGACTGTATCAATGTCTGGAGCTTTGAAACAACAAGCCCCAGATCATGGCCAATATCTGGCATCAACACAACAGGACTTTCCCCCTTTCCATCCCACTGCTGCCTTTGGAAGGACAGTGAATAAAATGCTTCAAGAGTTTTCCCAGTCTTCCAGAACAGTTTTTCAAAATGCATGGATGATTTTCATTTTGGCAGTGGTAGTGGTGGGGGGGGGGGGGTGGTGGGGAAGGCAGATGAAAGCAGTGTGATCCAATAGCAGGACTGAATCCTGGCAAGTAATATACTCCTAATTAGAGATGGGCACAAAATGAATGTTTAATTTGTTTCATTATTCATTATTTGTTTAGTTACAGAATGAAACTAATAATAAAGAGACCCATCAAAGAAAAATGAAATGAAATGTTTCGTTCACTTTGTTTTTCATTTCCCCATAGGAATGCATTGAAGCAATGCATTCCTATGGGGGAAAGCCAGCAGTCCCCCCCCATGCGGGGGAAAACGCATGCTTCCCCCCCCCTGCCGAAGCCACCACCGATCAGCTGTAGCATGGGGCTTCGGCAGGAAATAAAGTTTTTAAAGCCTGCCCTTTCCCCCACCCGATCAGGTGTGGGATAAAAAAGAAAAAGAAATGCACCGACCCAGCCCGTTGGCCAGCTGGTTGGCGCAATAAGTAAAATAGATAAATAAATAACATTAAAAACTGTGCCAACCCAGCCCCCAGGCCAGCTGGCTGGCATGATAAGTAACAATAATAATAATAATTTAAAAAAAAAACACTGACCCGGCCTGTGGGCCAGCTGGTCGGCGCGATAAGTAAAAATAATAATAATAAAAACTGCCGACCCTACATTTGAGGTTCTTGGAATTATAACTGTAGCTAATTACTTTTTAAAATTACATTTCTGAACTTTGTTCTTACCGTGTATTAGAGAAGATACCTTCTCCATCTTTAAAAGGCACAAGAGCTGAAATACAACAGTGCATGACAGGATGGAGGGTTTGAACATTTCCTACTATTTTCTTGTCACGTGAGGCTTGTTTAACAATCAAAGCTTGTTATATCCCCCCTCACACATCTAGCACATATAGACAAAATGCCTTATACAATATGATTAGAATGTCATATCAATTAAGTTTGTGACTAGATATGGGCTCAAATTTAAAAGATGAATTGTAAAATATGTTTTAAAAATCACTAATTCATTGATTTGTAGTCATATGAATAGAAATCCCCTGCAGAACATGAATTAATGAATTTTTAGTGTTTTTAAATTTGTGATTCATTGGGCTATAAAATGGCCCACAAGGCACCTGAGTTTCCAAAATTGCATGGAAATTTCCTCCTCAACTTCGTTTCAAGTTTCAAGTTTATTGCGGTCGTATGACCCGTATAAACAAATATACACTGAATAATAAAACAATGAAAAAGAGTAAAACTACGAATGGGTAAAAACATCAGGAAGATGGATGAATGGTCGAGGTAATCTCTCCTCTCGTGCGTATGGCGGCCTGAAAAAAGTTTGCTACCTGGGCTGTAACATAAGAATTCTTATCTATTAAACAGTATTGGACTAACCATCTAGAAGGGTGGCCTTGGAACTTCTTCAGCAATGGAGCAATTTAGTTGTTTCTAATATGATCATAAAAAGGGCAAAATAAAAGCACGTGTTGGATAAATTCCAGGGACTGGTTTCCACATGGGCAGAATCTTTCTTGGCGCAGAATCCCTGTAAACCTACCCTGAAGGAGTGCTGATGGCAATACATTCATCCTGGCCAACATGAAAGCTCTACAAGCCTGTGGTGAACAAAGTGAGGTTAAATATGCTGCGGGGGTCTTATACGTTGGAAACACACCTTGTGACAAAGGGGAGCAGGTTCTATGTGCCAGGGAGAAAAGTTCCTGCCTCTCTATGTCACTTAGCCTCTGGTTAAGAATTCTTAGAGCCTGTTTCTGCCCTAATGTCAAAATATGGTCAAGTGGGATACCTACAGACCTAATTTTTTGATTAATGAAGGATTGCCACTGGCTTTGGTAAATTTCCTCCTCTATAAACCTCCAGCTTCTGTGAACATTTGGCTTCCAATAGTTGCAAAGGGGCACTTGCCTTGGGGGGGGGGAATCTTTGGTACCTTGGGGGCCATTTTATAGGGTTTTAAATTAAAAGAAAAGAATCAATTCATTATAGTAGAAATTCGTGAATTTGTTATTTCTGTTTCATCAACCTTGATAAATCATGAATCAAAACACATCACCACTTTTCTGTGCTCATCCTACTTCACGACTAAATGGAACTAACAAGTGTATTTTAGAGCAATGTTAGCTTCCTAAGCAATGATACTATCTGATTATTCTCAACTGAATAGATTACTGAATCATGAAGACACACACAGAGGCACATGTATACATATGGACATACACATGCAAATTGAGAGGGGGGAGAGGAGAGAGAGAGAGAGATGCTGAGGTTGAGTGTGGTTGGTAGATTTCATTTCCTTTTTCAATAACCTTTGGAATTTCTTTTATTTTTCAGACGGGGCAACAGGTTCTCATTTTGTTTTTCTCTTTTACAGCTTGCCACTTATCTCCCTCCCATCCTCCTCAGGGTAAAACAGACAAGAATTTCCCCAAGGTCTGACTTACCAACAGGTCTCCCCGGGCTGCTGTGAGGCCTGCACAGGACTAGATAAGAAAACAGTATACTTCAAACAGCCAAGCATTAATCAGTCAGCATGGCTCCTAGCTCAATGCTGGAGCAAAGGAGTGCAGTTCAGAGGATCACTTAAATTAAATGAAATTAAATGAGACAGACTCACTTAATTCTTGCTATTTTTCTGTACAAAAAGAGAGAGAGAGGTGCTCTTGAAGTGCTGTTTTCAACTAGTTGCTCTATGATGTCACTAAACGAGGCAGCTAATCTGCCACATCAGAGAGTGAAGTGGCAACAAGGCCCTTGGGATTCTTTTGTAGAAATGTTTGTGTGTCCTTTGAAACAACAACAAAGAGTCCCCCTTCATGCCTTATTCATACCTCTATAGGAAAAAAGAAAAGAAAAATGAAACATATTTTACCATCTATTATCTTTGAACAGAATGGTGAACTCTTCTTCCTTGCACCGGTGACTCTTGAACTGCATGATAATGAGTTGGGTGTGAATATAACCCCTGTTCAGGCATGTGGGACACAGTACACTTGTTAAGTGTTCTGGGAGTCACGTGAGCTGTTCCCATCCATGGTTAGTTCTGTGGTTCTGACCATTCAGAAAGTGTCCCATATGAAGAGACTGAACTAGTTACTGAGCAGCCTTTAGCAAGCCACAGTAACCTCACACCTATCACTGGGGTTAGGGACCCAACATGACTCGCAATAATTAAAAATCCACGATATGCAGATGCTGGGCCGAGTCAGGACTGAGGGGCCTATCTGGGGCCCCCTACACTTTCCTGTGGCCTGGTGCTGCTCTGAACAGGCCTCCGATGGCCTTCCTGGGCCTGTCGGAGGCCCCAGAAGTGATCCAGAAGTCACTTGCGGTTTCCTGGAAGTCATTTCTGGTTCATTGGAAAGCACTTCTGGGGCCTCCAACAGGCCCGGGAAGGCCATCGGAGGCCTCAGAAGTGGTTTTCAGCAATCTAGAAGTCATTTCTGGTTTTCTGGAAGTGACTTCCGGTTTGCCAGAAAGCACTTTTGGGGGCCTCCAACAGGCCTGGGAAGGTCATCAGAGGCCTGTTCAGGGCAGCGCCAGGTGGAGGCCTGAAACAGGCCCATCCAGCTTACCAGGGGGCCTTGCTATCGCAATCTTGTAATCCTATCTAGTTTGCTAGCAAAAGAGGTAGGTGAAGTGACAGAGAAAGAGAGAATGGATGATGTGTGTGTGTGTGTGTGTGTGTGTGTGTGTGTGTGTGTGTGAGAGAGAGAGAGAGAGAGAGAGAGAGATGGCGCTGGGGAGGACGGGTCAGCATAGCACGCATGGCATAATACACAGAGAGTGATTGCACGTAATGTCATATTTCCTCTTATTATCTTTTGATGGACTCTATCTCTTCTCAGGGTTTTTCAAAGTATAAAAGGAATTTAGCAATTTGCCCCCAAATTGCATTGCATCTACAGTATAATGAATGCTGACATCATTACACAGGAAGTCAAAAGGATATCCTTCCTAACATGTAGATTGAACCTGAATGCTTGTCCTATAGTTATGGAAATTATTCCAAAATGACTCAACAGCAAAGGCCTTTTCCTAATTAAGTGATTAGCCAATCAGAGCGATCAATTTATGCTAATAGCGCAGCTAATCGTAAATCCCCCTGCTGGGATTTAAATCTATGGCTGCAACCTCAGAAGCATCTGTTGTAATGATTAAACCATTTGCTCTGTATGTATCTCATACAAGCCCATTAGCCAAACCGATGCTAAGTTAACTAAGCTAACCTTTTCTTTTCAGGCACTAAGTAGATGGAGGGAAAAAATAGCTGAATTATTGATGCCACCTATAGATTTATTCATTTGGTATGGTGACCTTTGAACTGAGCTGTACAGCCAGAGAGAAAACAAATCAGGATCGTGTAGGACAGATGACTGTCCTTCATTTAAACCTGAACCATGCCCTTCTTGGAAATCACAACAATATGATGGCAGAGATATAAATCATGGTCTGGTTTGCTTTGTCCTTATGTAGTAAACAAGAAAACCCCACATTTATTTATACTTTAAGATGGCAGTCTTGGAGAGATTTTGCACATGTTTTGCAATTAGTTAGTTCTTCTTCATAACAGGTCATTTTGAAACAGCCAGCCAGCCTGCTAAGGCTTATCAAAGTCCTCTCACAGTTCTTGCCTCCATAATCATATTCCTGAATTTAAATAAAATGGGCATTTATTAGAAAAATGTGATGAATATTGGCTCACTGCAGGAACTGCCAAACATGGTAGCACTGGATGGGGTTTTGTATCCTTTTGACCTATCAGCTTGTCCTTTTGTACTTGCTCTGTGTAGTTGTGAATGTGTGCGTAGAGAAAATGTGCTCATTCTGAGGAAAAATACAAAAGCCTGAACTTAAAACACTTGCTATTTTACCCTTGTGCTGGAGATGAGAACTCATGCAGAAGCCAAAGAAACTGCCACCAGCTGTCTTACTGTGTCAGGATGACCTGATCTGATTAGAAATTAAACACTGACAGGATTTCTTCAAATTCTTATATTACATTTTTTAAAAAAAGAAAAAAAATACAATCAGTGTGCTTTGAATTTTGGCTATGAGGCAGTGAATGAATTCAGGATGTAGCTATAACATGAGAAAGGGAAGGGCACATATTATGCAACTTTGGGGTTCATTGGAGGATATAGATAGAAAGCTGCATTCAACAGCAGAGAAAAAGTTAATTGTCTTGATTTTTAAACTCAGATTGACCCAGTTTAGGGGGAATGCTTTTCATATCCATAGAAATGAAGATTGATTTCGACTAGATATGGGCATGAATAGGAAAAAATGGCGTTTAATTTTTTTTTTTTTGTTGAGGGGTCCGTTTTGGTTCATTTTTATTTTTCGTGAATTTTTGAAAAAAAATTGTTTTCATTTATTTGTTTATCATTTTTCATTTTTACCTGCTTTTTGTGTGATTTTTTAAGCATTTCTGTGCGCGGGCGTCCCCCAACGCCCCAGACCAGAGGGAAAACACTAAAAAAATGATGCTGGCAGAGACACAGTATAGACTAGGTACGCAGGGAGGCTGCAAAGGCAGAGGCGGGTGTAAGGCAGCCACAGAGTGACTGCACTGCGGGGTAGGGGAGGGTACTCACTGAGAGGTACGCACACACGCACACAGGGAGGCTGCAGGACTGAAACTAGAGAGAAATCTCTTCTTTCTCTCCCCTAAGAGCCAGGCTGCAGCCGGCAGGAACACAGAGACACACACCTGCCTGGCTGACCTAAAGTGAAAATAACGAGTCACAGAGACAGCACCCTAACTCCCACCGGAGACTGCAAGGAGGACGGGGGCTGCCAGAACTTTTTATGCCCTCTGTGGGTGCCAGACCTGCCCAGTCTGCAACCTGGGCATGCTATTGGTTGAAGTTGTCCAAGAATTTACATGATCCCATCACATGGCTTGCCTCCATTTTGTGGCTGGCGACATCCATTTTGTCATCCTTAAAGGGAAAAGAAAAATACATCGCAATGGGAGAAGACAAAAACGAATGTTTTAAGGACCCCAACCCCCCGGTAGGTATTATCAGACAGTATAAATAATTATTGCTGCGTTTTTATCGATGTCCAGGGTTTTTTTAACATTTAAAACAGCTCATTTCACTGAGCGTCGCCATTAACGAAAAACAAAATGTAATGAACCTAATTTTCGTGGTTCTGTTCGGTTTGTTCCAATTTCATCACAATGTTTGTTATTCGTTTCATTTCGTAACAAACTGAATAATGAATAACGGAAACAAAAAAAAGTTTGTTTCGTGCCCATCTCTAATATGGATTCAGTAGTTGCAGCATGTTACACAAGTGGGCTGGCTTACAAGATAATTTGGGGGGACATTAGAGATGGGTGTTTCATTTTGGAAGTGGTCTGGTTCTGTAAGGAAACACACTGGCACAGCTGGCATTCGGAACCACGACTCACCTTCCGGAACAAGGAGCAATTTTTTTTTTGGCTGAGACGCAAGTGCCAATCAGCTGTAGTGAGGCAGCTGAGGGCACTTGGGGCTCATCCAAAAACAAATAAACAAACAAAAACAAGTGCATGCTATAGCTGATAATCAGCGATGCCACTTTGGAAGCTGCCTCTGCAGGTCGGTGATGGCAGGGCAATGAAATACAAAATGAACGAAACAATTTTTTTTTGTTTCGATTCATTTTCCTTTGAGGTGGCGGTTCATTATTTGTTTTGTTAGGTAATGAAACAAATAATGGATAATGAAATGAATAAAAAATTGTTTCATGCCCATCTCTAACGGCAATCATAGACATATTAAAAAGTATAAAATAAATGGCACATGAAAAAACAGTAAAGAAAAGCAACACCAAAAACCTAAAGCTGTAAGGGACAACAGACCACTTAAAAGCTCCCCTTAGGCAACTAGTCACAAAGGGAGAGTTTGTCTGTAAAGAAATCTCTTGGCCTGTTTTTTGGTTTAAACTGGAGTCCACCTGGACTTCTATGGGAAAGACAGAGAAAATCCTCTCCCATGCTACCTGCACATGTGGTGGGACCCAGAGAAAGGCTTCTCTTGATTACCTTACTTAAAGGCTCATTCAGGAAAATACAGTCCTTGAGATAGACCAGCTGTTTAGTTCCTTATTGGTTAGAACCAACACTTTGAAATGTGCCTGCAAATGGATAAGTGAAGTTGCTGTAACGGGAAGGGTGTGTGATGGGATCTCTGTGACCAGTCCTAGTTAGCTATCTGGCAACTGCATTTTGGGTCCACTGAAGCTTCTGAACACTTTTCAGAGACAGTCCCGTGTAGAATGCATTACAGAAATTCAACCACGAAGTAACTAAAGCATGTGCCACCATGGCCAGATCAAAATCAATGCAATACACCAGCAATGCAAAGATATTTATCCCCATCTGAATGATTCTTTCCAGAACTGTCTTGGACCTTTGACTATAAGGTGTTTCCAAACAATATGAAATAATTAATACTCAAAATATCACCTGGCATCTAAATGGAAACTGAACCTAAGGACATCTTGTCAAAAAGGGCTCTTGGTGATCTGAAAAATAAATGTTGGAAAATTGATTGCAATTTATCTGTGTCTCAGCCACTTATTTTGACCTTGCTGTGTTGATAGTTCAGAATGTTCCTTTTAACAAATGTGATATTTTAGATCTTGAAGTCAAAATGGATGATAAAGGGTCCCCATATATTGGCAACTTTGGAAAGGAGAAATGAATTAAAGCATTGAAAGTATTATTACATTTAACACTGCTTCAAATAATGTTTAAGACTCTGATTTGTATTGCCTAGAAGTTCTAGCTTGTAGGAATCTGGAGCAGGTCTTTTGTTATCTATTATCTTGATTGAATTTTGATCCAGGCTTCCTTAAATAAAGTAATAGACTTATTTTACACATTCAGCTCTCTAGTTCAGATATACTATAGGTATTGAACACAGCTTACATTTTGTCTCTTAAGTAATTTTATTTAGTTACTAATGAATTTTAATTTAAAAGTAGTTTCATAATGAAATGAAATGAAACACTATGCTCCCCTGCCCCCCCCTCTCTCTGAATTTCCTATTAGAGATGGGCACAACTCAAAAAACAATTTTTCGTTTTTCGTTATCTATCTATCTATCTATCTATCTATCTATCTATCTATCAAAATTTTATTTCTTTCTATCTATCTATCTCGTTGCTATCTGAAAACGAAAACGAAATTTCGATGATGAATTTCCTATTATTTGGCACAGTTAAATCAACATACTTAGGCCTTATAGTAGCTGGATGCATTAATTCATACTCATAAGTTATAGCTGATTATCTAGAAATTTATTGGCAAGTGTGACATGCCAGTAATATAATTCAGCACATTAGACAGTGAATACAAGGGTAAGAAATAGAAATTCTCTACAAGTATGACCAAGTTTGCAACTAATTTAGTTGCTCATTTGCACTGGAAGGTGGAGCAGATGAAAACTTTATATTTAGCAGAGTTTCTTATTTAAACCTATACTTTTGGGAAACTATAGAGAATTTGAGTGTCAGTTAAATTAGACTCATTCTTTGAATGTTATGAATCTTCACACACCAATGAAGCAGAACATTAAGATGTCAGTGCAGAATTTGGTCCTATAGGTGAACACCCACACCCGCTTGCATTTCATTGTTATAAAAATGTGCATCTAGTTTGATGCTCAATAATGAGAGTGATGACATGATATAATGCCAGCCTTACGGAAAGTTTGCATTAAAAACAACCCAATCCTTTTGGTTTTGAAAGTGAATGCTATTTCTCCTTTCGGTGTACATTTTGGGAACCTTGTAGGACAGGATATTTTTCTAGACAAAACAAAGTGGATACCCCCAAGAGCCCTGTGGATGTGACTCAAAAGGAAGGAAAATATTTAACACATGGAAAAGGAGTACCACTGCACTCCCTATAATAGACAATGCATTGAGCCAATGGTTCCATTCCAGCTCTGTAATTCTACGATTCTAAGGGGCCTCTCTCTATCCATGCATTGGTAGATTTGGGTTGTATACCAAGATCTCAGGTTAGACAGTATGGTTTCATTCATAGCCCATCACCATCAACTACGTTTTGGTAGTTAAAATTTATATTACTTGTATGCTACATGATACAGTGTTTGGATCTTACACCTAAATATGAGACGTCCCAAGGTGAATGCCAAGTGCCTGCCTATGACCTCAGGAGAATAATGTAGATCTTCAGTCTCTGGCATTTCCTGAAGAAAAAGGACCCCAGGTAGAGCAAAACAAGAAACTTTGGCATGCTCTTACAAGTTAAGCAATCTGATATGGCATTTTCAATTCAATGTTAAATTACCCTACCATCACTCAATACCGAACTTTATAGCTTAACCTTGTATATTCTAGCAATGTGTGTATGGAATATCCTCTCTGCTGTCAAATTCAAAACTACATGCTAGTCTGACACCAGAGCTAGTACATTCTCCTTCCTATGAAGAAACTGAAGTGAATTTTAAATTTCATTTTTAGTATGTGTTATACCTGGAATCAGTTTTACTTAATATGTGTTTTCTTTCAAATAGCTCTATTAAACCACATCTGTCTCTCTTAAATTATGCTCTGAACATCAAACACACAATGAAAAGTGTGTAGTCCTAAATTGATTGGGCAGCTTTATGAGCGGCATGAGGGAAAAAGTATCCTCATAGAGTTTGTGCAAGGTAGAATGGGGTTCATTAAAGATCACAGTATTTGACTGATGAGCATAACCAAAACTTGAGCAACTTTCTCACCAAAATGAAAGCAAATGAATAGTACAAGGATGGATCTGCCTGCTCTTTGAAATTTTCTTTTTTCATGGTCCCTTTTTTGGTTAAGATAAGCACCTGTTAAAATAACTCCAATCCTCTGAGGCTAGATTTTTGTCATTCTTTGTACATATGCATGAGCCCGTTGGAACCCTCTTGCAGACAGAAGGGGCATGAATGAAGAAGATGAACTGTAGAGCAACTTTTCCCTGAACCCTGAGAGGAAAATGTCACAGATGTAAAACCTTTCCTATCAGTAATTTCTGTCTCAGCTTTTCTGCTTTCCTGGTCACAGTGCATCCGCTAAAGGCAAATGATAGCTGAGTCTGTGAAAATGGTTGCTGTTTCAAATGAGCTCTCAAAGGTGCTCTCGGCAATTCCTAGGGCCCATGTTTTGAGAAAACTGGACAGGAAGTAGCAAACTCTTCAAACTGAGACAAAAGATTCCCGGCAGATGTTACCATTCCAACTCCGAAATGTGAATCCACCTCAACAGCTGTTATTTTGCTTGGAATGGTCGAACTTTTCAAATACTTGAAAGGTAATCATACAGAAGAGGGGCCGGCCCTGTTCTCAGTCATTCCAGAGTGCAGGACACACAATAATGAGCTCAAGGTACAAGAAACCAGAATTAAGCGGAATAACACACACACAACAGGACATCCAGGTCCAGCGCCATCTGGGACCGGTGGTTCTTTGCCCCTCCCGCACAAAGAGGCATGAAATGGTGGCGCCGGAGCCATTTTGTGGGGCAAGTCTATAAAAGAGCCTGCCCTAGCCTGTCCAGGGTCTTCTGCCTGGCACCACGGAGATCCCTCCCTCCCACCCTCTGGTTGATAATGAGATTAGCTGGTCGCTTCACGGCCAGGTGGGAATTTTTGACTGTCACCCAGATTGGCTGTGGGTAGCAGTGTGTTCTTGTCCATCCCATTATCAACATAAGAGGTAGGTTTCCACCGTTAGCTCTTAGTCACAACAGCAGGTAGTGCATAGATTAATAGAGTTATTTGAGATCCCAGATTGGCACCCAATGGGTGCTTGGTAGCCCTCAGGCTGTAAATAGGCCGTGGATTAGAACATAGATTAAGAAATAAATAAATTAGGATTTATTATTATTATTATTATTATTATTATTATTATTATTATTATTATTATTATTATTATTATTATTATTATTATTATTTAAAAGCTTATATCCCACCCATCTTCCCTGGCGGGAACTCTGGGCGGCTAACAATATCAAGAAAAAACACACACATATAAGATAAGTAAAAGAACCACCGGGCAAGAAGCAACGGAGGACGAGATGGCGGCAGAAAGTAGGGATGGGGAAGGGAAGAAAAAAAAGAAAAAAAGAAAGAAAAAGAAACTAACTGATAAGGTCACCATAAGCCTCTTTGAAGAGGAAGGTCTTCAAGGCCCTCTTAAAGGCAGGCAGGGACTCGAGCAGGCGCAGCTCAGAGGGGAGATGATTCCAGAGTGAAGGCCCCACCACAGAGAAGGCGCAGTTTCGCGTGAGCGTTTTCCGCGCCTCTCTGGGTGTGGCCACTCTCAATGAGCGCGCCTGCGATGATCTCGTGGGTCTGGAATAAGTGGCCGAAGGCAGCCCTGAAGTATTCAGACCTGTAATGGGGATCTCAAAGAGTGTCATCTGGGATAATGGGTTTCTTATTGAGGGACCAATCCAGACCTATTGCAATACGTAGGCTCCCTTATTTTCTCAATGAATTTAGATGTTAATAAAGTTGTGGCCCTTGTTTTACCCAAAGCTGTTGTTTTGTCTCTTTATTTTGGGCTGGGGGGGCAAATATAACCTAGTAAAGTGGCATGGCATTGGAGCCAACAGCCTTGGGAGACAGAGATCACTCCAACGCTGGAGGCATTCAAGAGAAAATTGGAGAGCCATCTGTCAGATCTGTTTTGATTTTGATTCCTGCACTGAGCTGGGGGGGTTGGACCCAATGGCCTCAATTATTCTGGATTTCTGTGCAATAATATATTCTTGAAAACCCACACAAAAGTATTCTAGGACATCATTCTAACCAATTAGTCCCAGTGTGGGTTTTTATTGATTAATCATCCAACAATCCACTTCTTCAGAAAAAAGGAGTACGGTTGCAAGGAACAGGTTTATTTAAACTATATTGTGCAGGAAAGGGAGTTGCATCAACTTGAGTAGGAAACTGAAAATGATGAGTGCATATGATATGAACACAATTCAATGATCCTCTTCAGCATCACTAACACAGGTAGTGATTGCCCACCCCTGCTCTAGATGCACACTGGACTTTACAAACTCAATTTGCACTCAGTCATCTCCCTCTCGATCATAGTCAGGGTCAGAGTGGGAAAGACCATGCAAACACCTGCAGAAACAGGGAGGCCTCTTGCTGGGGCTTGCAGGGAACAGGTAAAGGGCTATTATGTGAAGCGGCTGGAGGCCCTGGAGAGCAGTATACAGTATGCAGGCTTCCTTACACTGCTCTCTTTGGACACAGCAATACAAGCTTTTCTGGTGACTCTTATGCTTTGGCCATTCCCTCCACCACTCCTAAGGGCCTTGTTCCTGGCTTCCTCCTGGTGAGCGCTGTGTGCTCCATTTGTGCTTGCCTCACTTCTACATGTGCCTGCTTTGCTTCTGATGATCCCTGCATGCTCTGTGGTGGGCTCCCTTGCTCCTGAAGGTTCCTTTGTGCTCCTATGATGCCTGCCTCACTTAAGCATGTCCCTGCTTGCTCCAGTTGTTCCAGACACACCTCAGCATGTTCCATTTGCTGCTGCCTCCCTCTGGTTAGTCTTTGCCTTAAGGATGGGCACAGAATGATAAACGAAATGCTATTTTGTTGTTTTGTTATGTAACAAAAAATGAAACACAGTGATGAAGCAGCATTTTGTTACAGATTAAATGAAATTATCATCCCCCCCATTAAAATGAACTGTTTTGTTCAGTCTGTAAAATGGGCCCTTACCTGCTGGGCTTGCTGTTGCCTCTGCTGCCACTGTTGCTGAACACCCCAGCTGGAGAAGTTGAACAGAATGAGGGAGGCCCTGCCACCGCTTCTCCTCCCCCCAATGGGGAGCATAGCCAGAGAAGCAGTGCATCGCGAGGTGGCAGGAAGGCTTCTTCTCACCCCCTGCCCCTGGTGCCACCAACAATTTGGGTCTCAGGCTGATCCATTGTTTTTCTGGGTAGGGTACTGCTTTGCTGAAGGCCCAGTTTCAATATCCACAGATGTTAGTTGCTCTCTTCAGGTGCCTGTATGATGCAAAGAGGAATAGAAGACTGAATGTAAGATGAAATGGTTCAAAGATTAAACCATAGCCTTGAGTTTGAAAGACCTGAGGGGTATTGTTGTGGTAGCACCTGGGCAGGCACCATAGTTCAGAAGCAATTTTATGGCATTAAACAATAAGGTGGTAATAATTGTTTGATTTGATTAAAAATAACAATAAAGAAGCCAAAAGTAATTTGAACAAATAATAATATTGGATGCCACTGGATATATCCATAGGACATGTGCATTTTCTATAATAGTTCTCTTGTTCTGTTCTGAGTTTTAGTGACATATGTAGTTCAAACAGAAATATACTCTGCTGGCTCCTGGTTTTTCTTCATGAAAATATTATAATTTTTAGATGTATAATTCAGTTCCCCCAGCAGTGTTATTATGTATACTGTATGTGACAGAAACTGCCCAGCTTTCAATGAATGCTATGAACATGGATAATTTTAGCTGACTTCTGTGAATCATGTAAAATGATTTGTTTTCCCCAATGTTTGGTCATGTTCAGAAATACTGAATTAATGTTTACAGTCACCTCAATATACCGTATTTGGCATAATTCAATAATTCAGGGATTAATGCACCCATTGGTATGGGTTCATGTCATTTGTTCTTGTCCCCATCTTACATTCATTTTGTCCAATGGCTACATCAATTTAATATTTTAAGAAAGTCTGCATAAAAATGTGGACATTTTTCTATGCATTTTCCTAGTCTCTCTCTCTCTCTCCCCCCTCTCTGTGTATTAGATGATGCTTGATTTTTAAAAAATGATAAGAAAGTTCATATATTAATTTTTGCCAATATACACATTATACTGCTGTGTAATATAGCACATATTTGTGTTTTTTATTGCTACAGGAAAAATATATTTTACTTCACCTGGCAATCAGATAAATGCAAATTAGATTGGTTCATATTAAGATGGGAAATATCTCTATCACTCCTTGTATTTTCATACCGTTTCCCCGCCCCCCCGCCATATATTAATGTCTTTTGTGCAACAACAACAACAAAAAAGTTTGGACTTGAAAGTATTTATCTCATGTAACACTCAAATGTGACACTATCTATGTTCACCTAAAAACATTCATGGTGTGTGTTTGTTCCACAGCAAAATAAACGTAGAGTAAGCATGTTTAAATATGAGGATAAATTACAATTCAAGAATATACAAAATATATGAAAATTACCTAGAAAGAAAAGCACATTTCCATTGTGTGCCCAAGTTCATTCATTTCCCAAGCCCTCACATTTCCATTACTTGCACTTGACCTGCTATCCGTGGACCTTGGAAGGAGTGTTTTGCATTTGCAAGGGCAAACGATGACAGGAGAACTCAAGGACGAATGAGTGCTGCAAAATGTGATGCCTGACTGTAAAACAGGCAACACCGTCAGGAAACCGGGAAGAAATAAATAACTGGAGACCCATCATTATGATAGCTAATGGCTTCAGGGATGGCACTAAAGCAGACAATATGGTAAGAATGAAGTCTCCATCTGTGTCTCAGTGTCAAGGGAAATAGTTTTACATCATTTCTTATCTCTTTTCTTGGTCCTGGTGACAAGTAGCCTGTAAGATGTTCGGTCCCAGCATTGAAGTGCCTAATGAAAGATGATAGGCTGGGAACTAAGACATGAACACATTCGGACTGTAAATCTTATCTTGCCAGACAGCAGCCCCTCCTCCAATCAATTTTATAACTGTCCTTTTAGTGTTGAGACACCTAAAATCCTGCCTGGATGGGTCTAAAATGCCACCTTCCCGTGATTCAGAAAGGAACAGAAAGGCAGACAAAACAACACAGAAGCAATACTAAATTAATGGACTGTCAAATATATATATATATTCCCCTCTTGGAAAGGTTTAGAGCCCTTTCCCCTTAGACTCAATGATTACCTAAGAAAAATCCAGGCGAAATCGAGTTCCATTCACCGTCCATTATATAAATGTCATCTTCTTCAGTACAAAAGTACCACTGGACCTTTAGACTAAATTTTCATTTTAAAAAGAAAAGTAATTTGCATTTTGATGACAGGCAAAATCCCGTAGGAGCTTTACCCTATAGAACTGTCAGTGTGGCGTCAAACGTTAATGCTTAAATATATTTGTAATTGGAACTTTTATAATAGTAGACTACGTAAAACTGAGCTTGGCAAAGCCCAGTGTAAATATCAGTGCTTATCCAGCTCTCACAAACTGTCAGCAAACAAAAGCTTCCATGTCAGTCAGCCATATAATACTACACAAAATCCATTTGCCTGTTGCAATGAATACTACAGTGAACAGTGTTTTGACTACAAAACATGTCATTACTTGGATTAAATTTTAAAGGTATTGTTTGAATTGCTAAATGCTAAATTGGGTTGAATGTTCAGTTTGAACTAAAATAATCCTTGCATTATTTTCTGAGGGGGGGGGATGCCCATTTCGGAATGTGATTCTTTCCCATTGTGACACGAAAAGTGTGTTGAGTAAAGCCAGGCACTACTATTTGCTCTTTCTAAATTGGTAGTACTTGTGGAGTAGTGCAAAGATGATCTAGCACTAAACTCTGTACAGCAGCTTGTTAAAGAATAAATAAATAAATAAATAAATAAATAAATAAATAAATACTTTGGGACCACTAGGGAGAAAAATTGCTGAAGTGGGTGTTTTTGTCATCCAAAATATCACACCAAGTTTAGTAAGTCACCAGTATATAAGCCATAGTCACACACACACACACACACACACACACACACACACACACACACACACACACATTTTGAAGAATAGGACAAATTATCACACAGGGAAAGCTGGCTGATTTGTTCCAGCTTTTAAAAAGTAGAAGCCCCCCACAGCAGGGGAAAGTAAATTATGAACCAAAAAAAAAAAAAAAAAGGCTAGGCTGATTGACATTGTCCTTCACATCATGGGATCCATTTTTTAAAAAGGTAAAATTCAGTGGCTCTTTTTCCATAGCAAATTCTCTGTTTGCCATTGTAGTCACAGTCTCTGTCAGCAAAAGCAGTGATTTTTTTTATAAAGGTATGAGATTACCACTAGGAGCTATATGTTAAAGATTAAAAAAAAAGGTAAAGGTTCCCCCCGCACATGCGTACTAGTCGTGTCTGACTCTAGCGTCAGTGCTCATCTCCATATTCAAGCAAGTCCATGGCCATGTGGCTGGCATGTCTGCAAGAAAACACTGTTTTACCTTCCCACTTTTTTTTACGGCAGTACCTATTTATCTACATGCATTTACATGCTTTTGAACTGCTAGTTTGGCAGGAGCTGGGGTCATTAGCAGGAGCTTGCTCCACTGTGTGGCACCTGGGATTCGAACCACCGAGCTGCTGACTTTACAGACCTCTCTTTTCCCCAGACTGGACAGTCTGCCTCTTAACCTCCTAACCCCACTCTCTCACATATTCTCCTTCTACTTTTGTTGCCACTTCAATGGAAGCAATACTGACCCTATGCCCTGTGTGTGATGCAATATTCACAGCTTTAGAAATATATCAGGTCCCAATGTTGAGAGGTGGGAAAGAGAGACATAGGAATAGAAGACTCCATCCTGCTATTCCTCTTTCATAATAAGGCCACCAGCAACTCTGAACAAGGGTGCTGGCAGAAGAAGTAAAACTTTAAGTGAGATTAAAGATTAGAAACAAGAATAAAAACTCTCTGGACTATTATGTCCGCCTCTTATTTGAGATCAGGCATTCCAAAATTGAACATCATTAACTTGAAACTACATTACTTAAACAGATGTGCTGGTTTGAACTTTATTTTGCAATACCTGTTCAATATTCTTTTTCTTTCTAGTAGAAAATATAACCTTTCAAGGCTTCCTTCTTCTTCTTTTTTAACTACCAAGAACATATAATCTGTTTTGGAAGTTATCTACACTTGAGAATGTGCTTCATTATCATTTGGAAATGAAAGTGTAGAATATTCCTTTCTGGTCCTCTCTGCTTAATATTGCTCCTTATTTCATGGTGCCCTAGCTTTCACATCCACTTTGATTCTTGTTATGGGTAGCTTGACAGTACTTAAAACTGAAGTGAAGATTTTCCTGAAGAAAATGTGACTCACGGCAATATTTAGAAATGCAATAGCTAGAGCGGAATTAGATAGCTTATCAGCCAAATGTTGAAGGATAAACATACAATTCTCAGTATTTTAAAATCAACTTCCAAATTTATAAAACAATAACATAACATATTCACATATACTGTATGTAGAGGTGGTACATTTACCAAGAAAGATTGTGCCTAACCCCAAAATTTCAAGCAAGGGGCTAGTCTAGTCACAAGCTGCCTATACATATGCAATATTTTTTGAATGAGATAGCAATTTATATGTAACAGAATGTGTGTTTATTAATAGTCTATATGAATTTTCTAAAGAAAAACCTACAGTACCTATTTTGGTTCCCAATGAAGTCTCATGGATGCCTTTTAAGTTCTACTTTATTTGCTGTCATACATGTCAGTGGGACATGGTGCAAATGTCACAACAACAGAAGCCTTTTTAGTCATCATGCCCACTCTTGTTCTAAAGAACAGGGGATTTTCTAGACACGTCAACAAGAAGAGGGGAAAAAGCCATACATATTTAAAAGAGGAGAACTGGTTTTCCATGTGGTTGAATTTTGTCTGCAATGAAAGGTTATTACTAATGGGGGCGGGGGAGGAAAAAGAGAGCAGAAAAGGATGGAATCTCAGCACATTTCCTGGAACAGTATGAGGTCTATCAGTGAATGGAATGGTTCTGTCACGGGTTCGTCAAGGTAAAACGAGAGACACCATTATTGCAGCTGTCTCTCCTTCTATACATTTCAACTGCCCATCAGGGAGGAAAATGATGCACCTATTTTCTATGATTTAATGTTACTCTTGTGGTGTGTTTTTTTAAGAGATGTTGTCTGATATTGGATATGTAAATAGAAATACTGGTCCTGTCACATCCTTCAACTTCCAACAATGTAAAACACTTTGCACAGCCTTCCTTCCCCATTCCCTCCTCCTCACCAGCCTTCTGAGCCGGGGGGGGGGGATTAGGTTTTGAATGAAGAAAAAAGAAAAAAGCCTTGACAAGGATAGTATATGCAATGCAGCTTCAACATCTCATTACTTTTAATGCAGGACTATCCCAGATGAGGCTTTGGTTAAACGTGGTGAGGCTTTTACTTTTATTTTCTTGATTTGGAATGCTTTTAAAGTTGACGAGCCAATCCAGAAGCTTCAGTGTCTGATAATGATCAAGCCCCCCTTTTTTGGGGGGGGAGGGTTTGCTTCTATAGATTGTTGGCTCAGTTCCTTTGTTCATTAAATAGGGATGTCCTGTGATGCTTGTTTTTCAGGAAATGCACTTCCTAAGGTGGGGTTCTTCATTGCAGGTCACCGTGTGACCATTGACTGACTGCTCCCACTATAGCTCTGTTGTCTGCCCATTAAGTTAATTCCTCAAAACAAAAAATACAAAATTCATACACACCATTTCATTAAAGTGGTTCATACTAATATGAATGAAAAATAAAGCAAATTTTAATCAACATAAAATATCTGATATCCTGTTGTGCAACTCCATATGTGCAGCGGTGGTGACAACATCATCTGTGGTAAATTGCCACTGATTTAATCACCATTGATTAAAGACGAATCACGTGATTTATACAAAATGCAAAATGATTGTATGTACCCTAAAATCACAAAAAACCTCTTTAATTAGCAGATATGATGTCACCACTGTCACTCAAACAAAGCTGTGTACTGTAATAGGATTTTCTAACTAGAGCAAACTCATTGCCTGAATAGTATGTAATATGAACACTCAAGTCAGTCCTGTTTATTTAATGATTTACTTTGGCTGGTAATACCAGTTGGATTTAGCTCTGTTCATTGAAGTTTTAAAACAATAGGTCAGAATCCAGTGGTTTATTTTGGATCCCACTGCTTCCACCAGGACTAGAAACTCTTAAGTCCTTCTGCAGCCATTTGTGCACTATAATGTCCTCTTCTGGTAAGACAGAGATTCTCTGCAACAGATTTTTTGAATGCACAAGACCTGTAGAGGGAGAAGGGTCATGAGAAAATCCTGATTCCTCAAGGCATACAGTTGGCTCTTGGCATAAAATCTTCAGTATCTAAGCCAGAACCAAGCTGTATTCAAGAATATTGGATGCATCTGCTCGCAGAGCATGGCAGGTGAGTAATGAGCTTTTGGTTATGAAGTAGAAGTAACGGGCAACCACCAGGGCTGCACCCTCCCATAAATAGATCTTGGAGGGATCCGCTTGTTCTTGAAGTCCCTCCTCCAACCCCCATTTTTCCCTTACAAAATATAATGCTTTCTGTTAATTATTCTCAAAAGAAACACCACCCTTGTACCCAAAAGAAGTTGCTAAAATAGGGTGTATGAAGAAAGGGAAGAAATTGAGGCAATGACAGAGTTTATTTTCTTGGGCTCCTTGATCACTGCAGAGGGTGACTTCAGCAAAGAAATTAAAAGACACCTGCTTCTTGGGAGGAAAGCAATGGCAAACCTAGGCAGCATCTTAAAGAGTAGAGATGTCACTTTGCCGACTAAGGTCTGGATAGTCAAAGCTATAGCTAGCCTAGATGCCCTAAGCACATCTGATCTCGCCTGATTTCGGAAGCTAAGCAGGGTCGGCCCTGATTAGTACTTGGATGGGGGACCACCAGGGAATACCAAGTGCTGTAGGTGCCTGGACTAGGAAGTGGCAAACCATGTGATAGTTTGAAGAATCAGCCTTTGCACGAGCGGGCAGTTGGCCATCTTTAGGCTGGATAATGTCATTTTTGGAGGTACTTTTTGTAGTAGGTGCTGAGGCTTCTAATAACTTGAACAGAGGTTTAAAGTTCAATTTCCCCCTTCTTCTTCCTTTCTTGGATACTGGTTTTCAGGGCTAAAATCATTACCCAAATGCTTTATGGCTCACAGCTGTTCGGATATGCTAACTTGAGACCTCTGGAGACTGTTCAAACCAGATTTGCAAGAGCCATTTTGGGCATTCCTACATGTGTCTCCAACACTTTACTTCGTTTAGAGCTTCGTTTTGGGCTTATTCCCATTGAAGCACAAGCCAAATTCCTCATGGTTAAGTACTGGCTTAAGCTCATTTTCCTTTCAGAGGGCTTAACTCCCTTGCTTTTGACAGATACTTTTCAGTCTGAATGGAAAAAACAGGTAATAAAAGTTATACATAAATTAGGTTATTCTCCTTGTACCCTCCAAACATTGGGTTTTTGTAAAGCCATGAATGAGGTAAAATTACGAATCAGAGATATAGAACTGCAGAAACATGTTGCCCAGTTGGGGAAAATGGAATTTCTTAAGAAATCAGCATTTACTGCCTCCCCATATCTGGATAGGCTCATGTCTCCAGGAGGGCCTTTACTCTGGCTAGATTAAATGTCCTTCCCTCCAAGATACTGGAGGGGAGGTTTCAAGGTTTACCTTTTTCAGATCGAAATTGCCCATCTGCCAATGACCAGCTGGAAAGTGTAGAACATGTGCTTCTATTCTGCACTTATTATCAAGATCTACGCAAGGAGATTATCTCCCCAATTATAGGCAAATATCCTGGGAGGTCAATAGAATTCTATATACAGTTGCTCCTTTCTGATAACACTTACCAGGTAACTAGGCAAGTTGCCAAATTCTGTGCTGCTGCAATAAGGGTTCGTAAACAAATTTATAAAGAAACATAGTAGTTACTGATGACTCTTTTTATTGTAGTTAATGGCCACTTTTATTTCGGACCAGAATAAATTTTAAACTGTATTTTAAATTGTATTTAAAATTGTATTTATGATATATCTTGTAATAAGGCTTGATTCATGTGCTGTCTATTGGAATGCATATTTGAACATCCTTATTTTTATGATTTTACTTTTGGTTTTTGGTCGTTGACCGTAAATAAAATTTCATTCATTCTGAAGTGGCAAACCACTCCAGCATTCCTGCCAAGAAAACTCCAGGGACATGGGGTCACGAAGAGTCGGTCATGACTGTAACGACACAACACACAAGTCAAAGCTATGGTTTTTCCAGTAGTGATATATGGAAGTGAGAGCTGGGCTATAAAGAAGTCTGATCACTGCAGAATCGATGCTTTTGAGCTGTGGTGCTGGAGGAGAGTCTTGAGAGTCCCCTGGACTGCAAGGAGATCAAATGTATCCATCCTGAAAGAAATCAACCCCGAATGTTCACTGGAAGGACATATTTTGAAGCTGAGGTTCCAGTACTTTGGCCACCTCGTGAGGAGAGAGGACTCCTTGGAAAAGTCCCTGATGTTGGGAAAGATTGAAGGCAAAAGGAAAAGAGGACAGCAGAGAATGAGATGGTTGGATGGTGTCATCGATGCAACCAATATGGATTGGACCAAACTCCGGGAGGCAGTGTAAGACAGGAAGGCCTGGCGAGCTCTGGTCCATAGGGTCACAAAGAATCTGACACAACTGAACAACTGAACAACAACAATGAGGCATGCAAGTTGAGTGTCCTCAAAGCATGGCAACATTTTGACCTAGACCTACTTCTATATGCATATGAATATGCTGGTTGTGCACACTTCTAAATAAAGAAAGCTGCAACCATCTCACTCACATCTAAGAAGGTGGAAAACAGTTTACAAATCATTAGATGAGCATTTAGAAAAGAAAAGGGGGCAGGATACCCAAGACCTAGCTAGCAATCTGTTACCCTCTAATAACTTGTTGATTTGTCTTTGAGTACAGTGGACCCTCATATAACAAGCAGTTTGTATAACATAAGATCTGTACCACATAAAACATTCTGGAGATAGGGGAAATTTGCTTAACAGAATCGTCTATGGGGCGAATCCAGAGAACATAAAAATGGTCATGATTAGGGATTATTCTGTTTTCAGAAATTTGAATAAAGGAAAATTTGCTTAACACAATTTCATTTGGAACGAATTACAGTGGAACCTTGACTTACGTCATTAATCCGTTTCAGTGGTCTAGACTTAAGTCAAACATGACTTAAGTCAAACGAACGTTTCCCATAGAAAGTAATGGGAAAGCGGATTAATCCATTCCAGATGATGAAAAAGACCCCCGAAAACAGCAATTTAACACAAACTTGACTGGGATAGGAGATTCCTTCTGGGGATATAAATGAAATGTCTCTTCAAAGAGAGGAAGCGGCAGTGGAATTATAGTCCACAAGTTATATGCCTCCACTTTTTAATGTTCATAGCAACAATGTCTAACATTTAAGTTTTACTGATTTTTAACCTGAGGTTCCAAGTTCTGAACAACTCTATGCTTATCATTAGAGTCCCACAACTTTACAGCTCTCCAACTAAAATGCTTCCATTGTGGACCAGACTTCTGCAGCCAGATTTTTTACAACACTGAGCCGACTGTCTAACCAGCGAGGCCAGCCCTGAGCTCCCGGCCCTTCTTCTCCTCCGGCAGCAGCGGCGGCTTCGGTGAGACCGAGGACCAGCTCCAGGTGCTCTGAGCTGGCCTCGCCGAAGCCACCGCTGCCAGAGGAGGGGAAGAAGGCAGGAGCAGTTTGGAGGCAGCAGCCGCGATGCTGGGTTGTGGCTGCCGCCCAATTCCAGTGCCTTATGCTGGGGCTCCGAGATGTAAGTCAAAGCCTGCGACTCAAGTCAAACAGGCCCCTTCTTGCTGCAAGTCAAATATGATGCAAGTCATGCAGTATGTAAGTCAAGGTTCCACTGTAATTCCTTTATACAAGGTACCATTGTATTTCTGTCTAGGTGTTTTGCCAATTCTAACATGGTGTTGTGGATAAAATATTATTATTCAGTTTAACAAAATCACCCACAGAGTCAGACATCTGTTAATGGTGGTATTCTGGAGTAACAAGTATAAATAAGTGAAGGTCACTGCTTTGAATTCCCTCACCCCCTTTAGAAAGCAGAACATTTTTATTCTCTTGCTGAGCTATTCAGTTTAGAAGTATGCATGCATGCATAGCTCACAATGCGGGCCTCTTCAGATACTACATTTTTCTGTTAATTCAAAACAGACATGGAAAACTACGGATGCCCAGCTGTTTTTAGCCTAAAGAGCTCATCATAGTGAGACACTCGGAGTGCCAGGTTAAAAACAACCACAAGGGAAGCTTTCTTGTTAATGCCCTTTAGGAGGTTAATGAACCTCCAAAAAGTGTGTTTCTTCTAACCTCCCTTTCACTGTTGCCTTTCATAATTTGAAAAGTAAATGCCTGTTTCTGGGAATCTGCTTTGTTCATCCACATCTTAAATCCTTATATCCCTGAAGGAGATGGGCGTCATCTGTTCTTTCCACATTTTCCTGCATTTTGTGAACGTCATGATCTTCTTTCCTGCCCGCCCAGAAACTGTAAGAAATTTCATGAAATTCTCAAAAAGAAGACGAAATGAAATTCTTTGGTCCACCCAAACCCAACTGCAATTGCTGTCAACATGGAGAGGACTAAGTTGGGTCTGCCTTTCAAACAGATGCTGGAGACACACAATAACAGGCTCCAAATAAATGGAGAAAACCTAAAGAAGGTGGATATCTTCCTTAGAATATATCGGTTCCCATCTCCAAGGCACTGGTGACATCAGTGGTGACGTGCAAGGAAAGATGAAATCGCCAGGTTGTGATGGCGAGAACTCACCAGTGTGCTTTTGTGACAGATAAATGCCAATCCATCTGAAAATCTAAAATTAACATGATAATTATCCACCCTGTTGCACTGTATGGCACAGGTGGGGAGCAATAATAGACATCGAGAACTGTCTCCATGCCATGGAAATGCAAACAGTCTCTTGGATATTGTTGTCTCCCTACTTGACCACATCACAAGTGATACTACCCAGCAGCAACTAAGGGTTCTATCTCACGTGCTTTAAAATCCAGATTTAATTTACCTTTAAACTGCTTCCACAAATCATCACCCCCATGGTAAGTGGGCTTTTTAAAAAAGAAAACCCGGTAACGCCCACTTAACCGGGTTTCAGTGAGTTTTCAAAGACCCAGCGCAAAGGTTGGGTATTTTAAAATCCGGTTCGAAATGCGTGTTTTAAAAGGAAGCAAATGAGAGTGGGGTCACCCAAACAACGGTTTTTCCCTTCTTGTCCTGCAAAATGATTGACAGCAGATGAAAAGGGGAGCCGGCTGAGTAGCACTTCAGCCTCTAATTAGCTAGCAGATTGGGTGAGATAAAACAGCATCTGCCCAAGTGCTTGCCGGCTCCTTGGGAGGTTTCAATCAAGGCAAGACAAGCTGACTGTGTAGAGAGTTTGTTGCTGACAATGAGTTCCATGGTCACATTTTCATGACAAGGGGCAGATGAAGAGCTATCTGTCTCTGAGCCAGCTTGGGTCTTCTCTTCCCCAGCACTCTTCTGAGGCAACAGCAAAGCCAGGGAGATCCAATCAGCTGGGAGATCGGGTGGTAGATAAGGACCGGTGAAGCACTCGTCTAGTAATGGAGCAGCAATCCCCAAGCTGTAAATATCTCTCACTAGAAGTTAAATGCAAAGCAAGGTCGTGGTGACAGAATTAATATTGTTAATGATATCACATCATGGGGACGCAAGACACGCATCTTCTGTCACATGACCACATTGTTTGAAAAACTGGATTTAATTATTACTTGCTTATTTCTGCCATGTGATAGAGCCCTAAGTGTGACATTGAAAACATAGAAGAGGAGAGAAAGCTAGCTTCACTGGTACAGTATGGGCATGTCCTCAGAGGGGCAACTTGCACTGTTGCCCAAACTATTTACCACCCGAAAATTGATGACCAGCTGACAGGTGACTGACTAAAACAGAGATGGCAGAACATTGTAAATTAGAACATTCAGATCTTCAGACTGCATTCTGAAGAAGTGGTAGATTGGGCAAAATGGTACTTCAGGAACTGAAAAGTGGATATGCAGGAAAATGCTAGGAATAAGATATAATGTCATTGAAGCTATATTCACTCATTCATCTGATTTTTTTAAAATACCCATTACTCCATCATGAGAACTCACATCAAGGTACAATAAGAACAATATGGAACAATTTAAATTCCATATTTTTGCTCCATAAGATGCACTCCCCCCACTTCAACAGTAAGGACTTATGTCTTACAGGGTGAATACACCCCCACCAGGAGCCCCAGAGTGGCTGCGGCAGAGGCTTCCTGACCCAGTTGTTAAAAGAATTATGTTGCATGATTGATCCCCCCAATAGAATAGAAGAGGAAGAGTAAACAGTCCTATCAGAGACAATAGAGATGAAAAATGGGCTAGATATGACCATAGAGCCACTCTTCAAGATAGGCAGAATGTGAATCCAGGGAAGGGAGATCTCCCATTCAGCCTGTCTTAAAGAGCAGCTCTATGGTCATCATGGCGGGTAGTTATTCTCTACCTCGTTTCTCATCTCTGTGGTCTCTGGTAGGGTAGTTTACTCTCCCTTTTCTATTCTATGGAACAAATCAATCATTCAAGGATATTTTTTTAACACAGCTGGGTCGGGAAGCCTCCACTGGGGCTGTAGCTGGGGCTAGGACCTGTAACGGGTCTGGAGGCCTCTACAAGGGCAGGAGATTTCTCAGCATGGAGACCTGGGGAGGGGTGGCACCTTGTCTTTGCATTTTACTCTCCAGCCATGCCAATCCACATGGCTGGAGAGTAAACTGGGCTGGAGATATACCAGGACCACAGTATGTATGTGTGGATATTTTTTTCCACACATACATATCTCTAAAACCAGGTGCGTCTTATGGTCCAGTGCATCTTATGGAGCAAAAAAGATGGTAGTTAAGAACTTCCAAATTATTTTAAGCAATTTTAATCCTCTAAAAACCAATTGAAACCATACACATTGCAAAGAAAAACACAGTGCATTCAAGCCAAGATCCTTAAATTTCCAAAGGTTCTGGCTGACAGACATATTTCAACCTGGCAGCAAACTGAAATAAACATCATTGCCAATCAAAAATCCAAGGGAGACATGTTGATGAGCCAAAGGGGTATGATTCTTGAAAAACTACAGGGCAGGAATTTGCTTTTCAACCTTTGGAGTGGACAATGCCCCAATGACTGCAATCTTGTTGCTTACTGTAGTAAATCACTAGAATAGGCTCACCAAATCAGCAGGAACTTGGTGAGTCAACTTCGTCTTAAGTCCCTTTGACAAATTCAAATAGGCCTCCTTTAGTTGTGATATACTGTGCTAAAGGAACAGTAAACCCTGTTGAATTCATGGAGGAATTGACTAACCAAATCCTCATTGATTCAATAGGCATGTTCTAGTGCAACTTGCTATGTTAAGCAACAGGATTTCAGTCTAAGAATCCTTTATTGCATTAAAACAGGGTTATCTCTTCAAAAGGAGCAAAGTGGAAATTGAAAGTATGAGTTGCTGGCACCGGAGGAGAAGGCAAGAGACAGCTGACCTTGCCAATAAAGCCGAAGATCTCCCTTAGGCATTCCAACCACAGACTAAGGTCACTGCATAGTATATATTGCTTCAATTTAGCTAGCATTTATCTTCATTAATGGGAATGTTCCTTTTTAAAAAGGCATACTGGGAAATGCACAGATCAACAGGTTATGAAACAGAGTGGATTGGAATGTTGCTTAAGGAAGACTGGCCTGTTCTGTGTGTACTTTATTGACTAGAGAGAGGATCTGGAGGCCTCCTCATACCTCTAGAGCAGTGGTTCCCAAACCCCAGGAAGCACAGCTGGTGGTAAAGGCTACAGATCAAGAACACCTGGGTTACGCAAGGCTGAGAACCAGTTCCCTAGAATATTTCTTTCAGAACTGGGTTATATATGGTGAAAACACAAGGTTTGTTGCTATGCAATGTGTACACGTGGGAAAGGGGGGTGATGCCCTTCTTCCACTGTTCTCTATCCAATCAACCATTCATTCTTTTGCCTTCCAAATCACTTGTCAAAGCAATCAAGAAGAAAGGGAATAGGCAAGACGCAAGGGAGGTCTTTAGAAAGGTGATTGTTGCTTCCTAAATTGTCTTTTTTTAGTCTTGGATCCAAAACAATTGCAGGAAGACTGCTCAGAACCCCCTATCTCTGTTTATATTTGCAGTGCCTGGAGTTGCTGTCTAGGCACAACTAGGGATGCTGCCTAGATGCCCTAAGCACATCCTATCTCACCTGATTTCAGAAGCTAAACAGGGTCAGCCCTGGTTAGTACTTGGATGGGAAGCCTCCAAGGAATACCAGGTGCTATAGGCCCCTGGAGTGGGAACTGGCAAGCCACTCCACTATTCCTGCCAAGAAAACTCCATGGACATGGAGTCATGAAGAGTCGGTAACAACTGTAATGATACAACACATACACAGAAAATAGGGAACAGAGCCTAGGAAGTCTGCTAGAAGTCAGAGGACACATAATTCCTAGTAGACATGGGCACGACCAGAAAAAAATGACATTTCGAGTTTTCGATTGTCAGAACGGGTCCGTTTCGGCTTGTTTCCGTTTGTCGTGAAATTTTTCAAAAATTTGTCATTTCCATTTGTCGTTTGTCGTTTCCACCGTGATTTAACGTGATTTGACTTCCCAGAGCATAGGGGCGTCCCGCAATCAGGGGCGGCGCTAGGTGTTTTTGCGTCCTAGGCGGGGGGGCGGGGCGGGGGGCAGGGGGAGGTCCGGGTGGCCCGACCAAATTTTTCCTTTTTCAGTTCTTGTTCGAGTTCTGATGGCTTAATTATCATTACCGTTTCCATTACGTAACGGAAATGATAACCAAAAATGGAAACGACAATTTCGCCAAGTCATGCCCATGTCTAATTCCTAGGTTTCAGAACTGAATAGGAAAAAAAAATCCATATATATTTTACCAGTATTCTTTCCCAGGTAAAAACACCAATTGCTTCTGTTTTGTTCTGTGAAACCTAAGCCAGAAATTATACGACAGGTCCTGTGAGTAGATTTTAAAAGCAAATCAAAAACAAATTGGGAATACAAGAAATATTTATTGTATTTGTTTCCTGTCAGCGTGGTTACTAGTTAAATCTTACTGAAGCAAGAATAATGAAGATAATAAATAATATTTCACTGCACAAGAACATGGACTTAATCAAATATCCTTTAAATGGTAAGAGGAGACAGATTTTTATAGAAAACAGAACTCTTTCCTACTATCTGTGAAGCAAATCGCAAGGTTAATAGGTTTTATTTGCTAAAACTGGAGGACTTAACATATTTTAATGGCTAATTCTGATCAGTTATTCATTTAGTTACCCATGGGAAAATTTTAAAATAGTGTTGAATTATTTTCTTCCTCCCCCCCCCAGAGTCAAGTCCAAGCAATTGGATGTGGTTGTCATATGCATATAATAATTACTTTCTGCAATTGAGATAAACATGACATTTCAAACATCATTAGGGTTTATCAGTATTTGAACAAATCTTTGGCATGAGAGGTGCAGCGTTCCAAATATTGCTTGTAAGAAATTAGCCCATTCTAGTGAAAGATCATTACTTGCAGTAATGTGTGTCATGCATGTGACTGAGCTATTATTGAACTCACCTGAAGAGAAAAGGAAGAAGGGGAACCCATCATACTTTCTGAACACTCCTCCATAGCTGAGGCTGTTCCTGCAATGGAAGGATTTAGAAGTGCTTGATAAATTTTACAGCTGTAGTTGCTATGGTTGTAATTGGTTGATAAATATGCTATAACCCAGGCCTGCACAATGCGTCAACTGTGGGCAACCAGTAGTCCGTGGGGCCACTTGAAGTAACCCACCAGGTTTCCACCAGCCTCCTGATCTGCCACCAGTGGTGGTGTGTTCAGACATTTGTTCCACATTTGTTCCGTTCCGTTCCCTTCCACCGCCATGCCCGCTCACTCAGCTCCTCCGTAGGCGTCCTAATATGGAGCACCAGAGCATCGACAAAATGCACACACACACACTCCTGTAAGTAGACCACGGGGCATTGGGTAGAGATTAAATGGCAGGGCCATTGGGGAGAGAAAAGTAGACCGTGGGGATGTTGGGAAGCTGAAGATAGACCATGGGCTGTTCAAAGTTGGACAGCCCTGCTATAACCAATCACAATTGTTTAGATATGTTCATCCATTGGCAGAAGAAATATTATATATTTCTCACATCACACATGAGAATGGCCAACATCCTACAAAATTAGTTTTTTGTTTGTTATTTTCCCTACTTTTCAAAAGCCCAAGACTGCAGCTTATGTTTGAGTAGTCTGAACTGAGAGCAATTTTTTCCTGTTGCTATGTAACACTGCATGAATCTCATAAAGGTTATAATGGTTTATAGAAAGGAGGAAGAAATAGCTGGCTTTTAAAATTGTTTTTAGGAAAAATACAATGCATCTGCCAAAATGAACTCTAAATATAAGATTTTTTTAAAAAAGAAGAAGCTAATTAGAAATAGAATGGAAAATATTTCTTCTGTCATTGTAGCGATTGGTTAAAATATTTCTTTAAAACATGAGAGAAATAAAAATAGCTCTCATAGGGTTTCGAGCATATCTCAAAATAGTAATGAATCTTAATGAAAACTAACCCAATATCCTCTTGCAATAAAACAACTTCTTGAAAAATAGCCTGTTTCTTGAAAGGTTCATATGTTCAAAGTGGTCTTTTTAGAACAGGGAATTGTGACTGTGTGCGGGGATGACAACTGATCTAGTAGGACATCATTTTTTTTAAAAAAAACAGAAGAAGAATCAAGATTTGGACATTTGTATTTTTCTTTCTCTCCCTCAAGAGAGAGAGAGAGAGAGAGAGAGAGAGAGAGAGTAGCGGGCTCCTGGAGGGAGCTGCAGGAGAGAGAGAGAGAGAGAGAGAGAGAGAGAGAGAGCTATGAACTCTGTGCCTAATATTTAGAGTTCATATGTTCAAAGTGGTCTCGCTCAGAACAGAGGTTTCAAACCAGGATTGTGACTGTGTGCAATGCTTTCCACATCCCAGGGATGTATCAATCTCTTCCTCACATAATTCGATCTGAAGTGTGATTTGACAGTTTGGGTTGGTTTGTTGGATTTGGATTGATGCAATGTAAACCTAAACAGAAGTGTTGGATCCTGAAATCTGAATCAAGATTTGGACATTTGTATTTTTCTTTCTCTCCCTCAAGTATATCAGAAAACCCAAAAGCCTATAAAGTTTTAATTTTCAATCCTACATTTGCCTTTTAAGTTTTCTTTCTGAACATGAATTCAGTAAACATGGTAGCCTCTTCCAAGTTGCAGACAGATACGTCCAGGCGTGTTCTGCTAAACTCCTTTAAATTTTAGATAGCAAAATTTAAAGTACTTTAGTATCTTTTCCCCCAGTCCAAGGAGAAATACAATCGTATACAGCCAGGCTGTGTTCAGACAGTAAAATGTATTTATTTTAATTCATATTTGTCCTATCCTGGTTGTTTGCACAATCCCATCACATGATTGATGTCCCGTGTCAAGAATTCACATGTGTATTGTGAAGCAGCATGCCCAAAACGTACATGAAAATGTATCAAAATGTTGCAAAAACGAATGGACTCAATGGCAAAAAATCATGTAAAAATAATGAAATAAAGAATCACAGCCAAAGCAGCTCTGCAGTGCCTACTTCTGAGTGTCTAATGAAAAATAGGTCCTACTGAGTCTACTGGGTCTTACACTCACATTTGAATGTATATGCAGAGACACTGAAAGGATTTGGAGTGCCTGGGGACAATGTATGTTTTTGCGTTCTTCCTGCCCCTGCACCGCATTGCACCCACCCAGCAAAGGGGCCCCAATCCTGTGGGAACAGGATGGGGTGTGCACGCGTGTTTGTGTGGGCGGACAGGTGGATGTGTGTGTGTGTGTGTGTGTGTGTGTGTATGCGCGCCCATGTGCCTTACCCCTCTCCTATGGTGGCCCAAAGGGAGTTGAGGAAGAGGAGGAGGGGGGAGGAGGAGGACACCACAGCCACCACACTTCCTGCATGCCTGCCTGCTTTGCCGCTTCGCCAGAGCTTCCTCCTCCTGCTCCCCCTCCAGGTGCCCCCAGATTGCTGTGCCCAGGGCAAATGCACCCTTCCACCACCACCACCCCAAATATGTCCTTGTGTATATGGGGTTGTATTTTAAGATTTCAGCTCTCAAAACATTATTTCTGAGTAACTTTCAATGAATTCAATGACAACTGATTTTGGAGAATACATGCACAGTTATAATATTGGTGATGTGCTTCTCCTTTTGAAGTGAGACTTTGACAACCCTACTCTGGCAGTAATCTGAGTAGATCTGAGATGTGAGTTACCTTCTTTGCAATTCTCCCTTTCTCAGCCATCACCTTCGTTCTTTAATCCACATAATCCAGATTGTTTGAGCAATGTTTATTGAGGGCTTTCCTCTATTAGTATTGACAGCTAATTATTAGTGTAAGCCATGGGCGCTGCCTATTGAATTGCATTAGCAATGATGAATGCTTTTAGATATTCTAAGTTATTAATCAAGGTAAAAAGGCCCCAGAGCAAGGCATGGATGCCTCTGCTGTTCTGAGAGAAATCAGCAGACATTGAGAAAGAGAGAGGGGGGAGAGAAGAGAGAGAGAAATATTAAAAAAATCATGATGGGAATAGAACAATTTATCATGATAAGAAAAAAATGTCTAATAAATAATTGTGTCATTTTCTTCAACTCAAGCAGACATGCTACTCTTCAAGTCAAGGGTATCATTAGACATTTATAAGAAGAAACACTGAGAATGATTGTTTGCTGAAAGTTTAAAAGTAACAACAGAGCAGAAAATTTTATCAAACAGACAATTTTTACTCCAAGGGTAAATGTGGCTAGTGGGTAGAGGCACAGGTGGAAGAGGAACCCCTCTTCCTCTTATGGATTGAGAACTGGTTGAGATCTAGGAAACAAAGAGTAGGTGTCAATGGGCAATTTTCCCAATGGAGAGAGGTGAAAAGCAGTGTGCACCAGGAATCTGTCCTGGGACTGGTGCTTTTCAATCTGTTCATAAATGACTTGGAGACAGGAATAAGCAGTGAGGTGCCCAAGTTTGTGGATGACACAAAACTTTTCCGTGTGGTAAAAACCAGAGAAGATTGTGAAGAGCTCCAAAAGGTTCTCACCAAAATGGGGGAATGGGCTGCAAAATGGCAAATGCATTTCAATGTAAGCAAAAAATCTAAACTTTATCTATCAACTCATGGGCTCTGAACTATCCATGACGGATCAGGAAAGAGATCTTGGTGTGTTGGTGGACAGCTCAATGAAGGTGTCTACCCAATGTATGGCAGCGGTGAAGAAGGCCAATTCCATGCTAGGGATTATCAAAAAGGAGACTGAAAATAAAATAGCCAACATTATAATGCCATTGCACAAAACAATAGTAAAGCCGAACCTGGAATATTGTGTATAATTCTGGTCACCGCATCTCAAAAAAGACTTAGTGGAACTGGAAAAGGTGCAGAAGAGAGTGACTAACATGATTACTGGGATGGGGGACCTCCCTTATGAGGAAAGGCTAAAACATTTGGCACTATTTAGTCTGGAAAAAAAGCACCTAAGGGGGGATAAGATTGAGATGTACAAAATTATGCAAGGCATGAGTAAAGTGGATAGAGAGACGCACTTCTCCCTCTCACAAAATACCAGAACTAGGGGACATCCACTCAAATTGATCGTTACGAGAGTGAGAACAGACAAAAGAAAATATATATTTTACCCAGGGTGTTGTTAGTTTGTGGAACTCCCTGACACAGGATATGGTGATGCCATCTGGCCTGGATGCCTTCAAAAGGGAGTGAAAGTCCATCACAGGTTACAAACCATGATGGAGATGTGTAATCTCCAGGCTTAACACCAGGGTACTTCAAGGGCCAGATGCAGAGGAGTGCTATCAGGAGATAGATATCTATTCTTGTGTGCTCCCAGAGGCATTTGGTGGAGCCACTGTGAGATACAGGAAGCAGGACAAGATGGACCTTTGGCCTGATCCAGCATTGCTCTTCTTATGTTCTTATGTTCTTATGAACTACTGTATGAGGTAGTAATGAGGATATGTGGCTGGATGCGGCCTCTGTAGTTTTTTCATTTGGCTTGCAGCTTCTTTTATTATTGCACATCAGTGACCAGAGATATTTGGAATTGTTGGACAGGGATGTCATTCTATGTGACATGACAAACACATTCCCTATGCTCACCAGTTTCAGTTCTCAATTAATATTAGTTTGGTCTCCAGTGAATAGTTAAGAGCTATTAAATTTATAAAGATCTGCTCCTCATTCATTGTCATTAGAGATGGGCACGACCAGGAAAAATTACGTTTCAAGTTGTCGTGTGTCGGAGCCGGCCCGTTTCGGCTCGTTTCCGTTTTTTGTGAAAATTTCCAAAACGTTGTCGTTTCGTTTGTCGGTTTTTGTCTGTCATTAGTACTGGTTTTGGGGGGGGGAGCGGGCTCCTGGAGGCACCTCTCTGGGGTGGGTGCCTCCTCTGGCCCGCTATGAAGGGAAAGCGGGCTCCTGGAGGCACCTCTCTGGGGTGGGTGCCTCCTCTGGCCCGCTACAAAATGGCATGCATAGCCAATTGGATATGCATACCAAGTTGCAGTAGCAGGCAGAGGCACCTCTCTTTCGGGTGCCTCTGTGACTCACTGCCTGCCAGCATACGGTGCACTTGGGCTGGGGAACAAAGAGAGAGAGGACCCCTACGGGCGCCCTGTGGCTCACTAAGAAGGGAAGTGTACTTGCTGTAGTGCAATGCGAGTACACATCTGGCTTACTGGTTGGGGTTAGCGCAAGGGCTAGGCTTAGGGTTCCGGGTAAGGTTAGGGTGAGTAAGTGGGGTGCACCTCTGGGTGCCTCTCTGACCCACTAAGAAGGACAGAGTACTGGCGTATGGGTTAGGGTTAGCGTTAGGGTTCGGGCTAGGGTTAGTGGGCTTTTTATGCCCGACTGGCACATCCCAGAAGTCTCAGTCAAAACCTGGCCAAGTGGCCATGCAATTGGTGGAATGGCTCCAAAAATTTGCATGGTCCACTCCCATTGCCGGCCCATCATTAATGCGCAGGTGTAAAAAAATAAAAATAAGTCGTGCCCATGTCTAATTGTCATGGATTGATTTACTACCTGTATTTTTGACTGTCCTTCAAGTGAACTGTCCGTGGTGCTGTTGTAATTTCTTCATTTACAACTAAATCATGATAGCTGCCCAATGCACTGACTTTGTTTTCCTGAGGGGGATTTACTCCTTCTTTCCCAAGATACTATTTCAATAAGGAACCCTTCATCAATCCTTCTTGCTCAGTTGGGTGAATGTCTGTCTGTCTGTCTGTCTGTCTGTGTCTGTCTGTCTGTCCATGTACCATTGTGTAGTCAAAAGAGCACACTTCAACTGATCCCAAATTAAAGGATACAAGACAGAACTATCAGTGGTAGATATTGCAGAGTAAGTTTATCCACCACAAATGGTCATCTGCTTGGAACTGACACACCATACTTTCCTCACAAACCAGGCTTACAGACAAATTGTTGTGGTACATGGTGTTCTAGCTGACATTTCTGATGCTGCTTAGGCCTCTGACAAATCTGATTTATTGGGGGCTTTCTGTGCTAGTGCCATAAATGAAAGTTTGATTTGGTCATAGCACCACCTGACAGAGTGGTTTTCTTTTCTGATAACAGAGACTGTGTTATCACACCTGTAAATTCATTCTGATATCACAATGTGATTTTGATATAGTTTATATAATGTCTCTCTCAATTGTACTTATTTTTTTCCTTCTGAGGCCTTATTTCCAGGAGTACCTGGTCTTGTTTTTTTAAAGGCCTTGTCAGAGAGAAATTTAGTTAATTGAGGCCACAAAGGAAGGAGTCTTGCTGGATTTATAATTTGAGTAACAGGGAATTGAAATGTGTCACTATTACTAGGATGCCCAACAACCACTTGTTAGAGAAAAATAAAATTTAGCAAATTGCAATAAACAACAATGAAGATGAACCTTGATAAACAACTGGTTTGACATGTCAGGTTTGCAAACCACTGAGAATCCTAATAGGTTTGTTTGTATTAGAGTCTAAATTAAGCCAATTAAGTAAATGGCAGTCTCTCCTCAGATAAAATTGATTGTTGATTAGCAATTAGGCTGTGCAATCAACATGGACTCCAAGAAGAAGAGCCTCTTATATTAGCCTCTTTCATTGGGGCTTCATTCTGGATTCACCTGGAAGACTTGTATTTATTTAA
Source organism: Phrynocephalus guinanensis (assembly GCA_037367245.1). Taxonomy (NCBI): domain Eukaryota; kingdom Metazoa; phylum Chordata; class Lepidosauria; order Squamata; family Agamidae; genus Phrynocephalus; species Phrynocephalus guinanensis. Next base: position 22,156,087 of record CM074741.1, read on the forward strand.
TTTATTGATTACATTTCTATTTCACCCATCTGACAACGAGACCACACTGGGTGGTTTACAACACAAACAAAACAACAGAAACAATGATCAAGACAAAACAATAAAAACAAAATAAAACAACTTTCATTAAGTCACATCCCAGTACAATTAAAAGCATAGTAATCATCCTTAAATTGCATTTGTAAATGGAGAGAATAGAATCATTGATGCTAAATGCTAAGGTCATGTGCTGGACTGTGGAAATACTGTACCTGCCTATACATTCAAGTTTTTAAGGCTCTTTTAAAAGAAGTCCAAGAGGGGGCCAGGAAGATGTTGGGTGGGAGATTATTCCAAAAATGTGGGGCAATGTATGCTTAACCAGAGTGGGGCATAGAATGGATACAAAACCAAAGTTGCTAAATCACACCAAAGATAAGGCTAGTTGCATGTTCAACAGGAATCTGTGGTGTTAATAAAGACAACTCTCCAATAAAGTACATAAATGTAACATTGTGCACATACCTGTTCACTCAGAGATAGAACTGCTGGATAGCTCAGTGTTTTAAGTCTCTACCTGTGAAGCCAGAGGTTGGGAGTTTGAGTCCCCACTGTGCATCCTTGTCCGAAAATGGACTTGATGTCCCTTCCAGCTCTACAGTTCTAGGGTGGTGGCTCTAAGGTGGACCTTCTTCCATCCTTTGTCCCTCATATGTACCAGAGGATATATGCAACAAACTAGGATTTATTAAACTTGGAGTTGAATCATCATTTAACTTTCACAGGTTGGAAACCAGAAACACACAACAGTTCAATAGCCCCTCTTTTATTCCCCTCTTCTCTTCTCTTCTGTAACTAGGAGACTTCCTTCTTGAGGCTGATTCCTTATTTTAGGCAGGTAGCTTCCATTCTGGAAATAGTTACAGTTATGTCACTGAGAAAATTCCCCATGGGGAGATATGATGAAGTTGACCTGAGACACAGTGTGTCTGGGAATGAAAGGGTATCCCCCCCGTCTGATTTATAATTTATTTTATCCCATGAGTTCAGCACTTTTTCCTAAATGCAAGTTAGAGAAGCGATAACTCTTTCAACTTGTGAGCCATTCTGTAGCCAAAACTGCCAAGATGGTGTACATAAATAGAAAACAAAACACAACAAAATCAATAAATCCAGTTAAAACAAACAAACAAACAAACAAACAAACAAACAAATGTTTAGAGAATCTGGTCATCCCTCTGAAAGTGCTCCATTGCTCAAATCATATCACTTTCTGCATGGCATTGTCCTATCAAACCACCCTCATTTCTTCACAAATAAAAAAGGAGAGCAGCCCTCCCTCTTGCTCCTTCTGTATTTGGAAAAAGTGGCCCTTGTTATTGTGGCACCACCTTCCTTTCACAAAAATGAAGAACTTCACTTTTGTGAAAGGAACAGAGATATGCCTTGTTTCACTGAATTTTTGGTTTTGTCAGTTATGTCACAAGAAAGATTCGTAATAGTTGGTTTGTACCATGTGATGCCTAATGGAGATTTTAACGAAGGTGGAGACAGAAACAACAGTCTTTACTATAAACGTGATTTTTTAAAAAAAGAAAAGTATTTTTCACTTAGTCTTTTCTTAATGATGATTGTAGAAATCTGGCTTGGTTGTATATAGAGATGGGCACGACTCAAAAAAATGGTGTTTCGTTTGTCGTTTGTCGTTTAGGGGGTCCGTTTCGGTTCGTTTTCATTTGTCATGATTTTTTTGCAAAAAAATTGTTTTCGTTTCGTTACATAACAAAACAAAAAAATGAAAACGAAAACAAAAAATTGCTGTTTCATTAGCATTCATTACAGTTCAATGTATTTGCCCCAACGAAAATGAAACGCACGACAAAATTTCTGTTGTTTTGGTTCGTTTCGTTTCATTTTGGAGACAAAATTTGTTTTTCATTTCGTTACATAACAAAACAAAAAAATGAAAACGAAAACGAAAAATTGCTCATTTCGTGCCCATCTCTAGTTGTATACTATGGTAATGGTGGAGTTTGAACCAGTCTTCCTCAAATTACTAGTACCAAGTAATGATGGCAAAGATTCTCTTTATCTTCCTTCTCCTCCTCCCCTCTTATGTCTCTTCCACTTCTTGAAAATAACAAGCATACATTGTGTTCTTTCTCTCTTACATATAGATGATTGGTTGCAGAAGAATGAGATGTTTTCTGAGTCCTTCACAGTGCTTGACCTGAACAAGGTCTGATCCTTATTTAGATGGCATAAGACACACACAAAAATTAACAGATGCTCAGAAGACGTTTCCAAGTCTCCATGGTGCTAGTGTACTTTTGCTGCAGGAACAATAGGGAATAACTCCACTCGGAAGCATGTGTAAGGAGTAAAGGGATTTTTTTTTAAATTACTCATTTTGAATTAATCAACTAGTAGACCAATTAATTTCAATGCTTGATGGGCACTCGGCACTCATTCACTAACAATGTGTGCCAGATGTTGCCGATGTCAAAGAGAACAGGGAAAGTTTACTCAGGAAGACACTTTTGAGGGACAAATCTATCTTTGTCAAACACTAGTAAGAAAGGATAACTAAACAGAACCATTGCCGTCATGATTCAATGTATGAATAACATATCCTGCCCAAGATTGAAATGTGTACTTTCAAAATCTGGTAAAAATAGATATTTCCAGCTGAAGGGCAGTCATTGTTCCATCTAGAAGGTCCCAGCACACCTTCAGCACCTGCTCTACAAGGCTGGAAAGTATTCTGGAACAAATTTTGATGGTGTGGAGGACTCCAGCAGGATGGAAGGGGAGGAAAGTTTCACTTTCACTTGAATTGAATATGGACAGAATACAGAATACAGATGTGCACCAGTCTACCAGTTAATCATTAACCTAGAAACCTAGAAACAAAGAGTTGCTTTCATAGCCTGCTTAATTCTCAAAAATATCAGGCTGGCTGTTATTGAAACAAGATGCTGGACGAGATGAACACTTGGATGAATGATGAATTCATACCAACCTGCACTCATGAAGTCCTGTATAAATTTGAAAACTAAGCGGGATCAAGCCTGGTTTTTAGACTGGTTTTTACCACAAAATACTAGACCATTCCAGTTATGGCTAGAAAAAAAAAGTCCTGGAGAGTCACCATCAGTCAGAGTTGACATGTCACATTTACATGGTTGTGGCCGCCAAAATTGCGTCCCCTGGTATTGCTGGACACCAAGAATCTTATACCACTGACCAGGCTGGCTGGGAACTGATGTCCAAAAATGTAGGCTCCTGCCAGGCTTGTCCTGGATTGGGGCCACTTTGTCGCCCCGGGAACCGTTTATTCGGTGCGAAAGAGGGAGGCCACGTGACTCCCAGGGTGTGCGGGGATCAAGGCCCTTAAAAGGGCTGCCTGCACACCAGCCCTCCTCTTTCGCACCGAGCAGCACCGGACAAAGGCACCAGAGTACCTCCGGCAATGTTTGAGGCTTGTGGGGCTCGCGCTTCAGCCGAGCCCCGGGTGACGGCGGGTTTTGCCGGGTGTGGTGATTGGGAGGGTCTCCTGGGCCCCTGCTGGGTTGTTCTACCCCCCCATCGCCACCTCCCATCCCAACTAGTTCCGCTGCTCGCCTCACTTACCTGTCGTCGGGTGCTTTAATTAAAAAAAACATACACACTCAGCAGCTACCAGGGGGCTGGGGCTGACAGGCGGCGTTCGCCGCATTGCCGGACGACCGCTCGCGGTCTCCTCTCCAGCTGACGGGTGGCTGCCTTGCAGGTGCGCGCCTGCCCACACAGGCCCGCTGATTTAATTGGGGCTCTTTGGCCCCCTTTTTGCTGTTTGCCGCTAGAGTGGCCCGTCATTGGCCGTCTGCCGTGGCAACGGTGGATAGCGGGCATGCTGCTTCTCGCCCGCCTCGTGTGGGGCCGCTCCGTTGCTTCACGGAGCACTTTTTCTGGGCGTGCTTAGTCTCGCCGCGCCTGAGCCACCCACGCAGTGTGCCTGATTTCTGGGAGTCCCTTCATTAATTAGACTTCGCCCAGCCCTCCAAGCTCTGCACCCAGCCCATGTCTTGCAGTCGCGTCGCCGCAGGGCAGGCTTAGCTGGTCAGCCTTTCCCACCCCGTCCCCACATTGCAGCAGGTGCTGCTTGGCGGGCAGCCCGTTGGTGGAGTGCGGCTATGGGGAGCCCTATTGTTTAAATAAAATAAAATAAAATAAAATAATACTTAATAATAAATCTTTCGCCGCCTAGTGGTGGCCTACTTTGGTTATTAGGGCCAAAGCTATAGCTCCCCACAGGGGTCCTGAGCCTGCCTAGTGGCATCAGTGAGCTCCTTTCACTTATTTACATAACACTCACTAAACAAACAAACAAACAAACAAACAAACAAATAAATAAATAAATAAATAAATAAATAAATAAATAAATAAATAAATAAATAAACAAACTGAGTTTGGGTGGCATATTACTTTTGCCATTTTGGGCATGTGACCGGCCATGGGACCAAAACGCGCCCCATCGGGCAAGAAAGGCAAGCAGCCTGCAAAGCACCGTGCTCCTGCCCGGCCTGCCCCAGTTATTTCTTCATCACATGACGAGGATTTGCCTGACCTCCGGCCTACTTATGATAAACTGAATGCTCTGGAGCAAGGCAGGGCGTGAGAGCAGGGGATGGTTGAAAGCTTTGGGGTGCGCCGGTTGGCACGATAATCTAAATCTCAAAAAATTGCCAAAATTCATCGTATGGCTGAGCTAATACTTTCCCGTATTTCCGCCCTTGAAGGTGAGCGGGCCGGCTCTTCTAACCAACAGCAGCCTATCGACCTCACCAGTGGCCAACAGTCAACGATGTCCCATGGGGCCCCAGAAGCGGCTAACCCTGATGCCCAGGGTCCTTCCACTGGATGCCAGTCGGTGTTTAACACAGCGGACCAGATCTTGGACCTATCCTTGCCCGGGAGGGATGACGAGCGACCTAATCAAGCTGTCCCGCTTCGGACGGGTGAGTACCCTGTGAGTACACAGGGACATCTGTTACACATATGTGGCCATGGCTGTCAGCAAGGGGGGCACACAGCAAATCGTAGGGGCCAATACTGCCACTGACTTGTCCATGCAGACTTTCACCCCTACAGCACCGCAGGTGGTCAGCTCACCCACTCCTACTGCACCACCTCAGACTGCTCCCGTGGCTGAACAGGCAACCGTACCTCAGGCTGCTCCCGTGGCTGAACAGGCAACCGTTACCGAGTCACCACAAGTCCAGCCGCAGCATTTTCCTGATAATGATCAGACAATGCCCCTAGGGGACCACCTTCTGCCATCCCAGGTGGAAAAATTTTTGCAGGGTGACTATGTGGACATGATGAATCGGGAAGTCGATGAAAAGAAATTGAAGCATATGCAGGATAAGGACAAGGAATGCATCAAAAGGAAACAGCTGGACCAATGTTGGGCGAACTGGCTTCCTGCATTTTATATATATGCAGCGACCATTGTACGGGTTAAGCCTGAGAGAGCGTATGACCTTATCCTGTATATGGACTTAATTTATAGGGCTTACTCGGAATACCCAGGCTCCGCCTGGCTGTCATATGATGAGGGTTTTAGAATGAGAGCGGCGCTATGCCCCAACCTGCGATGGGATGTCCCCTTTGACCCCTTGTGGAGGCGCTTCATGGTTCCACAGCGGGCACTTACTGGGGGCTGCACAGATAGTGGTCATCTGATTTTTCGAATTAACCAGCCAAACTTCGTCCTCAGTGCAGCAGGCCAGTCGGTTCAGCCACGACTGGTGTGCTGGGAGTTTAACTCAAAAGGCTTTTGCACACGTAAGCCTTGCAAATTTAGACACCACTGTGCCAACTGTGCGGGACGTCATGCCTCTTTTGCCTGCCATAAGAGTAGACAAGGGACACAGCCAATCAGAGATCAAGGAGGTAAGAAGCAACCCCCAACTGGTGGAGCGCAGCTTTCAAAAGGGACCTAGTCCTATTTATTTATTTATTATTATTTATTTTTATATTTATATACTGCACCTTCTTCCCGGACCGGGAACTCAAGGCGGTTAACATAAGTAGTTAAAGGTTTAAAAAAGTTAAAAAAAAATTGGAGGCCATGCTGGGTTGGCTTTGCAGGTACCCAGACCGACAAGCTGCTAATTACATTAAGGAGGGTTTCCAATTTGGTTTTAGGATACCGGCCCAAGGGCCCAGACTGCCGTGCCACGCAAAAAAATTGAAATCTATAATTGGCATGGAACACATTGTTAGGGCCGAAATTGATAAGGAACTTAGGGAAGGTAGGGTATTAGGACCGTTCACTGAGCCGCCTTCGGAGCGCTACAGGGTGTCTCCATAGGGCATCGTGCCCAAGAAGACACCGGGTGAATTCCGTTTGATTCACCACCTGTCGTACTAGGATGGCGAGTCGGTGAACGCCATGATTCCCCAAGAGTTATGCAGTGTCAGGTATACGTCTTTTGATGCTGCCATACATATGGTCCGGAGTGCGGGCCATGACGCTCTCATGGCTAAGTGTGATATAAAGTCCGCCTTTAGACTGCTCCCGGTCCATCCAGATGACATTGAATTGCTAGGGTTTGCGTTTGAAGGCGCATTTTATATGGACAGGGCCATGCATTTTGGGTGCTCCATTTCCTTTGCCGTATTTGATCAGTTCAGCTCTTTTGTGGAATGGGTCCTACGCTGTAGGTCAGGCTCTAAAATGGTGATCCACTACTTAGATGATTTTTTAATGTGTGGCCCAGCAGGAACTGATCATTGCAGTTACCTCCTGCACCAGTTTTCGGACTTGACAACTGAATTCGCCATTCCTTTGGCGGATGAAAAAACTGAAGGCCCGACCACCAAACTTACTTATCTAGGGATAGAACTTGATACTCCAGCACAGTCTAGGCGATTGCCTGAGGATAAATTGGTAGAATTACGGAACAGACTTTGCACGATTATGTCTCAAACTAAAGCTACCCTGCATGAGTTCCAGGTCCTTGTTGGACATCTAAATTTTCCTTGTAAGGCTGTAGCTCCTGGCAGGGCCTTTCTCAGGCGTTTTTTGCCACGCCATGGCAGGGCTTAAGAAGCCGCACCATCGGCTCAGGCTCACGAGGGGAATGAAATATGACTTGGCAATCTGGCTTGAGTTCTTGGATCACTTTAATGGTGTCTCATTTTGGAGGTCGGAGTGCCTCCTGGAATCTAAGCTACTGGTTCATACGGATGCTTCAGGAGCTCATGGCTTTGGCATCTTTTTTCAAAATAATTGGTGCAATGGGACTTGGGCACCTATTTGGAACACACTCATTTTGGATAGGCACAGCTTCCACTGCTGCAGCCATGGGTTATAATCCATTGGACATCCAGGCCTTGGGCCATTGGTCATCTGCATGTTACAAAGATTATGTTCGAACTCTTTCAGATTGTTAATGGGGGGCCGGGGTTTTTTTCACTACTGAGTTATGTCTTTAACAGGTCAGTTCGGCAGCCAGCGTCTCCGGGTCGTCATTTGCGGCCACAGCTACAGATTTTAGGCAGCGAAATATGCCCGATCCTCCGCTTGGGGCCCTCATCTTGGACTTGGTGACCGCATCAAGGTGGACTGGAGGGGAAAGCGTGGAATGAGCTGGGATGTCTTCTTTGCAGTCACATCCCTTTGTGCCTCTGCAGCCCCGATTGCCATTTTGCTTGTCCACCTGGGCGGCAATGACATGACCAGAGCGAAGGGAAAAGATTTAATATTGCAGATCATCAGAGACCTGCAGGCCTTTCAGGCCCTTTTCCCTTATACCCAAGTGGTCTGGTTGGCAATGTTGCCACGGATGGTGTGGCTGGGTGCTCGCAAACCAATGAGAGTGGATCGGGCCAGGCAATGTTTGAATCGTGAAATCGCTGTTGCTATGCGCCAGGGCCTTGGCTCTGTGATTACCCATCCAGATATAAAATTTTCTCGGCCTGAGCTGTTTAGAAATGATGGTATCCACCTGAATGATGCTGGCTTAGACATCCTGTTAACCGATTTTAGGATTAAACCGATTTTGTGCCGTGTTAGACGGCTTGGTGGCAGACAAGGAGCATGCATAGCAGCTCCTGTGCCGTGGCGGGTAGTGCAACTAAAAAGGGGCCGGGACTGTGACGTCAGAACGGTAAAGGCACCTTGAATAGGGCTCAGGGCAGCTGTACAATAGATAATAACATAGGACCAATTGATAGGTAAAACAACCTAGTAGGAAAGTAAATTAAACATCATCAAGTCAAGGAGCTCGTACAGCTGCCCCAAGTAAGATCCTGACCTAGTTTTGGCTGGGAGGGCTGCTGCTTTCATGGAACAGCAACCCCGTATTTGGTCACATTATGGCGTCACAAAAAATTAAAATAACATCTGAGAGCTAAAATATAAGTTGCACTACGGCAGGCCCATCCTTTTGGCTACAACTTTAGTGACAGTTATAGCAGTTAATAAAGTTATTAATAAAGTTATTAATAAAGTTATTAATAAAGTTGTGGCCCAATTTAAAACCCAACATTCCTGTGTGGTCTCATTATTTCGGGACTGGGGAGTACAATATCTCATATCAGTCTAATACTGTATATATCTGTGGGGCAGGTATCCTTCAACATATATCAGTGGTTTAGGGAGTGGACAGAAGAGCCAGAGACTGGAAGTTTGATTCCCCACTGTACCTCCTTGGCAGTTGCTAGACTTGATGATCCATATGGTGCTTTACAGCTCTGTAGTCTTAAGATGATGATGATGATTAAATATTGAAGTCCCATGCCCTTTATGCCTCCAATTATTATAAGACAATATATTGAAATAGAAAGGAAGCTTCCTGATGATACCCAAAGATGTTAAAATCATTGAAAACCTTTAAATATTGATTTAGCAGCATGCACTATGTACTGAAAACTGGCAGCACCAGTCGTCATTCAACTCTCCTTCATAATTCCAAAGGCATTATCCAGACGACTTATACAGAGATCATAAACTCTGTCAATAGAAGAACAAGGCCAAAATGGGAAAGAAAAAGAGGGAACAATGGAGGAAAGTTTTGTAGGATGTTAGATATAATATAATTTGTGGGATTATTTAAACACAAACTCAAGTAGTGCTGTAGGATTTATTGGTTTAACATCAGTCCAAGTGTGAATTTAAATGGGCAGAAATGAGATCACCCCTTATGATCATCATGTATAAAGTGCATCTCTCTCTCTCTCCCTCCCCTCTGTCTTTGAACAAATATTACCTCCTTCCAGAGAAGAAAAAGTTATTAAACCTGTCCCAGGTACCTCCTCTCTTAGAAAGATTCCTTCTTCTTCTCTACCTACCTGAGAGGGAAAATAAGAATGTGCATTCTGCTACATGTATCTGTCTGTAACACTTTAAAATTCTTAAAGATTGACTCAACAGCATGTGCCCCAATAACCCACTGCACTTGCTTTTTAAAAGTACTCATCAACATTAACCACCAGAAGAATGAATTATCTAAATCGTGTTGTAATTTTTGAGTTTTAATTGCTGGGCAATTAAGTTGACACCAGTCCAGTCGACTTTCCTTAATAATTTTTACTATTCTATTTCCTCTTACCCATACTTAAGAGTAAAGTGAAAGACAGGGAGTCAAAGGAAGCAAGGGACCCAAATTTAAAAAATGAACAACATTTTTTCTGCCAGCATCATCTGTTCTTATGTCTTCTCCCTGCAGAACGGAAGTTAGCATCATTGGAGGAGAAGGGGGGGACCATACAAAGTAAGGTCTCATGATTTCCATTTCAACATCTGCTCCAGTTTATCAACTACTATATATAAACCATGAAATGATGGGGAATGACTTTATATCTTTCAAATCCCCTTTTGAGGGATCCCCACACTAGCATCAAAATTACTCCACTACATAAGGTGGTGGTGCAGTACATTGTGTGTGCACTGAAAGAAGTATTATGAATGTTCCAAGGCTGGTTTAAAGTTCAGCAGGGGTTTTAATGCAGCAAAGTCCTGCTAATATATACTACCAGTTTGTCAATAAACAGACTTAAACCCTATATTTGTGTTTTGGCACGTTAAATGAAATGCTATAATTGCACCTGTACTTTCTTGTAGATTAATTTATAACAAACTCTCTACAATGTGTTGTCTTAGAAGGACAAAGTAGCTCACTCATCCCAGGATTATTGGGTAGACATCAGAGAATGTTGACCTGGTAGGTTATTTTTCTAGTGTTATGCGACATGTGAATTGCATATTTTTTCTGGAGGAAAGAGGGAGAAAGTCAATACTGTGTTATAGACAGTTCAAGTGAGAGAAGGTAAAGGTGAGATAAAGCATGCATTAAGAACAGATTGCATCATGTATCCAATATCCTTCCTGTCTTATGACCTAAAAATATAACTCAATGGAAACATAACTTAAAGAGAGAATTTGACATGGGGATGTTTTAAAAAATAAAGGAGAAGTGTGGGGTTAAAGAGTGCCACTATGTGATCTTGCTTGTGAATTTCAGCCTAAAGAAGGAAACGTTCTGTGCTACCTTATGGAAAATAAGAAGTGTGTATATGTCTTTTGAACAGTTCACAAAGTTCAGGAAACTTTTACAATGGACTATAGGTTTCCATGATTTGAACAAGAAAAAGAAGGTTGCAGAACTGCTGTAGTGATATGTCTTCTAAACATCCAGAGTTTGTCTTTATGCTGGAGTTATCGTAGACCCAGAAGATGTGAGAATCACAGCCTTCTGCTGGAGTAAAAGTGTCCTTTTAATTGTGCCATTTTGTGGGCTAGGGGGAAAATATATAAGATGCATCCTGCAACTGTTAAGACAAAAGAAAGTATAAATGACCCTATAGACATTGAGGCTTATTTTTTATGAAAGTGACTGTGGAGTGAATATGATCGGAAATATATACCTGCTAGTATATACAGTATGTGTGTGTACTAGAGATGGGCACGACCAGGGAAAATGACGTTTTTGAGTTGTCGTGTGTCGGAGCCAGCCCGTTTCGGCTCGTTTCCGATTTTCGTGAAATTTTTCAAAAATTTGTCATTTCGTTTGTCATTTTTTCGTCTGTCATTAGTATTGGTTTGGGGGGGAGCGGGCTCCTGGAGGCACCTCTCTGGGGTGGGTGCCTCCTCTGGCCCGCTATGAAGGGAAAGCGGGCTCCTGGAGGCACCTCTCTGGGGTTGGTGCCTCCTCTGGCCCGCTACAAAATGGCATGCATAGCCAATTGGATATGCATACTACCAAGTTGAGACTCGAGGCACCTCTTTTTTGGGTGCCTCTCTCTGTTGACCACAGGCCCACTGCTAAGTGCAGTGTCATGTGCAGTACTGGGGGAAGGCTCCTCCTCAGTCTCAGCGCTCTGTGGTTCACCAAGAAGGGAACTGTACTTGCGTGAGTGCAATGCGAGTACAGATTTGGCTTAGGGTTAGGGGGGTTAGCGCAAGGGCTAGGCTTAGTGTTGTTACGGGTAAGGTTAGGGTGAGTTTGTGGGGTGCACCTCTGGGTGCCTCTCTGACCCACTAAGAAGGACAGTGTACTGGTGTATGGGTTAGGGTTAGGGTTAGGGTTAGGGTTCGGGCTACGGTTAGTGGGCTTTTATGCCCGACAGGCACATCCCAGAAGTCTCGGTCAAAACCTGGTCAAGTAGCCATGCAATTGGTGGAATGGCTCCAGAAATTTGCATGGTCCACTCCCATGGCCAGCCCATCATTGCGCAGGTGTAAAAAAATAAAAATAAAAATAAAAATAAAATAAAATCAATTGGAGACGTTTTGTTGCAAGAAAAACCCACTGCTGCTACTGTAAAAATTCAGGCAGTTTTAAAATAGCTATTTTCACATGTTTCTGTGGTGCTTTGGTGTGTTTTTGGACCACCACAATTTTAAAATAAATAAATATGGCTTGTGGTTGCCCCATTTTGGATCCCCCGCCCGCACCGCATGGCCTGGCGAGTTGGCAAGACAACGAGGATTCGCAGCCCAGGAGAGGAGAGGGGGGAGGCCGGGGACCCCCCCCCCCAGAAACCACCCCTCTGGTAGGTGCCCTCACTCAGGCAGGCATATTTTCGCCTGCTTTTTTGGCCGGGAATCGGGTTTTTTTATTTTAAAAACTTTTTTCTGTGCCACGCCGCTTGGCGAGTTGGCGAGACGACGAGGATGCGCAGCCCAGGAGAGGAGGGGGGGAGGCCGGGGACCCCCACCCCCCTAGAAACCACCCCTCTGGTAGGTGCCCTCAGGCAGGCATATTTTCGCCTGCTTTTTTGGCCGGGAATCAGGGTTTTTTTAATTTTTAAAACTTTTTCCTGAGCCGCTTGGCATCGCGCGATCGCTGCGATGCCACCAGGAACGACCACGACAAATCAGACCCAATTTTTCTTTAGTCGGTTTGAGTTCGAGTTCTGGCGGAGTAATTGTCGTTCTTCATTTCATTACGTAACGGAAACGAGGAACGGAAACGGAAACGAGGATTTCGCCGAGTCGTGCACATGTCTAGTGTGTACATTCTGCAATGGAGGCAGTAGAGATATTCTTATCCTCCATTCTGAACTTGTAATTTTTGGTTCCTTCATACTGTTAGGCTGAGTCATAAAGCAGCAGTATGGATAGGATGGAGAAACTGGCATAGGCATATGCAGGCATGCAAACACACACACAAACAAACACACTAGTGGATCTAATCTCATTCTTATTTCTATCTCTTTCCAGGCAAAATGTGTACCTGACAGCAACCATCAAAATTTTAAGTGCCACATTAGAATAGAGCTTGGGAATTTGTTTAATTTTCTTTCTTTCTTTCTTTCTTTCTTTCTTTCTTTCTTTCTTTCTTTCTTTCTTTCTTTCTTTCTTTCTTTCTTTCTTTCTTTCTTTCTTTCTTTCTTTCTTTCTTTCACAGCCAGTGGCCAGTAGAAATCCTAGTTGGGATATACAGTAAGCTGTATTCCATAATAGTAAGCTTTTAAAATCTCTGTTTTAGCAGAAGCAAACAAAAACAAGTAGAGGTGTATCATGACACCAAACACATTTGTTAAGGCCAAGGTCTCTCTCTAAACATAAATAGGTGGGTAGTGATGGCCTGGATTTTGAAGAACAAAAGATCAGTAAGGCAAGAGCATCCCAAAGTCCCATTGTTCACTGCTCTGTGGTTTGCCTCTGTTGACTCTACTCTTTTAAGCAGCTCACTCCTGGTTTTGCTCACCACCAGCTGAAGGAATACTGAGTTTGTGGATTTATCTGGTATACTTAGAATCATAGTATAATTGAGTTTGAAGGGGCTTATAAAACCATTATGTCCAATTTTCTCTTGAATGTCCCCAGTATTTGAGCTCTTACCATCTTTCATGATAACTGGTTCTATTGTCATACTACTCTAGCAGTTAAGAGGTTTTTTTCCTGGTATTCTTCCTAAATCTGGCTTCCTGTACCTTCAGCCAATTATTACTTGAAGAATCATAGGTGGTGATAGAACATAGTAAGATTTTGGATCAATTATTTAGTTTTTCTTTGGATTCCATATACCGTATACACTTGAGTATAAGTTGACCCAATTATATCGAGGCCCCTAATTTTGCCTTTAAGAAGTGGGAAAATTGATTGACTCGAGTATAACGCGAGTCAATATTTCCCTCTGCTGTCTTCCCTAAGCTGGTGCTGGCGGTGGCGGTGGCTGCTGCCGCCACTACAGCGGTTTCCCTTCCCCTCCTCCTCCCCCTCCCCATCCTCCTCCTCCTTCTTCTGGTGGGGAGGAAGCAGCAGGTTTTTAAAACCTTTTTCTCTTCTGAAGCAAGCACTATTGGGAAGCTGTTAAACGCATTTTCTATTCTCTTGTCTATATATCAAATAAAAAATACATTTGCAACTAAAGACTGCTGCCAGAGCGCTACCTAAAATGCAAAACCTAGGTTTTATATGTTCTCTACCCAAAGTGCTTAAATTCTATATTTATTTGTATGAAGTGGTCTGCTGTTCTATGGATAAAATTTGCATAATTTGAATTCAGTTGCAAAATCCAGTAGTGAGTTAGAACTAGACTAGGCCCATTGAGTCAGAGTAGATTTAGTGATTAAAAATGTCTTTGGTTCTTGCCATGGTATAAACCTAGTTGCTATGAATTCCATCTATGTAAATGAAGGATCTTACTGTATAGCCCATAGTAGAGATGGGCACGACTTAGCGGTATTCCCGTTTCCGTTTCCGTTACTCGTATCCGTTACTCTATGGAAACGGAAATGGGAATTACTCCACCAGAATTCGAGCTCGAACCGACGAACGAACAATTTGGTCTGATTTGTCGTGCTCGTTACTTGCATCGCGGCGATCGCGCAATGCCAAGCGGCACAGAAAAAAAGTTTTTAAAAGTTTAAAAAAACCAGATTCCCGGCCCTAAAAGTAGGCGAAAACTGTCTGAGGGCACCTACCAGGCCAGAAGGGTGTTTTATTTGGGGGGGGGGGTTCCCCGCCCCCCTCTCCTTGGCTATTGCTACTGCTGCGCTGCTGGTACCAGGCTGGGAGGGCGCATCCATTTGCCATGCAGTGCGGGGGATCCAAAATGGCGACCGCAATATTTTTTTTGAAATCGTTGCCCAAAACCCCACCAAAGCACCACAGAAACATGCGAAAATTAGCTATTTTAAATGCTTGAATTTTTACAGTAGCAGCAGTGGGTTTTTCTTGCAAAAAAAAAGTCTCCGTTGATTTTATTTTATTTTATTTTTTTACACCTGCGCATTCGCAATGATGGGCTCGCCCATGGGAGTGGACCATGCAAAGTTTTGGAGCCATTCCACCAATCGCATGGCCAGGTTTTGCTGACTGTACCAGGCTGGGAGGGCGCATCCATTTGCCATGTGGTGGAGGGGATCCAAAATGGCAACCGCAATATTTTTTTTGAAATCGTTGCCCAAAACCCCACCAAAGCACCACAGAAACATGCAAAAATTAGCTATTTTAAATGCTTGCATTTTTATAGTAGCAGCAGTGGGTTTTTCTTGCAAAAAAAAGTCTCCGTTGATTTTATTTTATTTTATTTTATTTTATTTTATTTTATTTTATTTTATTTTTTTACACCTGCACATTTGCAATGATGGGAGTAGACCATGCAAATTTTCCACCAATCGCATGGCCACTTGGCCAGGTTGACCACAGAGACTTCTGGGATGTGCCAATTGGGCATAAACAGCCCACTAATCGTAGCCCAAACCCGAACCCTAAGCCTAACCCATACGCCAGTACACTGTCCTTCTAAGTGGGTCAGAGCGGCACCCAGAGGTGCACCCCAATACTCACCCTAACCTCACCAGTAACTAGCCTAACCCTAGCCCTTGCGCTAACCCGTCTTAACCCTAAGCCAGATCTACTTGCATTGCACTACATGCAAGTACGTGAGACACAGCGGGTGCAAGGAGTCTGCCAGTCCGTCACTTGTGGCTCTGGCTGACTCCTGCAGCTCCCTCCAGGAGCCCGCTACCCCCTCCCCAAACCAGTACTAACGACAACGAAAAAACAAAAAAACGAAAAAACGAACCGACTAATTTTTGTGAATTTTCGCGAAAAACGGAAACGAGCCGAAACGGAACCGGCCCGACTAACGACAACTCAAAAATTTTTTTTTTCAAGTCGTGCCCATCTCTAGCCCATAGTATCCACAGTCCTTCAGATATCATGGATTTCCCAAGTCTTTGGGATGAGTCCCAAGTCTGAGTCCAAGTCTTTGGTACCAAGTCACAAGTCACAAAGCCCAAGTCCAAGTCCCTTTTATCAACATGCCCTCCTCTCTGAAAACAGGATGGGTAGATTGGTAGCAAGTCATTAGTTGAGTCTGAGCCATTGAGAAAAGGAACTCCAGAACTCAATGAGAGTCCCATCTCTGTGAGATATCTTGCACCATCCATCATCTTTAAAAAGACATATTACAGTATAACCTTTTCAATCCAAATCAGTGTCACTCCCATTAGAAATAATAGTTTGTGTAACAATGACTTCAGAATAATGGTGCTTGAAGTCTCCCAACCCATGTGATCAGCTACAGTGAAGCTTCTGGGGCTATGAACTAAAGTGGTAAATTGGAGATCGTGAAGAAAAGCATGAAAAGTGGAATACACAAGCATTCATACACATAGAAGATGGAATAGAACATGGACTTCTACCAAAAGGGGACTTATCTCTCTCTCTTTTTCTTTTTAAAGCATTCAGGACTTATGTATCTAGTTACTACAAACAATTTTCAAACCCCTTGGTTTCCTGTACAGCACAAGTGTTTGCCTAGAAGTATGATTTTCCAGAGTTCCTCTGAATTTCAGAGAATTCATATCTATTTTATTCTACCTTACTTTATTCTAACTTTATTCTAACTATTCTAACTTACCCCAAGCATTTAAATATACATTCACTTTTAGTTTGATGGGCAAGTTGGCTTGAACAGAGTGATCATTACATACCTACTTTCCCCCCTCCCTTTGGACATTTATCCAAGTGCTTAGATGACCAGAAGAGGGGAAACTGTAATATATTATGTATATTTTAAAAGAGAAATAGTTGTGCATTTCTGTCATCATGATAAGAGGGTCCTACACACAATTATCTCACATCTAAATGTAATTACAGTATAGCTGCGTATGCCCAGCAATTTGGTGACATTTAAGGAGTCACAAAAAGTTTTCTCCTTTACTTCTTTTGATGGTTTCCTCTTTTTAAAAACTTCATGGATTGGAAAAAATACAGTGTAAGCCAATTTGAAAGATCATGGTAGTAGCTCTGTTTAGTTGCTAGATACATAAGAATATGTGTAGGCCACTGTGTGCTTTTCCTTCTAAATGCAGACATTTGTTGTTGTTCATTCGTTCATTTGTGTCCGACTCTTCGTGACCCCATGGACCAGAGCTCGCCAGGCCTTCCTATCCTCCACTGCCTCCCGGAGTTTTGTCAAATTCATATTGGTTGCATCAATGACACCGTCCAACCATCTCATTCTCTGTCTTCCTCTTTTCCTTTTGCCTTCGACCTTTCCCAGCATCAGGGACTTTTCCAAGGAGTCCTCTCTTCTCATGAGGTGGCGAAAGTACTGGAGCCTCAGCTTCAAAATCTGTCCTTCCAGTGAACATTCGGGGTTGATTTCTTTCAGAATTGATAGGTTTGATCTCCTTGCAGTCCAGGGGACTCTCAAGACTCTCCTCCAGCACCACAGCTCAAAAGCATCAATTCTGCGGTGATCAGCCTTCTTTATAGTCCAGCTTTCACTTCCATACATCACTACTGGAAAAACCATAGCTTTGAGTATCCTGACCTTAGTTGGCAAAGTGATGTCTCTGCTCTTTAGGATGCTATCTAGGTTTACCATTGCTTTCCTCCCAAGAAGTAGGTGTCTTTTTATTTCATTGCTGCAGTTGCCATCTGCAGTGATCAAGGAGCCCAAGAAAATAAACTCTGTCATTGCCTCCATTTCTTCCCCTTCTATTTGCCAGGAGGTGATGGAACCGGTGGCCATGATCTTAGTTTTTTTTGATGTTGAGCTTCAGCCCATTTTTTTCACTCTCCTCTTTCACCCTCATTAAGAGGTTCTTTAATTCCTCCTCACTCTCTATTAGAGTAGTATCATCTGCGTATCTTCTGGCAATCATAATTCTGGCTTCTGATTCATCCAGACCTGCCTTTCTCATGATGTACTCTGCATATAAGTTAAATAGGCAAGGTGACAGTATGCAGCCTTGTCGTACTCCTTTCCCAATTCTAAACCAGTCAGTTGTTCCATATCCAGTTCTGACGGTTGTTGCTTGTCCCACATATAGATTTCTTAGGAGACAGATAAGGTGGCCGGGCACTCCCATTCCTTTAAGGACTTGCCATAGTTTGTTGTGGTCTACACAGTCAAAAGCTTTGGCATAGTCAATGAAGCAGAAGTATGCAGACATACCTCACTCTTAAAGCGTGGAAGATCCTGTTGAGTGATGGGGGTTTACACTGACTTACACTTCACTAATTCATTCAGAGACTGAAATCCTGCTGCTTAAAATGAGGACATTTGTAACTTTCAGTCTGTTCCTTGGTGGTAAAAAAATATCCACCATGATTCATGGAGATTCAGGTGGATGATGGTTTGGTTATGTGCCTGCCACCACCACCCCTGAAGAATTTCAGGAAGGGCTCTTTATGCACTGAATAGAGAGGACATTAAAATCCATGCAACAGGATTTTAGCTAGGGGATCTACTCTCTGAGACTAACAGAGTGCTGGCTATTGTTTCTGAGTGGATCCCCCAGTTATAGAGATTACAGCTGTTGTCACTGATCAGCTCTTGGCTGACAAAGGAGCCCACACACCACTGCTTCCCCTTCGCCCAACTCTCTGCACAGAGCCATTTCCGCACTCTTGAAACAGCTCTGTGCAGAGAGCCAGGTAAAGGAGGGCAGCGGTTTGTGGGCTCCTTTGTAGCCCCAGTTTGCTCTCCAACCATGCCTCTTTAAGTATTAAATGATCTTTAAGTTTAAGTATGCTTGAGACTATTATATCTGAGACAAAGGGCCTTTTTACGCAAACCCTAAACTCCGCCGCAAATGGCTCCCAGCTCCAGAGCTTAAAATTGTTTACCCACCAGCTCCGGAGTTTACTGAAAATTAAGTGCGACCACGCCCACCTAAGCGGTTCCCAGCGCACTTTTCTTGTACCTGCTCTCCAAGGGTGAAAAATCTTGATGCGGATGTGCCCGGCTCTCCTCGCTTCTTTTTTTTTTTGCCTCCCGCCCCTTTAAAAGAAGGAACTAGGAAGTGACGGGGCTCCCGGCAGCTTCCACCAGCACCAGGAGGTAAGCCTTTATTATTTTGTCCCTTTTTTTCTCCCTCCCCTCACGCAGCCAGCAGCCAGGAAGTGCAGAGGGGTGGGGACGCACGAAGAGCGACAAACCCCTAAGATCTCTGGTCCGAATTTAAGTGACCAGCAGATCTTAGGGGTCGTGTAAAAGCGCCCTTACTATACAAAGGTAAGTCATAATTGGAGCAGACCTATTTGATGCGTTAGAGCACTCGACTCAACAAATCCTAATAGATTCAATAGACCTACTCTACTGTGACTGACCACCCTAAGCAACAAGATTATGTCCAGTAAGTAACAACTAGAGTAGGTCCATTGTTGAGTCAACTCTTCTACTAAGGAACTCCTCCAAATAAATCACAACTCAAGCCCAACTATTTGAATTATCTAAATCTATGGAAGAGTTGATTCATCAACACCTCATTATTTCACTGGGCTTTCCTCAGTGTGACTTATGCTGAAGAACAGGATTTTAGCCAGTGTGTGAAACTTTCAGGTCAAATTTTTTTTACTTCAGGTCCCTCTGCTGCCTGAAGTATATCTCTAGTAATCATTTAGGAAGTATTACTAGAGAGAAGGAAGATAGCTTTGAAATGATTTGACCATGGTATATAGTAATGCAGAGTCGTACGAAATATCATCCAGCCCTGGGTGAGCTTGCTTTATAATTTCTGTGCTATCAATACTGAAATAATGTATTCACTAATTTATTTCTAAATACTGTAAGATAAGCAGGCAAGTGGTATTGACAGATTGCTAACATATCACCTGCTTTTGCTATTAACATTAGGATGTTTAGATGGATTGCTAAAATGATTCAATAACAAGATAAGATATAAAAAATAGAGCAGCAATACTTTGGTTATGGGAATATCTAGATTTTATATTATAATAAATATCTCAGATAACAGTAGGTAACATCATTGTTTTTAGATCTGATTGTGACCCAGTGTTCCTATCCACACTAGTGACAGACAGACATTTCTGGAAACAGGCAAAGACCTTTCTCTTCAGGCAAGCTTTCCCTGAATGATGGTCTACCTATTATGTGTCTTTTATATCAGGCCTGCCCAACAGGTAGACCGTGGACTACTGGGAGCCCGCGAAGGGTTCAAAAGTAGCCCGCCAGCCATCAATAAAAAAAAGTGAGGGGATAAGTTCTCCAACCCTCCCTCCCCCATCCCAAGGACCACCACTACCCCAGCAAAGTTCTGGGTCTGCCAGCCCACTGTCTCAGACAAGCGGGGCAGTTCAAGGGCCATGGTGCATTGAAAACTGTTCCTTCCAGAACAGATAAATGGTTTTAAGTGCATCCCTATGGGAAACCGCTGCCCTACTTACAAAAGTTTTTTTCTTTTGAGCATGTTCTCGGAACGGATAAAATTTGTAAGTAGCGGTTTTAGTGTAGTAGCCCTCAGGCATTTTGGGCCAGATAAAGTAGACCTTGGCTTGTTCAAAGTTGAACAGCCCTCTTTTATATGAATCTACAGGATCACATAGACTTTGTCTTTATAACTACTTTATAACTTTATAACTACTCGTGGGTTTATATTGACACTATGTTTTCGATGTTAGTTTCCATCACTCATAACTTTACATGGAACTTTACTCCCCTTTAACTGCTCACATTCTTTTGTAATGTTGTCTATTAATGCTGTAAGATGTCCCTCAATGCCTTTTCAATATTTGAACATGTCTTAACTTACTGGTCTGTATATTATCCCCCATTCTGTAAGCCACCTTGGGTCCCTTTTCCAAGAAGAAAGGTGGGGTAAAAATACTCTAAAATAAATAAATAAATAAATAAATTTTCTTTACACCTGCATATTGTAAAATCAGCGACTGCTCATCTTTTACGGTGTTTAATGCCAGCCCATGAATCACGCAGGTGATTATACTGACTAGCATTTCCTACATACGGTGTATTTAACAGTGGCTCATAGCTGAGTTCTTGTACAAACTGTAATAAATTGGACAGCTCATTTTCGAGGAATCATTTGCTGTGCTCAACACCTGTGTGTTTCTTAGGCCTCCTCTGTGCATTGTCATCGGCTTTTAAAACTGCAATATGCCTGCCTAGCCTCCAGCTATTTTGCCAGTGACTCACGAAATTGGAGGTAGGATCGCACAGCTTGACACAGAAAATGCCATGTTCCTCTTTCACCATAGATGCAAATGTAAGCTTTTAAAAATTACCAGCCAGGCTGATTTCCCCCACAACGGAGCCACCCATTTAGACCGTCATGCCCCACAGGGATGCTATAAAGGGATATGGAACATAAGAGTAGCTTATGGGTCTTAGGCTCCTCAGTCAGGCATTTCACACATTCAAGTATCTGGGATCTGTGGAAAAGCCAGTAGCATGGCACTTTGATTTATCCCAGTGGCTGGCAGGATTCTCCTTGTCATTCAAAGTGCATGGAATCTAAACAGAGAAGCATAGCAGAATTCAAAACTGTACTGATGCAGAGGTGGGGCATCCACTGCCCAAAGACTCCTGCCACGGCAGCCATGCTAGCATGGCACAGAATGTTAGTTTACAGTTATATATTGCAATGGCAGAGGAAGATGTGTGCCATGTTCTTCACATTATTTAACTCGTAATGGCAGGAACTCAACTAGGGGGGAAAAGACTCACATGCTTTTTTATCCTGTCCCACACAGAGGCTTACTATTAAAACTGAGAAGAATAAGTACATCATAATTATACTTGCTTACAGAAGCAGCTTTTCCTTGCTTCTCTGCCTTGCAAGAATCCCTTTTTCCATTGTTCAAATTCAGCCCATGCTATAAGCTGTAAAGTTGAAATTGTTTGCAGCACCTTACCGAACTGGACACAGCCACAACAATTGGCAAAAAGGGGAATAATTATTTCATCGTCATCATCATCTTAAATAAATGGCCCCAAATTGATTCCTCTATTTTGTGATTAGGTTCATCTGCTATAGCACATGATTGATCTTGCTTGCTTGCTGGTTTATTGAACAAACGTATTGACTGTCTTCCATATACAATAAAGCCTTGAGAAATTTGCAATAATATATATAAACAGAAGTATCACTGTCTTTAGAGGACTGTATGAAACAAGAATTCCAAACCACATGCTAAAAGATATAATTCATTTCTATGTTCATACATGGCAGTGTATTTGAAATATACAAACCATTTAAAGATTTAAATCCTCCTGGGGACTGGAAAATCCAGGATCCAGCAATTCAAATTATTATGTGTTGTACTTCAGATATAATTAACAATTAGGGAAAGAATCAGTGAAGTGTTAAAGATTTTAACAAGTTCTTAAAAATGCTCTAGTTGACAGATTCTCAATACCATAGAGAAAGGTGGGTATCATTGCACAAAAAGTTGTTTCCTGGTTCAGTATCAATTGGCCATCTGCAAGTCTTGATACTACCAGCAAACCCCTTCCGGTGAGCTTAGCTTTATACGACCACAGCAGGACTTTGTCGTTGGATGTCTGTCTTTCCCACAACAAATCATGCATTAAGGCTGATATGGATTCCACCCCCTGCAATGGTGTTTTGTCTTGCTATTCCACAGTGATAGTCATAGAGTCAGTGACCCAGGCTACTAGTAATTTCTCCAGAGCATTCAGGCATCCATTAGGTTCCCTAAGTCTCTGAAGGCAGACGATTTAAATGCCCCCCCCCACTTTCTTTGTAATATGTGATTTACAATATAATTAATTACCATTATGTGGCTCACTCAGATCTGTTCATTAGAAAACTGGAATTTGTTGTTGAATATGCTTCCAAAGATTGGGAAGGAACCCTAGATGCACCCATAATCTGCTTATGTTATGGTATAGAGTTATTCTTCAAGAATACAGTATGTTTGAATCTTGACTATCTTGACTTTGGAGTTTTCAGTGTAAACAGTATAGCAGAAAATACTGTAATTCCAGCCCTATTTGCCTTAGATAAATACTGTCATCTCAGCAACTGCTCTTGCTAGCAACTGCCATTCTTCAACAGACCAGAAGTCACAAATTGCACTTAAGAAACAGACTGAGCAGGAGTGTGACTGAAACTGATTCAAATGAGGTTGTGTGCATGACACTGCACATATTTGCCTTATTTTCATTCAGTGTTCAAGAAGACACCAATTTGTATTTCTAAGATTGCCTTAGTGTTCAAATGATGGGTTTTCCTGCTCCTTAATGTGGTCTTACAATGCCATGGCACAAATAAGATCAGTGTCCTTTGTTCTCAGTGTTCACAGCAAAGATATATAAAAGAGAGTTCCTTCTTTCTTTCTCTCATGGTTATACAGATCTTTCTAAGGGATGCACAACGAAGGTACAGGGTGATGTGTCTTCTAACTTGTGATAGTCAAAGGTCCCTCCATTTTTCAATCTTGACTTACCACATACAAAGAACTAGTTATAGCCATTGCTAAGCTAACTGGTTTTGATATCCATGTTCAGAGTCAGTGGCTGAAATCACGTTACACTGTTGAGATACCTTTTGGTAGCAAATTGTTTCACGCTATGAAATCAGTGTAGACATTTGTTTTGTGCATTGTTGCATTATCAGGTACACAAAAGATAATATCTATGTCACCTTCATGATTCGTGGCAGTTCAACTCGTGGAGCTGTATTATTGACAATACTGTGCTATAGAGATGGGCACGACTTGAAAAAATTTTTTTTTTCGAGTTGTCGTTAATCGGGCTGGTTCCATTTCGGGTCGTTTCCGTTTTTCGCGAAAATTCACAAAAATTAGTCGGTTCGTTTTTTTGTTTTTTCATTTTCGTTAGTACTGTTTTTTTTTTGGGGGGGTAGCGGGCTCCTGGAGGCACCTCTGTGGGGTGGGTGCCTCCTCTGGCCCGTTATAAAGGGAAAACGGGCTCCTGGAGGCACCCGTGGGTGCCTCCTATCCTCACCCACTAGGAAAGGGAAGCAGGCTCCAAGAGACCCCTCAACATGGGGGTCTCCCCTCCTCACCAGCTGCTGCTGCAAAATGGTATGCAATAGCCATATGGATATGCATACCAGTTGCAGACAGTGAGACTAGTGATGGCAGTGAACCCAGAGCCATAGGTGATGCCTAACTAAGGCTCTCGCACCACCATGTCTCACACAGAAGGGAATTGTACTTGTGTGTAGTGCAATGCAAGTAGATCTGGCTTAGGGTTAAGGTGGATTAGTGCAAGGGCTAGGGTTAGGCTAGTGACGGGTAAGGTTACGGTGGGCTAGTGGGTTGCACCTCTGGGTGTCTCTCTGACCCACTAAGAAGACAGTCTGTGACGTATGGGTAAGGACTGGAGTCAAGGGTTAGGGTTAGGGTTAGGGGGCT
This sequence comes from Phrynocephalus guinanensis, assembly GCA_037367245.1. Lineage (NCBI taxonomy): Eukaryota > Metazoa > Chordata > Lepidosauria > Squamata > Agamidae > Phrynocephalus > Phrynocephalus guinanensis. Next base: position 22,180,190 of record CM074741.1, read on the forward strand.
AGGGCAGGTTTTAGGGGGCTTTTTGGCACATCCCAGAAGTCTCCATGGCCAAGTGGCCATGCGATTGGTGGGATGGCTCCAAAAATTTGCATGGTCGTCCACTCCCACATGGCTGGCCATTCGGCCAGCCCATCATTGTGCAGGTGTAAAATAAAATAAAATAAAATAAAATCAATGGAGGATTTTCTTGCAAGAAAAAACCCACTGCTACTGTGAAAAATCTGGCAGTTTATAAATTTTCGCGTGTTTCTGTTGTGCTTGTGTGTTTTTGGACCACGATTTCAAAAACAATATTGCATTCGCTGCCCCATTTTGGATCCCCCACCCGCATCGCATGGCATGGCAAGTCCGGCTGCCCAGGACAGGGGGGAGGCGGGACCCCCCTCCAGAAACCACCCCTCCGGTAGGTGCCCTGCGCCCTTAGTCAAGCAGGCATTTTTCCGCCTGCTTTTTTGGCCCGGGAATGGGTGGGGGAAGAGTTTAAAAGTTTTTCCCTGTGCCGTCCGTGCTGCTTGCTTGCGCTTTAATTGCGGCGGCCGGCGGCGAGACTGGCCTTTTTGCTGGCTGCGAGCCTGCGTCGAGTCCCACAGAGCAGCCCACTAGGACGGGGGATGGGGGGGAGGACGGGGACCTCCAGAATCAACCCCTCTGGTAGGTGCCCTGAGGCACGGCAGGCATTTTTCCGCCTGCTTTTCAGCCGGGAACCGGGTTTTTTTAACTGTTAAAAACTTTTTTTCTGTGCCGCGTGGCATCGCGCGATCGCGCGATGCAAGGAACGAGCACGACAAATCAGACCAAAATTGTTTGTTCGTCGGTTCGAGCTCAAAGTCTGGGGGAGTAATTCCCGTTACCGTTTCCGTAGAGTAACGGAACCGAGTAACGGAAACGGAAACGGGAATACCGCTAAGTCGTGCCCATCTCTACTGTGCTGTTCCTCTTTAAGTGCCATGTCCTCATAGAACATTGTCAATCATAGCATAATCTGTTTTTTATCCAAAGCTATCCTAATAAGGGAAGCTATTTGGCCATAATTAATAAGATCTTGGCAAATGTTCTCTGAATACTAGATTTTGGAAGATAAAGAGAAATAAAAGAAGTCAATAGCACACCTGCTGCTCTTGTAGGTTTCTAAGGATCAAGCTATACATTGCAAACAGTCTGTCGATAGGACCTAGAAACTCCATATGATTGCAGAGCCATGATTCCAGCAGAACATACTTGGAAATGAACCCTTTATTTACTTCCAGATGATAATTTACAACAGCAAGCAAGCTAATTTGCTAACCATGGGAAGTGTGAAAAGCTTCAGTTACTGTGACAATCAGCCATTGTCAGCTATTAAGTAACTCCCTCTTTTAATCACATGCTCACTACAATGTATAGTTTCAGCCTCAGGTTTTTTATGATAATAAAAACCAAACCAAAACAAACAAGTACTACTACAATAACAGCAAAACATGTTGGTTAAATGAATCTTTTCTTTGAGCCAAATATTATTCACTTTCTGTTTTCCTCTTTTTAATTATATCATTTAGAATGGTGAATAAAAATATTGCTCAACCACACACACACACACACACACACACACACACACACACACACACACACACACACACACACACACACACACACACACACACCTCTGGACACCTCTGAGTGTAGGCCATTGTGAAACCGCCCAGACCAAATGAATAGTCTTTCTTGAGAATTCAGTTCCCTCCAGGGATCATACAACAGTGGTTTTCAGATGTATTTTTTCAGAGGTCAAACCACTGTCCTGAGTACTAAAGCAGCTTCTGAGAACTACTCAGCATCTCTAGAAGGACCTCTGTCTGGGTGGACATGTCTTGACTTTAGCATACCCGCTTGAGTTGAATGCTCAACATAAAGAGGCTATGCAGACCTCTTAACCTGCATATACAGTAAGCAATGTTGACCCATGGACCAAGCTGCCAGGGGACACTTCACTCTTTCTGCTGCCTCAGTGATGAAAAATTCATGAGCCATCTATGACAATGAGCCTTCCTCCAGTAAGTATGAAGCCATCATCCCATTGGTTTCATTGCCTCCTCCCAGCTCCCAGTAAACAGGGGAATAAACTGTACTGCCTGTTATTTCTTTAGTTGTTTATCTAAATTGCTGATATGAATTGAAATCATATTCTTACTACACAGGTCTCATGTGCTGCTCAGAAGTGCTAATCTGGCATCAAGCACTGCTTTCTTAATGTACTTTCTTACCATCTTATAGTCACACCAGGGGTCTAATTTAGAAACTTCTCTAGTGAGAATAATTCTCCTTTCCTTTCACAATGTCAACTGAGAATTGCTATACACTTGAGACTTTTTTTAAAAAAAGTGCTAAGTGCTTAAGAATGCAAGATGCCTGGAATGTTCTTTGCATTATCTTCTAAGCAAACAATTCATTGCAATGCTACAATTAATGAATATGAGGGGTAGCAAAAGGCCTTGTTTATTTTTAAAATCCTGGGTCTTCACATTTTAAAAGGACCAGAGCTTAGAAAGTCCCCCCCCCCGTTATAGATCCACAGCTTCTTTCTAAGGGTTTGGGGAGTTGTACCCCTAGAAACTAACTTTCTACAGCTCTACGGAATATAATAAATATCTGGAATTGTGGGCAGTTCACACAGAGACAAAGGCAGAAGAGAAGCTCGGTGTTGATGAAAAAGTGAAGGCTTTGAAAACCACGGCAAATAGATCTGGTAATTAAAATCTAATTAATTGATTTAAAAGAAACCAACAAAGAAAATGGTGTGGTCTTTACACAAATGCAGGAGTAGGTGATCCCTTAATCAATTTATTTCTGCCACACATATAGGACAGCAAAAGATACAGCTATTGATACTCTGGCCCCTCAAAGTGTTAGCATACAATAATATTGCTGGATAATTTGAAAAGTGTTTTTAAAAATATGCAGTGGAATATTACTGATGTGAGGCATGCAAATGACAGGGGTACCTTCTGCAAGCGATTTTAGGGAACCGCTTGGAATTTGGAAAGTTTTGGAGTTCAGGGAATGTAGTTATTAAGCTGCAAAGGAGGTGTGGAGTTGCTTAATTGGAGGAGTGTATCAGGCGCGCTTTACCAATTATAGGGTTAATTTACAGCTTCCCCTCTCTATGGTAAAGTTCCAATCTGCATTAAGCACCCTCACACCTGCTTTGGAGCTTAATAACTTCAAGAATACACTTAATAACTCTGTGCCCTGAACCCCAAACCTTTCCTAATTTCAAGGGGTTCCCTAAAATCGCTTGCGGAAGGTACCCCAGCCATTTGAATGCCTTGGATCTATAATTTTCCATTGCATATTTTTATTTTTATTTTTAAAATATCCAATGTAAAATTACTGATCCAAGGCATGCAAATGGCAGGGGTACCTTCTGCATGTGATTTTAGGGAATCCCTCAAAATTTGGAAAGGTTTGGGTTCAGGGAGCAGAGTTATGAAGCTCCAAAGGGGGTGCCCCATGCAAAAAAACCTTTCTAATTGGAATCAATGGGAAGTGGCAGCAGCTCACCCTATCAGCTTCCTCTTCCAATTGGAAGAGCTTTTTTCCCTTATGGGTACCCCCTTTGGAACTTCATAATTCAGCTCTGTGCCCCCCTAAACCTTTCCAAATTTCAGGGGGTTACCTAAAATCACATAGTGTTTCTTTTCATTGTATTGTTTTGTAATGAAACAAAATAAAACTACTCTAGAAACAAAACGGAACAAAACAAGACACTATTTTTCAATTTCGTGCCCATCCCTAATTCATATCTCATGGATACAAATACAATTTGTAGCAACATAGGTGCTGTGGTAGCCCATTTCCTATCCAGAACACACACCTGGCTCTCTGGGGCTCTGGGGCCCTTCTTTGTCATTGACACACCAATACCAGCAAGAGCCCTGGTGGCCATTTCCTATCTCTCCACAGAGGACTACTTTGGTGCACAGGTAAGATGAGTATAATTCCCATTCAGCCAATGGGTAAAGGGTACAAAATGTGCAAGTCTTTGAGATTCCCCTCTCTTCATTTAGCAAGCCTTTTAATAAGTAAGCATAGGGAGACAGGTATGTGGGGGAAGCTTAGTGGTAACCCCCTGCTGTCGGTGTATTGTCTCAGGGTGTGATGAAAGATGGATGTATCAAGGATCAAAACTATATGAAAGGATGGATATAGCTTTCAGCTCAGTGAGGAAACATCTATTGTCAAAGACAGTGTACCAAAATTGCCACCTTTTCAACTCTCATTAAATCAGGACAGTATATCAATCTGTACAGTGTTCTGTTTATTGCAAAATTCTTCTCTCAGGAGAAAGCAGATATGCAAATTATTGTCTGCCATTGTGAAAATGTATCAAGCAGTTGTATGTGGTTAACTTTATTCAGTATTGTTTTGGAATTCACCTCCGTTCACTTTCTTGGCCAAGTTTTCAGGCTGTTTCAGTTAGATGCTATGGTTAAATGACTATAAAATGTTTGCAGATCCCTACCCTTAATTTTATTTTCTTCTATGTTTCCTCTGCTATGTGACATCAGTGTAGAATGATTCCTCCCGTACAGGACATGCAACCAAGTTATGTATCCTAGTTCAGGGACATTGGATTATACTGAAGTAGGCACAAAAGTGGTGGTGGTGGGTCTTGAAATGAGCTATCATAAATTGGGGGATCCCCCTGTGGGGCAATGCTCACATGCTCAGCCTTTTGGCCTTTTGGGTATGCAAAATCTGGAAGTTCAATGTGTGAGGTTACTATAGAGAACATTATTTAGAACACAGCATCCAACTTTCCAATGGCCACTCTTAAATCTCTAGTCACTGATTAAATCACTTTATTTGTTTTTATGTTTACTTAATATATGTACACGCCTAGAGTTGTTCTCTGACTTAAGCTTGGAAGTATATATAAATAAATAAATAAATAAATAAATAAATACATACATACATACATACATACATACATACATACATACATACATACATACATACATACATACATACATACATACTAGAGATGGGCACGACTCAAAAATGGTGTTTCGTTTGTCGTTTGGTTATTTAGGGGTCCGTTTCGGTTCGTTTTTGTTTTCGTGATGTTTTTTTGCAAAAAAATTCGTTTTCGTTTCATTAGGTAATGAAACGAAAAAATGAAAACGAAAATGAAAAATTGCTGTTTCGTTAGCATTCTTTTTAGTTCAATGCATCTGCTGCAACGAAAACAAAAAACACAGCAAATTTGGTTGTTTCATTTTTGTTTTTGTTTTGTTTTTTTTAAAAAAATTCGTTTCGTTTTCATTGCGTAAGGAAATGAAAAAAACGAAAACGAAAACGAAAAATCGCTCATTTCGTGCCCATCTCTAATACATACATACATACATACATACATACATACATACATACATACATACATACATACATACATACATACATACATACATACATACATACATACATACATGAAATAAAACATAGGGAAAACATGTGGACTCATTCTTATTTAAAAATAAAGTAAATTAGAATCCTTTTTTCCCCATTGGGAAAAAAACAGTTTATAAATAAAATAGAAGATTGAAGAGATGCTCCTCTTGAAAGCAGTGTGTCAAGAAGCATCCCAACTATAATGCAGTAGCAATAATATTGAGTAGCCTGGGGAAGACTATTTGGCTTTATAAAAAGTTATTTTTAAGACATATGATGTTGAGTAGCAAAACACGACAATAAAACTTTTTTTTTCCAAATGGGTAATAACTGAACACATACTGTGTTGCCTTTTTCTTTGTCTTGCCTACAGATTCATTTTCCAGTTTTTCTTTATGTTTTCACATAAATTCATTTGCCTGGCATTTTATTAGAGGAGTAAGAGAAATTCATGAAAACAGAGCATCCAAAAGAATATTAGATCTATATTTCTTAATAAAATAAGAACGTTGATAATAGAGAAACTGGGAAAACAAAGAAACGCAGCAGCTGTGGAAGCACACATAATTGAGAGCCAAATGGTTTCTGCATTCAAACCCTAAATCATGATCTTCCAATGTCGATACCAAGGACAGGGATCTAAAATCAAATCTGTGATCTTCTCCCTGACCCTCCTGACCTCCCACAGAGGTGGGTGGGTGGGAATCTTTTCTAATGAAGCACTGGTGTCTCAGATCCTAAAGACTCCCTGTCAAGCCATGTAGTACATGATGAAGGGTAGCAACCTGAATATAGTGGCCAGAATCCTGCCAGTAGAAAGCAGGTATGGAACAGTAACCATGGAAGCAATTTGTTTGATGCATTCATCTTGAGCCTGTCCTGCCATCATGATATAGCAACATCTCATAAGTAGCAACTTATTGCCTGAGTCCTAGTATATGTAGGTGTGCAATATGAGCATCTAGAAAAGTTGGAAATTTTTAACACCTAAAAAAGGGTAGTTGTGATAATAGGGATGAGACTTATGGGTACTAGCTATACAATCTCGCTGACTAAGACTTTTAAATACCCAGTGAGAGCTCATTCTCTCTCTCTCTGTTCTGACTAGAAATAGGGAAATAGAAATATAGAATCACTGACTAGAAATAGGGAGGAGAGAGGACTCCTTGGAAAAGTCCCTGATGTTGGGAAAGATTGAAGGCAAAAGGATAAAGTGATGGCAGAGAATGAGATGCTTGGATGGTGTTATCAATGCAACCAGCATGGATTTGACCAAACTCTGGGAGGCAGTGGAAGACCGGAGGGCCCAACGTGTTCTGGTCCATGGGGTCACAAAGAGTCAGACACAACTTAATGACTGAAGAAGAAGAAGAAGAAGAAGAAGAGAAGAAGAAGAAGAAGAAGAAGAAGAAGTAGTAGTAGTAGTAGTAGTAGTAGTAGTAGTAGTAGTAGTAGTAGTAGTAGTAGTAGTAGTAGTAGTTTCATTATTTTTCATCCTCGTCCACTTCATTACTGCAACTAAACACTCATGTAAAGTTAAGATAATAGTGCCCTTAGAATCTGGAGGTGATGGGAGGTAAAGCTGGGTGTCATTGACATACTGGTGGCACCTAACCTGAAAAGACCTGATAATCTCTCCCAGTGGTTTCATATAGATGCTAAATAACATAGGAGACAGAGGAGAACCCTGGGGGGCTCCACAGGTCAGCGGCCGTGGTGTCGAACATGAATCACCTAACACCACTTTCTGAGTTCTTTCCTGCAGGAAGGATTGGGGCCATTTTAATGCAGTGCCCCCAATTCCCATTTCAGAGAGACAAGTCAGGAGGATGCCATGGTCTATAGTGTCAAAAGCAGCTGAAAGGTCCAGTAAAACCAAAATGGACACAGATCCCCTATCAATTTCCCCTCACAGGTCATCTACCAATGCAACCAGTGCCATTTCAGTCCTTTAGCCAGGCCTGAAGCCAGATTGAAATGGATCCAGGTAGTTTATCTCACCCAGAAAGCAATGGAGCTGGGAGGCCACAACCCACTCTAGGACTTTCCCCAAGAATGGGATATTCAATACTGGTCCGTAATTGTTCAATATTGTTGGATCTAAGGAGGGCTTTTTAAACACTTCTTTTACTATTGCCTCCTTTAAGCATTCCAGAATCCTGCCCTGTTTTAAGGGGATTTCAAAGACTGGAATGTCTCTCAAGGAATAAAACATAAAAAGACTAGATTCTTTTAAAATGCAACAATGCATGCACTCTGTCTGTCTATTTGGGAAAACCTAAATTAGAAAGTGATGAACAGGGAATGAACTGAAATATTTGAGGGAGGGTTGTTGTTGTTGTTGTTGTCATCGTCGTCATCATCTTTCAAGCCCTGAGATTTTTACAGATAACTTCATACACTGGTTAATCAGAAAAGCCATGCAATCTATTGGTGGAAAGAACTCAACCGCTGGAAATGAATCTTGTTAGAAATAACCTGGGTCACATCTCTAACTAGATCAATGGCTTACCGCTTCAACATCTACCTCTTAAAACCATTTGCTGGGGAAAGGTCTGTTCTAGTCAATGGGGTTTGTGCCAGAATGATTGCTTTCAGAATCAAAGCTAATGTCAATCCACCAGAATTCTTCAGCGGCTAACCTTTGGCATACAGTTTACAGCATGTTAGTTTTTAACAGGGTATACTTGAGAAGACTTTCAGGAGGAAAATCAAGTGTGGATACATCGCTAGTATCAAGTTATACCAATAAGCAGCCTTGAACCACTTTGGTGTGTGGTGCTTGTGTAACTTGACAGGGCACATGAAAAGGCGGGATTTTTAAACACTTTTTTTGCCACCCCAAGTGCTGATCAGCTGGGCATGTGTCACTTTTCCCCCACCCCTACCCCCATGGAGTGGAGGGAAAGGAGCAATTTTTAAACATTTTTCTTTTTCTTTTTTTTTCTTTTGCCACCCCAAGCGCCAATCAGCTATAGCTCAGGCTTGGGGCAGCAAAAAAAAGTTTTAAAACCCCTTCTTTCCTTCCCACCTGATGGTGTGGGTGTGTGTGGGTGGGGAGGATGGATTTTTAAACATTTTTCCTCTTTTTTCTTTTTTTGCCCCCCCCCCCAAGTGCCGGTCAGCTGTAACTTGGGCTTGGGGTGGCAAAAAAAAAATTAAAATCCTTCCTATTACCCCCACCCCACGGAGTGAAGAAAAGAGGGATTTTTAAACTCTTCCTTTTGTTTTTCTTTTGTTGCCCAAAGCCCATACATAACATTTAGTAAGGCACTATTTTTAAACCATTTTATCAAATCTCTTGCCATTTTTAGCTTCATTTTAGCTTCATTTTAGTTTTTTGTTGTTGATTTATGTATATTTTATTTTATTATGTACCTTGTATTTTGGTTTTTAAAATGTATTCCTTTGTTTGTTGTTACATGTTGTAAACTGCCCAGAGTAGCCCTTGGTCTAGATGGGTGGTATAAAAGTCAAATAAATAAATAAATAAATAAATAAATAAATAAATAAATAAATAAATAAATAAATAAATACTACAGCTGATCAGCACTTGGGGCGGCAAAAAGAAAAGTTTAAAATTTCCCCCGGTTTCCCACGCCTGGTGCGTTGGTGGAGGCGAACCATGGGCTTCAATGTGTTCCTATTGGAAAAGAAAAAACAAAATCAAGCCTGACACCAGCTACGCTTACTTAGGAATAATTGGAACAAAATGAAGTTGTGTGGTCAATGCAAAATACAAATGCAAAAATAGGCAATACCTTTATGGACCAATAAAACTAAATAAATCATAATATAATCTACAAACTTTTGTGGATCAGGACCATCCACTTTGTCGCATGTGTACCAATGTGAAGAATTTAAAGTCCAAAGGTTTTTGGCAAGAGGGACTTCACCAGGCACGTGTTTCTTAGATGTAGGCCAGGAAAGATGCAGCCTACATTAGAATTCTTGTTTTGAAGTTGCAGCTGAGGCAGCGGTGGATTGAATATCCCACCCCATTTCTTCAAACTAAGGTAACTAGGCTAGGGAAACACATGCCTCCACATTTGGCCTTTCTTTGAAACAGATGTGCCCCTGCTTGGTCGGGAGGGGAGGGGGGAGTGCCACAGAAAAACTGAGATCTCCATCTGGGAATTGGTTGATAATTTAGTAAACTCACAAATTTTAGCCAATTTGGGACAGATTGATGTCAACATAATATCATTATGAGTTATTGTTTTCAGAATGAAGGTTGTATTGCCTACATATTTATCATGTGACAATAAGTGACAGCAGTGCACATGTTCTTTAATCCCAGTCCTAGCAGCCCTTAATCCCAGTCTAGACAGTCTTTATCTTCAATATTCAGCAGTCATTTGTCAAAAACCAGGGTTGGAATCCTGTTGAACGCCACAGGGAATAATTCTCCACCAATGATGTTCTACTTGATATGCCTTGCTGTTGCCCAAGCAGAAATCACTATGATGATCCATTGGATCTAATGCAGGCATACCCAAACTTCGGCCCTCCAGACGTTTTGGACCACAACTCCCACAGTTCTTTGCCATTGGAAATACAGGCTTGGAATTCTGGGAGTTGTGGTCCAAAACATCAGGAGGGCCGAAGTTTGGGTATGCCTGATCTAATGTGTTATCAGCTCACACAAGAAGGCACTGGATAGCTCTTGAAATATTTGACTTTTGTGTCATCTGTTTTACCAAATAGGATCCTGGCCTAGACTCAAATTAACCAATTTGGTAAATCAATTAACCAGAACAAGTGACGATTAACTCCCGTTGACAACATTTTCATTGAAATGAAACTTTTATTTCATTGAACTGCAAGTTCTTCAGTTTATCAAAAATGTACTGATACTAAGGATTTGATATATGCTTATAAGTGTGTTTAAATTAAATTAATTAGAAAACTAATTAATTGCGTAAAAGGCAAATTTCTATACAACTAATAATCTAGCTGGTTGGCAGCCTCGGGTGGGGGAATTAGCAAAATATATCCTTCCACATATTTTTCATTATTTTTATAATGAGGATATAGGTTTTAATAATCTATTTATACAAAAAAGTGTTTCATATATATAACAAACACTCCATAATAGATTAAAATTATTACAGTTAATAAGCCCTTCTAAGGCATTATGCAAATTCTCTTTTAACTGTAATACTATTTCATACAACCAGGAGCAATGAAAGATGAGATTAGTTTAATTGTTAGGAAAGAAAGCATAACAAACTTTCTTTAATGAAAAGACCAACAAGGATGCTACGGCCTACTTCTCTTCAGTATGATAGATATTGGTTTTCATTCAGGCCAAAGGACTTGTATTAAGTAGACACTATTAAAACAATTTTGACTCAGATAGCATGAGTTGGAAGTTGACATCCAAATCCTTAATATCCTTAATTAATTGTCTAAAGAATAAATGCTGCTTTATCTTGTAAGTTCACCAAAAATATTACTATGTCTTAGTAAAGCCATAAATCTAAACATTTTCAAGATGACCATCTGATGCATACAAATATTCAGATATAACATCGTAAGTCATGAAATTCTGGGAAATGTGGCATTTCCTTCCAAAACCACAAGTCACTTAGTCTGTGATGCTTGGGACATTGCTTGCAACATGGCAGATTAATTTTAAAAATACATCTTTGACTGTTGCCGTTCCATTCCAAAGTAGCTACCTATTGCTGAAGTTATAATTTCAGAAATTTTTAAAAAATCTTTATTTCTCATCTTTAAAAAATAAAACAGTCGCTGCTGCTGCCCTTTATAAATCTAAATGATAAGCCATTTAGATCCTGTCATACAAAGCACACTCTCCTTCCTCATTTTCAGCCTACCCCCCCCACATCACAACATAAGACAAAAAGCATAAAGATATAGGTCTAACAGGTGCTTGAGCTATATGATCGTCTTCCTACAATATTCAATGAGGCCACACTTTTGTAGCAGAACTGTAACTGAAAAAATTAGTCACACTGCAACAGAGGTGAAGTTGTCTTGCCTTACGTTGCAATCATGCTCATGTCTATTATCTCAAAAAGAAATTAACTGCAATTAATTCATTATTTGTAACTAGTTACTTCTCTAATATGAGCTGATCCATACTTTCTGGGGTGCTGGACAGGTAAGAATACTATTATTCTCTTGTTTTCACACTAATATGGTTAGTGTTGCTTTGTGGCTCTGTGGTAAAAATTCCTCCAGACAAAAAACAGACACCCGGTAAGAACAGGTTGGGGGTGGAAGAGAGGGGGGAAGGTGAGATGGGGTGAAAGAATGGGAATTTTTTTTTTACCTTTGAGACTTTTGGTGGGAGATAAACTTCCATGAAAAAAAAGTGGCAATATAGAAGTATTACATTTGATAATGACTCAAGAAACCTTGACTTTTGTGCAATCCATTCTTGTGTGTTGTCCATCATGCATATAAATTTTATCTCAGCTGTTTCTCTCTGTATTCTTGATTTGTAATTATTCTGTTCCAAAACTGTGACCTTCAAATCTTTCAGGTTTCTGGGTATTGTGGTTCCTTCTGTCAAACTTGGGCCCATTGACACGTTTTGTAGAGAGTGCCCTGTTTGTAGAGTGCAGATGGGCATCTTGGCCAAAAATGGCATAGATCACATTGGCTGAGGACCAGGTGAAGCTGCCCTGGCATTGTTAGGTCGTGTAATAGTGTTGCCAGAGTAGATGTGTGGGCAGAGTTGGCCCCTTGGATTTGTGGCATGGTTTAGTCCCTTTGTCTGTTTCTTTCTTTAAAAGCCTAAAAGACGGAGGTGCCATATTGCAGTGAAAGCAATTCCTCCATACTTAAAGTATGGTTGGACTTCAGATTACAAAGCAGCAAACTGGTGATTAAGGAGCATGGATTCCCTGTGTAAACACATGTCCCATGGCAATTCCAAATTCCACATGGTTCTGTGAATACAACACAAAAAATTTATAGGCAATTTGATTGTCCGGTGCAAGCCATTGGGAGCTTTGTGACCCAGATTTATGAAGCAATAGAGATCTAGGCCATGAATCAAACCAGATGGGACACAAATGGCTCCTCTTTGAAGTGGACAATATCTGGAAATGCCATGTTGAATTTTGAACCATACTAAAGGATTGGCCTGCATAGATAGCAAGAGTCTCATCCAAATGGTGACAGAGTGTGTGGCAATGCCAACAATAGACTCTTTACTGTGCCAACAGTTGGAGATCGCATTTTTGAAATGATTTGGGATATCCATTAAGGATGTAAATCCTTGTCATGTTCTCTTATATAAGAACTAAAAGCATTATAAAATTGTCTCCTTGTCTACAAGATGGCAAGATTTTTTTTTGTCATCTCACTGAGAAATTGTGCATTTGCAAGACTCTTCCCCCCTACCCTACCAAACAATAAAAGCTGATTTTTCTGCTTGAGATTTGAACAAACAGACTCTTATTGATCAACCAGCCAATCTTGCTGTGCTTGCTGCAAGTGTATGCTTTGCTTGACAAAAGGAAAACTCAGTAACTTGGCTCACAGATGTCGTAAGGAAAATATGGTAAACGCGACCCCAAAAAGTACCTTTTTCTTTGGCATCTGAACATTTTGATGGGTGCTAACGAAGACTCAACGGGTTGTCTCAATGTGTGGTGGTGGCCTGTTCCTGTGAGAATGATAGAATTAATAAACTTTTCTTCACGGTAGGCACTATGTGTAATAGTTTTTAGAAGTAATGGCTATGGTTTTCAGGAGGTTTAACCTGGTTTGTAGACCACTGTTTTAATGAACTTCCCTTTCTCTTACAGAAGTGGCAATGAATTCATTGGCAATTTACAAGGAACATTTATTATCATTTCCTTACTTTCATAGCACCAAAGACTGGAAGACATCTGTTACATTTGTATATGCCTCTGTGACTGATAACCTCTATTAACCACCACTGATAACATATATATACACATTTAAACCCATATGCAAGTGTCAGATATGATACACTGTAGGAATTGCCTGCTTTTTCTGACCTTTTTTTAAAAAAATATGAAAAAAGTAAATGTTTGATACACCTTTAAGTCAAGCTGTTTGAGCTTTACTAGATCACTTGCCTAAAATATTGTTTGATGTTTTTGAACTACTCTACCTATTTTGCTAAGGTAAGTTTTCTTTTTTTATTATTTATATATTTTATTTATTTATTTATTTATTGTTATATTTATATCCCGCTTATCTTCTAAACAGAACTCTAACCTATGGCCTGTCAGTAATGCACACCTAAACCTTCCACAAAAGGTTTTCACATGTTCCTAGATGGCATACATTTTGTATGCAAGTGCAAAAGTATCTGTTCATTATCTGGGGTTCACATTTTATTAACGAAGCAACCCATCAGCCCCTTATGAGCACAGACTTAATTCCTTCCCAGAATGCATTGGCTGGCCAGGGCACTCTCGAAATCAGCTTTTTCTTGCAGAATCAGCTATTTAACAAAGCCTCCATTTCATGGATCAATTAAATACCAGATATGGTCATTTCACAGTAGTGTATCCCTTTTAAGTGATTTATCTTTTCAAAGCTGTGACAATATTTAAGATAATTTCTGGGGAGGGGATTAAGAACTTAAACTCTCCTTTAAGACTCTTTGATTCTGTATCTCTTCCTTCAAAGAACTAAACATGGAAACGCTTCCATAAACTTCCTTTTATTGTGATGGGGCTCGTGCTTACTGGGTTATATATTCTATGGGGCAGCTTTCTTTCAGGCGTTGGGAGAATATGGATGGAAAGGGGACATTTTGCTTATGGAGTGTTTCAAAACTGAAATAGTGGTGTGTGAGCGATGCAAAATACATAGAACCAGTACATGAGCCTACCAAATGGCAGCAGTTGGTAGCAATTTTGTTTCATTAATGAATGTATACTCCTGCCTTTCTGCTAGAAAAGTATTCAAGGCTGCAAAAGGCATGTGTTTGAATGCACACATTTTAGTGTGCTACTACTGTGGGCAAGAATCCCATACAAGAAACAGAGTAGTCCTCATAGTCAGCAAAAGAGTGGGAAAAGCTGTGCTGGGATACAACCTCAAAAATGATAAAATGATATCGGTACGATTCCAAGGCAGCCCTTTCAACATCACAGCAATCCAAGCTTCTGCACCAACTACCGGTGCTGAAGAGTCTGAGATGGACCAATTTTATGAAGACTTACAAGAACTTCTAAAACTGACACCAAAGAAAAATGTTCTTCTCATTATAGGGGATTGGAATGCTAAAGTAGGGAGTCAAGTGGTAAAAGGAATAACAGGCAAGTTTGGCCTTGGAGTTCCAAATGAAGCAGGGCAAAGGCTAATAAAGTTTTGTCAAGAGAACAAGCTGGCCATTGCAAACACTCTTTTCCAACAACAGAAAAGGCGACTCTGCACCTGGACATCACCAGATGGACAATAATGGAATCAGATTGATTACGTTCTCTGCAGCCAAAGATGGAGGAGCTTTATACAGTCAGCAAAAACAAGTCCTGATGCTGACTGCGGCTCAGATAATCAGCTTCTTATAGCAAAATTCAAACTTAAACTGAAGAAAGTAGGGAAGACCACTGGGCCAGTCAGGTACAATCTTAGTCAAATCCCTTATGAATACACAGTGGAGGTGAAGAATAGATTTGAGAATGTGATCTGATTCTGAATGGCCAAACTGTTGAGAGGATGGTTTCCGGAAGCGTATGATCTCCTCCATACAAAGGTTT
Source organism: Phrynocephalus guinanensis (assembly GCA_037367245.1). Taxonomy (NCBI): domain Eukaryota; kingdom Metazoa; phylum Chordata; class Lepidosauria; order Squamata; family Agamidae; genus Phrynocephalus; species Phrynocephalus guinanensis. The sequence continues at coordinate 22,195,333 of CM074741.1, forward strand.
TTCTGCATATATCTAGTGCCATCTATATCTGAAAGTGAAGGTTATGACCTGTAAAGCATTTTAAAATCTTCAAAAGACCACCTTTTCCTTTAAGAGTCTGCCTTGATCATAAGGTCCTGGGTAGTGCTCCTTCTTTCAGCCCTAATCCTGGGCTTTCTCAGTAATTAATCCTAAATTCTGAAACTCTGACAAGGGGAGCTAAGCCAGACTTTTCCATGTTGGCTTTCCAATTCCACATGAAGACTGTTACAGTTGTCCCCGCTATATTGCAGTTCATATACTGCTGTTCTTGTACATTACAGGACTGCACTTATCCCAGGCCTGGTGCCACCCAGAGTGGGCCCCCAAAAGGATCCCAGGGCCTGTTGGAGGCTGCAGAAATAGTTTCCAGTGAACCAGAAGTGACTTCCAAAACCCGGAAGTGACTTCTGGGCCACCGGAAACCACTTCTGGGGCCTCTGACAGGCCCGGGAAGCCTGTTGGAGGACCATTCAGAGCAGCACCTGGCCTAATGTAAGTGTAAGAAGCCCCCAAACAGGCCCCCCAGTCCCAACCTGACCTAGCATCCACATAACACAGATTTCCCTTTATCACAGGTAGGGTCCCAAACCCCCATGAAAAAATGGGGGATTACCGTATATTCAGGGAGGCTTTTGACATTTAATTTAGGCTACTGCTGAAGGCTCTTTGGTCCTCTGGACAGAACTTTCCATTTTTTGATGCCTTATTGATCATGTGTATGTTTATGCATGTTTAGTTAATGTTTTACTTAGTTTTTTGTTTTATTTTCCCCATTTTCTAGAAAAATCTAATTGGGGAACCAATAAAATGACTATTTTTTTTTTATTCCAGCCACATTTGGGAGGTTGAGCAGTACAACTGTGGGTTTGTCTTCTAAATCCACTCCTGTAAAGTTCCGTGCCTCTTTTCAGTACCTTCACACAGATCCTTAATATGTGCATATTATATGTGTAAAGTGTAAAACAGCTATTACTTTGAGACGTATAAAGCTCTTTAAATGCTGTCAAATGTTTGCTTCTAAGTGGTATGTGAATGGATAGTTTCACAGAGAGAAAATGCTGCGAGCTGGGATTTTCCCCTTGTAAATTCAACAGCATCCCTCTCATAATTGGCTGCATATTTTGAATTGGAAATGGGAAGAGGCTAGAGGTTGCTCAGTATGTGCTTCTGTACACAGTTACTACAGTTATATCCGTGTGCACATGTTACATTTGATCTTGGAATGATAGGCGTACTGTGTGTGTGTATTTTCCAGTTGCAAGGATTACACATTTCCTAACCAAGAGGGCTTTGAAAGCACTCACATCCCTTGACTCCATCCTTAGGAAACCAAGTTATGTTACCTTCAGCCAGAAAACGAGACATCAAGGGAGCACAATTGTCTTTTGCAAAACCCAGCAGTGGCTCGGGAACATATTTATAATAGTGGAAGTTATAAATGGTGAAAGGGAAATGTGTGGCTCGGTTTTTTGCAGATCATCAGCACTCCTGGACATAAGACTTTCCTGGACCTAAGACAGAAGGAAGTTTCACATTATAAAAATGGAAAGAAAGAAAAAACTTTGCTCGGAATGTCCCTTGGTGGCCTCCAGGTGGTGTGAAAATATTTTCCCATGCTTTGGCGTGGGGTGTGTGGGGGGGGGAGGTCTTTGCACCTTGGATCTTCCCATAGTTTTCCTATATTTTTATATTCTAAAAAACATTGTCTACCATAGGCCTTTTTCTTTTTCTTTTTCTTTTAAAGTTAAACTTATTTTTCAATTAACAAAAACCCAATGTAACAACCCTAATTAAATTTAATATGTAAATCAGCTTCTTTGGACATGCCCCAATTAACTCTTCTACCTTGGAAGTAGGAATGAAAGAATAACTTTATTTGTTGTATATAACTATAAAATAAATTAATGCAATTGTAAATTTTATAGTTAAAAATACATTCATCATATAGGACAGAACCATAACAAGGAACAACCAGAAAAACATCATGTTTAATTAGCTGATGATTAAATATCATATCTTGGAAGTATAGCACTTCAGTTTCCAGAAAATCTATAGACTGGCTTTGACCTTGTGGGATTGCCCATCTTAGAAAACATGGGTTCAAAAACCAACAGGTAATTTATTGACTTTCTTCTTTAGAGGAGATATAAATGATTAATGCCTTCTTTAAATGAGTAAGATTATTAACAGATCTTCTAGGCCAAGACACACAGGTCCTGGGCACAAATTCCAGGAGAGGATGAAATCCCACAAGCACAAAAAGGTAAACCTATAGAACAGTTGAGTCATAGGACACCAGAAACTGAATATGATCCAGTAGTGTGAATTGGTTGCAAAAAAGGCAAATGCTACTTTTGGCTGCATTAACAGAAGTCTAGTCTTCAGGTAATATGAAGTATTAATTCCCCTCAGTTTGGCACTGGTTAGGCCTCAGCTTGAGCACTTGGTCAAATTCTGAATGCAGTCATTTAAGAAGCATGCTAACAAAATGGAACAAGTTCAGAGGTGAGGAATCAGAGTGATCAAGGTACTAGAACTCAAGATCTGTGAGGAAAGACTGAAAAAACAACAACCTGGAGATGTTCTACCTCGAGAAAAAAAGGCTGAGGGGAGATATGATGGCAGGACAAATTTATTATTTATTTTATTTATTTTTATTTTTAAAGCTTATATACCACCCGTCTTCCCGGGGGAACTCTGGGCGGTTCACAACAAAATAACAAAATCAAAGTATAATAAAATAACAGAAGATAATCAACTAAGAATTTAACATATAAAAATTAAACAACAAGAGAAAGATATAAAATATAAAATAAAATTCGGCGCATACTAATCTAAAAACAGACCCAGATGGCGGGAAAAAAACTTAAATAGTTAAATGAAATGAAATGAAATTAAATTAGGTCACCAAATGCCTCTTGGAAGAGGATTGTCTTCAAGGCCCTCCGAAAGGCTGGCAGATGGTTCCATAAGGTGGGGCCAGCCACAGAGAAGGCCCGGCTCCGAGTGGAAGTTTTCCGGGCCTCTCTGGGCGTGGCCACCCGAAGTGAGTGCACTCGCGACAGCCTCGTTGGATGGGCCGAAGTTGACTGCTGGGTGATCCGCTCAAGTTACTAAGCCAGATTTTTGGTTGAATATCAGGAAAAACTTTCGGACTGTTAAAGCAGTATATAGCAATGGAGCCCATTACTTTGGGAGGTGGTGAGCACTGCAATGTTCAAGGCATTTTGAAGACAATCAGACACACAGCTTTCAGATCTAACTGAGCAGGGGTTAGAGTTGGTGTCCTTATAGGCCCCTTCCAACTCCTTTTTTCTATCATTCTCTTTCTTTTCAGACCTCTAAATAATCAGAATGCAATTCCTTCCCAAGAGCCCGGAATTGTTCTCCACAGATATCTGCACCACTGTCCTGCTCTTTGCATTCATTTGTAAACAGTTGTTCCTTTGAAACTCATTTTGCAGAACTGCTAGAAGAATTTCTCCATTAGATATTTTAACCACACTCTTCCCATTATGCTTTATGAAGCTGCTGGATTCTTCTGTTTAGAGGTGTGCAAACTTTTTGACACAGTGGAAATTAAAAGCGGGGAAAAGCAACAGCTAAGCTATCATACTTTCAGATTTAACAAGCATACTATCTCTTTTTTCCTCTCTGAAAGCCAATATCCACTAGCTTCAGAGAGGGGGAAAAAGGCAACATCACAAAGAACACTGGTTCATTATTTTTTCAATCTGTAACTAATTTGTGCAGCATAAAGTCATTTAAGTTAAATATGAGCATTGACAGTCACAATGATTTTTACTATGTGAGCTGAATTCAATTTCCCTGGAAGGCTTGATTTGACTAGACTGAGAAATTCCAGGAGTTAGAGGGCTGGGTCACACTTTACCTTTCATATTCGTACCAGATTACAAATATATCAGTACTAGATTGGGTCTATGCAAGCCGTGATATGCACAGTATGTTTCCCAGCAGGGGCAAGCACCCCCCTTCCCATCTTTAGACAACTATAGGTGTGTAAAGAGTTCGTGTCATGATTAAAAATACTTCTGCAATTTAGGACAGGTGTGTTCATGTATCTTCCTGATGTGATGTGACACACAGAGGTTTTGTACATAGGAGTGTGTCTCTAAGTGCAAACTAAGGATGTGAAGTGGCATGACACTAGATTTCATCCCTGCCTCAGTGATTCAGAAAATAGTGACATTCCATTTAGAATTATTTACACACTATTTTTTTTGCCCCTGAGTTTTTTTTGTTTGATGATGATGATGATGATGATGATGATGATGATGATGATGATGATGATGATGATTCCTTCTTGCTCGGTATTTGTTGTTTTGTTTCTTCCGTTGTCGCTTTGTATTAGAGATGGGCACGACTTGAAAAAAAATTTTTTTTCGAGTTGTCGTTAGTCGGGCCGGTTCCGTTTCGGCTCGTTTCCGTTTTTCGCGAAAATTTGCAAAAATTAGTCAGTTCGTTTTTTCGTTTTTTCATTGTCATTAGTACTGGTTTGGGGATGGGGTAGCGGGCTCCTGGAGGGAGCTGCAGGAGTCAGCCAGAGCCACAAGTGACGGACTGGCAGACTCTTTGCACCCGCTGTGTCTCACATACTTGCATGTAGTGCAATGCAAGTAGATCTGGCTTAGGGTTAAGACGGCTTAGCGCAACGGCTAGGGTTAGGCTAGTTACGGGTGAGGTTAGGGTGAGTATTGGGGTGCACCTCTGGGTGCCTCTCTGACCCACTTAGAAGGACAGTGTACTGGCGTATGGGTTAGGCTTAGGGTTCGGGTTTGGGCTACGATTAGTGGGCTGTTTATGCCTGATTGGCACATCCCAGAAGTCTCTGTGGTCAACCTGGCCAAGTGGCCATGCGATTGGTGGAAAATTTGCATGGTCTACTCCCATGGGCGAGCCCATCATTGCAAATGTGCAGGTGTAAAAAAATAAAATAAAATAAAATCAACGGAGACTTTTTTTTTTGCAAGAAAAACCCACTGCTGCTACTGTAAAAATTTAAGCATTTAAAATAGCCAATTTTCGCATGTTTCTGTGGTGCTTTGGTGGGGTTTTGGGCAAGGATTTCAAAAAAAATATTGCGGTCGCCATTTTGGATCCCCCCCCCACCGCATGGCAAATGGATGCGCCCTCCCAGCCTGGTACAGTCAGCAAAACCTGGCCATGTGATTGGTGGAATGGCTCCAAAACTTTGCATGGTCCACTCCCATGGGCGAGCCCATCATTGCGAATGCGCAGGTGTAAAAAAAAAAAATAAAATAAAATAAAATAAAATCAACGGAGACTTTTTTTGCAAGAAAAACCCACTGCTGCTACTGTAAAAATTCAAGCATTTAAAATAGCTAATTTTCACATGTTTCTGTGGTGCTTTGGTGGGGTTTTGGGCAACGATTTTCAAAAAAAATATTGCAGTCGCCATTTTGGATCCCCCGCACTGCATGGCAAATGGATGCGCCCTCCCAGCCTGGTACAGTCAGCAAAACCTGGCCATGCGATTGGTGGAATGGCTCCAAAACTTTGCATGGTCCACTCCCATGGGCGAGCCCATCATTGCGAATGTGCAGGTGTAAAAAAAATAAAATAAAATAAAATAAAATAAAATCAACGGAGACTTTTTTTGCAAGAAAAACCCACTGCTGCTATTGTAAAAATTCAAGCATTTAAAATAGCTAATTTTCGCATGTTTCTGTGGTGCTTTGGTGGGGTTTTGGGCAACGATTTCAAAAAAAATATTGCGGTCGCCATTTTGGATCCCCCGCACTGCATGGCAAATGGATGCGCCCTCCCAGCCTGGTACCAGCAGCGCAGCAGTAGCAATAGCCAAGGAGAGGGGGGCGGGGAAACCCCCCCAAATAAAACACCCTTCTGGCCTGGTAGGTGCCCTCAGACAGTTTTCGCCTACTTTTAGGGCCGGGAATCGGTTTTTTTTTTAACTTTTAAAAACTTTTTTTCTGTGCCGCTTGGCATTGCGCGATGCAAGTAACGAGCACGACAAATCAGACCAAACTGTTCGTTCGTCGGTTCGAGCTCGAATTCTGGTGGAGTAATTCCCGTTTCCGTTTCCGTAGAGTAACGGATACGAGTAACGGAAATGGAAACGGGAATACCGCTAAGTCGTGCCCATCTCTACTTTGTATCATTGGGATTTTTTTCTTTTTCATTTTCTAGTTTATTACAATTATTATTATGTTTTTGATTGTCTGCTAAGTCATTGTTGTTAACGGCCCAGAGTTCCCATTTGAGGAAAATTGGATTTCAGTAAATAAATAAATAAATAAATAAATAAATAAATAAATAAATAAAAACTCTATACTTTTAGATATGATTATTAAGAAATGGTATACTGGTAGAGGTATCCCAGTTAAGAAACTTGAAAATGTTTTAAAAGAATGAGGTTTGGGGTAGAAGCAGATCTGGGACGTATCTAGTTATAAGTAACATAGTTACAGTCAACAAGTTTCTTTCATGTAATGGTGGTTTTGGTTTAACTAACTGAAATTGCAAAACTAATGTAGCAGATAGTTACGAAATTGGTTTTTTACTGTAATAAGTATTCCTTGTTATTTTCAAAAGTTACTCTCAAATGGGGCATATAGACATTCTAGATAGCAATTTTCATGGTGTTTCATGTAAGGAAATTAGGAATGATCACATAACAATCCTTCCAGAGGTGAGCAAGAGAGCTACCATTGGACAGTTAACACCACATGCCATCTTTGACATTGAATCTTCGAGCAAGAAGAAAGCAAGAAATACCATCATACGCTTGAGACTGCTTTTAGCAAAGATGCTTAATTCATTAGAGTCAGGGCTTGTTAGCATAGCTAAAATGAAGTCTTGTAACCAGATAGAGAGGGTAACATATGTTTTGTTATTTTGATAGGTAAATAAGTTCATATCTTGGTTCTGATAGGTTTTTTGGGGGGTATTTTTGAATCTTTTTTCTAGTATTACTTTGCTTTGTAACCTAGTGTAGAAATAAAGCTCCATTTTAATATAACCTCTGGCCTTGCAAGGGTCATTTTTAAAGAACCCAAGGTAAATCTATTTCTGATTTTGTTTTGCCATTGGAATGTATTGCCTCAGAGAGAGTGTAACCTCCCTATTTGCTGATCTCGGCCAATAGAAAGCAATAGATTTACCACTCATGGTGGCAGCGGTGGGATGGCATGTGGTGTTAATTGTCCAATGGTAGTTGTCTTGCTCCCCTCTGGAAGGATTGTTATGTCTATAAGGTGCATTTTTTAAGATAACATTTCTACTGCAAGACAAAAAGTGCAGTTTAATATTGAGTTTAAAGAAAGTACACTATATCCCATCATACCTAATTTCATTCTCTTATCAATCCTACACCACCACAATAGTATTGTTTTGTTTCTTTTTTTATTCCTGTAAGCCTTTCCAACTGTTTTCAAGCTGTGTCATAACTGGAACTGGAAACCATTTCCCCCTGTCTTTCTGTGATGCTGGCTGTAACAATTCACTGCATTAATATAGCCCAATGCAATGAATTATCTGTTATTACTTACCATTAACACTAATGTTCACTGATACTATTTAAGTACCACAATGAGAAACACAATGAATAGCTTTGTAAAAATAATGTTCCAAATGCTAGATTGCATTCTCTTGTAGCTTTAATGCAATGCTGTCTTTTAATGCTATAAGATGTCCCTCAATTCCTTGTTCTCAATACTTGAACATGTCTTAATTGTACTGGGCTGTATATTATCCCTCATTCTGTAAACTGCTTTGGCTCCTTTTTCCAAAGAGAAAGGGGGGGGGGTAAAAGTACTCTAAAATAAATAAACATAAATATTATTGAGCTCGGGAAAGAATTTGCTTTCTTCTCTCTTCTATAGTGGGACTATAGTGCGACTACTATAGTAATCTGTATGAGAAAGGCACATATCAAAAGGTGTCCCTAAGCAAGACACCTTCAGAATGTCAGGAGTATTAGAAGTGAGAGCCAGTTTAGTGCAGTGGACAGAACACTGGACTAGAATACAGGAGACCTGAGTTCAAATCCTCACCTAACCCTGGAAACTCACTGGGGATGGGTGGATGACAATGATGAATCACTCCTTGAACATCTCACATATCTCTAAAACCCCATTAGGCCTGCCAAAATTTGGAAGCAACTTGGCAGCACATCATGACAACTAGGGAGTGAAAAAACAGTTTAAAGTTTGTTTCAGTTCTTTGCTGAGTTGTCATCAAAGCTTCAGAAAGTGCAAAAGGACAGACGTGCATAGCATGCAGGCAGAGAAGCAGAAAGACTTGAACATCTGGCATGTTCCAATCAAACACCTAGTGTTGCATCCTGGCAGGTCCAACACCAAACAGTTTAAGCTCTTGAGAGAAAGAACTAGGAGAAAGTACTAAACACTGGATGTGACCTGCAATAGATGAGAGCTATGGGATTCAAGACGTTAGATCTACCAAACACTTCCCTCCTTTTCTCTCTGGACTTCATATTGGAATACAGTTTGTTTTTCTGGAAAGTCCACACTATATATTTCACTTGCCTTTATGATATTCCCAGATATAACCAGAGGTTGGGAGTCAATTCTCCACTGTGCCTACTGTGCCAGTCTGTGTGGCCTTGGGTAAGCAGCTCCATGCCAGGGCACCCCCAGAAGAAGGAAATGGGAAAACCATGTGTGAGTATTCTCCTGCTGAAAACTCTTGAAAAGAAACACCATAAGTCAAAATTGACTTGACAACACCTTGTTATTAATAGCATTTATTATACTGTGAATCACCATCACGTAGAGGTGGAAACAACCAGTTGATGTGGGTACAAAGGTTTGTATAGAGAAATATCCCATTTTCTCATAAGGTTAGATAAATTCAGGAAGGAATGTGAAATAGTAAATGCAATGGTACTTTATGTGTGTGCTATAGATGGCATGTTAGCTAAACAGGGGTTTAATGTCCATACAGTTTGTATCGACATTACATCTGATCTATCCTCTCCATTCTTGGATATACAAAAACACATGAAATGCTGCTCAAGTTATTGTGCTGATCCAAGTGAGTGAGGAAGCAGCCATTGCAGGTAAACCTGGCAAGATATATGGTGCTTCAGTATATGGTTCCTTATTTTGAAAATTCCCATGTAGCAGAAGGAGAATAATGAACGTCAGTGCTCTTTCATCAGATGTTATGTTCCTGAAAAGGCCCAATAGCATAAAGTAAGACATTTTTATTGTCTCTGCATCTGCCTGGCATAAGAAGAGCCCTTTGTGAGGATAGCATTGGTGAAAATAAAAAAGAGGTGAATGCTCTGATGTACATAATACCTAAGGGCTGGAAACCTTAATTGAGAAATAAATTGTTGTTTATGCTGGGGAGGGGGTAGAAATGATAAGTATCTGTAGTTATGTTTATGTTTTGTATCTGAAAACTGGCTATGAAAAAATTTCTACCCTCTCTTCCTTCTGCTTTCCACTTGAACTTGCCTTGCTCAAAGAATAGAGATGGGTACGAAATGCCAAAATGGCATTTTGTTTTATTTTTCATTTATTACCCCCATTTTGTTTCATTTATTGCAAAATGATGTTTTTTCTCCCGCCGACCAGCTGGACCACGGGGAGGTTGGTCAGTGGTCTTTTTTCTCCCACTGACCAACTGGCACACAGGGAGGGTGGTCAGTGGTTTTTTCCTCCCGCTGACCAGCTAGCCAGTGGGAGGCCATTTAATTGGGTTTTTTATTTTTATTTTTCCTGCTGACCAGCTGGCATGCGGCCCCATGCGCCAGCTGATTGACACTTATTTTTATTATAAGCACTTGTCAAAATAATTAATAAGGGCGCGTGTCAAAATAATTAATAAGGGCACTTTGTTTTCGTTTTGTTAGGCAACAAAACAAAAAATGAAATATGAAACACAAAAATTCATTTCATGCCCATCTCTATCAAAGAAATATCTTTCTGCTATACGTGCCGACTTCAAAAGGTCTGATACAGGCCAGAGTCCTATGGGCAATTTATGGTTGCATAAGAAAAATCACATAACTCACAGTGGCAACTTGATGCTGATTAATAAGGAGCTGGTTGCCTTTTTGCATATCTACCTGGTCACAGAAATATTGCTTTTTAGGAGCAGGTTATGCAATTTCCCTTATGCAAGGAAAAATCACTAATAAGATTCAGGTTGCTACGTTCGATGTGTTCATGTATTTGTACTAGTGGTTTTCATTTTGCATACTAAAAATTTTACATCACTTTTTATCTTCACCATAGCTTTAGTGGTAGAAAAGAACTATTCTGGCTTTTGTGATGGATCAGAAGTCTGGAGACTAGAGGTTTCCATTCTTACTCAGCCATGGACACCCACTGGGTGAGTGGAACTGGTAAAACCACCCCTTAAATATCACATGTAGCCCAGAAAGTCCCATTAGGATCAGTGGAAGCTGATCCCAACTTGACAGCACATAACAGCAACAGACCCATAGGCTGGAATCCAATAGTTGATCATAACTAGATTGGACCTACTGAATCCATGGACTTTATGGAGAAATGATAGACTCATCAAACCCATTGATTCAATTGGACTATTCTAGTTGTGCCTTAGGACTGGGGTTCAACCATAATTTCCCAACATTTATCAAGAAGAGAAAGGAGGAGGAGGACAAGAAAAAGGAGAAGGAGAAGACGAGATAGTGAGAGCACACAATATGTTAAAACTGTATGAACAGCCAGGTATATAGATTTATATTTTATCTTCTTATCTTCTTCTTCAAGTGCCATGTCCTCGTAGAACATTGGCAATCAGTAGCCTGAACTGGTTTCTATCTAATGTTATTCTAAACAGAGCAGCTGTGCTCACTGCAGACTATTTGCTTAAGTTCTTAAGCCAGAATGTTCTTCTACACCCCAAACCCTGCTTCCCATCTATTTTTCCTTTGTAGGATAACTTGCAGTAGATGGCATTTCTTACTGTGCATTATGTGTCCGAAATACTGCATCTTATAATTTGCTTTATTTATTTTGCCAGCATATGTTGTTGTATTTGTTTATGAACTAACCCCCTAACGGAATTCATCTCTTTCAAACAAGCTAGTCCCTAAAGAATGATCACCGTTTGTATTCTAAATTCCAGTGTGTTAAATAAAATCCCCCTGAGAAGCAGAACAGCATGGGTGTGAATGTTATTGGGACAAATCTGCAACAGCACACTACTGCCACAGTTAAAAGATCTCTTATGTGTATCCTTCTTGGAATGTATGTGCCTACACACGTGTCTGGCCAATATAAAAAGGAATAAACCTTGCACCATGTGATGGAATATACTGCCATATTGACAAGCAAAAAACAGCCACAGAAAGACAGCCCTGTCCTTGAGAAATGACAAAAGAGTAATTATTTTGCTAATGTTCTGTGACTTCCTTTTCTCAAAGGCTAGTTTTAATATGAAATTTTCCATGCAGTCCTAATGCTGGAAAAAAAAACTTAAGTAATTAGAAGAATGTTATTGAAATGAAAGTTCAAGGTTGTGAATGACCAAAGGAAAATGTCTTAAAGAGGTCTAATTTTTTTAATATGTAAAAGGTCTGAAGGGGAAACCATCTATAGCAATTGTTTTAATAAGGAAAATGTCTTAAGGAAAAATGCTATTGCAACTATTTGGAGCATGTAAAGTTGCTGTCAGTTTGCTCTGGAGGATTATAAACATTGTTGGGGAGGGGCTTAGAAGAAAACTAGAATCCACAAAAAATATGATGCATTCTAGGGATGGGCACAAAATGAAAAATGAAATGCTGTTTTGTCGCTTTGTTAGGTAATAAAATGTAACGAAATGAAAAAAAATGAGGAAGTAGCATTTCATTACAGATGAAACAAAATGGTGTTTTTTTTCTCCATGTAAATGAACCATTTTGTCTCATCTGTAAAATGGCTGCAGCTCACTTACCTGCTCGGCTCAAAGGCCCTGTCGTCTCCACCACCACCACTGAAGAGCTGCCGTCACAGTAGTCAGAGAGGGCGAGCGAGCCCAGCGGGAGTCCGTGCTGCCACCACTTCCATCACCGTTGAATATAAGAGTGTGAACAGGCCCAGTGGAAGGCTTTGCCATGGCACCGCCGTTGCCACTGAAGAGCCACAGCCACGGCCAAACTGGAAAGGGTGAGCAGGCCCGGTGGGAGGCCTTGTCACTGCGCCACCACCACCACCAAAAACAAGAGGGCAAGCGGGCCAAACAGGAGTCCTTGCCACTGCCCCACTGCCACCAGAGAGGAGAGGGTGAGAGCGGGCCCGGCATGCTGGCTTAGACCTGCCGCCACCACCAGAGATGCTGCCATAACCACTGGACCTCCCAAAGGTAATGAAGTATTTCGTTTAACATTTCATTTTGTATGGATTTTTTTTTGTAAAAATTTGTATGAAACAAAATGAAATGAAATGTGGGGGTACAAAACAGAATGAAACGAAACACCATTTTTCCATTTCGTGCCCATCCCTAATGCATTCTTCAATAATGATGGAATCATGATACATGGAATGAGAAACAAGTTTCTTTCTTTCTTACTTACTTTCTTGGAAAATTGCTACAAAACTTCAATGGAATGAATGTCAGATATTTTAAAAAACTTAATGTGAGACAAAGGGAAAATTAATGGATTTACTGACTCAGGCAGAAGGCTTTGAGAGTTTACCACTAAAAAGACTGGCTTTAAGTCCCTTGGCTATTTAAATATGCATGTGGTTCTGAATTAGGGTTTACATCTACTTTTTTTACCCTGTCAGGTTCCCTACTTAAGAGTTGTTCCACTTAAGAACATGCATTTAGAATGATTTAACTCATAAGTAGAGGTACCACTATTTATTATTATTATTATTATTATTATTATTATTATTATTATTATTATTATTATTATTATTATTATTATTATTATTATTATTATTATTATTATTATTATTATTATTGGTACCTCTACTTACGAGTTAAATCATTCCAAATGCATGCTCTTAAGTCGAACAACTCTTAAGTAGAGTAGCTCTATCTAAAAAAATAAAATAAATAAATAAATAAATAAATGAAACATAAGTTAAAATTGTAAGTAGAGCAGACCACATCTAAAATTTGTAAGCAGCCATTAAAACTCCAATGGTTTTTTTGCTCTTAAGTCGAATTGCTATTAAATCGAGGCACCACTGTAACAACAAGAACAACAAGAACAAGAACAAGAACAAGAACAAGAACAAGAACAAGAACAACAACAACAACAACAACAACAACAACAACAACAACAACAACCTGATATACTGTAGTGTGGGATATACATACCTAGCTATGCTTAATTTAGTTGCATCAAAATTAATGTGTCTTAAGTTTAGTCATGATGACTTGCTTACTTTCTATATATTTATTCTAAGCAAATCTCTTTACTGGAAAAGTTTGAGGAACATGGGAAAGAGATGCCTGAGGGATATCTCCTAACCTTTGTCTTCTGATGATTAATCACTTCAGCATTGGCAGGACTGACAATGTATGTAGACTTGGTTAATAAGACAGCTATGTTATATCACCTGATCATTAACTTCCACATCAGATTCCCAGTTTGCCTTCCCTTATTTTAAAGCCACTACCTTCTGAGAATTCATGAAAGAATAATAATAAGTGGGTAGCAAAATCTGTGTGACCAAAGACGTTGATGGATTGTTTGTGGGTCTTCTACATAGTCTCAGAATGATCGAAGACTTGGGGAGGGGGCTAAAACACGGGGTAAGTATTGATTCTAACAGGTGTCTGTAGCATACTAGTCTACCCTCCTCAAAAAACCTGTCTCACCAGGTGACATTCAGATAATATGAAAAGAGAATTCAATAGCAACTATTGCCTCCTTTGTCTCACCAGGAGGCAATTAGCAATGATTTGGGTTTTGTGTTTTGTAAATTCTAAATCATTTGTTGCCTATTACTTGCTGTAGTTTTTCGCAACAGCTTTGAAAGTCATTATTGTAATCATTTTAGCATCACATTAGCACTTTGAGTAAATTAGCATTTATGTTACTTTAATATATTAATTCAGTGGTGAATGAGGTCAATTTTAATAAATTTAATTGGGATACAATTTAAAAGTAACATGTTGCCAAGATGTTAATAATGATAAATGTAACAGATAAATTTTATAAGTTACCAAAATGAATAACATGAGCAAATTAATGTCCAAACTAACATTAATGAACTAGTTTCAACACTAAGTTTTCAAACTCTATTGTAACTAAACTAAAAAAGTTTACTTACAAACTCTATTGTAACTAAACCCCTTCTAATAGTTTGATTATAGCACCCAAAGTGTAGTAAATATGCAACACATTTGTTGAGTTCTGGTAGACATGACTCATGCATATCTTGGAATGATAGCCAAATGTTTTAATTCAGAGGTATGAAGGAAGTTTTAGACGGAGATTTCCTGCATCAGTGTAGAGTTATACTGGATGATATTTAGCAACACATCCTGTTTCCCCACATGGGCAAGCCTTCTGAATGCTCGAGTGATAGAGACAGTTCTTGGTATAGCTACTGTGTTAACTATAATTTCCTGTGTAAAATGCAGCTTAGAAAATATATTTCATCATTTGAAGGATGGTAAAAACAAAAAGTGGAGAGTCAGACTAGAGAAGAAAAGAACAGATAGTCCTAAACTAGGATATATTGCTGTGCAGTTTGTGCAATAAACTTATGTTAGTGTTCGTAGTGACTATAGGTGTCTGAGCAGTTATTCACAAACAACAGTACCTTGATGGGCAATGGAATGCAATATATAAAAAAGAGGTCATCCAGATGGCATAGCCCATGTTGACCATTTGTCCTCAATGGCTCAGACAAAACCCAATAGCAATTTGTTTGTGTATGGCTGTGTCAGAGAATAACTGCAGGTGGAAATGGCTGCAGCTGTGAAAATTTATCCATTTCTTCCACACATAGTCCGTAACAGACAGTATTTCTGTCACCAGATTATTGTGGGGGATCCATTATGCAGTTGAATATCTCGGCCCCCTGAACCCCAAACCTTTCCAAATTTGGAGGGCTTAAAGGGAAGAATCCAGGAAGCTACCCACCCAATTTCGTGCCTTTAGGATGAATCGTTTTGTTTTTAGAGAGAAAAAATGGCAGTTCATTTTGTTTCATCATGAGACATGTTCTACAGTTTTGTTTCATAACGAATTGATTCATTACATAACAAAATGACAAAACAGCTTTTTTGTGGGGGGGGGTTGGTGCTCATCTCTACTTGCAACTTTTTTGCATTCTCTCTACCAAGTACAATGTAGTTCTGCAGTTTTTGTGATGGAAGTGTTCCTTCCCTCAATTAAGTGATCTGACTTCATATAGAATGCAAAGGAAAGGCATTGCTTTGCTGGCTACCCAAATTAGGTATTTTAGGGAACTATTTATTCCAGTGGGAGGGACTGAACTATGTGCTTGACCTATTCATTAAAAACCATTAGCTTAAAAGTACTTAACTTCAGCCTGATTTTCATATAATGGCTCCCTTGTTGCTAGTTTGGATAAAGGCAAACCTGACATCTGAAAAGGTTGAACATGATAGCAGTTAAGTGTCCAGCTCCCATAATCTTATCTAGATACCCGAGAACTGGTTTAGCTGTGAAGAAAAGGTGGCTACATTATCAAATGTGATTAGACAGAACGTTAGGCAAGTAGGTGGGGGGAGCTAGGCTCCAAAAACAAAGACAGAGTACTACTTCTTTTATTTTAGATTCTTTCAGGATATGTCAGATATTAGTTAGTGAAATATGTGAATTAGACAGGATGTTTTATATATATTTGATATGTATTTAATTGATTTAAAGATGGAGTCTGTAAAAGTGCAAAGTCACAGTGACTCAATGTATAGTTTTTTTGTAATGGAGTACAGATATTAAGAATTAGCATAATGAATTTTGGATGATGCAAGGGGTTGCAATAGCTATGAGGTAATGTCATTTATGACTGGACAGAAACATGTATGAAAATGTTCTGTAAATCATTGTTCATTGGGCCTTCCATGAGTAAGGGCCTTTTCACATGACCCCTAAGGTCCGCCGCAAATGACTGCAAGGTCTGGACCTTAAAAATGTTTTCCCACCAGCTCCGGACTTTGCAGATATTTAAGTGCGACCCTGCCCACAAAGCGCGACCAAACAGCAGTTTTCTTGTACCTGCTGGAGGAGGGTGAATTTCAGCCGAGGTCCGGATTTAATCTGGCACCTCGGGCCTCGATCCTGCTGCTGCTGCTGCTGCTGCGGCTGGGGCTGGGACGCGCGCCTCTTCTTCTTCTTCCTCCTCCTCCCCGCTCCTTTGATGTCCCAACCACAGCCCATATCCCAGGCCAGCATTTCAGCTGTTTCGGAATCCCCCCCTCGACACACACACACGCACACTCCACTCAGCTCTACTGTAGGGGCGCTTGTCGTTCTTTGTGCATGCACGAGGTGCATCGAATCTCTCGCGCGCGCACACACGCCACCTCTCCCGCCCTTCTCCCCAGAACCTCCGGCCCACCTTTTGCAGAGAGGCCGGACCCGAACCGCCACTTTGACATTCGCCATGTCTCGCCGGAGCGTCCCGGGGAAAGACGACGACGCCACCCACGCGGCCGCTGGAGCTCCGACTCCACATCACATTGCTCTCCTTTCCCTCCTTCCCTCCCTCGCCCTCGCTCTCCTTCAGCCGCTGCAGCTGCTGCACAGCCTCGCTGGTTTCCCGGGACATCAAAGGAGCCGCGTCCTCGTCCTCCACGCGCCGGCGGCTGGCTCCGATGCGTCTCGGCTGCCTCAGAGCGTCCGTCGCCGGGGCCCGATCGCGGAGGAGCCCGCCGTGGCAGGGCGCCCGGGCACGACGGCCGCGCCGCCCCCGGGGAAAGCGCCGCCCGCCGCTCTCACCCGCGCCCGGGCTTGGCGGGTGGGTGGGCGGACAGGCAGGCGGGCGGAGGAGCAGCAGCGGCGCCCCAGCCCCAGCCGCAGCAGCAGCAGCAGGAGGTGGGAACAAACGAAGAGCGACAAGCCCCTAAGATCGCTGGTCCGAATATAAATGGCCAGCGGATCTTAGGGGTCGTGTAAAAGCAGCCTAAGGCACCCACTTTGTTTCTCTGTCATATATTTTGTCATATGTACTGAATGCTGTTATGCTGTTATGCTTTGTTGAACTTTGTATAAGTTCTGTGATGCTGTGATATTATTTTTGTACAGTTTGTAATATAGCTGTTTGGTTTTAAGAAAAACTGTGTCTCTGGCTAACTATTTATTCAATAAGTATTGCTTCTGCTGGCTGATCAAATAGCACAAAACTCTGACAGGATGTCTCTCCAGCCCCCTTTTTAAATGCTCTTGTCCATTCATTGTACATTTCATGAAAAGAAAAGGCTGCTTTGGTCATTTAGTAGTTCATATCTCTCGTTTACGTTTATTATTATTACGGTCATATGACCCAATTCAGTAAAACAACAGGACAAAGAACAGGAACAGCGATAGTACAAAACATAAATGTCAGCACAGAAACTACAACCTCCCAAAAGGTACATATAGGTCAGCCTTCTGCCATCAACATGGCCCTTCTATTTGTACTTTCTGGAACTCCAAAACACATATAGAATCCTTAAACATTACTCAAAAAAAGCATAGGCTTGGCAACTGAGAACTAATAATAGTATTACTGCTCATATGATGCCCCATAGCACTATCTGGGTAGTTTACAAATTAATTAATTGGATTACATTCCCCCCCACACACACACACCTGAGTAACTTGGGTGATCAATATACCAATCTTGGAAGTAGACTATCCAAATTCACTCGGATTGAATGTGAGCAGAGTTTTTGACTACACAGTGCTGCAACTTATCCATGAGCTTCTACTAAAGCAGGTGCTAGTTTATATTATATTCAAAATACCACAGATAGGTGAGATACTCTACCATCACCAATCCTATGCATTGGGGGGTGTTACTCAACCATTCTCCAATTCAAAAGCAATACAGCACTTAAAAGCTAGAAAAGATAATTCATACAATATGTTACTAATGTCACACCCTGATCAACAGACCTTCTACACCTAAATAGTATAATTGAAAAAGGCAAGAAAGCCTGCAAACAGCCAGGGATCCAAGATGGAGACAAAGCAGGCTTGCTGTCCAGACATCAGGCAAGCAGAACAGCCCAAAATAGAGAGCCCCACTGGGAGCTCCGCATATCAGCATACTCGGGGCTCAGCATACACAGCATACCAAGAAGAAACTAAACCAATTAGACCTGATTCATACCTTTGTACCAATGAATTCAGGCCATTTTACAGAAACAAAATTCCTGTTCCCATTCACAGGTTCTGATTGAAGGAAAAAATCTATCAGGTGATTTGTCAGACAAAGGATGAAAGGGCAATAAAAAGGGAACACACACACACACACACACACACACACACACACACACACACACACACACACACACACACACACACACACACACACACACACACACACACACAAACAAATACAGAACTTTAATGAATCCCTCTTTTAGATATCAATCATATCATATGTGTTTAAGAAGCTGTCTTTCTTAAGAGACGGGGAATATTAACCTTCCAATTTTTGCTGAACTGAAACTCACATCATCCTTCACCACTGGCAATGCTAAGTAAGGGGGATGGGTAGTTGAAGTCAAATGACATCTAGAAGGCCCCGTTTTCCACCTCAGACTAGAAAATGGCATGGTCAGAACACATTTGGTGCAAGTGACAGGTTAGTACTAGAACAGCAGGTTGTTGGGCTGAGTTTATTATTGTGGTACCAAGAGAGCCATAATCATTCAGCTTTATTGCTTTGGGGAGTCACATGATTTATGTTGGCATATGATGGAATGTGCAGTCAGAGATACCAGTAACGGGTTTATTTATTTATTTATTAGGTGGCAGGCAGGCACTGCTATAACAGGAACAAAAGAAGCTGTTTGTCATGCTAACTCAACAGTGTATAGAAAGGCACACTTATATCAAAGTTACCTTAAAAGTTCACAGATTTTCCTCCTATAGGGACACAATATAATGATGTCAAGGTTTAGAGAAAAAGACTACAGCATTAAGAAGATGGAAGGCTGACTTAATGGAAATTCCATTGATAAAATGCTATCTTCCGATGGCAAGTAATTGTTCTTTGGCTATTATACTCTTACCAAAGAAGCAATATATCAGGGGCTTGCTCATCTAAGCATAACTCTAAAAGATTCTGAGCAGCTGAAAGTTGTATATCACCAAACCATGGAACATTAAAATGAACTAACTTATTCATTAATTATTGTATTTCAGCAGCTACAGTCGAGAATTGTGACAGGCATATTAATCTAAAAATATTTTGAGGTTGAGTCAACAGAATGCATTATTTTCTTATAATACTGGAGTTGTTTCTAAGGGGGGGAGAATTACTACATGTACACACTAGATTTGGTTACTGTAGCTCACAGCACCAGAGTGGGTCACATTACAATTCATTTGTTTTCAACTTGGTAATGTGTACAAGTACAGTATGCTGCAATACAGAAATTGCAATTGAGAGACTGCATTTTGCATAAAATCGATGCTGTCTCTGAAACATCCAAACTTTGGCTGGGTTTGAGACTTTTTGCAGAACTTTTAAAAAGGGCAATGTGCTTGTAAAATAACGGAATATCAGTAATAGAGATGATCACGAAGCACTATGTAGTGCTTCCTGCTGAATCAACCATGCAGCACCAAAGGTGTAGTGTTTCGCCTACCCTTTTCCCTCTGTGAATAGGGTCACTCATTTTTGTCAGTGCACTGCTGAAGAGGGAAGACTCCAGCAGCACTCTGGCAAAGGTGAGTGGGCCTCCCAGCTGAGGTGGAGGCTAAACAAGGTACCCATGGTGCTGCATAATCGATTCAGCTCATACCACTCCATAGTACTTCATGCCCACGTCAGTAACACTGGTATTATAGAACCTAGCCTCTACTCATAATGGAAGGCTTGTGATTAGATAGATTTTCCAAAGATAGACAAGAATTTGAGGAGATAGAGATAGAGAGAAGAATGCAAGTTCTTATTTGTTGATGTTGGAGCCATTATTTGAGAGGGGGCAGCTTGGTTCTGAATGTTTCCTTAGCATTTAAAGCAGTGTTGGTGAACCTATGGCACGGGTGCCAAAGGTGGCACTCGGAGCCCTTTCTGTGGGCACCTGACATCACCCCTTCACAGCCTCCTGTATTCAGGTTAAATTGCTGTATTTTCACTTTGCAAAAAATAATAATAGTGTGTTTTGAATCGCAGTTTGGGCACTCAGTCTCTAAAACGTTCTCCATCACTGATTTAAAGCCTCAGTACAAGTTCATTTTTCAACTCGTTCTGACTCCATCTCATTCAAACACTGAAAAACTTCCAGTTGTGTAAGGTGAGGAATAAGAAGAATAGCCATAGCTTGCTAAAGGTGCGTTACAGCCATTCCTTCTGATAAAGAAGGACAGCCCTGACTTCATTTTATATTGTTAGTCCTGATGTGTTGACTAAGAGCACTGTTCAAAATTGATTCTTCCCAGGGTTGCCACTCACTGGAGGGTTTGAACATGTCCAAGAGCCTTTCTTGGAGAAAGCTGGTTACTTAGAGAGAACTTGTGATCTTAAGACAGTGGTTCCCAAAATTCCTAAGGCCGTGAACCGTCAATACAGTTCCTCATGTTGTGGTGACCCCTTGCCCTACTTGGAAGAGGCCACAAGCCCCCTTTGGCAGGCCATTGCCGCAGGTGCCATAGACACCTTCCCTCTACAGGCACCCTCAGCCAATCACAGCCTCCGGTGCCATTGACTGACATCTCCTCTAATCTATCAAGCTGTAACTCACTCTTTCCCCCCTTCCTCCCCCCCTCCTCCAGATCCAAGCCATTTGTGCCTTTTTCTTCATTGGCTCATGGTGACCCCTGTGAAATAGTTGTTGAACCCCCAAAGGGTGAGTTGAGGACAGAATGGAGGAAAATGGTAAATGAAGAAGGTTGGTAATACAGATCTCTTGTTATAAGCTTGAGTTCATCATATAAAATTCAAAAAATAACTAAAACTCACTGTATTGAACTCACTGTAATGCTGAATACTGTATGTCATTTGGCCTCTTTCTGCAAAATCTCCATTGGATCATATGAAACTGCTTTGCATTGAGTCAGTTAGTCCATCTAGGCCCATATTGACAACAGTGGCTACACTTCTCTGTATTTTCAGTCAGAATTCTTGTATACTGCAAGATGGGTGGTGTACAAATCAAATTGAATCAAAATCAATCCAAATTTCCTTGCTCTGCTTGGAGATTTCTGGTATCCTGTGGTGGTCTTCCCTCCAAGTATAAGCAGGCCCTCCAGTTGGGTTAGCTTCCAAAATCATGGAAGATCAATGTATTCAGCCTGTGGAGGGTAACTCTGGTTTAATTACTTCTATAGGCAGTTCTATAGCTCTCCAGATAGCTTAGTGCAGGCATGTCCAAACTTCGGCCCTCCAGATGTTTTGGACCACAACTCCCAGAATTCTAAGCTTAGACTGCAAATGACAAAGGACTGTGGGAGTTGTGGTCCAAAACATCTGGAGGGCCGAAGTTTGGACATGTCTGGCTTAGTGGTTTTGGTATATGTCTGTGGAGCCAAAATCTGGGAGTTCAGTTCCTCACTTTGCCTCTTCTGAGTTGATCGAGCCTGTGCAGCCTTGCTCAAGCTGCACAGTCCAAGGATGCCCCAATGAGGAGAAAATGATAAATCTTTTCTGTGTATTTTCTACCTGGATGACCCTGACTTGATGGGATCTGAAGAAAAGCAAAGCAAAGCAAAGCAAAGCAAAGCAAAGTGTTTTGCTTATATACCGCCCCATAGCACTTCAAGCACTCCTTGTGTGTTTACAATTTAATTATGCAGGCTACACATTGATGGCATGCAAGTAAATTAATGGCATGTAAGTAAATTTATTATGTAATCCAATTGTTTCAAAGTTAACATGCATACCATACTGCTACTTAAAACTCATGCTAACATTTTGAATTTACCCTTGACTCCACTTACACATTTTCTAACAGTTTACCAGCATATTCAAATGCCTGTGGATGAAATCTCTCTCTTTTTAAAAATGGGATGCATACTGTCCATATGGCCAAAAAGCTGTTAATTGTCTGCAAGATTATCCACAGCAGCCGGGTAGTTGAAGCTTTATGTTCACTAAAGTGTCATTATTATTTTTTCTGAGGATTGTAAAATCAAGGAGTAATAAGTGGGAAAAGATTAAAAGATGCTATTAAAATTGTCTCTTAATTAGTTAGTTGCGTATCTGTTTTGACCTTTGCATTTAGCCTATAAACCATTTTTAAAAGATACTTATTGTGAAAGTACATCATGGGAAATCAGCAGCTTCTAAAAGACTGAACAAAATCTCAGTTTGTTGGGAATATAAATATAATGTAATTTTAGCCAACTGGTTAAGCACCCATCTGCTGGATAGGTGACCAATCTGTTTCTGCTCAATGACAGTAGTTGTCTGTGGCGAAACTTTATTTCTATTTTTAAAGGTTGTCTATATTCAATGTCATTACCATTGTACAACTGCAAATTTATCAAAGAGGAGAAACTAGCAAATAATAGGTAGTGAACTGTCAACAAAATGGTAATCAAACAAGGAAAATACTGCATTGGGCTGATAAGTTTTTAAAAAATGATTCTTTAAAAATATTGTCAATGCACCATTGATAAGTTTTGGTGGTTCATCAAAAATTGCCACGCTGAGAGTTAGTTACATACCAAGGGTTTTATTAGACATTCACAGGAATACAGAAATATAGAACGTATATAGCAAGACGGCATAGCAAAACACATATATAGTTAGTAAGAATTCTTAAGCCTTTGCTTAAGGGTTCAGAGCTCCCTGGGTGATCCATGGTATGGATCATGTCCTGCTAGTCTGGACAACGACTAAATGGCCTCCCATGATGGTTATATACTCTTCTGTGTGGTTTGTATGATCTCAGACTGATGTTATTTTGTATGCCCCTTCATGTGCCCACATGTGCTTGTTCATTAGCTCATGTTCTTGGCTTATAGCCATTTGGCCATCAAAGCCAGATTGTACTGACCCTAGTTTGTTTGACAGTTCAAGTCTGTTCCTTATTCCTGGCTAACCGCCAAATGTTGCTCTTCAGGAGATTGGCACCCACGCAACGTGCAGTTATGCCAAGTCTTAGAGGATGGGTCAGGTTGACCCAGTAAGGCCTTCTCAGCACATTTGGGTCTGTTAATATTTTCTCATCATTATAACAACATTCCTAACAGGGCATATGCATAAGCCAAAAACCTCTTGCATAATTATGCAAATGTTGTATATTTTTCAGGCAAATTGGCCTATGGTTAGAAATTGCTGTAGATGTATCTACTGTACATTATCAGCAGTGCACTGAGTCAAACTAGTATGGATGAGTCTATGGTGATTTCTTAACCTGGAGCATTTGCCTCCAAAACATATGATGCTTGTGCTATGCCAGCAGAACTGGGGAAGAAGATTTGGGTTAGTATGTGCCTTTGAATGGTACAGTAAGGGCATGAGCTCTCCAGTGTTAGTTATAATGTAAGGAAGATTGCCAGGGCTTATTGGTCCTGAAGGAATACAATTGCTAACACTAGTTTTAAATTTTTTTCTATTCACCCCATTTATGACTAGGTGTTGAAAAAAGTAATGGGCAACCCAAGTACAGCAGCCATCACTTTAATTTCCTATTGCATTCAGGGAAAATAAAATGAAAGCGGCCCAATAATATTCTTTCATACCCCTGGATGAACACTGTCTATCCCCATTAGCTATGGGCAAGAATGTTAAAAAATGACTTACAATTTTGGTTAAAAATCATTAATTTGTTGATTCGTATTCATATCCCTCCCCAATGAATTTAAACTACTGCATTTTAAATGCATCAATTCATTGGGATATAAAATGGCTCCCCATGCACCCAGAGATTCCAAAATAGGAGAGAAACCTCCCCTGGCTCTTTTCTAAAATCCCTGCATGTATGGTAGAGTTTTGGTTTTGAACAACAGAATTATGCACTCCTAAAAGGGCCCCCAGGAACGTGCCCCCGCCCCCCAGGAACGGAAAGGCACTAAAATTATGTCTCCTCTGTGTTTGGTGAATATTGGATTTTGCACATCTGAGTTATACACCTACAAAATGGGTAAATATTAAGTCCTGATCTTGGCCTGCTAATCAGCAAAGAAGGAGGGATTTTTCATTTTGTAGGAGATCATTCAGATTAACATGTCATGGTCACTGGGAAAAGATACTTTAAAAAAATTGACATATATTTACTAGTTTTATTTTTAAAATGCTAAGAAGTTCAAGGATCAGGAAATTATCTTATCTGTACCAAAATGGGTGCATCATTAGGGGAACTTCAAATAGAGAAGTGGAAAGAAGGAAGCCAGAGTCAGTCTTCTTTTGTGACTGACACCAATTACCATTTTTAGATGTTTGTGGGAGATTTGAATTGGCTAAAACTAAGAGTGGGAGTCACATGTAGAAGTGTGTGGTTTGAGTTAGAAGCCTCTGGCACCTTTCCTCTGTGAGACATGGAAAATTATCTCCTAACAGAAGTATTTAATGTCTCGTGATGTGAAGAGACTTTGGGTTTTTTTTTAAAGCTCTGTCACAGAACAATCTGTTACAAAGTGTTTATGTGAGCAAATTGCACCTTGCTTTGTGGTTAATTATTGGAAGAAAGGCAGGATATAAATATAGTAAATCCATTGTAGAGATTCAGAACTGCTGGCTAAAAGTCAGTCTGGAATTTACACCGGCATAAGTGCACCTGCATAAATCATGTCAACAGATTGCCAAGAAGCAACAAGTTGATGACTGAATTCCTGGTGATGTAATAGTATTGTACTACAGTTTGGTACATGATCGGGAATGTAAGAGGACACTTTTTAATTAGCAACAAGGAATCACAATTATTATTATTATTATTATTATTATTATTATTATTATTATTATTATTATTATTATTATTATTATTATTATTATTATTATTAACCACACAGCTATCTACGCTGGATTTTTTATTAAAATCACTAGTCGAACTCTTCCCAAGCATTTAGGACCACGTGATGTATCGACGAATTATGCGAGCAGATCCCAGTAAGGCGCCTTTCTGCATCTAACTGATGGTGACTTTGTCAACTCCAAGTTCTTCTAAATACTTGCTTAGCTCTTTGCTGATTACCACTGGGACCACCTGTACCAGTTTTTGCCAGAGTCTCTGAAGTTCAATTTTCAGATCCTGATATCGGGTAATTTTTTCAAATTGTTTCTCAGTGACTCTACTATCACCTGGTATAGCAACATCAATGATCCACACTTTTTTGTTCTCCACAATTACAATATCCGGGGTATTATGCTCCAAAACCCTTGATGATGATGATGATGATGATGATGATGATGATGATGATGATGATGATGATGATGATGATGATGATGATGATGATGATGATCCAGTAGAGATCTTATCCCAGTAGGGATAAGACACAGTCTTTGATGAGAAGAAAGCTGGCCTAAAATGATGGGAACCAAATGTGGAGAAGGCAAAATAAAAAAATGCTGTCACTCTTTAAAGAAGCATATGGTGACCCTATTATTTAGTCCCTCTTCCTATTTCCCTGGCCCTAATTGTTTGCTGCCATCTTGCCCCCCGCTGCCCTTGCCTGGTGGCTCGGCTATTTTTAGCTTCTAGCTTTTTTATGTTTTTTTACGTTGTTAGCCGCCCAGAGTTCCCGTTGGGGAAGATGGAGCGGGATATAAGTACTTAAATAAATAAATAAATAAATAAATAAATAAATAAATAAATAAATACTGTTGAGAGGTAGAAAGTTGAATAATAAAAACAGGATTCATTTGTATTGACAACAACCAAGAAGAAAAAAATAAAAGTGGAGGGAGGATAATTCCATTTGATTTATTCAACACACTACAGGCCAACAAAGCTGATACCAAATAAAATTAATTAAGTACAAGACTTTTCATTGCTTTTTTGCAGCAGCCTAACAAAAGTACCTCCTTGATGTCTCTTTAATTTTCTAGCTCTACAAGTTTTGGAGTCTCTTGTTTTGGTCATATAATAGCGTTAGTGGCACAGCTTAGGGTACAGAATACATTTGAGGCATGTCTCTTAGCTCAGTGATTCTCAACCTTGGGTCCCTGATGCTCTTAGACTAAAACTCTCAGAAGCCTTCATTAGTAGCTGTGCTTGCCAGGATTTCAGGAGGTTGTAGTCCAAGAACTACAGCCGACATTGGGAACCACCATCTTAGCTTAATCCACATGCCCTTCAGCAAGGGCACAGCATTATTAGGTCTCTTAAGTCCATTTTAGTGAACGCTGAACAAGGGGTTTTCCACAGCATGTTTTATTTGACAGGCAACAGTCAATTCCAATTCGACACTAATAGGAAATAATTGGAATAGAATGTTGACAAATAATTTTGGCAACACCAGCAGTAACCTGGCATTTTCATAGCACCCTGGAGTGTGCAGAGTTCTTTGTATACATTATGTCACTGAATTATATTAAACAGAAATGAAAACCAAAGCCTAAATATTTGGACTACAAATCCCATGGTGTTGAGGGATGCTAGAGATTCCGGGTCCAAAAAAGAAATTTTTCCAATGTATTATAGATTATGGAGAAAGGAGAAGTAAAATAACTTAGGGGTTCTTTGGTTTAGTATCCTTATGTTTAGATTTTTATATGGTTTTGTTTGAAGCATTGCCATTAACATTCAAAGTAATAATAATAAAAAACTCTTAATGAACAGTTGTATGCTATAAAGTATAAACTCATAGGAAATTCAAGGGAAACCAGGTGTTGTTATTGATAGTGATTCAAAAAGTAATTTTGCATTATCCATTTTCAATATTAATAGGTCAAACTCAAACAAATCTGTTAAGGGAAAAGAACTCTCAATAATGAAGTCTGAAATGAAAATTCTAGGCTTTGGTAATGCTATTTGAGTTGATTGTGTATTGGAATTCTGCAGTCAGTAGTCCTAAAGGGATAAGAAATTAAGAACAAATCAAGCTGTAAAATATAATTGTGTAACATGTGTCAGAAAGCAAGAACAGTGGTTATTTATGTGGATATCGTTGAAAATAAAAATAAAACAGATGGCAAGGGTTCTTCCTGTTTAGGAAGTACCTAATTTGCCAGGTTTCCTGAACATCTGCAGTAATATCATGCTATTAATCCATGTGAAATCTAACTTAAGTCTCTTAAGTAACAATAGCATTTGTGCAGCATGTCTGTGGATTTTTTTACACCTGACTCTAATCCAACCAGATGAGTTGAAACCACAAACCATACTCTAAAACATATGCAGGGCTCTGGGTGGGAAGGCTGCTTTAGAGTAAGGAAAGTCTTAATGTTTACCCCATCATCTAGATGGGAAATTAGGCTTTATAAACTCAACTCATGGGTTCACAATTCTTATTTCATGCTTTCAGCAATGGCATAGTTATCTTTCCTTTTTCAAGTAACAAATGGCTGATTACTTTGGACTGTAATTTACACATCAATCAGAGATTAAATCCCAAGGAATTCATCAGGGCATGTTTCTTAGTGTATTTGTATAGAACTGCCCTGGTAGATATTTCTGCCAGAAACAGGGGGTTGCTGATTCACACAACCACTTGTTTTTCATTCTCACCCAGTAGCTGGACCATCTGACTCATTTGGTCAAGAACATCATGGAAGAAGATCATTTCAAACAGACATGTCGTTTCTGTCAGTAAAGACTACTTTGGGAGGCCCTTCATCTTAAATTGCAGCCAATTTGCTGTGTTTGATAAACCATAATGGGAGACATCACAATGGAGTTTGTATTTTGCTACCTAGGTTCAGTTTCTTAGTCATGCCGGAAAACAAGATTTACCTGGAACCAAGGGTTTGTCTATTAAATATAAACAGGTCACTGTAGTTTAAAGCCCCAATGTACTCTTCAATTTCTGTTGTTCATACTGAGAACAAAAACAGGACATCATGTAATTACTTCCATTTTATAAGTGGGAGAAAGGTCACTAAGCCACCAGCATTTTAGAGCAAAACATGAGATCAAGAGCGGGGCCCTTCTGATGTCACCGATTCTGTGATGTCACAGAGGTGGATATGAACTGCTTCTGAGTAACCATACTGTAGAAACAGGCACAAAGTGAGTGTAGGCAAAAGGCTCAGAATTTGGAATCAAGTCCATCTAATTGGGTAATACACAATGAAGTGGTTTCTCTCTGTGTGTGTGTTTTCAAAGGTTAAACATCCCCAGTTTTTTTCAGTCTTTCCTAATAGGACTTGGTTTCTAACTCCCTGATCATCCTTGTCACCCTCCTCTGAACTTGTTCCACTTTGTCAGCATCTTCCTTGAAGTGCAGTGTCCAGAACTGGAACTGGACACAAAACTCAAGTTGAAGCTTAACCACTTAACCAGTGCTGAATAGAGGGGGAGGAGCACCTCAAAGGATTTAGAAGTTATAGTTCTGTTAATGCAGCCTAAAATAGCATTTGCCTTTTTTTGTGGCCACATAACATTGTTGGGTCTTTTTCACCTTATGATCTATCAGGGGAATAACCTGCGCCCCTCGTGTGTGCCGACCCTGAGCTCAAGGATATTCTGGAATGTATAGGAAGGCAGCTTACAGGCTTTTTGGCAGAAATCTTTCCAAAACAGTACTGACCAAGGAGCTGCAGAATAATTTTCAGTGAGGAATCCAGAGAAAGACAAGGAAACATAAAGGAGATGCTGCTGCTCTAATGGGTTGTAAACGCAATGCAGACCAAGCCCTGGAAATTCTCACAACAAGGCAGTGAAACAGATGAAGATAGACCATCTCCTACCTCCCAGCTGCTCTGTGAGTTCCTCTGTGAGTAACCTACATTCCCCCTCTTTTTTCCCCTCTTTAACCACAAAGAACAAACAATCTTTAGACTTTGAGAATGTGATTGAGGATTATGTGGCTCACCATACTCCCACTCCTCCCTCGCAAATGGCTGCTCCTTCGCCTGCAGACTTCTCTCTCTTTAACTATTTAACCGACCAGTGTCTGCTAACTGCCCAAACAGTATCTGCTATCTTTAAAAATCTTCAATGGACTTGTAATAAAATGAATGCAGCAGAGAGGATCTACCAGAATTCCAAGATCCTTCGCACTTGTAAATTGCTGAGCTAAGTGTCCCCTATATTGCAATTATGCATTCAGATTCTTCTTTCTTGGTGAAGTATTTTGCATTTATCACTGTTAAATTTCATTCTGTTGGTTTCGACCCAGTGCGAAAGCCTATCAAGATCATTTGGAATTTTGTTTCTGTTTTCCAGGGTATTAACTATTCCACTCTATTTTGTGTCATCTGTGAATCTGGGTAGCATTCCCTGCACTCCCTTGTCCAAGTCATTAATAAAAATGTTGAAGAGCACTGGACACAGGACAGACCCTTGGAGTACCACACTTGTTACCTGACTTGTTATTGAGAAGGAGTCAGCAGTAATCATCACCCTCTGAGTACAATTTGTGTATCCACTTTACACTTGATTTATCCAGCCCACACCTAGTTTGTTTGTTAATCAGGATATCATGGGGAGCTTTATCAAAAGCTTTGCAGAAGTCAAGATATACTACATCTACAGCATTCCCTCTCTCTTCAAGGGAGATTACCTGATGAAAAAATGAGATCAGGTTGGCCTGGCAAGATTTGTTCTTGACACATAAAAGCCTTCTTTAATTGCTGGAACAGTGAAAAGCTTTTTGGAAATCCATGGGGAATTCTTTTCCAGGCATTGTGCCACTGCTGCTTGTAGTTGGGCTATTTCATCTGGGAAGATATAAATTTACACATACAGTTGTGCTGTGAATAATTTCTCCTTTGGATCAACACTGTTTCTATTGGATTTCTTTTTTTTTTTTTTTGATACAAGAGTTTTAATAGTTTAACAGCATGCTAAGTTACCAAAGAAAATATTTTGGATCCTTTACGAATTCTATTTGTATCTCAGAAAACTCATCCTTTCCTTCTTTTCTTTCACCGGACTTGCTTAGTTGTTCTGCTGAGAAATCAGTGGACAGCTCCATTTTATATGGTATTTTTGGCTGAACAAAATTCAATTTCTACAAAGCAGCACCATTGTCTTTACCTTGTGCTTTTGTCTTGTTTGCAGGTCTTTACTCTTCTAAAGCGGTACATCTCGACTTGTCCGATTAAATACTACTACATCCAGAAACAAGGCTATTAGATGTTACAATTGATATCCAACTCCCTTTTAATGTCAAGAGAAGAATGTGAGGAAACTAAAAGCGTCAAATGTGAGGACTGATTCTCAGAAAAGAAAGGAGAGGAAAGTGTGGCAGACAATGTCCCTTTGTTGACCTTAACATGTAAACAAAACAGAACAAGCAGTTTGATATTTCCATATTTCATTTATTGCCTTAGCTGTTATGAAACTCTAGGACTATCTCAGGGATCCATTGGCTCACTGGGACCTCCCACCAGTGTAGTTCTAAAACAGGTATGACATATCTCCCTTTCAGTTACAACAGAACTTGTAAATGTACAGTTGGACTACTATTTCCATGTTAGCTGGGGGATTCAAGGAGGAGCTGTCCCAAAAATGACATTTCCAAGTTTTGTGATAGGTGGAAAAACAGCCAGATGTGATATGATTTTTCTATGATTCCAGATATGAATTCTGGAAGCTGTACTTCAAAAACTTAACTAAAGCTTAGCATTAGTTACATATGTATGTGGTGGTGACACATACAATTAAGGCCCCTTTATATGGGTTGTTCAAGAGCTGAGAAGTCTTTTAGAAAAGAAATTGTATTCAGGGAGTGACTCTCAGCAATCCACACTGTACACAGTTTACAGCATGGCCAGTGCAATGCAATTTTAAATATTTTTTGCTTTCTCTCCCAGTATTATGAGACAAATCCACAGTGCCCGGCAAGGGGATCACTCCCCACAGAGCAAGGGCAATAAATAGCATTATTACTAATCATCAAGGCCATTGTTGGCGAACCTATGGCACGAGTGCCAAAGTCAGCACTCAGAGCCCTTTCAGTGGGCACCTCACATGGCCCCTTCACAGCCACCTGTACCCAGGTTAAATTGCCATGTTGGCACATTGCAAAAAAATAGTGGCTTTTGAATCGCAGTTTGGGCACTCGGTCTCTAAAAAGTTTACCATCACTGATCTGGACATTCAATCAATACAAAACTTAAATAATCAGTTGGCTGGGTCTCTCAAGGCCTGAGAGATGTTTTGCATTGTGTCCCTCTGTTTTGTTTTGTTTTGCTTGAGAACTCTGTAGCCTTTTCAGTTTTGCCTTCACAAAATTTCCCTGTGAGGCAACTGCAGAAAACCTTTTAAGCTTCCATCTGGCTGCCAGGAAAAAAGTTAGTCTGCTGCTTTAAATGGTGGATCCAATTAGAGAAGAAGTCCACCTCACCTTGATCCCCTGGGTACCATTAGCAGAGCTTTGATTTAATGGCATCAATAGTATTAATATCTTCATTCCATCTTTCTTTCAAAGCTCAGAGCTATAAAAACAGGTAGTCAGCAATTATCTTGACCAAGCTTTTTGTTGTTATTCACACATAATATTTTATGTGGTATGTTTGTGTGTTCGTATTTAATGAAAGCTGCTGGCAGAGGCAGATAAAAGCAGTAGCTCCCAAGATATGTAGTTAATAATATATGGTGACCTCATCTCTTTAAAACAGATGCTGTACTTTATTTTTGCTGAAGCTTTAGTTGGTACACTTTTCCCGAAAAGTGGAAAAGAGGCGTTGAAGAATTTGTTGTGTGGATGATGCAGAGCACCTGTGGGGTTGGTAGAATTAGATGGAGTACGATTTTGTATATGGAAGTGTTGGAATTTAATCCTCATCAGAAGATATTTAGCAGAGTCCTTGGGAAGTAAATCTTCAGGGTATCCACAGTTACGTAGAAATACTTAGCACACACAGAAGTGGGATGAATAGATGTCAGCCAGCAAAGGGAGACAGTAACCCAAATGTATATTTGCCTCTCACTAGAAAACAAATTCACCTACATACTCATTTGCTATGAACGGCTTAATAAGAAGAACAAAACAAGCTTATGTAGAAAAAATATAGCATATCTTATAAAATAGGGGCAAGACAAAAATACTTAGGCTGCTTTTATATGACCCCTAAAATCCAAAGCAAAGATGTCCCAGATGCGGAGCTTAAAATTGTTTTCCCACCAGCTGCGGACTTTAAAAAATATTAAGTATGACCACACCCACCTAAGCGTGCCCCAGCACATTTTACAAGTATCTGGTCTCCGGAAGTAAAAAAAATTCCGATGCAGATTGTAAAGCTGTGGATGCTGGGCTCTCCTCGCCTTTGTTGTCCTCCCACCCCTTTAACAGCCTGGAATCCATACAGGGCTGCTCCAATGGCAGGCAGAGGTGAGCCTGCATTCTTTTCTCCCTTTTTTCTCCCTCCCCTCACCAGGAGCAATGGAGTGCGGAAGGGCGGGAACACAGGAAGCAGAACAAACTCCCATGATCCCTGGTCTGAATTTAAGTTGCTTGCCAGCAGATTTTAGAGGTCGTGTAAAAGCGCCCTTAGTTAGCTTGTGCAGAGAGAGAAAAGGCAGCAAGAGCATTCTGTTAGGAAAGGCAGGTAGCTGGCTAGTGAGGTGTGGCTACTCCAGGCATGGCTCAGGAAGAGTTGAGAAAGTGAAGGTAGAACCGTCCCTTATACTTACAGGAGAGGAGGGACAGGTGAAGGTGATGACTGTATAGCCTTAAGACAGGCTTCTAGAAGAAGCTGGCTGTTAAAGAGACCTTTTCATGCATGGCTACATTGCCATTGAGATAGAGATAGAAAACCCCAACAGGAAGAGATGGCTAGCTCCCTGAATTGGACCACCTGACTGTGGAGCCAGAGATTAAGAGTTCAGTCCTCCAGTGTGCCCCCCTTGGAGATTATTTAATTTGTGTGGTCCTGGGCAAGTTACGTGGCCCCAGGGAAACCCCTGAAAAGGCACCTTTGCATGCTTTATACATAGAAAAACCTGGAGATTGCCATTGTAAATCAGTATTAACTTAATGACACAGTTATTTTTATGTATGGGAGAGGCTAAAGAATATAAGGAGAGCATATGTAGAGCATGTAGAAACCCCAGGTTGAGCCACTGGTATGATCTGTGAAAGATGTCTAGCAATTAATAGAGCAATCTCTTGTAGGTGGAAGGTCCCAGGTTCAACACCTTACTTTTGTGCTGGAAAAAAAAGAGGGGAAGTAATAACTCAGAGATAAATCACAGCCTAAAGTTCTGGAGAAGTACCACCAATCAGAGCAAACACTAAGATTGGAAAAGTTTATTTTTCCAATGCACAACTCCTGCTGTAGTCCAAAAGAGTAACTAAGGAAATATTGCTTAGGTAGTGAAGCAAAATAAAGATTCTGCCTTCAAACAAATTCTCTGGAAGTATGTGAGTGCATCTCCCACATTCAACTTGCTGATAGTGGCCAAAGGAACTAAGGTATTTCTTGCCCACCACACCCTACAGTGTCAATCCTATTATAATGTATACATGAGCAAAATAATAAGTTAATTCCAACAATGAATGAGAACATGGCATCACCATTCATAGCTGGGTGGCCTGTCTTGCAGGCTGTCAAGCTCCCCCCTCCCCCCCCAAAAAAAGCAATTTCATGAATAACTTTCTTTGGAAGAGCCATATATGTGTGTGTGTGTGAGAGAGAGCATATCACATACAAATACACACACTTTCAATTTTGAATATATTTCATTTCTGGATATATTTAGGTCACACAATCCATAAATATTAATCATTTTCCTTTGAATTTGATTAACTCCTGTTTGCATTTTATGGAAAGAACAGCATAATTTTTAGGTAAAATGTAAATCACTCTGACACCTTCTCACCTTTTCTGATGGGCAATATTAGTGGCATCAGGGTGAAAACAAACCATTTTTCTTTTTTTAAAGATCGTATTTCTTATTTCTTTTACTTCTTATTCCTTTTCCTTGGGTGCTCTGCAATATCCTGTCCTAGCCAGGGTCCCACAATGAAATATTGGCCCTACAATACAATCCTGATATTAATGAGCATAAGGATATTTTTCCCATTGATATTGGTAGGAGCCAAGGCTTTTCTAAAGCTTTTGTGATTTTAAATTTCTCACATATGGTATATTCTTTTAAAGTGATGAAATTTCTCAATGTGAACAAAGTGGAAAATGAAACCATGAATATTTCCACAAGTCACTTGTTTTATATCACATATACTGCCACTGTTGCCTTTAGAAGATAAAGGATTCAGAAGTCTATTTTTTAAAGTACCAAATAGGATCATTTTAAGAACATACAGTGGCACCTCTACTTGTGAGCAGCTCGACTTAAGGGCAATTCAATTTAAGAGTGAAAAACCATTGGCGTTCTAACTGCTGCCTTACAAATTTTAGATGTGGTCTGCTCTACTTTATTTACTCTATTCTACTCTATTTTGTTTTTGATTTATTTTTTATTTTTTTAGCTAGGGCTGCTCTACTTAACAGTTGTTCAATTTAAGAGCATGCATTCAGAACAGATTAAATTCATAAGTAGAGGTACCACTGTACAGTATATTTTCAGTTCTTAAGTGAAGTATTGTAATCCAACATAAAGAGGAGGTCTGTTGAATTGGTGAGGTGATACAAGGTGGAGAGAGACTTTCAGTTGGATGGACTTCACAGGGTTGTAGTATGGATAAACTGAGAGGAAAGAATTGAAAGGTATGCAGATTGGTAGCCTTATACTCAGAGGCTACTTTGAGCTTGCGGAAGGAAAAATAATTTATAAATGAAACAGTGGGTCAACTACTATGAGACCCATATTCCCAATTCCTGTTGCACTTTCAAGATTTAACAGAACAATATGCTGAAAGGAGAACTATCTCCACTGGATCAATCAACTAGTCTCACTGGCTCTCCATTCAACAGAGCTGAGCCAGTGATCCTAGCCAAGTTGAACAAGCTAAGGTGCAGGTCATAGCTCAGGGTGCTTTGTTGACTGTGTTGAAAATCCTTTTCCTACTGATTTGATCACATCAGGACTGAAGAAAGCCCTAATCACATTGACTGCATTATGTCCACCTACATACAGAGGTTTCCTTGCCTGTATAAGCAATCCAGGGGAGTTCTAGAAAGTCATCAGTGAGACAAATTGTATTGATGAGTGTGTCCACAAGTCTCTGCTGAAAGCTGGAACCGAAATGAGAAGAACGTGCTTTAAACTACCCAAATTACTGTGATTTGGTTAACAACCGTAAATAAAGATTCATACCCAAATCACTGATTAAATTGTTAAGCTAACATTTTTGTTCTCTAATTTATACTCCAGCTTAGTTACATTGTTTCTGCTTTGACATGACTGGCTTCCCTGTTATATGACAATATTGTAAAACAGAGAGGGACACAAAACAAAACACAAAGCAAGGCCCTCCATGAAGTGGGCCATTTGATTTTGGGGGGGGGGTGCGTGTGTGCTTCGCTTCCCAAAACGAAATGAAATCCCAAACTATTGTCACCATTGGTGATGTGTATGCTTTGTGGTTTGTGCAATCAAAGAATTCCAGGAGCAGTAGAATGGCTACTGTGAGAGATGACAAACTCACACTGAGACTTCAGTTGACTCTCTTCTTCAGTCTCTCCAAGGCTTGGAGTACATTGTCATCAGTATGCAGATGGCACACCATTCTATCTCTCTTTTGCATCTTCTGCAATGGTTGCTGTCCAGAGGTTGGTGTGTTGCCTGTTTTCAGTTCAAGGCTGAGGTTGGAGCTGAAAGTGGATAAGAAGGAGATCCTTCTCCCAGAGGGTACCTCTGAAAGGTTAGGGGGTGTAGGGATATCATTGCCCATATTTCTGAGCCCCAAGATTGGTCAAGCACAAAGGAAACTGAAGGCCTAGGAGGGCTGCTTGACATATATTTCCCGGCAGCCCCAGGACCGAAGCAGATACCAGAATGTGCTGAAGAAGGCCAGAGCAAACAGGACGGCAGATAACCAGGATATCAGGATACATCTGCTCAGGCCCAAGGAAGCCTCTTATCAGTAATGCCTCACTAGCTAGGGAGCATTTTCCCCCCACCCATGGATTCCATTTCCCCTGCTTTGTTTACCTGTTTACTGAACAGATAACGCTTGCATTCTTTCTCCCACCGAGGAATGTTTCTCTGTATGTGCTTACCCTCTAATAAAAGGCTGGGCTCAGGCAGCAGTAGGAGGGACACAATCATCGACACACAATCATCAGGACACAATCATCAACACACAATCTCACATACACGCATGCCTCCACACATATTCAGACACACAGACATCAATGGAACCCTGACAGACAGACGAACAGGAATGCTGCCCTGAGCGCCAGATGTTGCACCCCGAAACTCTGTGTCCCGTGTGATTCGTAACGCAACAAATGGTGACCCCGACGTGATCCCCCCAAGGCAACGGCAGAGGTGATCCCCCCAAGGCAACGGCAGACGTGATTCCCCCAAGGCAACGCAGACGTGATTCGCAGAAGGCAACGCAGATGCGATTTCCTGCAGCAAGGCAGATGCAGAGGAACCACTAGGCACAAGGACCAGGCTCCAGGCCGGAAGGCACGAATGCAGCCCATCCTCATCTCCCTACGCCTGTGGAAAAGGCTTCGAGACGCGTCCAAACATCCTCTAAGAGGATCCCAAAGGTGAGATGGGAGCGTTCTTCTCGGTTGAAGAGCGAAATGAATTCAGTGGGTCAGCTAATTTTCGGAGCAAAAGCATGCC
The DNA here is from genome assembly GCA_037367245.1 of Phrynocephalus guinanensis. Classification (NCBI taxonomy): domain Eukaryota; kingdom Metazoa; phylum Chordata; class Lepidosauria; order Squamata; family Agamidae; genus Phrynocephalus; species Phrynocephalus guinanensis. The sequence continues at coordinate 22,232,236 of CM074741.1, forward strand.
AGTAATAGTACAGCCTTTGCCCACAGTCCCTAAGGTGGGATCAGGGGGGCAGGGAAAGATTTGCGTTAGCCAAGAAGTCAGAACAGAGTCTTGGGAGTCACAACAGCCTTTGGGTGGGGAACCAGCAGTAGGAAGAAATCTACAGGCAGAAAATTCCAGGGTTGGCAAGCAGAACGCAGGTGATACAGCAGAGCAACCATGGGGACACATGCAAATGCCCATTTCACTCCTTCCCCCAGATTTCAAGATGCCACTACCAATAATTTTTCCACCTAGTGACCTGCAGTTAGGAACAGTGTCCCACAATCAGGAATTGGTGGAGGAACAAAGGGAACCCTGTGCTGAGACCGTTGTTCTAAGATCAAAAATTTCCATCAAGAATGGTCTCAGCACAGGGCAAAATGACACTCAGGAAGATTTCACCAAACCCCAGAAGCAGGAGGGTAAACATTTTGTCCTGCCAGGAAATGTATCTCCAAAAGGCAAGGAGATGCCCCAAAGGCAGTCACTTTCTTGCAGCAAAGAGCCAAGCCATGGGGCAGGATTTCCCAAAGAAATGCAGAGAGGCCAAAATTTTGTCCATGGCTCAGTAACTCAAGCCCTGGAATTGTTTTACACTCAGGATTCCATTTCCCAGGGAAAGCGCCACAGGTTTCAGAAGCGGCCAGCTTTAGAGCAAATGCAGAGTTCAGCCTTGGGCTGGACCAAAGCAGATTTGCCCAGAGAGGGAATCCCAAAGATAGACCTCTTTTCCAAAAGGACAAAGTTCGCCATTAAGGCAAAGGCCAGCCTTTTGTGTGCTTTGGCAAACGCCAGGCACCCTCAGTACAAGTATAGGAGAAAGTCCAATTTTTTCAAAAAATCTGTACCCTATTTTCCCCCAAGAGATTTTCCTCTTTCTCCAACCCCATGGAGAATGTAGATTTCCTTTTCTCAGAAAGCTTAGGCAGCCAGAATTCCCCTCATACTCTTTTTTAGCAAGCCACAGGAAAATTTAGGAATCAAAGATGCTTTTCTCTCTCTCTCCCTCTCCCTCTCTCTGTCTATCTAATGGAACCAGCTCAGGAGGAGGGGGGAAGGGGGCTGGAAAAGCAAGCAGGCAGGGGAGGAAAAGGTTTTTGGATAAGAAAGAGGTTGCTGGAGAATGGGAAGTTTGCTGGAGAAGCAAGCAGGCGTCAGTCAGGAATTGTGAGAAAGATTCCTGGAGATTTCAAGTTCCCTTAGAAAGAAAATGTCCCAAAGATCTAATCTGTCCACTATTCTCATGGGGTAAAAAGCAATTATATGGGTTTGATCCATCCCACTAGCACACAGAACGAATGCAAGATAGCAGGAAGCATGGAATGGTTATCAGTTTGCTAGGAAGGGTAGACTGTTATCTTCAGATACATTGTATAAACAAAGCAAGCTTATCGCCTTCCTGCTGGTTGTAATTACAAGTCAACAAGCAGAGGCATCTTTCAGAGTTGGAAGCAAACTGACTACAAATCCCATATGCCTTACATTTTTGGGCACAAGCAATCAACAGGGTTTAAAAATGCATAAAAATCATCACTAATCGTGTTCCTTTTGCCTCCAAAATCAAGCAGTGGAAAAAACCTTCCTCTCAGGGTATGAATTTCAAATTTAAAACAAAAAACAATTAAAAGGAAAAAAGGGGGAGAAATGCCCCCCCCGAAATGCCCCCCCTCTCAAGCCTCTTCAAGCAAGGAGAAGGAAGGGATTGTAACTATACAGTATGTACCCTGAGAGAAAGACAAATAGTCTCACAGGTATGCCTTCCATGGCAGTTTGAAGCTTTACCAGCAGAATGATCCCAGAAGGACATTTAAGGAATAGTCTCATTCCTCATACATTCCTCTTCTCAACTGCAAAGGCTTATGGACTATGGGTAATCTGGGAGCTGTTGTTACCATTCATGCCAAGCAGAATTGTCTCACCACCAGAAGAAGAAGACATTTCCCAGATCAATGAACTTTTAGCAAAAGGACTCTTAACAAGACTTTTCAGCAAACAGCCATCCATTGGAAGGAAGCAGAGAAGAAATATAGTTAGGCAGTCTTTCACCCTCCCCCCACAAAAATGTAAGCCCCTAGCACAGACAGAACATGCTTATTTATGTATTCTCATGTATTGTATTTGAAATTATTCACTGTCCATACCTGCAAATTCTTGCCATGCTTAGCCACAAAATGTATTCATATATCTATGCATTACTTATGCTATAGCTTATTGCTTGATTATTGTTAATGCATGTATATCTGTATGCTAGATTATGTCTATGTACTTTTAAGTCTTGGGAGACAGTCATGCTTATTATGGCAGTTCATTTATTATTGCAAGTTATGATGAGCGAAAGTTCCTATCTCTGAATGTTATATGAATATTGGGTGCTTTGTAACTCGGTGGGAGAAAGAATGCAGCCAACATTCTAGAGGGTCCCCACATTAGATAACACATCACAGCCAATGATTTATGCCATGCCCTAGCTTAGGGCTCTCACAATGAACATGGGAGTGGGAGGAAATGGCCATGGAGTGTCAGCACAGCAACTCTTATGCACAGCCGTAAGACATCTCACATTTTAGGGCATAATTCTCACACCTCAGCCCAGATATATGAAGCTTGTCTTGCAGAGACATGTCACTCCCTCCTACATAAGGAGTTGTTTCCTCTTGGGCCAAGCAATGAGGCCCCTGGGGCAAATGACCTCAGGTTGCCAGCTTTCAAGGCCTGCATGGTTTGAGCACCAGATGAGTGCCTGATTTCTGGTAGGTTTACACCTGTGCCTCCTGACTGGTATGCAAGCTCTCTCTTAATTAAAAGGAAAGGGAGAGATGTAGGGATATCATTGCCCATATTTCTGAGCCCCAAGATTGGTCAAGCACAAAGGAAACTGAAGGCCTAGGAGGGCTGCTTGACATATATTTCCCGGCAGCCCCAGGACCGAAGCAGATACCAGAATGTGCTGAAGAAGGCCAGAGCAAACAGGACGGCAGATAACCAGGATATCAGGATACATCTGCTCAGGCCCAAGGAAGCCTCTTATCAGTAATGCCTCACTAGCTAGGGAGCATTTTCCCCCCACCCATGGATTCCATTTCCCCTGCTTTGTTTACCTGTTTACTGAACAGATAACGCTTGCATTCTTTCCCCCCACCAAGGAATGTTTCTCTCTATCTATTGTGCTGACTCTCTAATAAAAGGCTGGGCTCAGGCAGCAGTAGGAGGGACACAATCATCGACACACAATCATCAGGACACAATCATCAACACACAATCTCACATACACGCATGCCTCCACACATATTCAGACACACAGACATCAATGGAACCCTGACAGACAGACGAACAGGAATGCTGCCCTGAGCGCCAGATGTTGCACCCCGAAACTCTGTGTCCCGTGTGATTCGTAACGCAACAAGGGGGTAATCTCCCTAGGTTGGATGTGACAGACATTCCATTTTAGGACTGAGTTTAGAACATAAATGTGTTCCTGGACCTGGTTCTCTCTTGGGGTCCCCAGATTGCAACCATGTCCAGTTTGGCCTTTAATCAGCTGAGGCTTATCACCCAGCTCTGTGCCTACCTAGATGAGGAATCTCTGAGGACACTGGCACATGCACTGGGAATCTTCAGGATCAACTACTATATACTTTCTATGAGCAGTTTCCCTTGAGATAGACCCAAAGACCGCAGCAGGATTAGGATGCAGCCATCAGGCAGGTGGCAAGTGTTTGGTAAATCTGATCTCATCTCCCCAGTCTTGGCCCACCTGCACTGGTTACCTGTGGTGTCTTGGGTCAGGTTTAGCTTCTTACCCCTAAAGCTCTTCATGGTTTGGGGCCACATTAATTGTTGGAGCATCTTTCCCTAAGGTCATCTATCCATACTTCTATATCCTTCCAGGCCATGTTTCTCTGGGATAGCACTTTGAAGGAGGCCAGGGAAGCATCCACTGTGGAACTGACTCCTTGTCAAGCTGTCTGGGCCTCCCTGGGCCAACCTTCAAGAGGCTGCTGAAGATGCAGCTCTTTATTGAGACCATTGACAATAATTTTAAATGAATTGGCTTCCTGCCTTTCCCAGCCTATGATGAGTAACATTTCTGTTCCATGATGTTTTCAACTGAGGTGATTTGATTTATTTCATTCTTCCTATCATTTGAGTTAATGTTATTTCTCTTATGCATATTTGTTTTCTGTTTGTCAACCACCTGGAATAGTTATTTGCACTAATGCAGCAATATTGAAACGTATTAAATAAATAAATGTTACCGACCTCTACTGAGTAGAGATGGGCACGACCAGGAGAAATGACGTTTTGAGTTGTCGTTTGTCGGGACAGGTCCGTTTCGGGTCGTTTCCGTTTGTCGCAGAAATTTTCAAAAAATTTGTCGTTTCCGTTTGTCGTTTCTCGTTTGTGTTGGGGTTGGGGTTGGGGTTGGGGTAAGTGGGCTCTGGGAGGCACCTCTCTGGGTGCCTCTGATGTCTTGCCCACTAAGAAGGGAAGGGAAGGGAAGCGTTTCGCATAGCTGCCGCGTACCATACATTATGTTAGGGTTGGGGGGTAAGTGGCAGAGGCACCTCTCTGGGTGCCTCTAACTCACTAAGAAGGAAAGCATACTGGTGTACTGGTGTACAGGTTAGGGGTAGGGGTAGTGGGCTCTGGCTGGGAGGCACCTCTCTGGGTGCCTCTACTGTGACCCACTAAGAAGGGAAGCGTACTTGTGTACGGATCTGGGTTAGGGTTGGGGTTAGGGTAAGGGCTAGGCTTAGGATGACGGTTAAGGTTAGGGTGGGTTAGTGGGCTGCACCTCTGGGTGCCTCTGACCCACTAAGAAGGACAGTGTACTGGCATATGGGTTAGGGTTAGGGTTAGGGTTAGGGTTAGTGGGCTTTTTATGCCCTCTGGCACATCCAGAAGTCTCAGTCAAAACCTGGCCATGCGATTGGTGGAATGGGTCCCAAAATTTGCATGGTCCCATCCCATGGCCAGCCCATCATTGCACAGGTGTAAAAAAATAAAAATAAAAATAAAATAAAATAAAATCAATGGAGACATTTTATTGCAAGAAAAACCCACTGCTGCTACTCTAAAAAATCAGACATTTAAAATACCTAATTTTCAAATGTTTCTGTGGTGCTTTGGTGGGTTTTTGGACCATGATTTAAAAATAAATATTGCGGTCGCCATTTTGGATTCCCCCCCACCGCATGGCAAATGGAGACGACGAGGATGCCCCCCAGCCTGGTACCAGCAGCCCAGGACAGGAGAGGGGTGGGAAGGCCATGGACCCCCCCCCCCAGAAACTACCCCTCTCTGGTAGGTGCCCTCACTGAGGCAGGCATATTTTTGCCTGCTTTTTTGGCCGGGAATCGGGGGGGGGGTTTTATTTTTAAAACTTTTTTCTGTGCTGCTTGGCATTGTGCGATTGCCACGATGCCATGAACGACAACAAAAAATCAGACCCAATTTTTCTTTTTCGGGTCGGGTTCGAGCTGGAGCGGAGTAATTCTCGTTACCGTTACCCATTATGTAATGATAACGAGAACTGAAAACGGAAACGAGAATTTTGCCGCTCCGTGCCCATGTCTACTACTGAGTCCTACTGCACTCTCCTCTTCCTCATTGCCTCAGATTGTCTCACTACCTTGTTGATTCAAGCTCAAACTTAATTATCTGTAATAATGTGGGGCATTCTCCCCAACATTCATCCACTTGTTTTTCAACATTAAGATTCTTTGCACATTTTCCTTTTTTCCTTTGCAAGTTTGACAAGGCCTTCTGCCCATGCTCACTTTTATGTAAGTCCTTTGCCAGTTCTTCTGGCTAAGCTGAATTCCTAAGAGCCTTACCTCTTTTCATCTATATCCAGCAATGCTACCTGCCTGCTGCTTTGTCAGAGAGAGCAACTGGGCAAAGATAGGATTAAAATCTCTTCGAGTAACTGTTTCAATCTAGAAATGTCTACATTTTCATTTCTTCTTGTTCTCACTATGTCACCGAGATCAAAGATGTCAAATAAATTAAGTCAACACAAAAGCTCTTTCTAAGATGTGTGCATCAACTTCCCAAATAAAAAAGGAATCTCTAATGATAACGCTTGGCACCTCCTTAGCATTTTATATTGTTGTCAAAGGACTAAATAAACAACTTCGTTGCATTCTTCTAATGCATAAAAGCAAATCTCATCTTCTACAAGAGAAACAGGTAAAAAATAATTGGGTGACACATGGAAAATGACTGTGATTTAGATTAGAATATGGTGCACAACATGTGCTACAAAAATAAAATATAATGATGGGAATGGAAAGTGCCCGTTCTTGTTTTCCTGTAGTCCTGAAATCACAGGGACACCACAACTGTACCTTTTAAGACTCAACCTTGGGTCCCCAGATGTTCTTGGACTACAACCCCCAGAAGCCTTCACCACTAGCTGTCCTGTCCAGGATTTCTGGAATACTACCAGGGGACAATACAGAGTAGCTTTCATCAAACACCACAGTATTGTAATGGTCAGGCTGCTGTTATTGCTTTGTTGCCGACCCAGCTAGTAATCCACATTCATGCACCACTGATAGCTCTTGGTGCTGTGACAGATGATGCACCAAATTCAGCTTCATAGAAATTCTTGTGTCCACATGCCAACAGAGAGTAGGACCAAAGAGGAAAAGTGGAATAAAAAGAGGAGCATATGTTTGGCTTAAATGCTTAATTATGGTTATTCAGGCTTAGGAGAAGGATTGCATGTTTCCAAATGGAGAAAACCCGTACTGAAGTCTCCAAGCTCCAAATTATGATGCTGCTCTGAAGAAATAATATTGGCTGACATTTTAGACTACCTTAACCTGATCCCTTCTGGGCATTCCCATCCAGGCTTCAAGCCACAGATCTTCTCTTATGATATTTTATAGCTTGCATGCCATCAAGACGAGAAGACAGGAGTATCAGCTACTTCAGATTACCTCACTGACGAGTCTTGGGTAGTTTAGAGACATTTAGCCCCACCTTCTCTTCACCAGGAATCTGCCAAATAAAGAAAACCACTCTTCTCAATATTTGCAGTTGCTTGTTTTGGGTTCTAGCAACATTTTCACTTGTTCATCTTCTCTTCTTTACAAGTGATCTCTCTTTTTTGGATTGAATTAAAAATACCCTGCATGTCAAGAAATGGCACATTCTGTACATGCATGCAGGCTGGTAAGAGAAAATCACAGAATTTACTTTAACATCTGTAGACCAGGATTAATTATATGACTTGGGGACTCAGAAGGAAGTAGCCTGAGAGGAGCTGTAATCAACCGGGCTTCATCTTTTTCTATCCTTTCTACAACTTTAAAATCATATTATTAGCCATTTATTAGAGGGACCCAATTAGCCAGGCAAATTGCTGCCGGCCACCCAGAACCCCATGAGTTCAATGCTGAAGGTGTCAAAATGTCCCTGAAAGGAGACATCTCTAATTCAGCATCTAGATCAGGGGGTAGTATGGACTTTTAAGGCTCATCACATGGTACTGCATGGAACGTTTTGTCAACACTTGGAAGAGAAACACAACAGAGAAAACAATTACTGACTTTCCGTTCAGACACTGAGTTTCATACCATTTTTGGCCAATGAAGAATTCAACAGAACTTAAAAATGAGGATATAAAAATATCTTGTAAAGGAATTCTCTAAGAATCTTCCTTCTCTTAGTATTTCTCTCTCTCTCTCTCTCTCTCTCTCTCTCCCCCCCCCTTAAAAGGGAGAAATTCAGTTGCAATAAACTACCTGCCCTGTGATACTAAGTGTTATGTTAAGTTTCTTTTTGCCAAGGGTAAAACTGTGTGGGAAGAGCCCCCAAAAGGAAGGAGATTAGTTCCCCCCTTACATGTTCACAGCCATTTACTACATATGAATCAGTTAAGAATATCGTTCTCTTCTCAGAAGAATTCACATATCTCATCCTCACAGGCCTTTTGGCAATTAAAGGATGCATCACCCACACTTTTTGACCTCGTGGTGCTTTAAGGTGCCTGTTCAGAAAGATAATAAACTTACTTGGCTTGAGGCTGTTAGCCAACCTGGTAAAGGAAAAAACAACACTTCTCTCAAATGACTAAAACAGATTACACATAAAAAGGATTTCCTCAGAATCAATTAGGATATGATTAAAAAATAAAACCTTCTTAGCCCCCTTGCCCGCTAACAATCTCATTCTGCAGTTGCTCAAAAACACAGGCCAAATATCATGCCAAAGCACCAGATGGGTTTATGAAGACTCCACCTCTACTCCATGAAACGAGCCAGCGGACTGTGTTACAAGCTGTATCTTGTTGTCGAGTTGTATCTTCTAAAGGTAATCACGCACACCTCAATCATTAACATGGACTATATCAGTGATTTTGGTCACTCCTCATATTACAAACAGATTTTGACTTGGTCATGTACTGCTATTGTAAGACTGTATGGTATTATATGGGGTGTGGTGGCTCAACGGACTAAGGCTCCAAAAACTGTTGGCTGCAAAGTCGGCAGCTTGGTGGTTCGAATCCTGGGTGCCACGCAGCGGAGTGAGCTCCTGCTGATAACCCCAGCTCCTGACAACCTAGCAGTTCGAAAGCATGTAAATGCAAGTAGATAAATAGATAATGCCATAAAAAGTGGGAAGGTAAAAGTGTTTCCTTGCAGACATGCTGGCCACGTGGCCATGGATTTGCACAACACTGGCTCTTTGGCTTGAATACGGAGATGAGTACTACCCCTAGAGTCGGGCACAACTAGCACACGTGTGTGGGGAACCTTTACCTTTTACCTTATGTTATTATATATGTCTGTATAGTTATATGTAGGCACTTGGCTCGGTCAGTGTCAGTAGACTGTATGTTTAACTAGTGAAGTTGCTTTTCCTGTCATAAATTAATGAAGCAATACAAATGTAAGTTTTCCATATTGTATCTGTGAATTCCACAGGACTATAAATGCTACCTTCATATATTCTGTATGTCAGTGTCATTCCTTCCTTCCTTCCTTCCTTCCTTCCTTCCTTCCTTCCTTCCTTCCTTCCTTCCTTCCAGTGGCAGTAATAACACAATTAAAAGAAGTTGGATATTTTAATAAATAAATAAAAATGTACATCTATATCTTAATATTATTATTTTCTTCAATAAATAATATGTTAGAGATTTTAACCTGATTTATCAGATATTTGCACACTTATAGCTTAGTGTTCTCCTTTTTCCCATGTGACCACTGTGCATCCACCTTTTAGCTTGTTCCACAGTAATACAAGCACATGTGAAGTATACGACACAAATTGTCACATTTAGGCAAAATCCTTTTTCAGTTTCCCCTTGTAATTTTCTTTCCTATGATTGCCTTTTCTTTTAGGTACTAAGTTGTTTGGAAAATCCTGTCGCTTCATCTGTCTTCTTGTCATATGTGGGTTTAGTTGCTTCATTGCACTGTGCTTCAGAATACGATTTTAAACTAGAATAGTTTTTTTTTGGGGGGGGTGTATGAAATCAGAAGAGTGCAAAATTATTTTTTCATTAGCCTCATCTCCAGTGAAAGGAAAATAACTGAAAATTAGTGGAAGTAATATCTGCTTCCGTTTGAATGAAACTGCATAAGCTGTTTCAATAACGTCTCAGGCTGCTGCTCAGGGGTAGACATGTGCTCCATTATTCTCCCCTCCCCCCCCCCCCCCCGAAAGGGGATAACTTCAGTATATCTGGTCATCTGCCGGATTATTATGGCATCTCACCACTATGAAGCAGAGATGCTGCTGTAATCCAGCAGATTCAATTTCTATTACACATACTGCCGTTTTAGCAGTGTAGAAAATTATCTTTAACATACTAGGTCTCCATTTCTATTTTGATTTACTCTATGTTGGGAATTGGGATACAGTTTTCAAAAGGTTGATGTACAAACACTCCCACATGAATGGACACATTCCCCTGAAAGCAAAGCATTATATCCAATGGGCTTAGGCACAGATCCCCTGATCTGGATGCCAAAGGACAACCAGTAAAGTTTGATGGCACAGCAGTCTTCAAAGTTGGATCTCTCAAGTTTCAGTGATTGTCATAAAGCTGTACGAAGTTCCTGGGGTCACCAGATCAATTTTTCTGCTCTTGCCTGATCCTCAGGGGTGTTTGTTTACTTATTTATTTATTTATTTAACTTATATGCTGCCCACTACCCAAAGGTCTCTGGGCGGCTTACAATCAAAAAGATTAAAACAGTTTGAAATAGTTAAAAATAAAATATCCATAAATAATCAAGGCAATAATAAAACCTTACACTAAAAACATTACACTAAAATTGTCATCAGAGGACCCACAGTCTATACTGTATTAATTAAAAAACTTCTGGAACAGGACGGTTTTTACCTGGCATCGAAATGTAATCAATGTTGGTGCCTGGTGGATCTCAGTTGGGAGGGCATTCCATAGCTATATTCTGCCTGATCACTTTCTATCCATCTGAAGTCATCATTCAAAATTCCAGTGATGCATGCTGGGGTGATGCTAAGTTGGACAACTTTCTGGGAAGAGGTCTAGAAAATTCTAGATTAATCTGGAAAGTTTTCCAACTTAGTCTCTGATGGGCTGCATCCATAACAAAGTTCAAACTGTGATTCAGCCAGAATGGTCTTTTATCCACAGAAGGAAAGTCCATCTTATCCAGACCTGGAAGTTGAGTCATGGCAACTGGACTCCTTTTCTTGAGAGATTGAAACATTTTGCTGCTCATCCAAACAGATCTGTGTCCCTTTTGGTTCTCCTAGACTTGGATGGTAGACTACCTATTATCTGTCTTTCATATGAATCTATATGATCACATAGACTTTGTGTTTATAACTACTTATCACCTTGTGTGATTGCACTGGCACTATGTTTTCAATGTTAGTTTCCATCACTCATAACTTTTACATGGAATTTTACTCTCTTTTTAACTGCTCGTGTTCTTTTGTAGCTTTAATGTTATGTTGTCTTTTAATGCTGTAAGATGTCCTGCAACTTCCTGTTCCCAATATGTCTTAATTGTAGTGGACTCTATATTGTCCCTCATTACAGTAAGCCACTTTGGGTCCTTTTCCAAGGAGAAAGGTGGGATAAGAATACTTTAAAATAAATAAATAAATAAATAAATAAATAAATAAATAAATAAATAAATAAATAAATAATAGTTAGAGTACCCTGAACAAAATGGTATCCATAATTCTGCCAAATGTTATTACTATGACTGGCTGTTGTTATGCTAGGTTTAAAATGATGCATTTGCCTTTTCTTTTCCTATTCTTGAAAGAAAATATGTTCTTTACCAATCTAGGTGGTATTTGAAAATTTCCCCTATAACTACCCCCAGGCATAATAACTTATGTCTTCTTTATAACTGTTAACTAGTATGGCAGACTTTTCTCTCAAGGGCAGTAGAGGAAAATATATTCTATTGTTACAGTGAAGCCTACTGAACCACATGTGTGAAACATACCTAGCTGGGTAGAATTATTGTAAAAAATGTGAGATATATATTCTCTATATCTGTGATAGAAATCATCTCATATTTTGCCGACTCCTGGGAGAGTGCAGCAGAGGAATTTTGAGAACAGATCCTACCCCTCCTATGTATCATCTTTGCTCATTTATTTATTTATTTATTTATTTATTTATTTATTTATTTATTTATTTATTTATTTATTTTGACGTTTATACCGCCCATCTAGACCAAGGGCTACTCTGGGCAGTTTACAGCATGTGATAACAAACAAAGGAATACATTTTAAAAACCAAAATACAAGGTACATAATAAAATAAAATATACATAAATCAACAACAAAAAACTAAAATGAAGCTAAAATGAAGCTAAAAATGGCAAGAGATTTGATAAAATGGGGGAGGAGGAGAGATGAGAAGAAAAATGGTTAAAAAAATTAGTGCCTTGCTAAATGTTTGAAGAATCAGGGAACACCATTCTATAGAACCAGGTCTTCAATAGTTTTTTAAAAGTTTGAAGCGAGGGTGCCAAACTCAGAGGAAGGCAAATTTTGGTTGAATACCAGGAAAAATATCCTAAAAGTTAGAGCAGTACAAGAACGGGTCCAATTGCTTTGGGAAAGGGTGAGCAGTCCAGTGCTGGAAGCATTCAAGAGAAAATTAGACTTATATCTATCATATGTACTTTGAGTGGAATCTTCCTTTGAGCAATTGGCAGCTTTAATAGCCTTATAGACCCCTTCCAAGCCCATTTTAATATAATTCTATTAGAGATGGGCACGACTTAGCGGAATTCCCGTTTCCGTTACTCGTTTCCGTTAAGCAACGGAAACGGTAACGGGAATTACTCCGCCAGAACTCGAACTCAAACCGACTAAAGAATAATTGAGTCTGATTTGTCGTGGTCGTTCCTGGCATCGTGGCGATCCCGCAATGCCAAGCGGCACAGAAAAAAAGTTTTTAAAAGTTTAAAAAAAAAACCAATTCCCGTCCCTAAAAGCAGCCGAAAACTGTCTGAGGGCACCTACCAGGTCAGAAGGGTGTTTTATTTGGGGGGGGGGTTCCCTGCCCCCCTTCTCCTTGGCTAGTGCTACTGCTGCGCTGCTGGTACCAGGCGGGGGGGCATCGTCTCGTCTGCCTTTGCCATGCGGTGTGCGGGCGGGGGGATCCAAAATGGCGACCGCAATATTTTTTTGAAATTGTGGTCCAAAAACCCACCAAAGCACCATAGAAACATGCGAAAATTAGCTATTTTAAATGCTTGAATTTTTACAGTAGCAGCAGTGGGTTTGTCTTGCCAAAATACGTCTCCGTTGATTTTATTTTATTTTATTTTATTTTTTTACACCTGTGCATTCGCAATGATGGGCTCTCCCATGGGAGTGGACCATGCAAATTTTTGGAGCCATTCCACCAATCGCATGGCCAGGTTTTGGAGACTGTACCAGGCTGGGAGTGCACATCCATTTGCCATGCAGTGCGGGGGGATCTAAAATGGCGACCACAATATTTTTTTAAAATTGTGGTCCAAAACCCCACCAAAGCACCACAGAAACATGCGAAAATTAGCTATTTTAAATGCTTGAATTTTTACAGTAGCAGCAGTGTGGGGGTTTTTTTTGCAAAAAAAGTCTCTGTTGATTTTATTTTATTTTATTTTATTTTATTTTATTTTATTTTATTTACAACTGCACATTCGCAATGATGGGCTCGCCCATGGGAGTGGACCATGCAAATTTTCCACCAATCGCATGGCCACTTGGCCAGGTTGACCACAGAGACTTCTGGGATGTGCCAATCAGGCAAAAACAGCCCACTAACCGTAGCCCGAACCCGAACCCGAACCCTAAGCCTAACCCATACGCCAGTACACTGTCCTTCTAAGTGGGTCAGAGAGGCACCCAGAGGTGCACCCCAATACTCACCCTAACCTCACCCGTAACTAGCCTAACCCTAGCCCTTGCGCTAACCCGTCTTAACCCTAAGCCAGATCTACTTGCATTGCACTACACGCAAGTACATTTCCCTTGGAGTGGGTGCAAAGAGTCTCCCAGTCCGTCACTTGTGGCTCTGGCTGACTCCTGCAGCAGCATTTGTGTGCCATGCAAACCATGCCTGCAAGTGCTGCCTGACTGTGTCTCACCGACTGTTGCAGGGAAGGCACCCCAAAGAGGGGTGCCTCTGCCAGTCTGCTGCGTCTGCAATATGCATATCCATAGCATATGGCTATGCATGCCCTTTTGTAGCAGCACTGGCGGGTGAGGATAGGAGGCACCCACCACAGAGAGGTGCCTCCAGGAGCCCGCTACCCCCCCCAAACCCAGTACTAACGACAAATTAAAAAAACGAAAAATGAAATGACAAATTTTTATGAAATTTCGCGAAAAACAGAAACGAGCCGAAACGGGCTGCCTCCGACACACGACAACTCGAAAACGTCATTTTCCCTAGTTGTGCCCATCTCTAAATTCTATGATTCTAACCTGAATTGATGACTAAGGAAGTCTAGCAAAGGAGGATAAAGTGAATCTGCTAATCCAGTCCATGTTTTTGGACAAAAGAACGATGCCAATTGGAAATGAAAATAAACATAAATTCAATACAATAGCATTGGTATAACTATAAACTCACAAAATATAACAAAAACACTTGACTGAGGCAGAATGTTAAAATTGAAGAATTAAATGGCACTTGTGACATGAAGGTTATATATAAATATAATAATATATATAAATATAATAATAAATAATAAATAAATAAATAAATAAGGTGCAATACAATATACAAAGTAAAGGAGTGTGGTATACACATATTTTTACATGCTTAACTGAACACTTCATTTGGGAATACTGATGGTGTTCTTTACAGAATATGTCATTGTTTTGGGATATGCCTAAAGCATCTGTGTTTGCAGGTATACACACTAGATAGAATTTAGCACTGAAGAGGCTTAACAACAGTTCTTTGATTACCTACTCTCACTCTCCAGAAACTGTTCAGACTTCTTGATTCAAAACATCTGAAGGGTAAATTACTGTCTCTGTCTACCTTAATACAGCTCACGACATCTGGCTTTTTATACTTTTTTCAGATGAAATAGTGACCATTTATAGACATTTTCTATTTAATTGAAACTTGACACAGTAATTTAATCCCTGCTTTCATTTAGTTATAATTGACATTCATTCATTCATTCATTCATTGATTCATTCATTGATTCATTCATAATTTTATACTGCTCCCTTGGTGAAAAATGCACTACTCAGGACAGCTTACAGAATTGTCAATCAAAATACAATAAAAAGTCATATAAAATTCATTTAAAACAGTCATTCACAAGGGAACTGTAGTTTGGTGCATTTTGTCTCTGCAGGTGCAGGAAGAATTCTTTTACTAAATTTCCAACATGAGTATTATACTTTCACTAGAGATGGTGAAAACAAGTGATTTTCATGCTTCATTGAAATTCATATGTGGGGGAAAGCAAAGTGTCCTGATCTATCTGTCGCTGAATTTGGTGGGCAATGTTCAGCCTGCAACAAACAAACAAACAAACAAACAAACAAACAAACAAACAAACAAACAAACAAACAAAAAGCCTTTCTTTGGCACAGCAAATCTATTTATTGATAATACAAATTTAAAAATAAACCTAATTTACACAAGTTAGAAGTAAAAGAGACACTGAGATTTATGTTTGCAAATTTCAGTTAGAGGGTTCTTCGATGTTTCAGTTTATTGAAATTCATTCAGAAAGTAAATATTTTAATTGAGTGACTAGATAGGCTTGGCTGATTTAAACAAGATTACATGGAGTATGTTTCAATTTTATTTTATATGATGTTCTTGTAAAGAACCACTGCATCATGTATTACTAGGAGGGATCTCTCTGCTGTTTCTTTTGCTTTGTCTGTGGAAGGCAGTTGTTTGTTTGCTGTTTATCTGTTCAGTTGGTTGCTGAGTGCAAGAAAGGAGCATACACACATCTGTGATTACTAGCAGGTGTAAGTAAATAAATGTTTTTTTTTCCATTGCACTGTGCCTCGAACAAGGATTTTCACCACTAATTGAAAACTCTGCAATGTTTGTCTTTCTGAAGTATGAAATGTTTGTCTAGTTTTTATGTAAGGTCCAGTTTGGTTCTGGTAGTTTGGAAGGGAAGCCTGCACCACAGGGAGCATTATAGTGAGTTTGATTTTGCTCAGGCTTCAACCAAATCGAATGCAGATATCCACTTTTAACATGAGTGAAAAGCAGTAATTTTGCGATTACTTCCCTAATCAGTAAGATTACAAAATGGCATATTATTCAGTGACTGTTATGACTTTTGATCTTCAGAACAGAATAGAGGTAAGTGTTCTTTTTGGATTCTTCCCCTTGCTTTTTCATTTCAGCATCCACCCTACCAGGAGATTTTGAAAACGTATGTGTTGATCAAAATATGTAGGCGTGAATTACAGCTGAGTACAGTTTTGGTACATTCATCGCCATTTTATTTTCTTAAGCACTTGCTTTTGCATTTCATTTTTGTTGGCATTAATTGCATTCCTCAGCAGGCTGCAGGAATGATTGTGGGAAAAGAGGGACATTACAAATGCCATTTGATGGCTTTCAGGACATTTACAGAGGCATGTATTCATTACTACTTAATGGCTGCAACATCAAGGAATGACTTACGATGTGAAGCAGGCATTGTAGATCAAAGACCAAACACAGAATGTTGTTATTATCTGACATCACTTGAACAATTGTCAATGGAAGTTGCTATTGCTACATTCAGTTGTGTGTCCCAGAGGGTGAAAATCATAAAATGACAAGACATTGAAACTTGTCTCGATAGAAAAAATATTGGTGCATAGGAAAAGGAGAAGCAACAGGTTGGATCTGATGGATGGTGCCCAAGGCATAAAAATGATTCAAATATACAAGCTGCTCATATGTTTAGATATCAGTGTGTTCATTTTGACCAGCTATTCTTAACAGGGGCCATGTGGCTCCTGGAGGGGGCCACAGACTGGAAACAATTCTTCACACGCCACTTTATAAGGATTTTTATGGGACCTATGCAATATTGTGTTTAAGGCCATGGGCAAAAAAAAAGGGGGGGGGAGAGAAAAAAAAGATTGAACATGGCTGATTTAGACAGAGGAAGGCGAAGACTAGAATCAAGTACATTACAAATTTTCCAAAATGGTGAATTCAGAGGAAACAAGCACAAATATTGTAATGAGACAGATATGTGGAGTCACCAACGGGAACAAATATACAGTACTAGGAAATATCTTGATTCACCCTTCCCTCATAACAGCCACATGAGCTGAGGTAAAGCTCATAGCATTAATTTATATTTTTCCAACTTCATGTGCTCACAAGGCAAATGCAGGCTTTCCCGTAACCTAAACATGAAAAAGCATTACTGCATGGACATTTAGCCTAACATTTTTGGACATTCTGCTATGGCCCCAGCATCAATGGAATCAGGTAGTCTTAAAATAGACAGGAAGTGGCTGCATTTTTGAGGCAAACTTTCAAAGGTTGAAGGCTCCAGCCCAAGATGCATGAACCAGTGAAGGAAAGAGCTTTGAGAATCTTCATCCAAGTTAATAGACAGCCTAGCACAGGTCCACCTGCCCAGTTGATTCCGTTCAGATATCTAATTGCACAAATCAATCTGTCTATGAGAGAATGGAATTCTGAATAATTATTTAGGGTGCTCTGTAGAAAGAGTTAACTGACCATGCACATATGAATGTGCTGATTCTGAGTAGGAACTCTATACAGGCTAGAACCCTCAGAAGGGCGAATGCTGGTTCATGTGGAGACTCTCCATAGAAAGGGCTGTCTTTTTCAGAACCATGAGACAAGAGAGGAGGAGGGTCGGATGTTTTCCCTTCCTTCCATGTTTGCTTAATACTATATGTTTGATTATGGCTTGGATAAGTAGGACTTATGGATTCTTGTTCTTATATGTCTCCCCAATCAGGCAAATGCACTGAGCTAGGTTCATGATAAAATAGTAAGCCTTCTGCTATCTTGGGACGTCTCCAAGCCTAGCATGGAAGAGTCAATGACATTGCTGATAACACCAGGGAATACCAGGTGCTGTAGGCACCTGGAGTAGGAACTGGCAAACCACTCCAGTATTCCTGCCAAGAAAACTCCATGGACATGGGGTCATGAAGAGTCAGGTCATGACTGTAATGATGCAGTCCCACCCACAGCTTCTATACTGACTCCATTTCAGAAAGCTGAAGGTGAGATTGAAAAGAAACTTGATGTGGAATGAGGAAAGAGAAGGATAATCATTCCAGGGTCTTCATGAGTGGTTTGGAAAACTTTCAAGTGGCCTTATATTTACTGTACCTTCAGGGGTGCCATTTTTTTCTTTTAAAATATAGATCATAAGGGATACTTCTTAGAATGCTTGTTAGTTTTCACATCATTTCTAAACATCTCCTAAATAGCCTCCTCTGTATTTACTAAGTCCCTCAGGTTCTATCATTCTGTTATACCATTGTAACCTGCATAACAAATTCACTTTACGGGGGAAATATAGAGCTAGCTAGCATTACCGGAAACAAGAGCAATAATATTGCTTTAAGTCAGTGACTCATTCTTGTCTCAGCATTGTTGTTTCTAGGATGTTTGAGGACTCCCCAGCCACTCCTAAATCCCTTGAAACAGATCGGCTCAAAGAAACAATTTAAATTTGAATCATTGAAGTCATAATTCTATAATCTCCAGATATCCAATTTAAGATAACGTCCTGCAGTAGGTGCAGAGTGGATACTGGGGGTCAGACCTGGCAGTGGCTGTGATTGAAACCAATAAAAAGAGGATGAAAGATTTATTCACAGATAAGTCACTTGCCTTCAAAATAAAATTATCCAGCCCCTTTATCTGTTGAAGGAGGAATGGATTTCACAGATGAGAGATTAAGAAGCGATTTGTCATACTGTTAACAGTTTCAGCACAAGCGTGTTCAATTCCTGTTGAATAAGATCACTTCTGAAAACTAAATCTTTCCTAAAAATTTACAGCAGTACAGGAGAATGTAATTAAAAAGGAGGGCAACATAATTCACCCTTGGTTGTCTCTTGCCTCTTCCTATTATTGCCTTTCACACAAATTTTGTTATCAGAGTTTGTGTGTCCTGGAGCATTCGACCAACACGGTGAAAACAAACAAAAGCACCAAACCACATACATATATGCATGCTGCAGTCAGGGCCGGTGCTAGGTTTTTTTGTGCCCTAGGCGAGGGGGGGTGGGGCGGGGGTGGCGGGCGGGAAGGGTAGGGGGCGGCGGGTGGGCAGGGGGGGCGGCGGCGGCGAGGCGGCAGGGGGCAGCGGATGGCGGGGATGGCGATGGGCACAGGGGGTGGGCAGTGATGGGCATGGCAGGTGGCAGGCGGACGGCGACGGGTGGCGGGGGACAGACGGTAATGGCCAGCAGCTGGGGGGCGCAGCGGGGCAGCAGGCTGGCCAGCGCCCTCTGTCCATTTTGACACCCTAGGCAACTGCCTAGATCGCCTTAATGGACGTGCCGGCCCTGGCTGCAATAATAGAACAAGCAGATGAATTGCATCATCCATTAATCCTTTGAGTCCTGTGGCACAGTGATTAAAATTTAGTACTGCAGTCATGCATCTGTCTTCATCTGAGTTTGATCCTGATGGATCAGATAGCTGGCACAATGTTAACTCAGTCTTCCATCCTTCTGAGGTCAATAAATTCAACACCCAGCAGGCTGGGGTCAGGACAAAGGGTTGATGCATAATTACATTGCAAACTGCCCAGAGAGTGTTCTAGAACAATGGGGAGGTACTGTATATAAGTCTGTGAAGATTCTCAGTTATCCAGGTGAGTTTATCTGGAAGCTGAGTCATGGCAACTGGACTTCTTTCTTGAGAAATTGAATCGTTTTGCTGCTCATTCAAACAGCTTTATCAGTCTGAGGAAAGCTAGTCTGGGGAAAGCTAGTTCAGGCCAGGATGGACATGTGGTCAAAATGAAATATAAAATGGAGGGCTCACAACAGAGTAGGAAAATGTTCTCTATCTGTTGTTTCTTCAGGAATAGACGTTGGACTACAGTATATGGAATGGGAACATGAAAGTGTATAATATGCATATATATTGAGAAGTTAATAAACTTCCAAGGAGAAGGTTATGTTCAAGCAAAGCTAGTGGACATTCAAACGGTTGATGACATTAGTATCCTAGTATCTCCTGGTGTGGAGAGGGTTACAGGTTTTAGATTTTTGGGCACTGACTTACAGGAGGATCTGTCCTGGACTGTCAACACAAGGGGGCTTGCAAAGAAGGCTCAGCAGAGACTATTTTTCTTGAGAACTTTAAGGAAAATCTATCTTCCACAAAAGCTGCTGCTGGCTTTCTATCATTGTGCAATTCAGAGTGTGCTTATTTACGGGTTATGTGTGTGGTATGGAAGTTGTACCCATCGGGATAGGACAGTGTTGCACAGAATCGTGAGAATTGCAGAAAGTATTGTGGGCTGTTCACTCCCCACCCTAGAACAAATTTATACTACCAGGTGCCACTGTAAAGCATTAGATATATTAGAGATGGGCACGAATAAAAAAAGTTGCATTTCATTTGTCGTTTGGAGGGTCCGTTTCAGTTCGTTTCTGTTTTTCACAAATTTTTGAGAAAAATTCATTTTTGTTTTCATTTGTTTTGTTACCATTTCATTACCATCTATTTCATTTTTTGTGATTTTTTAAAAGGATTTTAAGCAATTCACTCATATTGCAGTAACGGAAACAAAACGCATGAGAAAATTCCCAGTGTTTCTGTTTGTTTCGTTTCATTTCAGCGACAAAATTTGTTTGTCATTTCGTTACGTAACGAAATGAAAAAATGAAAACAGAAATGAAAAATTGTTCATTTTGTGCCCATCTCTAAGATATATTAAGAGATCCATCACATCCTGGTCATCCCCTCTTCAAGTTGCTGCCATTGGGACGGAGATATAGAGTACTGAGGGCAAGAACAAACCATCTCAAAAATAGCTTCTTTTTTAGAGCAATATTGGCCTTAAATGGAAATTCTGGACTTTGAAGTCAGCTTATTTTATATGTCATATTTTATGTGTTGTACCTGTTTTTAAATCTATGTGGAATGTTTTAAATGAGTTGAATATAGCAATGATGAAATTTCATTGTTCCTGCAAGGGGGCAATGACAATATAGATTCCTATTTCTATTTCTATTCCTATTCCTATTCCTATTCCTATTCCTATTAAGCTGGATGTTACCCTAATGGGACTTTCAAGGTAAGTCAGATATGTTCAAGGAATGGCTTTACCAGCTCCACATCCATAGTGAGCTTTCATGGCTGAGCAGGGAACCCAGGCCTCCTGAGTCTTAGTCCATCATGCTGCTCACTACACCATATTGGGCATACCAGCCTGGCAATAAGTAAATGCATATGATATGAACATTAGATAAAGGCAAAGGACATGAGTTTTCAGGGCTGAATTTTTAGCAAATGGCTGGCTGTGCTAATTGTGTACTTCATTTCTCCATTTCACTGTTCTGCTCTGAAAACCTTCCCAAAGCGTACATGTGCCAGCCTCCCTACTAGCTACCATTACAGTCACATGTTAAAATCCTTTATTCAACATTTTAAAGTAACTAAAACAATTACTTTTAATTTACTTTTTAAAAAACCTGAATACTACAAGTTGTTGGCTAGTAAAATATACCTCTGATCTACTTCAGTATCACCTTCCAAACGAGAGATGAGAATGAACTGAAAAATGAATCACATGTTCTGATGAATTTTGCTGGTTCATCAAAATTCATTGATTCATATTTTTCATAATTGAAGATCCCCAATGAATACAAATTGATGATTTTTTTTTTGCAATTTTTGATTCATTAATTCATTGCGGTATAAAATGCCCCCCAAGGCAGCTAGAGACACCGAAACTAAAGGGAAGCATTTCCTGGCTTTCCTCAACACAGCTGATAAAAGGCATTTTCCTAGAGGGGCATAACTTTGTAAGTGCATAACTCAGATCTATGAAACTCAATCTTAACCAAACATGGAGGAATTGTAGAGGCAAGTTGGAAGAAGTCTCCCTGCGAGTCTGGTGACTAGGTGCCTGGGAGGCCCTCATTGGGGGTGCATACTGTTGGGGTTAAAAACTGTAGACTAAAGACTCTGAGACAAAAGTGAGGTGTATAAAAATAAACTTTATCTATTTCTCTCAGGGAAAAGGGTAAACGGGATATTCCTAATAAAATAACAAAACACTAGCAGTACATATAAAAACATACCAAACAAAGTAACATAAGATAAGGCCACAGCAGCTCAGGCAATGCCCAGGATCCTTAGGCAGACATGCATAGTCTGCCTTTCTCTCACAATCAGCATGGAGAGAGGGATAGAGTCAGCAACAGGCTGCAGCAGCTAGCAAGAGCTAAAAGCTAAAGCTGTAGGCTTCTGAGCAAGGTGAAGCTATGCCTTTTGTAGGAGCCATACTAATTAAAGAGATATAAGTCACAGGCTTGCAGTTCCAAATGAGGTTCAGCTGACCATAACCCTATAATGTTTGAATATAGATCTTGCAAAATTCCAACAGATATCGGAACTCCAATCTTCACCAAACTTTCAGGAATTGTTGAGGAGAGTCAGAGTAAGCACCCCTTCATATTTGGAGCTTCTCTATCCCAGAGGGACTTTTATAACATGTTAAGAGGGAGACAAATAAATTTGTTGATTTATCCCTGGAAATTCATCGATTCATCAATTCATCCATTTGTCAACCACAATGAATAACAAATGATGATGAATCACCATGTTTTAAAAATCTGGCCCCATTTTTTACCCATATCCATAACAGAATGGGAGTACAGCACAAAGCATAGCGTGGCCTAGTACTTATTGAGGCCACATTTATCAGTTGATGTTGCTAGCTGCAATTCTATCACTGAAAAGAAGAATGTTGGCCCTTGTAAAGTTACAGTTATAATGCAAAGACATTAGACTTTGACGGTTACTTCACGTCCATTCTCGTTCCGGGAGGAAGTTTGTTGTGTGTTGACATCAGTTGTGGTCACATGGTCTTCTCCCACTTCTGTCCCTGTTCCCGTGTACCCACGGCTGTGATTGATGATACTGGGGCTACTGTTACTGCACGTGCTCGTTCTGTGATGAGATGTGAAATTCTATACCTTTGTCTTTTTTTTTTTTTGGTCTGACCTTCCATTTTTTGATGTTTTGAAGCCTTGCCTTCAATGCATTACAGAACAAACTTCGAGGCATTTGTCTCTTAAAATCTCAGCACTGCATTGCTAACTGTATAGGGAATTTACTGGCGAATGTCACTTCACACTCCTACCACTAGATGGCAATGAGCTACAATCAGCACTCGTTCCACGACAAGGCTTACTTCACGGGCTCTCATCTCGGAACAAGAAGCAAGACAAGCAGATTTCTGAGGCCAGGGAGGGGAATCGCTCATCCCACTTCTCCTGTCATCACGCAAAGGACGTGCAGTAAGATTACTTCGTACCGGTCCCAAGCGGGACCATGAACAGTGATGAAATGGACATGAATATCAGCCTTTGTTACAGAGCTTTGGTTCAAAATCTTGAGTAACCCAGGTGTTCATGGACTGCCAGTGCCGGAAACCTGGGCCAGCACAGCTGGTGGTGAAGGCTTCTTCTAACTGCAGTCTGAAAACATCGGGGTTACCCAAGGTTGGGATCAAACTGTTATAGAGGAAAGAAACCAATTTGAAATAACTTGCAATGAGTTTCCTCCTACCTGCAGGACTGACAAAATAAGTGCCTGCCCTTCAAACAAAATTTTATCACCCCAGCACTGCTGATGAGGTGCTGTCAGTGACAGATTATCAAATGTCAGAAGGCAGCCTTGCATCAATGGAACCGCATAATGTCATCCCAGCATGATTCAGCTCCTGGAATAGTTTATTGAGGGGCCTTTGTAATGAAATAATTTCCATTTAAATTATTGATTGCAATCACCGAATGATCATCTTTATCGGAAGAGATAGTTTTAGATGGCCTCTTTAAGGCAACACCTTTGAAGAATTAGCACTTTTTAAAAAGTTTCCTTCCAGAGCTTTAAAATCACATGAAATAAGGTGTCCTCTTTAGACTCAGCATTTATGTGATCAGATTTTATGTGCCTTTTAAAAACTGGTCTGCACAGTGATGCTACAGATGTTTCCTGGCTCATAAACAAGTACTTTTAAAATCTCCATCTAGAGTAATCTCAGAATGCAACACCTTAAACCATTTTTAGAAAACTTTAGAAGAATAAGGCAGGGGTTGCTGATGTCAGTAGGAAGATTCCTCATGAATTTCAATAGCCCTTGGGGTTTATGTGTAAGGTTGTTACCATATAAAATCCTTCATAGTTTGCAGAACTTGCACTGAGGCTAAGATTTGCAAAAGACAGCACACATTCAGGCCTAAATCAACATATGTATCAAGCCTCTGTCCACCAGAAAAAGATGAACAGTTAAGACAGGCATGGCCAAACTCCGGCCCTCCTGATGTTTTGGACCAAAACTCCCAGAATTCTAAGCTTAGATTGCCAATGACAAAGGACTGTGGGAGATGTGGTCCAAAACATCTGGAGAGCCAAAGTATGGACATGCCTGAGTTAAGACACGAGGGGAAGATACATAGGTCAAAATTCTGGGTTGTAAAGTGATACCATCATACATCACATCTGGTACTGAAAATATTTAATTTAAACGAACTCTTCCTATAGATCCACTTTTGGTTTCAAACAGCTCCCTACCTAGGGCTTCTTTGTCTCCTGGGGAATCTTTTGGGAGCCTCAGATCAAAGGTGATGATGGAGAATCGAATATTAAAAATTGCTGCCAGTGATCCAGTGGTATTTAAATATTAAAGGCATTTAAATTCCTTCCCTGAATCAGGAGGCTTCCTGGAACTTCTTCATGGCAAAAAAGTAGTTCTAGAGATCCTCAAACCTGATTGTGGAGAGAGGGAGCTTTGATTCATATTAATTAATTATTTCTGGCACCAGATCCTGTTTATCCTGGCATAATTTTGCACAGCAGGCATAGATGGATTGTTATGCATTACTGCTTGGTCTGAATCAAGTAGTTTTCCATTTAGTTTTTGATTTATCGGAGTGGCTTTTTCACTGCTTTATTTATTTATTTATTTATTTATGGCCAATGGCCAAACTGATCACTGCTTTATGTCTTCATATTGTTCTTAGCTTTAATACTGCCTTTTCAATGATGCAAGATGCCTCTTCACCCTCATTGCCCTTAACTTTGAATGTTGCCTTTAATGTTTATTGGCATAACTGTCATACACTTATTGTCTCCAACTCTTCAATGTTGTAAGCTGCCTTGGGTCCTTTCCAAGGAGAATGGCAGTGTAAAAATAAATAAATAAATTGTGTCCATGATATGGAATACCTCTTTGGATTGCATTCTGTTGTTGCTAACAGCCTAGTTCATTTATATGTGGCAATCTGGAGGATGGGCATTGGACAGTACCAGGAGGACCATGATATATGGACCTGGTCCACCACTTCCTGCTGTCGCTGCCACCATCACCACCACCACTGCTGCCCCCACCACTGTCCCCACCACCGCCGCCGCCGCTGTCTCCACTGCTGTCCCTGCCACCACCACTACCACTGGCACTACTGTCAACCCCTTTGCTGCATGCCACTGTCACGGTCACCCTCCAAAGCAGCTTTGGTTAGGGGGTGATTGTACTGGCAGTGGCAGTGAGTGGGTGACAGTATCCACATGTTGTGGATTTTCATTCATCATGGCTGGATTGAAAACATTTATTTATTTATTTATTTATTTATTTATTTATTTATTTATTTATTTATTTATATACCGCTCATCTTCCGAAGGAACTCTGGATGGTTCACAACAACAATAATAACAAACAAAATAATAAAAGATAAAAACAATAATAATACAAATGAAAAGAAAAAATAGTAATAATAATCATCATAATAAAATTACAATAACTTCCGAGATAAATGGGAAACTACTGTACCCTACAAGAACCATGTGAGTTGTTAATATACTTTTTAAGTCTCTTTGGGGGAAAACAAAAATGTCTTAACACAGATCTCCTAACATTTAACCAGTTATTTCTGAACTGTGAGAATGAGTTCCATTAAACAACAAATTAACTTGTCAGGTTTTTCTGAATGAATTTGTAAGTAATACACACATAATTATTTCAATATAGCGAGCTAATTCCAATATCTGATGGTAATTAACTACTTTTTTGGCCCTGGTAGTATAACTGCAAAGACTTTTTTAAAAAATAACTCTTGAAATGTCATAGGAACTAGAAATCTCTGTGCTTTTCTCATTTAAAATCCTCATTACACGACTGGGTTAGAACAGGTTTTGTGACCTGAAACTCTTTTTCCCTCTCCATAGATATTTGACATTTCCTTCCATGTTCTTTCCCTCACAATACACAGCGAACAAGCTTAGAATTGCTGGATAGCTCAGTGGTTTACGTATTTGTCTTCAGAGCCAGAAGTTGGGAGTTCAGTTTCCCACTGTGCCTCAGTAGGGTGTCAGCTCAATCATCCGTAGGGTCCCTTCCAGTTTTGTAGTTCTAAGAGTATTATTAAGGAACATATTGCAAACATGTCATTTAACAGCAAGTTGTAAGAAAGAAGGAAGACAAAGGCATGGCCGCAGGTTAGGGTTAAGATTAGGGTTAGGGTTACCTCCAGTCACCTCCCTCTCCATCACCTCACAGACTGAAAAGTCAAATCATACATGGGAAACATGATGCCTCCCCTAAATCATTTACCTCTATTGTTAATTTCCCTTGGCATGCAATACATCTAATTTAAAGGAATGTAAGGATTGTTGTAAATATCCAGTGGGAGATGGAATTGGGTACATGAGTCTTACTCACCACATGCACACTTTTGTTTGTTTGTTTGTTTGTTTGTTTGTTTAATTTCTATACCACACCTTAGTACAAACTGCACTTCAGACATTGATGTGAAGCTGAGGATCACTTCTGTACAGCTTGTATTGGAGCTTGAAGCATCAAGCATTCAAGCAACAGAAATTTTCCATTAGTACAACTCTTGCTATAATCTGCCACATCCCCTGTGGGTTCCCCTTTCCCTTTGAGCTTTAATGTGATCCTCATACTACCTGATAAAATTTGGTTTGTCCCAGCACAAGATACGGTTACAAGGTTTCTCTGTTGCAATCCAACAGCTTGGTGTGGCTTGGTGTTGAAGGGCAATTACGGCACATTCTGTTTATAAAAGATCTAATTCTGCTAGAGATAGAGGTAAATTTTATCTGAAGGGGTTTGCTGAGCTTTTTTCTTATACAGATGTGATAGGCCATTATCCCAAAACCTTCAAAAATGAATGATGTATTTGCATTAGAGATAGGGATGTATAAAAATAATGAATCATGATATTCAACTAATATTGCCAATTCATTAAATATTATTCCCTTAATATTTGTCATGTCTGGAGACCCCGATGAACACAAGGTGACAAACATTGCTTTATTATTATTCCCCCTCTCTGTTTTAGACATTGGTCTCTAAACACACACATGCACACACACACAAATGAGCCCCTCACCTCCCAGCCGAGTCCCCCTCAATCCACCCCACTGCCCTATCCCTAACTTGTCTGCCACCACTGTGGCCTCCATCATCACCATTTTTCTTTTCTTTTTACAGATTTTTTTTTTAAAAATCTTTGCTTGCCAGAGGCTGGGAGGGGACATCAACCTTGATTAACCATGAATTAAACTGAACCACCATTTTGGCAGTTCATTCCCATTTCTATTATACCTTCAAGGACCCTGCAGTTTCTACGGCTTTGTTGTTTCACATATTTGGAGAGTATAATGAACAGCAAAGCTATTTTGTGACATACTGGATCCAACGTCTACAAATTTCTCACAAATTTAGAAATTTAGAACTGATACCAGCATTTCTTGCTGGTCTTGACAAATGGTGATCAAGATTCTTTTTTTTAAGCAGGCTTAGCAAAGGCATGGGAAAGGAATGAAGGACCTCTGATAAGTTTCAATATATAGGAATTATAACGACTTCAGCAGAATAATCTAGGGTTTTTTTACACAAAGATGTCTCAGCAAGCTGTACCTCCATATTATCTACCTCATCAATGTGGGCCATACATGAAAACACTTTATAGTTAAGACCAAAGAGATCCATTATGCCATACATAATGCACTGTGACAATACCCAAGGTTTCTTTCTAGAAACATTTTTTCTTAATGCATCTCTCTTTTGTCCTTATCATTAAAGGACCTTGGCAATGTTGAGTCTTTTTGTTTTATCTAAATAAAACCCATTACGTTTAATAAAACACAGTCATAAGAGAAAGAGTAGACCATAGAAGTGCTTGTTGAGAGGTCCAGATTTTGAAATAATACCTCCATTAACTGCCCTACTTAACAACGATAAAGCATTTGATAGTTACCTTTTAATACTTGAAAAGGTCAAAAATCCCCTTCATATTAAGCCTATTACAGGCTCACATTAAAACTTTGCAGGAAAGATCAGAAGGCTTGATAAAAGCCTGGAAAGCCATCTGCAGAGAGTTTAATAAATATCTGCCCTCCATTTTTTAGAGCCCAGCAAACACTGCAAATCAATGCAGTCTTCTATTGACAGAATAAGAAATGGGTTCTGACAACCCTTATAAGGATGTTTTATTTCTATACCTATTCAGAGGATTTACTACACAAAAGAGCATCATATGTTTGTGTTCTACTCTGAGAACCAGGTCAGATCGGGTCCATTCCTATTATGAGGCATACTAAAGCAACTGCCTCAATCAAGGGATATTTGATGCCATAAAAGACCACCAGATTGTTAGAAATTTAATTTAGCATTGATGCTGTATTCAATAGCCAGGGCAACATGCATCTTGATGTGGGTAAATGGGTGAGCAAAACATGCTGCTGCTCCTCAGGCAGTAAAATATCTTGGACTACCTTTGTGCCATAACAGGTCTTTATCGAGGCAAAGGGTCACCCCCCCCCCCAAAAAAAACCCTTCAATTTATACCACCACCACCCTGATTGAGCCTGAAAACAGCCCAATCTATGTCCCAAGTTCAATTGATGCTTAGGGGCATTATCACCTAGAAGGTAACTGTGGAACTGTCCATGTAACAGTTGTGTTTGTTTGCCTGTTAAATCCTCAACCTCTAGTCAAAAAAGCTGATCTGTGGGTTCAGAGGTGGTAGGTTTTGAAGTTCAGTTGCTGAAGAACCATGGCAAGAGAAGAACAGAGACCTCCTCTTGTACTTAGAGGCTGTCCAAATGTACTGAAGTAGTGAGAATACAAAGAGGGTGTGTGCACAAACTCCAATATTCACCAATGCCAACTCTGTTTCTATCCTGAAGAAAGAGAATTCCCTCTACAGATAGTGGAAGTGGTGCTTCTTAGAAAATTGCCTTCCATGTGGAGACACATATGAGGAAGACACAAGGCTAATGTACTCACTTCCATATATATAGGCCATGTGCTACTTTTTAAAATTTTATTTTATTTGTTACCTATGCTATTCTATAACATCTCCACTTCTGTAAAATCTGAAGGATGCTACAGTATTCTAGTTGGTCTCTGTGAGATAAAAAAACAAGATGTTGGACTGGTAAGTGTTTGGTTAGACTCGGTTCACGTGTCCTTTGAGGGAAGCAGGTGTGTTCAATAGGTAGGTCAGGAAAATGACCTCATTCTTCCACTGTAGGAAATGACAAGGGTAGGCAATACCCTCCAGTCCAGTTCTTTGGCCAATGACCATGTGATGGATTAGGTTCATTTTTGGTATTACCAACCATTTCTTCATTCAATTTCCCCTTGCATTATAAATGCTAAGAAGTTGATTATAGCTGTAGATAGCAGCTGGTGCAGTAATAACTATGTTTGTTTCCTTCCCTTGATTCAGAGAGTTTAGTTTCAGGCTAATTTTATGTGGGCTTTTAGGAAAGATAAAGAATCAGCAGTATACGGAACATTCCATACAGGTTCACTGCTGGACAACAGCTTGCTTTGACGCCAACCACTTAATTTGTACCGCATTGAACCTGAATTCTCAGTCAGTAGCAATAGAGAAAGGCCAACAGTGTGTGTAAACATCATTATTTTATTTGCCTGCTGAGGGGATACAATGACAAACACATATACACAAGGCACCTCCTGTCCTGCACTTTTAATGAAATAAAGAAGCTAGAGTTAAAGGAAACACCAGATTAGAATTCTGGAATTGAGCTACTGCTGGTACACTGACATAACTATAGAATGGAAGATTCACCTCTTTACACAATACAAATAAGAACTGCATCCAATCCATTAGGTAGCACTGGCCAAGCAAAAATCCCACTGAAATATTAAAGATCATGGTGTACCAAATCATAAGGCAGAAGGCAGTCTTCCAGAAGATAACAAAATGATTCTTTGTGAAAATAAAGCAAATTAGTGCCAGAAACATTTTAACTCAAATAATATAAATTGTGGAAAGCCACTACAGCTTTCTCAGTTAGAAGCACACACGGTGTTTGTTTTTTCCCTTTTAATACTATCAGCAGATCATGACTGCCTGTGTATGCTATCAAAGAAAAAGAAAACTAATTTGGTACAGGCTACATTAGAGGGACTTTGACAATAACACATATCACTATTTGCCTTGTTCTCTCCTGGGGATACGGAATTTCTAAGAGCTTGAAATTTCATTGAGGTGTCTCATGAAGTTGAAACTGCCTAAATAAATGAAGTTTTGGCAAGCCTTTTCGTCTAATCTAAATTCAACCTGATTTAGATGGTTCAGAAGAACATCCCAGAGTGAGGGCCATCCAGTACATCTTATATGTAGTTGGACTGTGGAGATGTGCTATCTGGAATATGTAGTGATAGCTGCCAATTAGGCATGGGTGTTTCGTTTTGAAAGTGGTCCAGTTCTGAAATGAAATGTGGGAGCCCAACTGGCATTCGGAACTGGACCAACCCTCCAGAACAAATTCAGCCAATCCGTTACCTTGTTCTGGGCTTGCGCTGGGCTAAACTCCAACAAGGAAGGAGCCTCCAGTGTTATCTTTCCTTCTCTCTGGTGCTGGCCACTCAGACAGGGAGGTGGGATGATGTATTTCCCTGTGCAGCTCCTGATTGCCCAGCACCAGAGAGAAGGAAAGATTATGTCAGAGGCTTCTTCCTGATTGGCGCTTAACCCCATATGAGCCCAGAGCAAGGAAAGGGATTGACTGAATTCATTCTGGAGGGTTCGTCCAGTTCTGAACACCAGCTGGGCTCCCGCATTTTGTTTTAGAACCAGAACACTTCTGAAATGAAACACCCATGCCTACTGCCAATGGGAACAGGTTAAAAGAATGGCTAGAAGATTCACAGAGGATAGAATTAAAAACGAGGTCCTTTATTTGTTTTAGTGGATGGAAGCTGTAGCCAGAAATGGTCTGAGGCTATCCCCAAGTGCAATAAATTTGAAGATTTATTTGAATCGCAGCAGATAAACAGGGAATCAGGTCCACAAAATGAAACCACTATATCGATTCCATCCACTGAAAAAAATGAAGGACCTCATTTTAAATTCCATGAGGAATCAGTTCCACAAAATGAGCCTTCATTTTGTGGGCCTGATTTCCTATCTATCTATCTATCTATCTATCTATCTATCTATCTATCTATCTATCTATCTATCTATCTATCTATCTATCTATCTATCTATCTATCTATCTATCCAAATGGAAATAAATACATTTCTGACAATACAATGGCAAAATGAAATGTTCAAACAGGACAATCTGCTCTAAATTTCACCATATGAAATTATAAATATGCAAAACTAGCCACAACCTTTTATAAAACACTATACCTGCCACTAATCTTCTACCAGTCCTCTAACTGAAGCTCATCATTTTCCAGCTGTTTGGAAAAAACACAGAGTGAAAGGCATATAGCTACCTATTCCAAAGAATAGGTTCCTGAAGTCTCAGGGGACTGTGCAAGAGAATTGATACAGGATAATCTAGATGAGAAAATAAGAAAAAAAGTAAAGTAAAATAGTGAAATCATTGATGTGTGTTTGTGTGTGACAGGAATAAATAATAGAAAACAGAAAGGGAGGTAGAGTATCTCACAGAAGGACTAATGAATTTAAATTTAATAATAATTGCCTGTTCTGCATACCTCTTTCTTAGATGCATATCTTAACATGGTGAAGGGGATTGAACGTATCAGTGAAGCTGACAGCAATGCCATCAGAAGGCCAGATTTTATCACAAGTCTAGACTTCTAGCAGGGTCACCCATGGTAGAATGGTCACAGCTGAGACAACACACTAAGATGCATCCACTCTCTTCAAGGGTAATAGATGAATCAGCAGAAGAGAATTGATAGTTTTAGTGATGATAGGAGTACTAATGTTGGGCAGCAGTGGTTGCTAAAGGTGACATCGGCAGAGTATGCAGTGGCAGTAACACTAGGGCTAAATTTTGTTAGTACTGTGCAGAAGGTGGCAATGGTAAACCACTACTGAACTTTCTTTATCATGATAACACAAAGATGAGATAGTTCAAAATAAAACAAGAGATAGTGCTAGAAGATGCGACTCCCAGATTGTAAACCAAGTCTTGTTGGTCTACGGGACTATAAGGAAGCAGGAAAAGGACTCATAGAGTTCTATAAAGCCAGCAATTTGTTTACCAGAAATGCATGCATCAAGCAAAACAAACAGACAAATTGAACTTCAGATAGTCAATACAGAAATTAAATAGACCAGGTAACTGGAAGTAGGAGATGGAGAAGCTGTATTCTGTCGAGGAGCAGACTGGGGTACTGGTCACAAACCATTACTATCCAACGTTAGAGTAAAGCTGAAAAAGAACCAAAAGAATCAGGGTGCAAAATTGTAATTAAAAAGCATTGTTGTGAATATAAAGTCCACATAAAGACCAGATTCACATTACTAAACTCAACTGACCATGAACAGGAAGAACTGTAGATTAAAACCAGAGACATTATTAGGGAAGAATGCAAAATACAATCTCTGTAGTAAAAATAAAAAATAAAAATCTAGTAGAATAATGGAAGAAATGCAGTAGGATCCCCATATAAGCAGTTTCACTTATCCACAGCCTGAAAATATTAAAATATTAAAAGAATAAAATCCAGAAAAATTATTTTCACACGTATTACCAGAACTGGCCATTAGAGGGAGGAGGAGACCATGTTATGAACAAATAAGAGAAAATCATGACTAGAGAACTACCCACCTTTAACACTGACAACAAAGAAATTGAAATTGGTAAAGAATTTGCATTCTCTGGTTCAAAAGTAATTCCAAATGAAGACTGCAGCCAAGAAATCAGTACAGCCTGTGACTTGGGAATGCAGCTGACTCACAGGAGGTTTGGCTTTGAAGCACCAAACTCCAGTTAGACTGCTAAATTAGCTGGTACAAACCACCAAACTGGCAGTTCATGCCCATGCCTACTGCATGATGAAGAAAAGTGACAGGTGTAGCATTAACATGCATGCCCCTGACCCTTTCACAGGCTATTAACAAACCCCGCTTCTGATTTTCTTTTATTGCTGCCACCACCTAGCTTTGCTAGTAAATTAAAGCCTTTAAACTGTTTTTTTAGTGGAATAAAAATAAAAGAAGTTTACTGATTACAAAGTAGAATCAAAATAATCAATGGTTACATGTTGAAGTATAAACAAAAAGACGAATGTAGTTCAAACCCACTTAAGTTTGGTTACTAATAAAGATGAAAAAATGCATACCCAGTTCCTAATTTTACTAACTCGAAACACTGTTTTTTTCACAAACACTCTACAAATCCTATCTGTACTTTAGCCCTGTCTTTCTCGTAGACAGTGCCAGACCCTATCTGATTCTCTCAGACTCTGTAAGATTCCCTTTCTTCATGGGGTCTATAGGTCCCTATCTAACCCTCTCTGCCTTATCTGACTACAACAATGCTGAGCAGAGCCTTTAATCCTCTCAAGCCACTCCCCAGACTCTCTCATTAGACCATAAACCTACCAATCAGTTCAGACATAATTCGTCACTAGACATGGGCACGACTCGGCGAAATTGTCATTTCCGTTTTTGGTTATCGTTTCCATTACGTAACGGAAATGGTAACGATAATTAAGCCGTCAGAACTTGAACTCGAACCGAAAAAAGAAAAATTTGGTCGGGTTTTTCGTTTTCGTTTGTGGCATCACGGCGATCGCGCAATGCGAAGCACAGAAAAAGTTTTAAAATTTTTTTTTTTAAAACCCCAACTCCCGGCCAAAAAAGCAGGCAAAAATATGCCTGCCTGAGGCTTTGCCACCTACCAGAGGGGTGGTTTCTGGGGGGGTCCCCAGCCTTTCCCCCCTCTTCTCCTGTCCTGCTTGCACCAGGCTGGGGGGGGTCATCCTTGTCGTCTTGCCATGCCATGCGGTGGGGGGGGGATCCAAAATGGTGACCGCAAATTTTCTTTTGAAATCGTGGCCAAAAACACACCAAATCACCACAAAAAAGCCGAGGCACCTTCCAGAAATTGCAGTCGGGTATATGGATGTGGTTGAGGGAGGAGGGCTGGGTGCTGGTGCTGGTGTGATCTGATCGAGATTGAGGAGGGAGGCTGGAGGTTTTAGGATTTAGGTTAGGCAGGCAGGGAGGGAATTGAATTTAGAAAATAATTTCTTTGATTCCCTGCAGCTTTGTCTGCTGAAGGGAATAGCAATTTATTCTTTATTTCTTCTCTGGCAGTTTGTGAGGATTTTTTTCCTGATATTGGATAAAGGGAGAGGTTCGACTGGGAGTGGGAGGTGTGGATTTATTTTAAAAATATATTATATACTACCATTTATTTTCTATTTTCCCAACTTCAATTTGCTTGCACACACACACATTTGGGGTGCAAGCCAAGAACAGAACCTCTATTCTAAGTGATATCCTAACTGCCCACTCGCCCGTCGGCCTGTGCCGCCACCCGCCTGCGGCCTGTGCCGCTGCCCGCCCACTCGCCTGCCTGTGGCCACTGCCTGCCCATGCCCCCCTGCCACCACCACCCGCCCGCACCTCCCCCCGGCCCCCCCGGCCCCCCGCCCTGCCCGCCGCCTAGGGCACAAAAACACCTAGCGCTGGTCCTGATTGCGGGATACCCCTATGGTCTGGGAAGTCAAATCGTGCTAAATCGCGGTGGAAATGACAAACGACAAACGACAAACGAAACGACAAATTTTTGAAAAATTTTGTGACAAATTGAAACAACCCAAAACGGACCCGTTCCAACAAATGAAAACTCGAAACGTCATTTTTTCTGGTCATGCCCATGTCTATTCGTCACTACAGGTAAATGCCATAACAGGGAAAATTAATTCCTATGGTTCATATTGAAACATGTTTCTAGAGGAGAGCTTTTGGCATATCACCCGGAAAGGACAATAATGCTGGGAAAGTTGGAAGGCAGCAGGAATAGAGGAAGACCAAATGTGAGATGGATTGATTCCCTAAAGGAACCTACATATTACAAGAGCTGAGCACGGCTGTTGAAGATAGGATATTTTGGAGTTCTCTTATTAATAGGACCACTGTAAGTTGGAGGTGTCTTATGGTATGCAACAATAAAAATAGCAACTTCTGAATAAAGTGGAAGTTGTATATAACCTATCAGTGCTGTTCCTTGAATCTCCTTTTGATCATCATGACTGCCAAGAAAACCATTCTGATTTTGCATCTTTTCTCCTGCTGCACCTTAAGAGAGGAGACTCATTATTTTCTGTTGTGCCATATCAGCTTTTCAATGAATGGCCATTTTCATACTTCATCCATTCTCATAATATTGGACATGGTCCAAATGAAACACAATGATTTTCAAAACTCAGCCACAGATAGGAATGTCAAAAAGCTCCATACAAGATTTGTTGAAGAGTTTAAACAACTAGAGCAGAATCTCCACTGGGAGATAAATAACTGCTAGTATGCCTTGATGTATTGCACACATTTTAATGATGGGATTTCCTCTTCATTGTGTCAAAACATAATATAGTGGATATATCCATTATTGAACTGGGGATCTAAGAAAGCAAAGGCGCTATTTTAAATTCAGTTAGAAGATTTCATTTAACTCAGAATGGATATACCAACTTGGCATTGTCACTTAGCTACCATGACTTGATATATAGGCTATTTTAAAAGGAAAATAAAGGAAGAGAGGTGGCATATTTGTGATTTGTGCGTTGCCAGTCATTATGTAAGAAGCAGAATATGGTAAAGTGCATTGTCTGTTGGCAGCAACCCAAGTGACAATCTAAAGGATTTGTCAGAGCAATAAAATGCTCCGTGTGGTTTACAAGACAAAAAAAAAACAAGAACAAATCAATGTTAACGCAAACATTAAATATGATTGGTGGATGCCACAGCAACATTGTTCGCTGGAAGATTATATTGTTCTTGGTATTTTTTTAAAAAAACAATTGCACAACCATAAAATCCATCAAATTATGTCAAATTGGTTCCCAATCTTTTGCCTCATTTTTTTTTTTACAAAAGCTTCTCTTTTAGTTGCCGCCTTTGGCCTGGCCTGTGCCTTTTGACATTGACAGAGCACATCAGCGGTCTCAGCTACAGTTTCCAGTTCAATGGGGCAGTTGATGGGAATGTGTTTTGCCTTAGGTCCTAGACAGCTGCTGAGAGGCAAAGGAAATAGTTCTCAACAGTATAAGGCACATCCAGAAAAGTTATTTTTGCATGGCATCACCCAGGAATGCACTCACTGGGTGTTCTTGGGAGTTCTAGAGCATGTTGGCAGACTATCTGGAAATTGAGTCATGGCTACTGGACTTTTTTTTGAGAGACAGAAATGTTTCGCTGCTCATCCAAACAGCTTCATCGGTCTGAATACAGCTAGTGCAAGTCCTCCATCTTATAGTCAGCGTTGACCTCTTGTCAACCTCGTTCTGAATTAGGCTCATAAGATGAACAATGGCCTGAATAGGCTTGTTAGGGAGACAATAGTATACCTAGCCTTCAGGTTAACAATGGCCTAAGGTGCTGAAACCTATCAAGAATGGGTCGTTAGCTATGGCCTTGCTGATGAAGGCTTTTTGATTTGTCTGAGTACTTTGGAAAGCACACTCTGATAAGTAACAGATAGACTATTCCTGAGGCCACCACCTTGGTTGAGGGTGGGGTTTTCTATGCTCACATGAATGGCTTCTCTTACTCCTCTCTCAAAACACCTCTCTTCTTTGTCTAATATGTGTACATCCTCATCTTTGAAAGAGTGCCCTTTGTCTTTCAAATGGAGGTGTACTGCTGATTCTCGTCCTGAGCTGTTACCCCTCCTATGTTGGGCCATCCTTCTGTTTAATGGCTGTTTAGTTTCTCCAATGTAGAGGTCTGAACTAGAGATGGGCACGGAACGAACATTTTTTCGTTTCTGTTACCGTTTGTCGTTTCCGTTAGGTAATGAAACAACAAATGAAAATTGTGATGAAAATGAAACGAAATGAACAGAACCACAAAAATTGTGGTCGTTACATTTCGTTTCCGTTAATGGCGACGTACAATGAAATGAGCTGTTTTAAATGTTAAAAAATGCCCTGGGCATCCATAAAAACGCAGTGATAATTATTTATACTGTCTGATAATACCTACCAGGGGGGTTGGAGTCCTTAAAAATGTTTGTTTTTGTCTTTTCCCATCGCGATGTATTTTTCTTTTCCCTTTAAAATGGATGTCGCGACCAGCCACAAAATGGAGGCAAGCCATGTGATGTGGGATCATGTTCAACCAATAGGATGTCCAGGTTGCAGACTGGGCAGGCAGGTCTGGCAGCCACAGAGGGCATAAAAAGCTCTGGCAGCCCCTGTCCTCCTTGCAGTCTCTGGTGGGAGTTAGGGTGGGATTGCTGTCTCTGCGACTCTAGCTTCAGTCCTGCAGCCTCCCTGTGTGCGTGCTCGCATACCTCTCGGTGAGTACCCTCCCCTGCCCCACAGTGCAGTCACTCTGCGGCTGCCTTGCACCCTGGGCAGCACCCGCCGCTGCCTTTGCAGCCTCCCTGCATACCTAGTCTATACTGTGTCTCTGCCAGCATCCATTTTTTTAGTGTTTTCCCTCTGGTCTGGGGTGTTGGGGGATGCCTGCGCATGGAAATGCTTTAAAAATTGCGCAAAAGCGGGTAGAAACGACAAACAAAAAAAACAAAAAACAGTAACGAAATTTTTCAAAAAATTCCCAACAAACGGAAACGAACCGAAATAGACCTCTCAACGACAAACAAAAAACCAAAACACCATTTTTCTGTTTCGTGCCCATCTCTAGTCTGAACACTCCTCACTGCATTGGACCGCATATACTATATTGCTCCTTTTATGTTTTGGTATCAGATGCTTTGGGTGGACAAGTCTCTGCCTTAGTGTGTTTGTGGGCTTGAAATAAACAGGGATGTGGTGTTTCCCAAAAACGCTTCTAAGCTTCGCAGACACTCCAGACATGTAAGAAATGACCAGGTTCTTCCGTTGGGTCTGGGTCTCAGACTGATCCCTTGTTCTTCTGGGATGGCCCACTGCTTTGTTGAAGGCCCACTTTGGATATCCACAGGCCTTATGTGCTGCCTTCAGGTGCCTGTCTTTCTTCTTCTTGGCTCATGCGGTCCAATGCAGTGAGGAGTGTTCAGACCTCTACATTGGAGAAACTAAACAGCCATTAAACAGAAGGATGGTCCAACATCAAGCCTGGAGATGATACATCTCTATCATAGTTTGTAACCTGTGATGGACTTTTCCTCCAGGAATCTGTCCATTCCCCTTTTGAAGGCATCCAGGCCAGATGTCATCCCCACATCCCATGCCAGTTAGTTCCACAGACTAACAACAGGCTGAGTATATTTTATTTTGTCTGTTCTCACATTCCCAACCCTCATTTTGAATGGATTGTCTCCTAGTTCTGGTATTTTGTGAGAGGGAGAAGAGGGTCCCTCTATCCACTTTACTCACACCCTGCATTATTTTGTACATCTCAATCATATCCCTCCTCAGGCACCCTTTTTCCAGACTAAAGAGTAGATTGCAGTTTTTAAATACAGTATCCAGGCTACACATTGCCCGTACCCAGCAACCTGGGTACTCAGTGCTATACATAATAGAAATATTGTTTTCTGGCTTTCTCTCTGTCTCTCTCTGTCACACACGGTGTAAAGAATATTCATCAGTTTCTTATCCTTGACAAGAAAGAATATCTTATGACAACATAGGAAAAAAGAGATGTGAATGTGTTCATCTCTACTGGACAGCAAGCCCAGTTGTTTTCTTCTGTCAACAGCTACAGCAACAAAAAGGTTGCATTTTGCACAGATTTATAGGGGTGAAACCCATCATAATTTGTACAGAAACCAAGTCTTCCCACCCACCCCCCAAATTATGGGAGCATTTATGCACAAAATGCCTCCATGAATTTTTTTTTG
This sequence comes from Phrynocephalus guinanensis, assembly GCA_037367245.1. Classification (NCBI taxonomy): domain Eukaryota; kingdom Metazoa; phylum Chordata; class Lepidosauria; order Squamata; family Agamidae; genus Phrynocephalus; species Phrynocephalus guinanensis. The sequence goes on from CM074741.1 coordinate 22,271,237, forward strand.
AAGAATATCGCACAACACTTGAGCTAGGGGGCACTCCATGAAACCTTTGGGTGCTAGATTACAAACAAATGAGAGAAACTACTTTTTCACCCAGAGGATCACTGGTCTCTGGAACTCCCTGCCTGAAGAAGTGGTGACAGCTGTGAGCCTTGACAGGTTTAAGAAAGGATTAGACAAATTCATGGAGAACAGGGGTATCAATGGCTGTCATTATGGATGCCTAAGGATAACCTCCTGGTTGGAGAGAGAAGCAGGATATATCTCAATGCCCTTTGCAGGGAATCATAAGCAGGTGAAGGCATCTGCTTAGGAATACCCTGGGGCAAATGGTGAGCCACTGTGTGAGACAGAATGCTGAACTGGATGGGCTGTGGCCTGTTCTAGCAAGGCTGTTCTTCTGTATGTTGGTAAAATTCTGGCCAATTTTGTTCGTACTTGTGAGTAGAGATGGGCACGACTTAGCGGTATTCCCGTTTCCGTTTCCGTTACTCGTTTCCGTTACTCTACGGAAACGGTAACGGGAATCACTGCCCCAGACTTCGAGCTCGAACCGACGAACGAACAATTTGGTCTGATTTGTCGTGCTCGTTACTTGCATCGCGCAATGCCAAGGGCACAGAAAAAAAGTTTTTAAAAGTTAAAAAAAAAACCGATTCCCGGCCCTAAAAGTAGGCGAAAACTGTCTGAGGGCACCTACCAGGCCAGAAGGGTGTTTTATTTGGGGGGGGGGGTTCCCCGCCCCCCTTCTCCTTGGCTAGTGCTACTGCTGCGCTGCTGGTACCAGGCTGGGAGGGCGCATCCATTTGCCATGCAGTGCGGGGGATCCAAAATGGCGACCGCAATATTTTTTTTGAAATTGTTGCCCAAAACCCCACCAAAGCACCACAGAAACATGCGAAAATTAGCTATTTTAAATGCTTGAATTTTTACAGTAGCAGCAGTGGGTTTTTCTTGCAAAAAAAAGTCTCCGTTGATTTTATTTTATTTTATTTTATTTTATTTTTTTACACATGCGCATTCGCAATGATAGGGGCTCGCCCATGGGAGTGGACCATGCAAAGTTTTGGAGCCATTTCCACCAATCGCATGGCCAGGTTTTGCTGACTGTACCAGGCTGGGAGGGCGCATCCATTTGCCATGCGGTGGGGGGGATCCAAAATGGCGACCGCAATATTTTTTTTGAAATTGTTGCCCAAAACCCCACCAAAGCACCACAGAAAAACATGTTAAAAATTAGCTATTTTAAATGCTTGAATTTTTACAGTAGCAGCAGTGGGTTTTTCTTGCAAAAAAAAAAGTCTCCGTTGATTTTATTTTATTTTATTTTATTTTATTTTTTTACACCTGCGCATTCGCAATGATGGGCTCGCCCATGGGAGTGGACCATGCAAAGTTTTGGAGCCATTCCACCAATCGCATGGCCAGGTTTTGCTGACTGTACCAGGCTGGGAGGGCGCATCCATTTGCCATGCGGTGGGGGGGGATCCAAAATGGCGACCGCAATATTTTTTTTGAAATTGTTGCCCAAAACCCCACCAAAGCACCACAGAAACATGCGAAAATTAGCTATTTTAAATGCTTGAATTTTTACAGTAGTAGCAGTGGGTTTTTCTTGCAAAAAAAAGTCTCCGTTGATTTTATTTTATTTTATTTTATTTTATTTTTTTACACCTGCACATTTGCAATGATGGGCTCTCCCATGGGAGTAGACCATGCAAATTTTCCACCAATCGCATGGCCACTTGGCCAGGTTGACCACAGAGACTTCTGGGATGTGCCAATCGGGCATAAACAGCCCACTAATCGTAGCCCAAACCCGAACCCTAAGCCTAACCCATACGCCAGTACACTGTCCTTCTAAGTGGGTCAGAGAGGCACCCAGATGCACCCCAATACTCACCGTAACCTCACCCGTAACTAGCCTAACCCTAGCCGTTGCGCTAAGCCATCTTAACCCTAAGCCAGATCTACTTGCATTGCACTACATGCAAGTACGTGAGACACAGCGGGTGCAAAGAGTCTGCCAGTCCGTCACTTGTGGCTCTGGCTGACTCCTGCAGCTCCCTCCAGGAGCCCGCTACCCCCTCCCCAAACCAGTACTAACGACAACGAAAAAACGAAAAAACGAACCGACTAATTTTTGCAAATTTTCGCAAAAAACGGAAACGAGCCGAAACGGAATCGGGCCGACTAACGACAACTCGAAATTTTTTTTTTCAAGTCGTGCCCATCTCTACTTGTGAGAACAAAATTCTCTCTCTCTCTCTCTCTCTCTCTCTCTCTCTCTCTCTCTCTCTCTCTCTCTCTCTCTCTCTCTCTCTCTCTCTCTCTCTCTTACTTGTAAACACTGAAAGGGGACAAGCAAAACAGCAGCTCCCCTCTAGAAGAAAAAAAATGACACAACCTTCTGTCCATCCCGAACAAATACCACACGCAATTTATATTATTGGTGAGAAGTGGACCTTTCAACCTCCTTTTTAATATTGCATCTTTGTGACTCTTTGGTGCTAAAGGAAAATCATTGTTTCATCTGCCATTTGAAAACCAAAAATCCTGTCATTGAAATCAGCTTGATAACCTTCCTTTTACCATCTCTTTCCTTTTTAAAATGCAGGTTGCTCCTGGCATGTTTGATGCATCCGTGGCTGGATGGTTATTTTTGATTATCATAAAGCAGACATTAGATTTCTAGAAATGCTATTGAAGCTTGCTGGTATAATCTGACACATTAAAAGGCTTAGTAAGGTGTCTTTCATGACAAATAACATTTTCCTTCAGAAGAATGATTTTTGAAAGACAAAAATAGATGTGTGTTTTAAAAGTAACAGTCACAAAACCAAAGAAATAAGTATTGATAGGGGGCACACACAGCCTGTGGAAAAGCTTGATTTGTATTATTTGCTACAATATTGGGTTCCTACATTCTGGAATTCGAAACAAAGAAGCAAAAGAAAAGAAAAGAAAAGAACTTGACTGAACTGTGATAATCTCATTTTTAATTGAAAACCATGCTCCTAGCTCTCACGGTTATAGAGAAAGTCATGTTAACATTTGACTTGCATCACACAACAGACTCCATCTGAAACAGCAGCCCTCACATTCTAGCTCCCTTGAGAGTACTTCACAAGATTTACTTACCACAGCTTAGATCATCTTTAGCATGCCCTAGGCACTCTTTTATTCACACAAGGCTACAAAAGAGTAACAGAACTGTTTTTCCATGTGCCCAAATTGCTACCTTATGAAGCAACCATTCTGTACCATTTAGGAAAATGGCCTAGGTTAAAAGGACAGAATACAGCATAGCGAGACAGCTCCCTAAAGTATTCAGTGAAATGCTACTGTTTCCTAACTAGACTGTGTGCATAAAAGCTGATTTAACAAGTCAGAAGGCTTCTGAAAGTACAACACAGACACATGTATAACAGGAACCATATCCTTTAACCATATCCATCCTTTCCATTTTGGACACAGAAAAGCCTCATCTGGGAAAAGTCATTTTTGCCAGTTTGTGGATTATGTGTTCAGTGACACATGTATGGCAGAAATGTATAGGAAGGGTAGGCACCCATCCATTGTCAAAAAGGTGGTTAGATGGCAATGCTAAGCTAAGAAACTATTAAACTAGGTGACCAAAGTCCTCACATCTTGTTCCGCGAGGCCTTTGGTGACCTAGATTAATAGTTTCTTAGCTTAATAATATCTTAGGTTAAGTTTTTTCCCCCCCACTCACTCAATTGCTAGATGCCTATGAGTGATGTATGCTATCGCAAGGGTGCCTATATGGTTCGTATGGTTTTATCTTATTATTTTTAATCTGTCTGTAGTGTTCTGTGTTATGATATGTGCTGAATTGATCAGCTTCGTAAGCCACCCAGAGTTCCCTTGGGAAGATGGGCAGGGTATAAATCAAATAAATAAATAAATAAATAAATAATAAATAAATAAATAAATAAATGCCCATTAAAAAGAAGAACATGGAAGCCAAGGAACACCAGATAGATAGATAGATAGATAGATAGATAGATAGATAGATAGATAGATAGATAGATAGATAGATAGATAGATAGATAGATAGATAGATAGATAGATAGATAGTAGGGATGGGCATTTCATTTCAGAGCCAGTAGGTTACAAAATGAGCCACGCTAGCCCAGGTGGTCCTTGGAACTGGCTGATACACGCAGATCCAATTGCTTTACCTTTCTCTGTCTCGCACAGGGTTAAAATCCAACGAGGAAGGAAGCTGCGACATCATCTTTCCTGCTTTGTTCTGCTGGCCAATCAGAGAGGGAGGTGGGATGATGCCTGCCCCTGCACAGCTCCTGATTGGCTAGCATCACATATCTAGCACAGATGACATTGCACCATGCTTCCCCATTGGACGTTAACCCTGCATGAGACAGAGAAAAGTAGAGCAATTGGATCTGCATGTATCAGGCAGTTCCGAGGACCACCTGGGCTGGCGTGGTTTGTTTCATAACCTACTGGTTTGATAGATAGATAGATAGATAGATAGATAGATAGATAGATAGATAGATAGATAGATAGATAGATAGATAGATAGATAGATAGATAGATAGATCTCACCAACGGTTGGATGGAGAGGTATTTGGTTTGGTTGCCAGTGCTTTTTTATTAGCAGGAAGACATTTCAACAAACTCTCTTTTTTGTTTGCTCTAGCTTATAGCTTTACAAATTTCTGAGTAATTTTGGCTTTAGCAGGGCAAAGAAAAGGGAAATACAATTATTGACTATATCACTTTTTGTAGCAGAAACTAGAGACAGCACGAGCTGATGTGTTTTCGTTCATAACCCTCCCTTCCCTCCTCAGCCTCTAACAGCCAGTCACCTGGCCCAGTTTGCTAGGTTCTAGAAGCTTCTCCACTGATTTCTTTCCACTCTTGGCTGCAGATCAGGCTCCTCTGCCCCACCCTCTTGGCCAATCACCCACTTAGAAGAAAGAGTGAAGAAGGGAAGGCTGAGCTGTAGCAAGAGTGGAAAATCAGCTGAGAACCTGCTAGAAGCTAGCACACTTGGCTAGGTGAGTGGCTAGATCTACTGAGGAGGCGGGGGGAGGACCAGCACCTGTGCGACTGGCTTTATGAACCAAAATGAAATGGTTCATGCCCGTATCGACTGGAAACCTTTTCAGGATAGTCCAGAGTAGGTCTATAAATGATGTTCTGCAGACTACTCGTAGGCCTGTTCTAAAGCACGCAGTGCTCTCACCACATGAGAATATCTGTGTCTAGAAGAAATGTCAGGAACAAAATGTTCTCCATTGTGGCTGCATTGCTCCTCATTGTAATACAAGGGGGTGGAATTCTATAAATGGCCTGTCTGTCTGTTATTGGTTGTTCACGTATAAAAGTTTTCTGTCAAAAATGGATTTTTCCAGGTTTACTAGTTGCTTGAAGAGACGGATCCAAGAGACTGAAACTATCAGAAGCCAAATATGAATAATATTACCACCATTCTTAGTGTAACCTTCTAATCTAATTTCATCATTGCATTTTCAAGAGGCCCTCCATGGCATAGTTGGCATCCACTCGGAGCTAATCTGCTGAAAATACAGATGAATATGTAGAGGCAAATATTTGCATTAGTCACCTGGCTCAAATTGTTGTCTGTTTTGCACATGAAGCAAAGCTTTAAACATAGAACTGTGCAGGTATGTAAATTCTTTAGTCTTTCTGCACCACTTGTGCATCTATTACCATAACAGCCAAGAATCAGAAAATAAATATAGCAACTTGGGTTTAATGGGGCTATGCAGAAATATAACCCATGGGAACAACATTTAACTGCACCATGTTAGAGCTATCAAAATACCTACATATGAAAGCAGTCTCTCTCTCTCTCTCTCTCTCTCTCTCTCTCTCTCTCTCTCTCTTTCTTCCCTTCCTTCCAGATATCCTCAACTTCTTTGCTTCCCATTGGGAACTCAAACAATAATATGCAAAAGCAAATACAATGACAGAAGAGATGGTATTGAAAGAACAGTGTTTCCATGAATTCCTTGACAACGAAAATGCTGTAATAAACCTATAGACAAGCCTTCGGTTCAACTTTAAATGCCTTAAATGCCAGTTAATAAACAGAACGTTCATCAACAACCTGTCAAACATGGGAGTAAGGAAATATGGTGCTTGTTTTAGCACATTGTAACATTTATAGTACCCTAGTCCAGCAACCTATATATCATTTCACTCACTTACAAAAACAAAACTCCTAAACTTAATTCAGTAATAAGTATTTTGAATAAGGAGGTCAATTCCTTACTATCCTTACTATCACCATTTTTGGTAGAGCGACAGAAAACAAGAGGTCTGATCTAGAAGCACTCTCACCATGAATGAGAACACTGCAAGGTCAGCATTCTGGTCTCAGCATAAGTGGAAGGGAGAGCTAGATTACTTTCTGTAGTCAAGTGGTTGTCCATTTAGATTGCCAGTGACTCAACAAGGCTAAAGCTATCTTGGAAAAAAAATACCCAAAAGCCAAGGGGAGTCTAGGCAGAAGATAGGTCATTGTACAAGAGCCACCAGACTTGTTGATTGTGTCAAGCCTGACTTATTAGCACAGGTGAAAGACAAACAAAGGGAAAGGAGGTTGCCACCAAACCAGTTCACCAAACACATTGATGGCAGAGATCTCTTGTTTCTGGTTGTAATCCCACCAGGAGCATGCTCATGGAAGTCCTGATGGCACGCTTCTTCCAGATTACAAGACAGGCAAAAGAACTCAAAGCCTTTTTCTAGGCAAGTTGCTTTGAGAATCATGTGGGGAAACAGAAAAGAGAAAGCAAGAGCAAGGTCAGAAGCTGTCTCTTAGCTGCCCCAACACTGCAAGCAGTCAAGGTCTATGTTGTGTGAGGAGTGTATGAGATTTTAAAATTAAAAGATCAAACAAACAAACATGCAAACATGCAAACAAACATGCAAACAAACTCCAATGAAGGGAGTAATTCAGTCCTTGGATGGTGAACAGCCTCCATAATAGTAACTGGGAGTTGAGTCATGGCTACTGGACTTCTTTTTTGAGAGATAGAAACGTTTCGCTGTTCATCCAAACAGCTTCATCGGTCTGACCGATGAAGCTGTTTGGATGAACAGCGAAACGTTTCTATCTCTCAAAAAAGAAGTCCAGTAGCCATGACTCAACTCCCAGTTAAACGAACCTGGATGACTGAGAATCTTCACAGACGTACTCCATAATAGTATTTCTTCTTTTCTTACCAGTGAAATGGTGTACATTTTAAAAACCACCTCTTGATTAAAATGGGATAGAGAACATGGGGGCACATGAATGCTCAGGTTTAGAGATGGGCACGACTTGAAAAAAAATTTTTTCGAGTTGTCGTTAGTCGGGCCGGTCCCGTTTCGGCTCGTTTCCGGTTTTCACGAAAATTCGCAAAAATTAGTCGGTTCGTTTTTTGTTTTTTCATTTTTTCGTTGTCGTTAGTACTGTTTTTTTTTGGGGGGGGGAGCGGGCTCCTGGAGGCACCTCTGTGGGGTGGGTGCCTCCTCTGGCCCGCTATAAAGGGAAAGTGGGCTCCTGGAGGCACCCGTGGGTGCCTCCTATTGAAGCAGGCTCCAAGAGACCCCTCTACATGGGGGTCTCCCCTCCTCCTGCTGCAAAATGCTATGCAATAGCCATATGGATATTGCATAACAGAATGTGCAGACAGTGAGACCAGTGAGAGTGATAGCGTCATGCCCGCCCTTCACAAGGCTCTGGCACCACCATGTCTCACACAGAAGGGAATTGTACTTGCTGCGTGTAGTGCAATGCAAGCAAGTAGATCTGGCTTTAAGGTGGCTTAGTGCAATGGCTAGGGTTAGGCTAGTGACGGGTAAGGTTACGGTGGGCTAGTGGGTTGCACCTCTGGGTGCCTCTCTGACCCACTAAGAAGACAGTCTGTGACGTATGGGTACGGAGTCAAGGGTTAGGGTTAGGGCTAGGGCAGGTTTTAGGGGGCTTTTTGGCACATCCCAGAAGTCTCCATGGCCAAGTGGCCATGCGACTGGTGGGATGGCTCCAAAAATTTGCATGGTTGTCCACTCCCACATGGCTGGCCACTCGGCCAGCCCATCATTGCGCAGGTGTAAATAAAATAAAATAAAATAAAATCAATGGAGGACAGAGGAGAGGAGAGGAGAGACATTTTGTTGCAAGAAAAAACCCACTGCTACTGTGAAAAATCTGGCAGTTTATAAATTTTCGCGTGTTTCTGTTGTGCTTGTGTGTTTTTGGACCACGATTTCAAAAAACAATATTGCGTTTGCCGCCCCATTTTGGATCCCCCACCCGCACCGCATGGCATGGCGAAATGGCGACTCGAGTCCGGCTGCCCAGGACGGGGGGGAGGCGGGACCCCCCCTCCAGAAACCACCCCTCTCGGTAGGTGCCCTGCGCCCTTAGTCAAGCAGGCATTTTTTCCGCCTGCTTTTTTGGCCCGGGAATGGGTGGGGGGAGAGTTTAAAAGCTGTTTTTTCCTGTGCCGTCCGTGCCGCTTGCTTGCGCTTTAATTGCGGGCGGCCGGCGGCGAGACTGGGATTTTTGCTGGCTGCGAGCCTGCGGCGAGCCACCAGAGCAGCCCAGGACGGGGGATGAGGGGGGAGGCCGGGGACCTCCAGAAACAACCCCTCTGGTAGGTGCCCTGAGGCACGGCAGGCATTTTTCTGCCTGCTTTTTGGCCGGGAACCGGGTTTTTTTAACTTTTAAAAACTTTTTTTCTGTGCCGCGTGGCATCGCGCAATTGCGCGATGCAAGGAACGAGCACGACAAATCAGACCAAAATTGTTCGTTCGTCAATTCGAGCTCGAAGTCTGGCGGAGTAATTCCCGTTACCGTTTCCGTAGAGTAATGGAACCGAGTAACGGAAACGGAAACGGGAATACCGCTAAGTCGTGCCCATCTCTACTCAGGTTCACAAAGCTACTAAAAGGCTACAACTAGCTTGAGGACCGCTTGTTGGCTTTCCCTAATTCAGACCATTCATTTGCAATTATCCTCTGCCTTTATTCATACTTGTCCACCTGTAAATTCATCTGACCATCCACTGAGTCATTGACTTGTATTTGCAATTTGTTGTCCATGTGTAAACACTACTTCCACTTCTTTGTAACATCCTAGTCTCTCCTTCACCTCTGCCTTGAATGTTGCAGGTGTAATAAGCAACAGTATCAGTGGTCAGAATAATCTTTACTTCGGAAATGTTGACCTATGAAGTTGAGGCAGACTTCTCCAATCAATCATGGCTTCTTCTCTGAAACTACTTACCCTTGTGAGTGCTTACTGGAATTCATAAAATCATGTACCCACAGTTCTGAAAGGCAGTATTTGTAATATAAACAGTGCAAAACAGTAAATTAAAAGGGTTAGCAACACTGAATGTTAAAAAGGGTCTTTAAAAAAAATCTCTGGTTTTGGTCTCTTTTTTACTGGGATATTTTTAATGTGTTAGGATTGAACGAGTGTATTTCAACCTTAAGCTTTATCATTTTGAGGAAAATTTTAACCATAAATCGTTGTCAGGCCAGGTATCAACGTTATCTTTTCAGTGAGATTGAATCTGTGGGAAGCTATTTTTAGTGCTCTTCCTATCATGCCATAGTCCAGATCTTTCTGTCAGTTTGTACAATAGTGGTTCCTGTAGTCAATGTGGCTCTTAAATCACTTGCCAGGCCTCAGAGACAGGTTTTCATATTCTACACAAACACAAGGTTCACCGTGAGTTAAGCAAAGTACTCTCTTGGAAAATAGTTCCACAAATGATGAGGAGACAGTACCCAGATCCATTACAATAAGCCTTAAATATCTGAATATGCATGCTACCCATGAACCTTGAATAGGCATCTTGGGGTCACATGTAACTTGTGTTATGAATGTTGACTCAGGATTGAAACTGGTATGGGCCATCCTAAAATCAATCTATATTCCAACCAAAATGAGTTGGTTTTCCACTTATTTATTTGTTTAGTTAGTTCAGGTTTCATTTACCTATATATACTTGACTATAAGTTGACTCGAATATACGTCGAGGGCATTTTTTTACCACAAAAACTGGTAAAATGTATTGACTCCAGTATAAGTCAAGGGGTTTTATTTGGGTCACCTAATATTCCCTGCCTGACAAAGGGCTCGCACAATGGGCGACCCAGGGGGTGGGCTGGGGTCATGGGCTGTACTCACCTCACCACCGAGGCAGCCTCCAGCAGGCCCATGTGGCCTGAGCCTCCTGACCGAGTGCTTGGGAGGCAGTGGAGGGGGCTTCCAAGGCCACAGGGAGGCCTCCTGGCGCCTGGCACTGCCACAGCCACTGACGGACCCCCCAAAAGGGTGCTTCCAAGGCCTTCTGGCATCCGTCAGTGCCGTAGCCACTGACAAAATTCTGCAGGGGGGGGGTTCTATGTGCCAGATTTGGGGGGGGGGAGAAGCGGCAGGTTTTTAAAACTTTTTTCTCTGTCCTGAAGCACCTGCTGCTTCTCCCCTCCATTGAGCCCAGTGCTGCTGCAGCTACGGAACCTCCCCCCCCCCCGGGGATTTCCAAGGCAGTGGAATAGGCAGGACTAGCCCTCCGCCGCTCTCCCCAAGTGGGCTACCATATTCACCTGTATATAAGTCGAGGGCATTTTTTTCAGCCAGAACAAAAATAAAAGCTGGAAAACTAGACATATTTGCATATATACGGTATATCCTCCAGTGAGGTCAAGGTGGTGAAGATGCCTTCCAGCAATTCTATAATATATGTCTCTCTTTCAAACTGAGCAGCCCAATGTTACTTCTGAAGGTGGTTTTTGCTTTTTGTTTTTATGAATGAGTGGGGATTTCAGACTTTTCTGAGGTATTCTGAGTTGTAGTCCAACAACCTTGACATTATCCTACACTTTTACCTCAGGCAAAGGAAACAAGGGGTGTGTATCTTGGGTCTATCTAAATAAACATCTAGTTGGGGCATCTATGGTTTTTTAAAAAGCACACAACTCCCCTCAAAACACACGCACACACACACACACAGAGAGAGAGAGAGAGAGAGAGAGAGAGAGAGAGAGAGAGAGAGAGAGAGAGAGAGAGAGAGAGAGAGAGAGAGAGAAAGAAAGAAAGAATTGTGGAATTCATAAGCAATTGCTAAATTGTTTGTAGTGTATTTGGAACAGTGATAGAAAACATTGATACGTTTTGAAGTGTTCAGCATCCTTTTTCTGCTTCAAAATCATTTTTTTAAAGCATGGGGGAATACATGCCTCTGGGAAAATAATGGGGAAATTCTGGCCCTCCAGACACTGGGAATTTGGCTAGACCTTGAGGGACACAGGTTTTGTTGCCCAAGTTAGTCATGTTGGGGAGACATTACTTATACTTGCCACTGCTCACAAGTGACTTCTATCCAGCGCCCCTAGATTTTATCAGATTACTCTGCAGGCCCTACTGACTGGGAGATTGTAAGAGTTTGGGACCTAAAAGCATTTGTGTGTCTGTAAGTGTGTGTGTGTAGGGGTGTGTGTGATAACACAATGTCTCTGTGCCCAGAAGGAATGAACAAAGGGAAAAGGAAGCAGCTGGAAATCATCCTCTTTTTTTTTTTCAGGGTTTGGCTGAAAGTCTGGAAATAAAAATAAAGGAAATGTGGATTATAAATGCACTGTTAATGCCAGTATACACAGAGATACACAGAATATAACATTGAGAACCTGAACAGTGAGGGGGGTGGAATCAGCTGGGAAGAATCTATAATCTTCCCAAAGAGTGATGTAGAGAAGTTCAAGAACTGACTATAGGAGATACTTATTTCCTCTTTTCTGCTTTCACCTTTGCCCACAATTTCTTACATCCCTTTAGCCACAAGAATGCAGCAGCCATAAAAAAAACCACATTAGATTTCCAGCCAAAGGAAAGCTGCCGATTTTCCTGATATTACCAACTGATGTCAGGCCTCCGCAGCGATTCAGCAGAAAAGCCTGACAGGAAGAAAAAGGAAGGAGAAAAGCCTTCCTGAGTTTGGATCTGCTGCCAAGATGATGTTTCTATGCCTAAATGATATTGATTGTTGTTCTTATTGAAGAGGAGATAAATATGTGCTGGGAGCTACTCAGACAACCATTCGTCAACTCCCCCATGCAAAAGACAGCACCTCCCCCCATTCCCCCCCCCACAAGTCGGAGCACCAAATCTAACGGCAGCTACTGTAGCACAAAATCAATAGGTTGTATTAGAAAACTCAAAAGCTAATTAGAGCCCAATCTCCAGGCATGACGTACTCTGGCAGAATCACTGCTTCGGGACATAACTCAATTCTCTCAACACCACCGACTGCAGCTTAATTCAAGCATTTAGGGGAAAATGGGAGTCTTTAAAATATACATTTTCTTCTTTATTGCTTCCGAGTGAAGCTGCGGTGCGGTACCGTAATGAATAATGATAACATACATTCTTTAAAAACCAGAGCTGGCTCTGTCATTATGCCCAAAATAGGATGAGGAGTCCTGCTGTGTAAGGCAATGAGATACCATTAGTAAACACCATCTCTCCTTTTTCTTAAAAAAAAGTTAAAAAAAAGAAAAGGGGCCATAGATATTGTAACTTATTCAATGATCTGTTCATATCTGTAAATCAGAAAGGGAAAAAGCTGCATTCTTGCTTCTGTTTGCAAGAAATATGGGTCAAATTATGGTAACATTTAGAAACAATTAGAGAGAGAGAGAGAGAGAGAGAGAGAGAGAGAGAGAGAGAGAGAGATCAATAACTGGGAATTAGTTGGGACTTGATGTCCTTGGAGCAGAATGAAAGTTCAGATTATCTGATGAAATCAGTCCCAGCACTCACAAAGGTCCAATTTCCATTAAAAAAAGGAAAAGGAACCAGCAGGAAATCCCAGTGGAATAAATCTCAACAGCTCTGATTGGAATGCACAATATTTGAAATTTTATTTTTGTAATGATGTGTATCACAACTTATCGGCTATAATATTATTGATACACCTAACTTGTATGCATGCCTTGCTTCTGTTGGAGTGTTAGAAGAGCTTAGTGTATTGCTTCCATGACAGGGAACTCCCAAGGAATTTATCAATAATATGTGTTTGTACTGGGTTCCCCTGATAAGGAGAAATAAGCGGTCATCCTTCATCATCAATATAAAATGAGTCATGAACCATTAAACTACTACCATGGCTCAAATTCTGAGGGTGACTAAGCAGACATTTAGCCCACTGTGTGGTCTGTGGTGGGGATGGCGAGGTTTGTTCCTTATGCAAGTGATTAGATGATGCCTTTGCTGGAGCAAACCAGCCTGCCCACATAACTACTTGAACCTTTCTTGGTCCTGTCAGGGACTACTACTTTTTTTTAGTTTTGGTAGGATGGCTTCCTTTTGGTTTGTCTCCAGCATGTGTGATTGCTGGAAATGAACCAAAGCAAACATTGTCCTTTAATTTTTCATGCTGTGGAGTGGCTTTAGAAAAGAGATACTTTGGGATATTGGCAAATTAAGCACTTCCTCTGCTCCATGGAAGAGCAGAGGAAGAGAGAAAAATGTTTTATTAAAGTGCATTAGGGAAGAAGATTTGTTGCACCACTTAAAAATTAAATAAAACACAAATAAAAAATTACTAGTGGAAAAGGGGGATAAAAGGCGAGGGCAACAAGGATGTCAGTCAGTCAGTCAGTCAGTCAGTCAGGTTTTTATTGTGGTATAAAACCATAAAAGTCATAAAAAGACCAAAACAATTGCAAAATTGTGCAGTTACAAAAACAGTGTAGATGTAATAATCCATAATATTCATACAGATACTAAAAAGGAAAAAAGGAAACAGCAGCAATAAAAAATAGAGAATTTTCTAGTTAAAAACTAGCCAATCTTCTAGGTATGGAATGTAATCAAGTATAAACAAAATTTAGCTACAGTGGTACCTCGTATAACGGAGGGTTTGTTTAACGAAAAATCCGTACAACGGAAAAAAATCCACCCCCCTCCCCCCCGTGGCCACCTCCAGCCCACCACCTGCGGCCGCCCGGGAAGAGGATGGGGGGCGGTTGGGGAAAGAGGGGAGGGGAGGGGAGGGGCGGCAGGCACGGAGGGGGGCGAGCCGGGGAGGGGTGCCTATACCTGGCACCTGCACGGGGGTCCTCCGCTTGCCGCCGCCGCGGATGCTGGGGTTCCTCCCGGCGGGGCAGGCGCCGGTGCGCCCTCCTGCCTGCCGGGCGCTTCCGGGGCTCGGCAAGAGCGGGGGTGGGATTCCCGGCGCGGTCCCGCCCAAGCCCCCCACCCCAGGCCAAGCGGCGCACCATCAATTCCACCTCCATTTGGGTTCATGTGCAATGTCTATCTTCATAGGGAATTTTCTTGTTATCTCCCTTCTAAAACCATTGAAGGAATAACTGAACAGCGGGCTAAAGTAAAGGCTCTCTGATAAGCAGGATCTTCAAGCTGTGAGAGATAGCTGGCCATTCTCATAACATATCTGGTTTGGTCTCCATAGGAGTCATAAACAGGGCATGGATGATTATTATTATTTTTTTTCTTTTCTCTTAAAAGTCTATCTGAAGACCTGCCTGCAACTGAATCATGCAGCAAACAAAAATCCTTTGCCTTTTTTTTTTTTAAAAAAAAGTGGTGCAATGCATATTTACTGTCTTCAAGCAGTTAAAAATTTTAGCATGTCCCAGCATGCTCCAAAGAAATGATGAATACAAGTTGTATCATCTTTCTTCTGTCACTGGATAGCATCATGATTTCCATTGACAAACCATACGTCATGTAATGGTTCTCAGGATGTCTTAGGAAGTATTATTTGCTTTGTTTTTGTTTCCTCATGGCAAGATGGCCAGCTTCATTCAGAATTTAACCAAGGTTGGGATATCTTTATATTCATTGTCTTGTGTGGGGGCGCCAAGCTGCATCAACAGAATGAAGGAAAGGAAAGGAGTGTCAGGTGTCTTTTGCCATTTACCCTGGTTTTGTGCCAAATCTGCATATGGATGGTTTTTTGTTGTATTAGTCATGTTGTTGTTCAGCCATTAAGTCATATCCAACTCTTTGTGAACCCATGGACCAGAGCATGACAGGCCTCTCCTATCTTCCACTGCTTCCTGGAGATTTGTCAAATCCATCTTGGTTGCATCAATGACACCATCCAACCATCTCATTCTCTGCCGTCCCCTTTTCCTTTTGCCTTCAATCTTTCCCAACATTAGGGATGTTTCCAAGGACTCCTCTCTCCTCATGAGGTGGCCAAGATATTGGAGCCTCGGCTTCAAAATCTGTCCTTTCCAGTGTACATTCGGGGGTTGATTTCTTTCGATCTCCTTGCAATCCAGATGACTCTCAAGATACTTCTTCAGCACCACAGCTCAAAAGCATCAATTCTGCAGTGATCAGCCTTCTTTATGGTCCAACTCTCACTTCCATACATCACTAATGGAAAAAAAACATAGCTTTGACTATCTGTAATAATCAAAGCTAGATAAATAGTTAGATAGTCATATGATATGTTAAAGGGGGTGAGAGAATGGGAAAATTTGGCCCTACTTCGAAACAATGAGAAAGAAAGAAACTATTTTAAAAACTCTCACAATTCTCTATGTTTCATGTATTACCCACTGTTCTCATTGCGTTCTTTTGAAAGGCTGTTATTTCGCCTTCATTGTGCCCATTAGGGCACCGGTGAAACAGCTGGATTTTGCTATGTAACAGGTGCATCTGCAATGGGAGGGAAGAAAAACCCATCCCTGTGTCCAGGGCCACTGAACTAGTGCCCTTTGCCACACTGGTGGTTTCACTGTTCACCAAACTCTTATCCTTGAATTACAAGATTCAAGATTATAATTCCAGAGTGTCCAGACTCCAAAGGGGACAAAGCCATTGAAAAATCCATATTTTTATGAGTTTGCTGTGCATGATTAACCACCAAGTAAGAACTATTTTTATAAGGAGTGTCTTGAAAATGGATGTTATGCCTATTGCACATGAAGATTAAATTGATTGGTTAACAGTTTGAGACTGTAACATGACATGGAATAGCACTGTCAGTTTTGGCTATACAATACATCAGTTCCCCAGCCATATGTAATACATTACATCTGAACTATTTTTCCCATTGTATATCCCCCTCTCCCAGCTCAAGCCTCCAAGGGACATTAAACGTTACACTGAGTAAACAAAAGCTAATTAAGCAATGCCTAAAAATGCCCCAGAGAGGAAGTGAGAAAGAGATGTACAGATCATCGGCACAGTCTGTTTTTTGGCAAGTTTGTCAAATGTGACAGCACACTCAACCCACTCTGTGTCTGTACAATCCAGCATCTGGCAAGGCAATAATTACTAGTCTTCACAATATTTCTTGGAAGTTGCCCATATATTGCACACTGTACGGCAGCAAGCCCTTCTGGAAGTATTGCATTATTGCATCATTCATCTCATTAATATTTTGTTTTAATTAATATTTAGTTTTAATTTCTGAAAATATCTGTTCTTCCAGTGATTTGACTGTACTGTATTATAGATTTCCTTGGTAGAAGATCACAAGGACAGTATTACTATAATTATATATAGGGTTTTGTATAGGCAAGGAAATGTTTTAAATAACACCGAACATGCTTTGATACATACTCCTTACAGCTTGGAAATGTTGCTTTTTGGAACACACATCCCAGAATCTCCCTTCAAACAGCAAAACCTGGCCATGTTATTTGAGAGATTTTGGGAGTGGTGCCCCATAAAGTCACTTTAACGAACACTCCTGTTTGTATTTAACAAAACCCCACTATAATCAAGCCCCCCCTCTCTTGTAAAATCCAAATAATATGTTGATCTGAAGCAAACTTGTAGATCTACCTGCTATTCGTTGAGGGTATTCTGAAATTCACTTTGGATTTTTGACCCACTCGGAATACCCATGACTCCTTTCCCCCAGTTATGTATAGAAGACTGGTTGTAAAGTTTCCATTGTTCTCTGTGTTTTTTCAACCTCCTGGACCGATTACTGCAATGTGTTTGACACTTGGAGGTTTCAGCCACTTCAAAGTACAGCTGTCTACCTCCTTATGGGTGTCAAGCTCCAAGAACAAATTACTCTCATGTGGTTTTCTGTACTAGCTTCCTGGTAGTTTCTGGGTCTGATTTAAGAGGCCTGCCCATTATTATTTTCAAGGTTCTAATCAGAAGCTTATTAAAAGTAATATGTTATCTGGTGGAGATGGACACTTAAGCATCACCAAAAGTAGAAATGCAGCACTGAGGAAGAGGACAAAGAATGTTTGTTTGTTTGTTTGTTTGTTTGTTTGTTTGTATACTGACTGTCTTCTAAACAGAACTCCGGATGGTTTACAGTAACACAATAAGAATAAAAATAAGAGGGGAAAAACCCAAAACAACAATGCCAATCACAGTAAAATACTCAAAACAACAAAACATAATAATAAAAATCATAAATAACTGCAGTGGCAGGCAGTCTTATTTTACTGGTCCTAAAAAAGAAAGAGAGAAAAAAAGAAAAAGAAAAAACTATTTAAAAATATTAGATGCATGTGACTTTTGCACATTTAAGTTTATAGGCATAAGTAACCCTCAGGTCTGTACCCAGGGCCAGGTTCAATGTCTAAGGATATGCTATTCTTTGTTTTACACTACCTTCCTAATATTGGTGTCTGATTAACTGTTTTCACTTAACACAAACAAACAATAGTCAAATTCACCAAATGTCCCAAAATCCAGCTAGAGTGTGGAAGCTCTGTGACCTTAGTTCTTACCCACAATCTTCTTAGGGAGGTACCAGAGTCTTGTCTTGCAGAAGCAAGCTCATGCAACTGGTTTAATAGATAACAGATATTAAAAGCTACCCTTTGCACTGAGCTGGCTGTAGGTCTCAGTGGCCTTATAGGCCCTGTCCAATGCCATGATTTGCTGATTCTCTGATCTCATGGAGCCACTATATGCTGTTCAAGGACAGCAGAAAAAACAAACCAAGCAAGGTGCACCTCAGAAAAGAACCTCCAGCAGGTGGCTCTTCCTCTCTAAGCCAATACCAGTTGCTTGCACCAGGGGTGACATCAGAGCAGTGAATAGACATGGGCACGGAGCAGCGAAATTCTCGTTTCCATTTTTCGGTTCTCATTATCGTTACGTAACGGGTAACGGTAATGAGAATTACTCCGCTCCAGCTCGAACCCGAAACGAAAAAGAAAAATTGGGTCTGATTTTTCATTGTCGTTCATGGCATCACGGCGATCGTGTGATGCCAAGCAGCACAGAAAAAAAGTTTTTAAAAAAAATCCAATTCCCGGCCAAAAAAGCAGGTGAAAATATGCCTGCCTCAGTGAGGGCACCTACCAGAGAGGGGTGGTTTCTGGGGGGGGGTCCCCGGCCTTCCCCCTCTCTCCTGTCCTGGGCTGCTGGTACCAGGCTGGGGGGTATCCTGGTCGTCTCCATTTGCCATGCGGTGGGGGGGATCCAAAATGGCGACCACAATATTTATTTTTAAATCGTGGTCCAAAAACCCACCAAAGCACCACAGAAACATTTGAAAATTAGGTATTTTAAATGCCTGATTTTTATAGTAGCAGCAGTGGGTTTTTCTTGCAATAAAATGTCTCCATTGATTTTATTTTATTTTATTTTTATTTTATTTTTTTTACACCTGTGCAATTATGGGCTGGCCATGGGATGGAACCATGCAATCTTTTTGACCCATTCCACTAATCGCATGGCCAGGTTTTTGACTGAGACTTCTGGATGTGCCAGAGGGCATAAAAAGCCCACTAACCCTAACCCTAACCCTAACCCATACGCCAGTACACTGTCCTTCTTAGTGGGTCACAGGCACCCAGAGGTGCAGGCCACTAACCCACCCTAACCTTAACCCTAACCCTAACCCTAACCCTAGCCCTTACCCTAACCCCAACCCTAACCCAGATCCGTACGCAAGTACACTTTCCTTCTTAGTGGGTCACAGGCACCCAGAGAGGTGCCTCCCACAGCCCACTATCCCCTACCCCTATCCCATTCCCTATCCTGTACGTCAGTACGCTAGTACGCTCCCCTTCTTAGTGAGTCAGAGGCACAGAGAGAGAGAGGGGTCTCTGCCACTTACCCCCACCCTAACATAATGTAAATAATGTATGGTACGTGGCAGCTTCGCGTTGCGCTTCCCTTCCCTTCCCTTCTTAGTGGGTCAGACGTCAGAGGCACCCAGAGAGCTGCCTCCCAGAGCCCACTTACCCCAACCCCAACCCCAACCCAAATGACAAACGACAAATGGAAATGACAAATTTTTGAAAATAATCGCAACAAACGGAAACGACCCGAAACGGACCCGCCCCGACAAACGACAACTCGAAATATCATTTTTTCTGGTCATACCCATCTCTAGCGGTGAACATATTTTCCTCCCACAACCCAGTCCATCCCTTATCCTGAACACAATCTAGAATGACAGCAGCTGCATGGATTTAAATGGAAATGAGAAATTGATGTCTTTAGCATATTAAAGCCCTAAACACAGTTTTGCCCTTTCATGGGCAACTGTGTGGTTATCCTTTTGATGTGACACTGTATGTTAAATTAAATTTTAAAAAAAAAGAACCCCTAACACGAGCTGTTCTAGGAAAGCTGTAAAAAACAATGTGGTATTTTGATGCTGTGTGCATTTCTGTGGAATTCAGAATGGCTGATCAGCTCCAGAGTTCTTCTCTTGTTCAATGACTTGCTAATTTCCTTTCCTTTCTTTTTTTTTCTTTTTTCTTTTTGCTTCTATTGGTTGTGATTTCCCCCACCCTCATTTTGTGCTTCTTCATAGAAACGTAAATTTCTGTTTATTGAATTATTACTGGAAGGATAAAACAAGTCAAAGGTTTTCATCCCTAATGATTATAATAATTATTGCAGTAGCATTCACACGGGAGTATTTTATGCAAAATAACTCTTTATTATTATTATTATTATTTTGCACACACAAAAATTCCCCTCCCCTAAAAAAAAAAACTGGTTTCTTTTTCTCTTTTCCCCCCTAAAGCTGTTGCTAAGACAGTTGTTCACAACCTTGGATCCCCAAATGTTTTTCAACTTAAGCTCCCAGAAGTGTTTACCACTAGTTGAACTTCCCAGGATTTCTGAGTTATAGTCCATAGGTTGAAAACCACTGTTTTAGGAAAAGAAAAGGTCCTGGTGTTTTCATCTTTGCACAAGAGTAAGAAATTTCACAACAGTTGATAGTTTCATTGAGGGAGTTTCTTTATGTGTGAACACATCCCTTTTGACTGAAGAAAAGAAAATTTGGGAATATCTGTCACATCCCAAATGTCACATCTGACGTTTAATTATGCTCCAGCTTTTCAGTCAATACACAAATGAGGAAAACCCAACACAACAGATGGCACACAACATTGTAGTATACCATGGACTACACAGGTAGAAGTCCCCCCCCCCAAAAAAAAAACTAGAGGGAGGATTCAGATACACTAGGTCAGGAGTATCCAAACTTTTTGCAACGAGGGCCAGATTTGGTGAGGTAAAAATGTGTGAGGGCCAAACAATAAGCAGCATTTGACCCCCGGGCTGGACTTTGGACAAGACTTTAAACAGCAAGGAGGCAGAGAGGACACTGCAGCAACAGAGCTGGGGGCGGGTAGGCTGGGCAGGTGAATGGGGGGATGGATAGAGACAGGGAGGGCAGGCAAACCATAAAACTGCAAGCTGATGTCTCCATCTGGTATGGCCAGCTGGCGGGGATGCGTGACAGGCTGATCTAGTGGGTAGAAGAGGTCGCAGGCCACTCGAAATTTGAAAACGGGCTGCATTTGGCCCCCAGGCCTGACTTTGGACATGCCTGCACTAGGTGTTGCCAAATACTTCCACACAAACTTTATTTTATCACTTTCCACCTAGGAAAACATCTACAGTATCTGAAAATCTAGTAATTATCTTGAGTTGAGTACTGCTGATGAGCTCATATAATGGTTAGCCAGTGAGCTAAGGTAAAATTTGCAGATTGCTGGGCATCAGGAAGATGGATTTTTGCTTCACAATAGTATCAGTAGGAAAATTCAAGAACCATGGCAGGTTTATAAAATCCTGGTTGGGCTTGTCATCATGCATGACGAAGAGAAGACATACTTTTTAAATACTTTGCCTGAGTGAGATTATTCTCATCGAACAAACAAGTTTTGTGAAAACTACAGAATTAGAAGTACTGAAAACTGCTCAAAACACACAAACAGCACAAAACTCTGAAGCAGAACATAACTTATGCCTTGCCTAACTATTATAAGAGTGAGGCAGTTCAGGTAACAAAAGATAATGAAATAAATGCTCTACCGTTACATGGATATGAACTCCACTTCTCTGTATCCGGTTTATCAATAGAATATCCAACTAAATTGAAATTAGAAACAGCTGAAATGTTTCTTTCTCCGTTTTAACAACTTTTAAAAGCTTTTTTTGTTCTTCTTTAAACTTCCATACACACAAAGATTTTTTCAGCTTTGATTTTAGTCAAAGGGTAGTTGTAAAGAATGAACCCACTTAAATAAATTAGCAAATGTAAATGAGGCATGGCAAGCTTTGATGTAGCAAATCTACTTATTTTGGAAGATTATATATCCTGTGTGTGTGTGTGTGTGTGTGTGTGTGTGTGTGTGTGTGTGTGTGTGTGTGTGTGTGTGTGTGTGTGTGTGTGTGTGTGTGTGTGTGTTTCCACAGTTTCACAGAATTAGAATGCCTGAAAATAGTTTTCAATTTTGCCAAGTCCAATGTATTCTGTTGTTTTCTTATGCAAACAACTGCAAGTTAAAAGACAAAGCTTTGTGTTCCTCAGACATTATGGTACCCCATATTTATAGTGACAGTGACAAGACCATGTAAAGATATTTTTAGATGGGTTCAGTTGGCTGGTATAAGTCTTGCAATGTGCCACATGCAACTATTTCTGAAGCTAGATTAGCAGGCAGATATCTGCTCTGCCTCAATAAGGAGACCTGGCTGCCTAAACTAATCTATGGATTTAAACTGGATATAAAATTTAATTTATTTGCAAATGTGTTATATTATTTCCAAAGGAAATTCTCCCAAATTAACATATTATTATTATTATTATTATTATTATTATTATTATTATTATTATTATTATTATTATTATTATTATTATTATTATTATTATTATTATTAAAACATTGGGCCTCTAGAAATGGCAATCAAAATTAATTGATTTATGATTAGAATATTACAGTTTCATGTGTTCAGATTTTCCATCCCTTTCCTTTCCATTCTTATCTTGGTCTCTATTCTGAGTAAGTTCCTTAGGTAGCAAATCTGAACAATGTTGCTGGATTTACTCTTGAGATGTTATTTTTGGCAGATAGGTCAAAGTTTCTTCCCTCGATATCAGTTAGTTCACAAATGTTCTCTCACAACTAGAAGCCTGCCCTTATTCGCTGTCTTGAACTAGCAACTAGGAAACTTTCCAGTGTTAGGCTGGGCTTAGTTCAGTCAGGAAGGGGGGGGGAGGCAAAGTCTGATGTTTATATACCACCTCACAGCATTTAAAGCATTCTCTGGGTGCTTTACAATTTATTTATGCAGGCTACACATTCATTGCTCCTCCCCCAGCTAGCTGGTTGCTCATTTTACTGACCTCAGAAGGATGGAAGGTTGAGTCAACCATTAGCCAGCTATGTGGGTTTGAACCAGTACCATGAGCACATCTTTGGCAATACTTCAGCAGTTTAATCACTATGCCACGAGGCTCATGAAAACATGCAATGCACTCTGCTGAAGTAAATGTTCCAGCTATAATCCTTTTTTCAAAACGGTGGTAGAAAGCTTTAGAAATGATGTCTGAGGTATTCAGAAAGCATTGTGTCCTATGCTTAGAAAAATCAAAACAGAGAAAGTCAGAGCCAAAACACACCCTTCCACATCCTTTTCCATACATTTTATATTTAGGAGGATGTTCATATTCTGGATTCCACACACACAGACACCGAGGCAATGTTTACTATTCTGACAACCACAGAGTGTAACATTCCTGGTAAGACCACATAGTCAGACCTCCAGCTCCCACGTGGGACTGTCCAGAAGTAGGTCACCTCATGGATGTAATTCTATCATTCCAGCCTTCAGTATACCATAATAGGCCTCAATTAGAAATTAGCAATAAATAAAGCATGAAGGGATGAGCAAGGAGTAAAAGAGTCTCTTCCCAATTAAATACAGGTACGTCTCGTGGGAACCCATGAAAGGGACTTCTCCGCTGCTGTGCTCAGACTCTGGAACTCCCTCCCAGTGGAGGCCAGGACTGCCCCATCTCTGATGTCTTTCTGAAAACAAGGAAATACCTTTCTCTTCAGGCAAGCTTTCCCTGAATGATGGAATCTGAATGATGAATGAACCTGTTATGAGTCTTTTATATCTATATGATCTATATGATCACATAGACTTTGTATTTATAACCACTTATAACCTTGTGTGATTGCAATGACACTATGTTTTCAATGTTAGTTTCCATCACTCATAACTTTTATATGGAATTTTGCTCTCTTGTTAACTGCCCACATTCTCTTGTAGCTTTAATGTAATGTTCTCATTTAATGCTGTAAGATGTCCCTCAATTCCCTCTTTACTTGAAAATGTCTTAATTATACTGGACTGTATATTTTCCCTCATTACGGTAAGCCGTCATGCATCTTTTTCCAAGGAGAAAGGTGAGGTAAAAATACTCCAAAATAAATAAGTAAAATAAATGAATAAATAGTCAAGCAGTTATTATGACACCTGAAGTTCACAGGAGATGGGCAGGAAGCTTAAACCTATGCCCCAAAATAGGTTCAGAAATTTGGACAGCTCCTTTAAACATGAACACCATCAGCTTATTATTTTCATCAAAGGGGAAATAATGGAGGGAAAAGTGGAGAATAGAGGGTCAACACTGAACAAATACTAGGGCATGCAGATGCTCATAGCTGCCCTTTGTCATGCAAAAGTGTCCATCAATTGAGCTATCTATATATATTTACTCTTTCTTCTTGTCTGGACCAAGGGTGGGGAATGTGATAATCTCCAAATGTTGTTGGACTACAGTTTTCCTTCTACTGTTTACAGTTCTTAGTGTGTGACTGGAAAGCTTGTGGGGGAAACTAGGGCAAAGCTGCTAAAGGAAAAGCTAAATAAGGTATTGAAAGCAGATTGGGAAATATTTGTTTGTTTTTTAAAGCACCTCAGCCTAGGTGGTCATACAGGCTGTGGGATTAAGCATTTGCAATCCAAGAAATAATTTCAGATGATAAAAACTTTCATTAACTGTAGATAGTAAGAACCATCATCAGGGATTCTAACACAAAGGGGAATGGGGCAGCCCTCTTTGAAAACAATTGCTTCTGTGCTCTGATTTTCCTAAGACAGCAGGCTTTCTCTTAGACTATTACTTTCATCTATTTATTTAACTAGATAAAATACACATGATTAATCAATTGCAACATCTTCAATCCACTGACAGCTCTAGCATCAAGGCTAATTGTGAGCCAAAATCAGCCTTGCTCCTGGAAATGTCTATGGATTAAAATGTATGGATGTTGGAATAGTTTTCATGAGGCACCAGCAAATTTGTCTGCACCACTTTCTAAAAGGTTTACATAAGCTTGTGGTTTTAGAAATTTTGCACAGAAATGAATATATATTTCATGCGCAAGAAAATATGTCAGAGGGTTCAGAATTATGGAACTTATGTCAACAAAAATGTGGAAAGGGTTCCTGGGTTAGATTTAATTGGTAAGGAGGTACAAGACATTCATGAAAGACATGCCTATCAATGAGTTTAAGGCATAATAGCTAAATGGAACTTCCAGGTAGAGATGGGCACGAAACGAGCGATTTTTCGTTTTCAGTTTTTTCGGTTCATTACGCAACAAAAACAAAACGAAAATTTTTTTCAAAACAAAACAAAAATGAAAACAAAAATGACCAATTTTGCCATGGTTTTCATTTTCATTGCAGCAAATGCATTCAACTGAAAAGAATGCTAAAGAGACAGCAATTTTTCATTTTCGTTTTCATTTTTTCGTTTCGTTATGCAACAAAAATGAAATGAAAAAAATTGCAAAAACCCACCGAAAAATGAAAACGAACTGAAACGGACCCCTAAACGACCAAACAACAAACGAAACACCATTTTTTTGATTCGTGCCCATTTCTACTTCCAGGTATAAGAGAAGTGTATCTGCCAATACCAATATTGGTATACAACATTTCAGGTGGACTGTTCCCCCCCCCCCCGCTTGCGTATTTCAGATCTGTGTAGGAAAATAACTTCCCAAAGTGGGGACTGTATTTCAAAAACATTAAATTATGAAAAGGATGTTGGTTTAGACGAATGCTTACCCTGATCCAGATAGGCTCTATTTATCTCATCTTCTTTTTGTACTACTGGCTTATAGGATAGAAAAATGTGCACTCAATGGACTTGTCTATCCAAAGGATGATGGGTAGGGGATGGAGGGAGGGGAGAAAAGAGAGAGAGATCTGTCTGTGCCTTTCTGCTAAAAAAAAACCAAACATCTAAGATAGCATCCTTCCTAAATCTTTTGCCTCTCTCTGTATCAGTGTTTTCATCTCGTTCTTTCAAACTGTTCAGTAGATTTTCTTGTGCTTAAAAGAAAAGAATGCTCGCCACAGTTAGAATCATAGCTGTCACATTTTCTTTCCACTGAAAGTATCCTTTCACAATCCCTATAATACAGAAAAATAGAGAAAAAGAAACTAACCACTATTTTATCTTGGAGGATCTTGAAAAGAGTTTCTGTGGCTTGCAATCATACATTCATCTTTCCACTGGCAAACTTTTTTTTTGCAATATGTATATCAGCAAGAAAAACTGAGGGGTTTTTTATTCAAATATCTACAACCTCTGTGACTCAAGATTATTTAAGGGCCTTGTTTTTGGAAACAAAGTTGACCCTATGCTACTTCATGTAACATAATTTGAATTGTGTAGTGGGTTTCTCTATTGCCCTCTGCAGATGTTAGGGTAGTGGCTCTTAAATTATGCTCCACATACAATACATTGTTGGACCTCCGGAAAACCACTTCTAGCATGATTGATGTCAGAGACTCTGGACATAGCAGTCAAATACTATTTAGGGTTCTATATTTTAGAGCCGTTGCCTTAGGGTTCTGGGATGTAGGGGAAATGGAATCCTCTTCTGCTGAAGCAAGTATATTTACCATATGTGGAGAAGGAGTATTTCCATCTGCCATCTGTTTCTGGAACTATGTTCAGACGGGAAACCTTCACAGATAGCAGAGATTTCCTTCTTCAGACACATTACTCTGCATCTACAGGGGAGTGTTGGCATCAGAAACAGAGGGGGATGGTAAGTGCCTCTTCTTCAGTAGACTGAATCAATCTTGGATAGAAGCAGGTTCTATCCAAGAGAAGGTCCAGCAGCTAGAGGCTCGCATATCAGACCAGCAACATATTAAGGAGCTTGAGCGGTTCTTGGACAGAGCGGAACGGACTATCCAGGTCCAAGAAGAGACAGGGCACACTTCTGAGGATGAAGTCACTTCCCCAACTCAGGAGGTAGATGGGTGGAGGAATGTGACTCAAAGGAGTAGAAGGCCAAGGGATCGCTCAGAGAGTCTCATATTGCACAATCAGTTTGAGGCTCTTTCCCTCAGCACACCTCATGAGGCACACACAGAGGAAGATTTGGTTTCACCGGAGGATCTCTCCCTCATCACTATTGATGAGATACAAGATCAGGTACATGTAGATGAGCAGGCTGCAGGAGAGAAGCTTCTTCTACTAGGGGATTCTATCATTAGAAATACAGAGGGATGGATTTGTGACGAGCATGATAACCGTATGGTCACTTGCCTGCCAGGTGCAAAGGTTGCAGACATCACGAGAAATCTAGATAGCTTGTTAGAGAGAACCGGGAAGGAGCCAGTGGTCATGGTACACGTTGGTACCAATGATGTCGGGAAGGCCAAGCGGTCAGTCTTGGAAGCCAAATTCAGGTTGTTAGGTAGAAGATTGAAGTCCTGGGCTTCCAAGGTAGCATTTTCAGAAGTGCTACCTGTTCCTCGTGCAGGACCTGCAAGGCAGGCAGAACTCAGAAGCCTCAATGCGTGGATGAGGCGATGGTGTCGAGAGGAGGGCTTTAGATTTGTCAGGAACTGGAGAACATTTTGGGACAAGCCAAACCTGTTCAGGAGGGATGGTTTGCACTTGAATCATGATGGGACCAGACTGCTGGCACTCAACCTCAAAAAGGCAGCAGAGCAGCTTTTAAACTGATAACTGGGGGAAAGCTGACAGGAGCTGAGTGGCATCCGGTTCGGAACACCTCATCCTCGGGGAATGAGGTTGGAGAGGGTAGAGAATCACATAGAGAAGACATAGCAGGTATTAGCACTGGTAGAATAACGGAATGTGACAGTTTGTCTACTGAAAATAAAAGCTGTCGGGAAAAAAGAACAAGGCAGCAGCTGTTGTTGCGGGACCCACTGTACAGGTGCTTCTACGCCAATGCTCGAAGCCTCCGAGCAAAGATGGGAGAACTTGAACATTTGGCAGCTAGGGATAACATAGATATAATAGCCATAACAGAAACCTGGTGGAATGAGGAGAACCAGTGGGATACAGCAATCCCAGGCTATAAACTCTATAGAAGGGATAGAGAGGGGCGGGTTGGAGGAGGAGTGGCCATCTATGTGAAAGAAGGGGTAAAATCCAGCAGAATGGAGATGGACAGAGGGTCTGACTCCACCAAAGAATCAATTTGGGTTAAACTACCAGGTCCAAGGAGTGATGTGATAGTTGGAGTATTTTATCGTCCACCAGATCAAAAACTTGAGGGGGACCTTGAAATGAGGAGAGAAATCATGGAGGTGGCTAAGAGGGATAGGATAGTAATCATGGGGGACTTCAATTATCCGACTTGCTGAATGACTGTGCCTTAGAGCAACTTGACATGGAGCCCACCCGAGAACAGGCAACTCTGGATCTAATACTGTGCGATGCTCAGGACCTGGTCAGGGATGTGAATGTCACTGAGCCTCTGGGGAACAGTGACCATGCTGCAATTTCCTTTGCCATGCATGTCGGAGGAAGAGTGTCAACCAAATCAGACATAAAAACCCTTGATTTTCGAAGGGCAAACTTCCCTCAGATGAGGAAACTAGTTAAATTGAAGGGGAAGGTTAGAAGAATCCAATCTCTTCAGAGTGCATGGAGCCTCTTTAAAACAACAATAATAGAGGCCCAGCACAAGTGCATACCACAAAGAAAGAAGAGCTCATTTAAGTCCAAGAGGACACCGGCATGGTTAACGAGTGGAGTTAGAGAGGCTCTAAAGCACAAGGAGAGGTCTTTCTTTAAATGGAAATCCTCCCCAAATGAGGAAAATAAAAAGGAACACAAACTCTGGCAAAAGAAATGTAAGAAGATGATAAGGGAGGCAAAGAAAGATTTTGAGGAACGCATGGCTAGCAATATATAGGGTAATAATAAAAGCTTCTTTAAATATGTTAGAAGTAGAAAACCTGCCAGAGAACCAGTTGGCCCTCTGGATGGTGAGGGAGGAAAAGGGGAGGTTAAGGAGGACTTGGACATTGCAGAGAAATTGAATGAGTTCTTTGCGTCTGTCTTCACGACAGAGGACCTTGAGCGGATTCCGCTGCCTGAGCCGCCCCTCTTGACTAAAGAATTAAATCAAATACAGGTTAAAAGAGAGGAGGTTTTAGGACTAATTGATAAATTGAGGATTAACAAGTCACCGGGCCCAGATGGCATCCACCCAAGGGTTATTAGGGAACTGAGAAACGAAATTGCAGATCTCTTAACGGTTATATGCAACTTGTCTCTTAAAACGGCCACAGTGCCAGAGGACTGGAGGATAGCAGATGTCACACCAATTTTTTAAAAAAGGAAGGAGGGGGAACCCGGGAAACTACAGGCCGGTTAGCCTTACATCTGTCCCAGGGAAGATGGTGGAAAGCCTCATCCAAGAGAAAATCTTAAAACACATAAAAGAACAAACCTTGCTGAGAGAAAATCAGCATGGCTTCTGTAAGGGTAAATCTTGTCTGACAAACCTTTTAGAATTTTTTGAAAAGGTCAACAGGCACATGGATTTGGGTGAACCGGTGGATATAGTCTATCTGGATTTTCAAAAGGCTTTTGACACAGTCCCTCACCAAAGGCTGCTGAGAAAATTGCACAGTCAGGGGATAAGAGGGCAGGTCCTCTTATGGACTGAGAACTGGTTGAGATCCAGGAAACAAAGTGTAGGTGTCAATGGGAAATTTTCACAATGGAGAGAGGTGAAAAGCGGTGTGCCCCAGGGCTCTGTCCTGGGACCGGTGCTTTTCAATCTGTTCATAAATGGAGACAGGGATAAACAGTGAGGTGGCCAAGTTTGCTGATGACACAAAACTTTTCCGTGTGGTAAAAACCAGAGAAGATTGTGAAGAGCTCCAGAAGGATCTCTCCAAACTGGGGGAATGGGCTGAGAAATGGCAAATGTGTTTTAATGTAACTAAATGTAAAGTAATGCATATTGGGGCAAAAAATCCAAACTTCATCTATCAACTCATGGGCTCTGAGTTATCCATGACGGATCAGGAAAGAGATCTTGGTGTGTTGGTGGACAGCTCCATGAAGGTGTCTCCCCAATGTGTGGCAGCGGTGAAGAAGGCCAATTCCATGCTAGGGATTATCAAAAAGGGGATTGAAAATAAAACAGCGAACATTATAATGGCTTTATACAAAAAATAGTAAGACCCCACCTGGAGTATTGTGTACAATTCTGGTCACCGCATCTCAAGAGAGGCATAGTGTAACTGGAAAAGGTGCAGAAGAGAGCGACTAAAATGATTACTGGGCTGGGGCACCTCCCTTATGAAGAAAGGCTAAAACATTTGGGCCTCTTTAGTCTGGAAAAAAGGCGCTTGAGGGGGGATATGATTGAGACATACAAAATAATGCAGGGTATGAGTAAAGTGGATAGAGGGAAGCTCTTCTCTCTCTCCCAAAATGCCAGAACTAGGGGACATACACTCAAATTGAGGGCTGGGAGAATAAGAACTGACAAAAGAAAATATTTTTTCACCCAGCGCGTTGTAAGTCTATGGAAATCCCTGCCACAGGATGTGGTGATGGTATCTGGCCTGGATGCCTTCAAAAGGGGATTGGACAGATTCCTGGAGGAAAAGTCCATAACAGGTTACAAACCATGATGGAGATGTGCAATCTCCAGGCTTTAAACCAGGGTACTACAAGGGCCAGATGCAGGGGAGTGGTATCAGGAGACAGATATCTAGTCTCATGCACTCCCAAATGCATCTGGTGGAGCCGCTGTGAGATACAGGAAGCTGGACTAGATGGGCCTTTGGCCTGATCCAGCATGGCTCTTCTTATGTTCTTATGTTCTTATGTTCTTATGTACTGCATAGTATCTCTCATGGCACTTTTAGCAATACTTGCACATACGATGGCAGTGCTCCATCTAACAATGCTTTTAGCCTGAGACTGGGTTGAGAGATAATATGATGGTTGTCTTCAGATATCTGAAGAGCTGTTGTATGGACCATGGAACAGGGATGTTTTCTTCTGCTCCAAATGGTCGTACCCAGACAAGTCAATTCATAGGGGCTTTGCGTGTGGATTTCCAGCAGTTGAAGGTGTTTGGACTGGTTGTTGTTGATGATGAACCATTTCAATTCTACAAGCCTTGTTTCAATGTCTGAAAGATGGGGAACACAATGGCTGCTCAATGTTCAAGATCTGTCTATTTGGAGAAAAACCCTAGTATCCAGTTGTGGAGCTGGATGTTGAAAGTTTGATTCTTCATTGTGTGTCCCAAGAGAAAAACCAGTCTGTTTAGCCATGGACAAGCTGCATGATCCCAGAGAGCGACCAGAAACAAGGCAAAGCATTTCTGAATATTCTATATTCAAAAAACTCTGGAAAGTCAGAATCAACATGATAAAATTCAGTTATTATTAGAGATGGGAACGAATAGAAAAATGGAGTTTCGTTTGTCATTTGTCGTTTAGAGGTCCGTTTTGGTTTGTTTCCGTTGTTCGTGAAATTTTTCAAAAAATTCATTTTCATTTCGTTACCATTTCGTTAACGTTTTGTTACAATTTATTCCAATTTTAATGATTTTTTTTAGCATTTAAAGCCGCTCACTTCATTGCAGTAACGGAAACGAAACGCACAACCAAAATCCCCGCGTTTCTGTTCATTTCATTTCATTTTGAGGACAAATGTTGTTTGTCATTTTGTTGCTTAATGAAACGAAAAACGAACAACAAAAACAAAAAATTGTTTGTTCCATGTCCATCTCTAGTTATTATTAATAAATAAGAAGTGGTGAAAGAAACAAAATACTTGAGGCCACTTCATGTGTGCAAATGGGTCTGCCCCTGCTATATTGATCATCTCCCACTTACATCATACATTTATAGTCAACCAGTTTGTGTGCATGTGTGGGTGTGCATGTGTGGGTGTGGAGGTAGGGGAAGAGAATGAATTCATGCAGATATTTTCTGCTTTTCTGCAACTCTAATGAAGCAATTAACCCACGGGCTCAGGGGATTAAAATAGCAGCCATTGTCCCAACACAATGTAACTTTTTCTGGACATCTTGGCCATGCAGAGTCTCTTGTTCAAAGATAGATTAAAATTAGGCCTATCTACAAAGTCTCAATCCATCTTCCATGTGTTGATTCTATAACGCCCTAAGCCCCTTGAAAAGAGCCTCCATTTCATACAAACAAAACTTTCAAATTTGCTCTGTTCAGGATTACAGATGGGTATCGACCATAAAATGGGGGTTCATGGGGGTTCATACCTACCCATGAACCACAAGCCATGAACTTTCTAATCTTTTTTAAAAACTGAACCACAAATGGGTTCATTTTTTTAAAAAAAATGTGCCTAGGGCAAGGAGAAACTACTGTGTTTTCCCATCTATAAAACACCCCCATGTATAAGACAATCCCCACTTTTCTGACCCAAATTTACAGTTTCAGAACTTCACGGTTCTCTCCTCAGTTTTTCTCCATGTATAAGATGACGCTCAATTTTTAGTCTAAGAATTTTAGACAAAAATACAGTCTTATACATGGGGAAATACTATAACCAACCACCACCTCTTTTGACCTGCCTGACCATTTCCCACTGCCCCCATTGCCCACCTACCTTGTACTGCCTCTTCCTCTTCCTCCTCCACTCCCACTAACAGCTGATAGGAAGATGCATGCACAAAGGCAGCAGGTCCAGCTCCTGGAATGGAAGTCAGGCCACTGGCAGCAGGACCAGGTAGGGAGGTAATGGGGCAGTGGGAAGGGAGGGTGGGAGGCTGTGGGTCAGGGGAAAATGAACCAGAAAGTTCATTAAATCACTTTAAAATGTTGCTTCAGTTCATTTTAGTTTGTCAGTTTTGACAAACCAATGAACCCGTGATTTTTGACAAACTTCCTGGTTTGTGCTTTGGTCCTACCTAGGAGAGAGGAGATTTCTTCTTTTAGTCTAGTTAGTAACATTTCTTAGAAACAGCAAGTGGTTGGATGCTCATTTCTACTTTCTAAAAATCTATTTTTGCCCCATGGTCACTACAAGAAACCCTGCACACACACACACACACACACACACACACACACACACACACACACACACACACACACACACACACACACACACACACACACACACACACACCAAATGGCAGATTACTCTTTGAAGTTTTGCAGTGGAATGATTTGCTTAAAAGGATTACCAAAGGGATTATATTTGGAAGCAAAATTGTGTCCCCCCCCCCTGAAAAAAAAGTTGCTGACATTTGTAAGTGCTAAGAAAGGCTATTAATGATAAGATGTTTCAGAGGTCATTGATTCATAAGATCTCTATATGTTGGGTTAACTTTATATATGAGAACAAACCAACAACTCAATTTCTTTTCACTGGGTTTGGAGGGGTCGGAAGGTGCAGAGGATTCTACAATATCCTGGAAGTCTGAAATGGCATCACTTCAGAGATTTCATGCATGCTATTACTGGTAGTCATACTTTGCTTTCCTCTGCCTTATTGGGGGGGGGGAGCCATGAGTCCAAATTCAAGACATAATTCAGCCAATTTTGGCTAGTTCAAGGCTCACTGTACAATGCTTACTGCATTTTGTACATTGAAGTTTTGTTTACTTCTGTGTAACTGTAATAAATGAAAAGGTTCTTATGTTTGAATATGCTTAAGTCTAAAGTGCAGCTGAAACATATAACAAATTCTCTCTGCTAATATGTAATGTAATATGCTGCCTTGAAATCTAAGACTCTCATTAGCAAATCTGTAAAGAAGTTTTTAAAAAGTTGGAATTTTTTCTCTCCATGAAATTAAAGAGAATGGAAAAACCCTGTTGCAAATGTACTAATTTAGAAGACTAAATATTGCCTGGGAGTGGAGAAATGAAGCTCAAGAGGAAATGTAACATAGTGACAAATTCCACCTCAGTATAATTCTATACCTGATCTTCACTAGAGATGGGCACGATCGAAAAAAATGATGTTTCGGTTTTTCGATTTTCATTGCAGGTCCATTTTGGTTCATTTTCATTTTTCGTAATTTTTTTGAATTGTTTTGAATTTTTTCATTTTTCATTTTAATGCATGACTTAAAGCATTTCCGCACACGGATGTCGCCCAACGCCCCAGAACAGAGGGAAAACACTAAAAAAATGTTGCTGGCAGAGACACAGCATAGACTAGGTACACAGGGAGGCTGCAAAGGCAGCGGCGGGAGTTGCCCAGGGTGCAAGGCAGCCATAGAGTGACTGCACTGCGGGGCAGGGGAGGGTACTCACTGAGAGGTACGCATGCACACAGGGAGGCTGCAAGAGAAATCTCTTCTTTCTCTCCCCTAAGAGCCAGGCTGCAGCCAGCAGGAACACAGAGACACATACCTGCTTGGCTGGCCTAAAGTAACGAGTCACAGAGACAGCAATCTCACCCTAACTCCCACCGCAGACTGCAAGGAGGATGGGGGCTGCCAAAGCTTTTTATGCCCTCTGTGGCTGCCACACCTACCCAGTCTGCAAGCTGTCTGTCCTTGTATCTGCAGGTTGATATACAGTTTGAACTGATTGTTGTTTTCCTTTCCTGATTAAGTAGGACTGTGGACTATTTTTATATATTATCCTTCCTCCCCATGCCGATCAGCTGTTGAGCTTATATCACAGATCTCTCTGTGCAGCAGCTAGCCCTTAGGTTTCCTGCTTGTTTACAGAAGGTTCTTTGTTTGAAAGCAAATTAATTTGAAGGTTTAAGGAGGATCTTTAATTTAGGGCAGTGTGCTCCCTGTTAAATAAAAAAGGGAAACTCCCCATTATTTATAGACTTTTCTATAAATAATTTTCATTTATTGACAAAAATTATTTCAAAAATCTGATATTAATGAAACAAAACAAAATGAAGACAGCAAAAGCTTCTTAAGAATCACTGGGCCATATCCATGAGTACGGCACCATAAATGCCCACTTTATAAAATACTGTATGCTGTGCATAATATTCATTGGTTTTGCATAATCAATAACCCAGGATGCATTTACTTCTATTAGGCATCCCCACAATCCTTATAAAAGACTGTAATATGAGATAGGCAGGCTGTGAATGACACCCAATATTAATGGAGGTGTTCCATTTTCTGAAGGTTATGATGCAAAAAATGAGACAAAAATGGTTTCTTTCCCCACAAGAATTCTTAAGGTCATTTGGAGGCAAGTATATCGCCTCAATCATTGGGAAACCAAAAGTGCTCAGGAAATATAAGACACAATATTCAGGTCCCAGTTCTAGCTGCAGTGGTTGGCTCTAATCTTAATCTTCTATTCACCAGAATGCCACTTCAGAAAACACCTCAAATCTCACAGACACCCTGATTCACGAGGGTTAATTAATTCAAGTAGATGAGAATTTTTTTTGCATCTTCTGGAGCAGCGTGAAATCCCTCAAAAAAACTGAGTTCCAATCCACACATTTGTCCAAGGAATGTGTGTTAGGACATTTCATATGGAAATTTACAAATGCAGGATTCTTCGCCCCTAGGAAAAATATAATGGGAGAAAAATATATAGTACCCCCTCACTGTGTCTTATGGTGCATGCATTGGTTAAATGCTTGTACTGAAGCTAAAACCTGTGCTCACAACCTGGGGTTCAATCCCAGGTAGCAGGCTCATGGTTGACTCAGCCTTCCATCCTTCTGAGATTGGTAAAATGAGTACCCAGCATGCTGGGGGGGGGCACTGTGTCACCTGCATCCTGTAATTAAAACTGTAAACCGCCCAGAGACTACTTGAAGTGGTATGGGGTGGTATATAAGCAGACCACTTTGCTTTTTTTTATTGTGGGGGTTACGTTTCCAACCGGACTCGTGATAAAGAAAAATAGGGATGGGCATTTCATTTCAGGAGCATGTGAGCCCAGGTGGTGCTCAGAACCGGTTGATACACATAAATCCAATTGCTTTACCTTTCTCTGTCTTGCGCAGGGTGAAAATCCATTGAGGAAGCATGTTGCGATGTCATCTGTGCTAGATCTGTGATGCTAGCCAATCAGGGGATGTGCAGGGACAGGCAGCATCCCGCCTCCCTCTCTGATTCGCCAGCAGCACAACACAGGAAAGTTGATGTTGCAGCGTGCTTCCTCATTGGATTTTAACCCTGCGTGAAACAGAAAAAGGTAAAGCAATTGGATCTGCGTGTATCAGCAGGTTCTGAGGACCACCTGGGCTCACATGGTTTGTTTCATAACATACTGGTTCTGAAACGAAATGTGCATCCCTAAAGGAATATCCATGCTATGTGGACACCCTAGGTCGGGTCAGGACTGGTGGGCGTGTTTGGGGCCTCCTTCACTTACCCAAAGCCTGATGCTGCCTCGAATGGACTTCTGACAGGCTTTCCAGACCTGTTACAGGCACCAGAAGTGGCTTCCAGTGAACCTGAAGTCACTTCCAGAAAACTGTAACTGGCTTCTGGCAGACCAGAAGTGACTTTTGGGGCCTGTAACAGGCCCAGTAAGCCCCTTAGAGGCGTGTTTGGGGCAGTGCCAGGACTGAAGGCCCCAATCAGCCCACACAGCTTGCCTCAGGCCCAGCACCACCCACATGTGCCTTCGCATACTGTGGTCCCGCAATAAACCTGGACCACAGTACATGAACCGCAATATGGTGGGGGAGTACTGTATGGCATGTGCAGCCATCATGGAGATCAAACTTCTAGCAAAGGACTACTAGTGTGATTAACAAGCATTATCTCTCTGCTGTCTCAGGCTCTCTGTTAAGCACAAGAAATCAGCCTCATACTGTGCTTCCATATAAGTTTCTCGGTGGGTCTTGCTGGGTTTATTTTTCAGGCCTTATTAGCTTATCTTTGCATTTTGCAGAAAGAAACTTTGAAATAGTGGCTGCTTTCGCAAAGTGATATTGACTATTCGGATGAAAGTGTTTGAGTTACAATTAATAAGATCAAGTAGTGGCATTTTCTCTGCATCTCTGTTTCACTGGCTTTTCCCATAAAGCTGTAAATCTGGCTATGTGTTCACTCTATTTAGTCTCATATTTCATCTTTAATGTAGTTTATCTTAATCTCTCTCTCTCTCTCTCTCTCTCTCTCTCTCTCTCTCTCTCTCTCTCTCTCTCTCTCTCTGTGTGTGTGTGTGTGTGTGTGTGTGTGTGTGTGTGTGTGTGTGTGTGTGTGTGTGTGTGTGTTTAAGGAGTTATTTTTTCTGACCATACTGAAAATTGAGACAGTTTAACTTTGTCAAATATATGTAGTATTTAATTTGGAGATGTAGAATATGCACATCCATTATAAATGGGCAAATTTATATAGACGGTTGCCATTATTAGTTGGTTGACTCAAGAACATTATTTTTTAATTCTGAATTATAGTATATTTTGCCACATACATAACATAATTACACTTCTCCATCCCACAGTCCTACAAAGGAGAGGTGGGAGAGTAAAAGCGTAAATCAACTAGCCCAAAATTACTATCTTATGTATATGTTAATTGGGAGCTGAGCCCACAGATCTACTTATAGTTAAATTAAACTACTATGCTATGATAGTAGGTCTCTCCCTCTCTCCCTCTCCCTCTCCCTCTCTCTCTCTCTCTCTCTCTCTCTCTCTCTCTCTCTCTCTCTCTCTCTCTCTCTCTCACACACACACACACACACACACACACACACACAAATTAACGAATGAACAAACAAATATTATGTAAGAAAGAAGAATTCCATTATACTCTCCTCTCTTAATGAGGACAATCAGAGTTTGGCCTCAGTTCACCCTCTGGAAAGCCAAGTACCATCAACTCCAGGGAGTACTGAAGTGAAATTGTCAAGAAAGGAAGCAAAGCAGAACAAGGGATGTCAAGATAAAGCAATCATCGTCCTCTCAGACTTGTAAGTGAAAAGTTACAAGCTACAAAGAGAAATGGGGAAATGAGAGTCAGCTTGGGATCTCCAGCTGTGGAAACATAAGTGCACACTTACATAAGCAGCTGAAGATCCTTGCTATCTTCTGGATCATAATATTTTAAGGGTTTTCTTTTCCACCTCCAATTACCATTGTGACATCACACTAATTAGGCAGAATGGAAATAATGTCGGAATCCAGTGATTATTCGTTTATTCGAGCAACCCCCAAGTGTATGCCCAGCTTTCTGGCGTGGTTGTCTTGTTTACCACCACTATGGCTTCAATACTTTCCAAATAATTCAGGGGTTTCAAAACCCTCCTAGCATCTTTTCTATTGTTATCCACAATTAATGCAGGTATACCTGGAATTCCTCTGCTAAGGGCTGTCTACAGGTGCTTCATCATTGGGTAGCTTCCTATGACTCTTCCCTTTAAGCCCTTAAAAACTGGAGATGTTTAGGGTTCAGGGGGCTGAGTTATTCTACTCCAAAATGGGTCCCCTCCGGAAAAAATAATTTATAATTGGAAAGTTATGTACTCAAAAATAGTGATTCATTTCAATTGTTTCATTTTAAGAGCCAAAAATGGTGGTTCGTTTCATCAGGAAAAGCATTTTGTTTCATAACAAAACAGCATTTTCTTTTTTGTTTGGTGCAGAACCTAAGAACATGAGAAGAGCTATACTGAATCAGGCCAAGGACCCATCTTGTCCAGTTTCTTATATCTCACAATGGCCATGCCAAATTCCTCTGGGAGCACACGAGACTAGATATCTGTCTCCTAATACCACTCCCCTACATTCGAAGTACCCTGTTTTAAGCCTGGAGATTACACATCCCCATCATGATTTGTAACCCGTGATGGCTTTTCCTTGAGGAAGCTGTCCAATCCCCTTTTGAAAGCATCCAGGCCAGATGCCATCACCACATTCTGTGACAGGGAGTTCCACAGACTAA
The DNA here is from genome assembly GCA_037367245.1 of Phrynocephalus guinanensis. Classification (NCBI taxonomy): domain Eukaryota; kingdom Metazoa; phylum Chordata; class Lepidosauria; order Squamata; family Agamidae; genus Phrynocephalus; species Phrynocephalus guinanensis. The sequence goes on from CM074741.1 coordinate 22,309,669, forward strand.
CACACTAGGTAAAGAATTATTTTCTTTTGTCTTTCCTCACTCTCCCAACCTTCAATTTGAGTGTATGTCCCCTAGTTCTGATATTTTGTGAGAGGGAGAAGAGCATCCCTCTGTCCACTTAACCCATGCCCTCTATTATTTTGTATGTCTCAATCATATCCCCCCTCAGGCATCTTTTTTACAAACCAAAGAGCCCCAAATGCTGTAGTCCTTCCTCATAACGGAGCTGCTCCAGCCCAGTAATCATTTTTGTTGCTCTCTTTTGCACCTTTTCCAGTTCAACTATGTCCTTTTTGAGATGCGGTGACCAGAATTGTACACAATACTCCAGGTGCAGTCGTACTATCATTTTGTTCAATGGCATTATAATGTTGGCTGTTTTATTTTCAATCCCCTTTTTGATTATCCCTAGCATGGCATTGGCCTTTTTTCACCACTGCCATGCACTGGGTTGACACTTTCAGTGAGCTGTCCACCAGCACACCAAGGTCTCTTTTCTGATCTGTCATAGATAGTTCAGAACTAGCGGTGGGCATGGAACAGAAAACCGATGTTTGGTTCATTTTGTTTTGGGCCCAACCTCGGTCCAGTTCAGTTCATATGAATTTTTAAAACAAAATTCGTATGAACCAAACTGAGCTGAATTGGTTTGACTTACCTGGACGACGGCAGCAGTGATCCCGGTGGCAGCTGTGGCCACGGCAACAATGGCAGCCTGGAAGGCCCTGGGAATGGCTCCACCGGATGGCGGGATGGCTTGCCAGGCAGCGGGAGGCTTCACTGATGCCTCCAGAGCCCTGGCCATGGTGTACTGGGAAGTGGTGGACTGCCCTGCCACCACCTCCGGAGGCCCAGCAGCTACCACGCTGGACAGCGGGAGGCCTCACTGCCACATCCAGAGCCGTGGCAGTGCAGAGCAGTGGTGGACCGCCCCGCTGCAGCCTCCAGAGGCCCAGTGCTTTTTCTATTTTTTATTTTTTTTTATTTTAGGGTCACCACATTTTATTTATTTATTTATTTATTTATTTATTTATTTATTTATTTATTTTATTATTTATTTTTATTATATTATTATTATTATTATTATTATTATTATTATTATTATTATTGTATTGTTGTTGTTGTTTGTTGTTGTTGTTGTTGTTGTTGTTGTTGTTGTTGTTGTTGTTGTTGTTGTTGTTTTAGAGGGCTGACCACGCAGCCCCAGGGGTCGGGTCAGCACTTTTAAAATATTTTTGTTTTTATTTTTTTATTTTTACAGCACTGCCCATTCAGCCACAGGGGCTGGATTGGTGCTTTCTAATTTTTAAATATTTAATTTTTAAATTTTTCATTTTAAAAAGTCTGCAATGCTGGGGGCTTTTCCCCCCACAGCTGAGAAGCGCTAGCTGGTGTGTGCCCCAGTTTTATTTTTTGCTTTTCTCCTGGTCCACTGGCTTGCGGGCTGAACCGGCTCACCCACGGGCCGGACCAGGTGGCCCACAGGCCAGAGGGACACTTTTTTATTTATTTTAATTTATTTTAATTTATTTTTATATTTATATTTTTAAAAGTTCCCAATGCAGGGCTTTTTCCCCCTCCTGGCCCATTGCCCGAGTTCCAGGTAAGGAGGCTGGCGACAACAAGGTAGGAGATGGTGTGTGGGGGGGTGGAACAAAAAACAAAATGCAACAAAATGGAAATTTCCATTTGGTTTTGTTTTGTTTTCCTTTGATGGGTTGGATCAAATAACAAAATGAATTTATTTGTTTCATCCCCATCTCTATTCAGAACCCAAGAGCTGATAGATAAAGTTTTGATTTTTTTTGCCCCAATATGCATTACTTTACATTTTCCTACATTGAAACACATTTGACATTTTGCACCTTAATCTCCCAGTTAAGAGAGATCCTTCTGGAGCTCTTAACAATCTTCTCTGGTCACCATCACCTAGAAAAATATTATGTCATATGCAAACTTGGCCACTAGAGATGGGCCCAACCAGAATTTTTTTTTGAGTTGTCGTTTTTCGGGACGGGTCCATTTCGGGTTGTTTCCGTTTTTCATGAATTTTTTTTAAAAATTGTCGTTTTGTCATGTCGTTTGTCGTTTGTCGTTACCGCCGCTGCGATTTCGCGCAATTTGATGTCCCAGCGAGTGGTGCCCCGGCGGCGCTAGGTGTTTTTGCACCCTAGGCGGCAGGCGGGGTGGCGGGGGGGCATGGGCGGGCGGCGGCAGCGGCAGGGGGGAGGGGCGGGCATGCGGGCGCACGGGCGGCGGGTGCGGGTCCCGCAATGACCCAGAGCAGGCGGAAAACACTTTAAACTGACTTGCTGTACAAGACTGCATCGAATAAAGCAATTGCAGTTTTTGCAAACAAAGTGGGCAGTGGACCCACAGCAGAGCTGCAGGCAGGGTATGAAAGGACCTTGGCTTGCCACCAAGCAAATGAAATTTTTAAAATAAATCCACACCTCCCCTCCCACTCAAACCTCCCCCCCCCTTGAAGCACTATCAGAAAAGAAATCCTAACAAACTGCAGGAGAATAAAAAAGAATAAACTGTGTTGCTATTCCCCACAGCAGACAGAGAATGAAAGGAATTATTATTTCCTAAAAATTCAATTGAATCAATTCCCTCCCTGCCTGCCTAACTGAAATCTAAAGGCTCCGCGAAATCGAAACTAGTCTAGCACAGCAGCCAGCTACACACAGCCCTCTCCCACCCACATCCAAGCCCGGACTGCGACTCTTCTGGGAGTGCCTCGGCTTTTTATGCCCTCTTGCACATCCAGAAGTGTCAGTCAAAGCCTGGCCATGCGATTGGTAGAATGGGTCCAAAAATTTGCATGGTCCCATCCCATGGCCAGCCCATCATTGCGCAGGTGTAAAAAAATAAAAATAAAAATAAAATAAAATAAAATCAGTGCAACCTTTTACTGCTATAAAAAACCCACTGCTGCTATTGTAAAAATTAAAGCATTTAAAATAGCTAATTTTCGCATGTTTATGTGGTGCTTTGGTGGTTTTTTGGACCACGATTTCAAAAAACATATTGCGGATGCCATTTTGGATCCCCCCACACCGCATGGCAAATGGAGATGCCGAGGATGCCCCCTTCCCGCCCGGTAGCAGCAGCCCAGGACAGGAGGGGGGGAAGGCTGGGGACCCCCCCCCCAGAAACCACCCCTCTGGTAGGTGCCCTCAGGCAGGCATATTTTCGCCTGCTTTTTTGGCCTGGGTTTTTTATTTTTAAAACTTTTTTTCTGTGCCGCTTGGCATCGCGCGATCGCTGCGCAATGTCAGGAACGACAACGACAAATCAGACCCAATTTTTCTTTTTTCGGTTCGAGTTCGAGTTCTGACAGCTTAATTGTCGTTACTGTTTCCGTTACGTAACGGAAACGATATCCGAAAACGGAAACAACAATTTTGCCAAGTCGTGCCCATGTCTATTGGCCACCTCACTGCTTATCCCTATTCCAGGTCATATTCAGCTTGGGACCTACAACAATTTTTTCTAACACATGCCCCGTTGCCATTCTTATGTCCTCCTGTGTGGAAAAGATGTAGATAAAGTAAGGTATAAAGAATACCCTTCAAATTCTTCATTCCCTTTCATTTAGGCGACTTCAGCTGAATGACATACCATGATGAGGAATTTTCAAGCCCCATGAAATTCCTTGCTTCCATTGCAAGCACAAAAAGAAACTCCCCTACCCCCAGGTATTATAATTTACACATACTGACAATGTGCAAAACTAGCATTATTTTCCTATGCAAAGCAATTGCTCCTTTATTAAAAAGAAAAAGATTCACATTGTTGTTCCTCCTGTTATTTTGCTAAATCACTTGATGAACTCTACCAAGCTATCCAGCTGGCAGCTTGACATTTTAAAGGGGGAGGGGTGGAAGAGGATGAATTGAAAATTTCCAAATTTCAAGTAACCTTCAGCTGCCTCACTGGCAATAATTAACCCCAATCACTCAAACATTTATTCTCCCTGGTCCTCGGAAACTGAAAGCACCTTTTCTCTCTCTGTTTGTATCTCATACATATTAAAGGTAAATGTGAGTGCTTGTAGCATTTATTTCATGAATGGGATGTAACACTCACTTATGTGTCCAGTATCATGTGATGTCAAATGCAGAAAAAGGATGTGCACATCTTTAAATGACTTACCAGCCATTCTTCCTTGATCGGTATGAAGGGGTATTTTATGGATGGGATTACTGCATACACACAGACATATACCTAAAGGTAAAGTTCCCCCTGCACTTACATGCTAGTCATGTCCGACTCTAGGGGCAGTGCTCATCTCAATTTCCAAGCCAAAAAAACTAGTGCTGTGCAAGTCCATGGCCATGCACCCAGCATGGGTGCACTGAATGCTGTTTACCTTCCTGCGTTTTACGTCAATACCTATTTATCTACTTGCATTTACATGGTTTTTAACTGCTAGGTTGGCAGGAGCAGGGATTTAATAGCGAGAGCTCACTCTGCTGCGCAGCACTTGGAATTCGAACCGCCGAGGTGCTGACATTGCAGCCAATATTTCAGTGATCTAGCCCACTGAGCCACAATGCCTAAGTGTACCTAAGTGTACCAGTACATAAAGATAAAAATGAAAATGAAAAATAATAAAAAAATAAAAAAGCAAATTGTTCTGCGTATATACTGACTGCTCCATAAAGCTTAAAGCACTCTCTGGATGATTTACAATTTATTTATGCAGGCTACACTACACTACCCCCCCCCCCCCAGTGAGCTGGGTAGTCATTTTCCTGACCTCGGAAGGATGGAAGGCTGAGCGAACCTTGAGCCGGCTACCTAGGATTGAACCCCTAGTCGTGAGCACAGCTACAGCTGCAGTACAGCAGTCCACTGCACCATGAGACTTCTGTATATACGACAAATGTATGTGCACACAGAGAGACCCATGCAGACATATACAGACATAGACATATACAGATGGATAAGACATTGCTATAATGAGATTTCACTCTAATCTTGGCTGTGTGATTGACAGAAAATGGCACCATTTTAATTTTTTCATAAATCTTATGTGCAAGTGAGTTAACAAAATAGCAACATTAACACATCAAAGGTTATGTTTTGCATGATCAAAGAAAACAAATTTGCTGTGTCTTAAAGTAATTTCTGAAGAAAAAAAAGCTGTTAGCTGCACTTATAGATGAATTGCTTTATAAAAAACAAATGGCATTGAAATGTTTCTTGAAAGCATAACATGGAGGAAAACTGTCCTCACGACCTGGGTTCAATCCCTGGTAGCAGGCTCAAGGTTCACTCAGCCTTCCATCCTTCCAAGGTCGGTAAAATGAGTACCCAGCTTGCTGGGGGGGGGGGGCAATGTGTAGCCTGCACACTGTAATTAAAAAAATTGTAAACTGCCCAGAGACTACTTGTAGTGGTATGGGGCGGTATATAAGCAGAACACTTTGCTTTGCTTTGTTTGTATGTATGTATGTATGTATGTATGTATGTATGTATGTATGTAGGTAGGTAGGTAGGTAGGTAGGTAGGTAGGTAGGTAGGTAGGTAGGTAGGTAGGTAGGTAGGTAGGTAGGTAGGTAGGTAGGTATTTCTTTTGAGAACTTCATGCTATGGTTCTATACTTGTTATAGAACTCTGTGCATATTCTTAATGGTTGACCTCTGAAGAAAATCTCTACAAATAATAATTTAGTATCTGGAAAAATTTGTCAATTACCTACTCTAATGTGATTTAAAATGTAGATGTCTGAGGTGGAGGAATAGAAATGATGCAGCCTTTGCTAGGCCTAACTTCTAACAGCTCCTCTGGATTAATGACTTCTAATGTATGGGCAAGCTAAAAACTTTATCATGTATTCCTCTTTCAGAATAATTCATAGATGCCACAAGAGAGCATTGGCATTTTTTCCAGACTGTGTATTGCTGATGGGTCTTGCAAAAAGTTCATTGTCATCTCACTGCCCCATAGTGCTTAGAGCACTGTCTGGGTGATTTATAAATAATTATGCAGGCTACACCCCTCCCACCCCGGTGAGCTAGATACTCATTTTACCAATCCCAGAAGGATGGAAGGCTGAGTGAACCTTCAGCCTGCTACCTGGAACTGCAAGCCAATGTAAAGTCTCCTGAATGATATACAAGCAGGGTTTCACACACACACACACACACACACACACACACACACACACACACACACACACATTTTTTGTCCTCAGCTGAATTGGGTTACTCATTCTGGTAACCATACAGATTGCCACAACATGAAGGTCTTCCATTTTACTCAACATTTGTATGTAAGATACCAAGTTTGGAGGACATCTGCATGCTGGCCTAAAGAGAAAATCAGGTTGCCAATGATACCATAATTCTTCTTGATGTATGAAATGATAAAAAATACACTGCTGACAAAAGGAACCATTGTCTTCTGACTTAAACGACTCCCTGTAATTGAAACTTGATCTGAATAGGACTGATTGGACGGAGGGAGGTAGTTCACTGTTACCAAATTGTTCCATAAATTTATTGAATGAGCTGACCTTTATCTGTTTTGAAAATGCATTATATTTTCCAGGGTGCTCCTGATTAAACATAAATTTATGCACTAGCTTTTACATAGCAGGGCTTGAACATGAAAGTATCAAGCTGAAATTTCTCAAGCTTAATCTTTGTGGGTATTCAGCAGTACTCTAGGAAGCGCTTGAGATATTTGATGAGTTTTAGTAAGATGAGTGGTTTAACAATTTCCCTTAGGCAATGCTTTATGGGCAAACACAAATACTAAGGCTGGAAAACAAGAGGAGAAAGGGGCTGTTTATGGATTACAACTAAGTAATTGAACAAATTCCATATAAAACCCTGCTGTAACTAATAAAAGGTTGGGTTTTTTGAGGGGTTGCGGCTGGTTGAGATAACTCTATGGAACAGCTTCATAATAGGTACCAGTGGCTATCACAGCCCTCTCCAACCCAACCATTTGTGCCATAACCATGGTAAGAATAGCTTTGGCAACATTTGCCCAAGTAGCCATCTGGGATCTTTTTTTGGGTCAAGTACTGTATGGATCAGGCATTTTTCAAGAATATCTGCCTGATTAATAGCAACACTTGAGTAAATGTCAAATCTATGCCAGCAGAATTTGGTCTCGACTGGATTCTGATAAAAAATTATATAGGACATTGAAGTTCTGCTGTTTTAAATATAACTTTTTAGATGGAAGAATTCCACCAGTACTGGAGACCTGCTACTGTAGTGTGCAAATCTGTAAGGGTGTAGAGGAAAATGTTAGCAACAAACAGATTTTAATGGAAAACAATATTTTTAAATTACATTTAAGGCTGAATCCAAGTAGTAATAGAAAAGAAAAGTAATGTCCTAATCAAGTTCCATTGGTTTTTTCCAGTTGCACAAATAATACATATTGAGGTCATTGACATTTGTCATTAAAAACTGTGTTGGAGTCCACCCTTTTGTGTGCTCTAGAACTAAGTGTCCATGAGTGCAACAAAACAACCAATGGATAACACCAGGATTATGGCTGGATTGATCATTCTATTCTGCTTGAATCCTAGTGAGATTTGTTTAAATTTTCTGCAGTCATTTTAAGTAGGGCATTCTTTAGTCAGAAATTGTAACTGGTCATCAGTGCCTTGTGGCTAGTGATGTCAATAACCTGATTTACTTTACCAGTGAGTCAACAGTTGATTCAGAGAGTGAGAATAATCAGGGATTAGAATGTTTTGTGTACAATATGTTTTAGATGCTAAACATGGGGATCTGCACATTAATGAGGAGGAATCTTTGTGTTTATGATCTCCTGAATAATTGACTGCAAATTAAGGGCAAATAGCTTAACTAATTCTTTACATAATTTAAAGAACAGAAAATAGTCCACCTTTTATAGTCTTGTTCAGTGATAAATGGTTTGTTTCAATGTTTATAGAGTTTTCAGAGCTCTCTAAAAGTATGAATAATTGATGCATAAAATTATGACTATATATTCCAGACAAAATTGTTTTACCCTATATTTCCATATTTTAAAGAAATAAAGCAATGCATTTATCTAGCAACATGCATTCTTGTGCAATTTCTGCACCACACAATTTGTTTCAAGAGATTTACCTGGGAGATGTCATTTTTGCCCACTCTTCCATAACTCTGTGACAGATTATATATTCAAAACTATTACAGTGATCTGTTGGGCTTTCCCTGCTCAGTAAGTGCAAAATATTATTACTAGGTGCATTGAAAATAAAATTTGGCTTGCTTCCATTTTGGTCTAGTGAGCTGTAAAATTATGGGAATTGTGGTTCAAAAAAGCTTTGGAATATGAACTTGAGAGGATATTATTTTCAGTGAAATCGTATAGGGAGAAGGGTTGACATATTTATTAATCATGGTTGCCCTACCTGGAAGAATCTTTCTCTGGGGACAAAAACGAGGTTAACACATCAGCTGGAAAAGGCAGAGTCTAAGGAATAGCTTGAAGGCCACATTCCATTGATATATCCCACCCAGCTGGCCTAAAAGGTCACTCTGGGCAGCTTCCAGATGGTGAGTCAAGACAGTTTCTGAGAAAGAACACACTCAGATAGTGAAGGCATTGCAAGGTGTAGGATTGGTGGCTCTGCTAGTGCAGAGTGCAAGGCTCCAGCTGAGGACACCTCGTGTCAGAGTCTGTCTTGCCAGCTGCACATGTAGAAAGACATTGCCAAGCCCCAGCTGCATGAATAGTGCAAAACCCAAGTCCATTCACTGTGCACGATGGTGATTTCCCATTTTGTTCCCGGGTCTTAGCATTTCTTGCATTCCTGTTTGATGTATCTCCTGAGTAGAGATGGGCACAAATAAAAAAATGGCATTTCATTTGTTGTTTGTCATTTAGGGGGTCCGTTTCGGTTCGTTTCCGGTTTTTGCGAATTTTTGTAAAAAATCGTTTTCATTTTCATTTGTTTTGTTACCATTTCGTTACCATTTATTTCAATTTTTGTGTTTTTTTAAGCATTTAAAGCAGTTCAATGTATTGCCGTAACGAAAACGAAACGGACAGCAAAATTTCTGGTGTTTCTGTTCATTTTGTTTCATTTTAGAGACAAAATTCGTTTGTCATTTCGTTACGTAACGAAACAAAAAAACCAAAAACGGAAATGAAAAATTGTTTGTTTCATGCCCATCTCTACTCCTGAGCACCTGATCTTGACACTCCACTGCTTTCTCTTCTGACTACTCCTTGCTTGGTCTCATGAGCTAATAGGACTCCCATTATGACACATTCTCAGCTTTCATTCTTTCCCTTTAGCTTGTGCCCTTGTGTTATCTGCTATTTAGTCGTGTTTATATTCTATAACATGGTGAGGACAATACTATATGGCATTATGCACCCTTACTGGAAGTTTAAAACATCTTTGAAGATATAGCATTTTATATGTCCACTAAGGGATTCTTTCTTTCAATCCCCTTTGTTTTCACTGGGAATTCCTTGAAAGCAACAAGAAGTGAAAAGAAATGATTTCTGTCAATCTGGAGGGGGGGAGCCATGGAGCATTACCTCTGTTTCTAAAGTGGATTGGACTAGGCATTAAGACACCCATATAGTAATAAGGCAAACAGCAACAAAATCCCATGCTTAACGATGCAATGGGATAGAACCAAAGTTCTGTGAGAAGAACTCTCTATATATTCTATAAATACTTCAGCTGCAGATCTCCTTTGCTTCTGTAGTCCCTGTGCAACTCTTGCAAAACTTATCTACAGTGTTGGAAATGTTTTTGGAAGAGCATGGGGGAAAACACAGTAGGCTGCAGGGAACTGATTTAAGTAAATAAAAGATGCCATTGTCATGCTTTATTGGAAGTAGAGATGGCCACGACTCAAAAAAATAATTTTTTCGTTTTTCGTTTATGGGTCTGTTTCGGTTCGTTTTTGTTTTTTGGGGGTTTTTTGCACATTTTTCATTTTTGTTTTCGTTACGAAACGAAACAAAAAAAACCAAAAAAACAAATTTTTTTCGTTTCGTTAGCATTCTTTTCAATGCAATGTGTCTGCCGTAACGAAAACGAAAAACACGGCAAAAATTTTTGTTTCGTTTCCGTTGTCGTTTTGCTTCTGAAAAATTTTTCGTTTTCGTTTTTGTTGCAAAATGAAACGAAAAAACAAAAATGAAAATTTTGCTGAGTCGTGCCCATCTCTAATTGGAAGACATCCCTCTGCATCTAAATGACTTTCATACCCAAAAGCAAAGCAAAGTGTACTGTACATAGTCACCCACAACCCTTAAAACACTCTCTAGGCAGTTTACATTTTAACTAGACAGGCTACATCCCCTCAGTCTGGATACTCAATCTAGCAATCTCAGAAGGACTAAAGGCTGAGTGAACCTTAAACTAGCTACCAGGTTGTCAGCTGAGTTTTGGCTGCAGCACTGCAGTTTCACCACTGCACCAAGAGATTATCTTGAAATGGATGGTAGACTTGTGAATAGGGTACCTTTTTATTGTCTTCTAATTTCAGAATCTTGCAATCACAAAAGGTCTACCTCTATAATTGGAAGGATACTTTTGGATCTAATCTTTTTCTTCACTCTGAGGAAACCGGTCCAAATTCCTCACTATGAATAATTTCTTTTCTAATGTGCATCTATTTAACCTCCTGATGGAGGAGAATACGCAACAGTAAACTTTCCAAATGACTTCCCCTAGGTTTAATGAAACAGCTCCTGGTTGAGAATAAATGTTCTAATTCAACCAGCCCTAATTAGCTCAATTTAGAATTCAACTTGAGAAGCTTGTATTGTTTTATGTATATATACACATCATATATACAGCAAGCAGCTAAAGACTGTTTCTGAAATTTGCTAGCAGTGCAAAAACAGAGAGAGAAAGTAAGAGGGTTATTATTAATATGCAGCCATTAGGGCACTGAACACTCAAGTGCACATCTTGTATTTATTGCTGCACTCTCTTTTAAAATTTTTACCAATTAGATCCAGTAGGTTTTAGAAAGGCTGAATGCACTTTCAGAGGTAATTGTAGCAAACAAAATCAAATTATGTCTAAATGCTTCCATAAGGTTATTATTTTTGGTAGAATCTTCTACTTCTACAAAAGTGTCACCGAGAAGACAGGGTTGAACTTACTTCCTGTGCTCTTTATCATGTTAATGAAGGAATATGAAAGAGGCATAGGATTTTATATCTACAGATTCAACTTTTCTTGATGGAAAAGCTTTTTTGGAATGAAGGTCAGATGCCATAAGTAGCAAGTGTTAGCTCAAATAAATTGGCTAAAATATAAGACCTGGGGCCTGATATACGTGTTCCACAATGTTGCTCCCATAATGTTAAATAACCCTGTTTAGCACTAGATATGGGCACGAACCATTTTTTTGTTTTTCATTTTGTTTTCTAACAAAACGAAAAACAAAGTACCCTTTAAAAAATGGAACAAAAAGAAATGGAAATTTTTATTTTGTTATGTTCCATTTTTCAAATAAAAATAATAAACCCACCGAGTGGCTTCCAAGTGCGCCAGCTGGTCAGTGGGCGAAAAAAAACACTGATTGGCCTCCCCATACACCAGCTGGTTGGTGGGAGAAAAATAAATAAATAAATAAATACTGCCAACTGGCTAGCCCATGTCATTTTGGTGTTACATGCCCATCTTTATTTAGCACTAATTTGGCTAGTGCTCCATTTTCTTGGAATGCATCCAGAGAGCCAAGTGAGATATTATTGTACTATGGAACAAGATTTCATTTACATTGCTTAGATAAAAATATGTTATTCTGAAAACAAATCAGTTTCAGAAAGCATCTATGTGTCTCTAGCCAGGTTTCCAATTTCAAGGAAGATTCCCCAGATAGCAGCTCCCATGTTTTGAAATTTAACCATAAACTTCCAGATGCGGTGGCCTACAGTAAGGGACTGTGGAAATTGTAACTGAATACATCTGGTGGGCCAATGGTTTCCTATTCATCATCTAAGGCTTCCAAAATTATATGGCACTTATTTATTTATTTATTTATTTATTTATTTATTTATTTATTTATTTATTTATTTATTTATTTATTTTTAACTTATATGCCGCCCACTACCCAAAGGTCTCTGGGCGGCTTACAATCCAAGGAATAAAACAATTTAGAATAAAGAGTAAAATATCACTAAATCATCAATAAAAACCTTACACTAAAATCATTATTCTAAAATTGTCATCAGTGGACCCACAATCTATATTATATCAATTAAAAACCTTCTGGAACAGGAAGGTTTTTACCTGGCGCCGGAATATAATCAGTGTTGGCGCCAGGCGGATCTCGATTGGGAGGGCATTCCATAGCTTGGGAGCAGCTGCCTAGAAGGCCCTGTGTCTACAGGCCATCCCTCTCACCTCCTTGAGGGATGGCTCTTTCAAAAGGGCCCCCTGGCTAGATCTTAATTGCCGGGTAGGTTCGTATGGAAGGAGGCGATCCTTCAGGTATCTAGGTCCTAAGTCGTTTAGGGCTTTGTATGTCAGAACAAGCACTTTGAATTCAGCTCGGGCAGCAACTGGTAACCAATGAAGGTTACACAGAATCGGCGTGATGTGATCCCTGGCGGCCCCACCACTTACCAGCCGTGCCGCACGATTCTGAACCAGTTGCAATCGCCGGACCGTCTTCAAAGGCAGCCCCACATAAAGCGCATTGCAGTAATCAATACGGGATGTTACCAGTGCATGCGTAACTGTCATGAGGCTGTGCTCGTCTAGGTAGGGGCGAAGCTGGTATATTTTCCGCAGCTGAAGGAAGGCACCCCTGGCCACCAAATCCACCTGGGCTTCCAGAGTTAGACCAGGGTCCAGAAGCACCCCCAAGCTGCGGACCCTGTCCCTTAGGGGGAGTGCAACCCCATCCAAGACAGGAAGATGGCCCTCTAACCTGTCCGGCAAAGCATCCATTAACAGTACTTCCGTCTTGTCTGGATTGAGTTTCAATTTATTAACCCTCATGCAGTCCATTATCTGGCCCAGACACAAGTTCAGTACAGAAATCGCCTCACCTGGATTGGTGGAAAACGAGAGGTAGAGCTGAGTATCGTCGGCATATTGCTGACTCCTCAGCCCAAACTCCCAGCGGTTCCATGTAGATGTTGAACAGCATGGGAGACAGTATGGAGCCCTGGGGAACCCCGTGACGTAAACGCCACGGGGCAGAGCAACTGTCCCCCAGCACCACCTTCTGGACACGGTCAGCCAGGAAGGATTGGAACCACTGCAGAGCAGTGCCTCCAACCCCCAACCTGGCCAGCCTATCCAGAAGGACACCATGGTCGATGGTGTCGAAAGCCGCTGAGAGGTCCAGGAGTATCAACAGGGTCGCACTCCCCCTGTCTCTCTCCCGGCAAAGGTCATCATACAGGGCGACCAAGGCGGTCTCCGTACCAAAACCCGGCCTGAAGCCAGATTGAAATGGATCCAGAAAATCAGTTTCATCCAGCAGTGCCTGGAGTTGTCCGGCCACCACCCGCTCCAACACTTTGCCCAAATAAGGGAGGTTCGCTACTGGTCCGTAGTTAACCACCAGCCCTGGGTCCAGGTTTGGGTTTTTTTTTTTTAGGAGTGGTCTAATCACCACCTCTTTCAAGGTGGTGGGGACCACTCCCTCTCTTAAGGAGGCGTTAACAACCTCCTGGACCCAGGTGCGAACCCCCCTGGCAGATCTTTCAATTAGCCAAGAAGGGCAAGGGTCGAGCGGTGTAGTGGTAGCACGGACAGATCCAAGCACCCTGTCCACATCCTCAGGTCTCAATAATTGAAACTCATCCAATAAAACTGGACCTAAGCACGGCACACTGGATACATCCCTTGTATCTGCATCGATAGTGGAGTCCAATTCCCTGCGAATCTGAGCGATTTTCCCCTCAAAGTGAGCGGCAAACTGGTCACAACAGGCTGATGAGTTGTCCAGAACCTCCACCATATTTCTTGGTTGAAGAAGGTCCTGGACCACCCGCAATACCCTGGAATGCACTGAAAAACACTCGTACAATTCGTAGGTTAGTAACGTAGATCCTCAATAGACAGCTCTCTGGGACAATTAATCAACCAAAAATAAATGGTTACTTTCATTTGCCAGTGAATACTCATAAACATTTCACCACAAACAAAAATTATTTTCCTTATTTCTTTAGGTATCTAATTCTCCACTTTAATGAGACAGAAAAGGGAGAGAGAACCCCCCCCAGGAGAACACCTGACAATTCTCTTTCACTTTCTACAATGCCTTACCCAGTACAAATCCAGTGAACAGTGGGAGTGGGGCAGTGATGGCTGTTCCTGCAAAATAATAGAGAACATTCAGCATGTACTAGTGCTTTCATAACTTTGCACTGTAATCCATCCCCTTCTATTGATTTTACTTTACTGCTGATTTTTAATCTAGTGCTTTTAAAACTGGTATCCTTTTGTCTTTTATATTTACAGGAAAACATTTTCCATACATAATTAATTTGTACACTTCTAAGAGTACTATGGTTTGTATACAATCTTAAATAAACATTCAAGTAAATAATCTGAACTAAGTGGGATATGAAAAACAAATGGGGGAGAGAGACTATGAAATTTTGGTTTACCTCTAACATAGACATGGCTCTCTGTAAAATGATCCCATCAGGATTAATCCTCTGTTGAAGGGCAAGGCATGGGCTGGTTCAGACCTGTTGAAATTCATGTGATTTAAACAGCTTTATGGGTAGCAAGACTGATGCTTCTTCCTGTAACTTTAATCATGGCCGTGCTTGCCCTACACATTTTCCACCTCCATCTTTCCACCATTAAATGCTGGTCGGAATTTTAAAAACAGATCTTTAAAAATATTATTGGGGAAGCTGGACTCTCAGAAGAAAAGGTCATTTGATGCTCCTAGGCAAGTTCCAGTAATCAGTTGTAACAAGGCTTTGTACAAGAGTAAAAAATCCTTAACGAGGTCTGCAATTCATTTATTGTAAGCTTTGTGGCACCCTGCAGATTAATGCAGGAGGAAAAAAATGTAGCATCTGAAACTAGAAAAAGCAGACCATCCTTTTAAAAAAGAAAACAAAAAGCCCCATTATGTCTCCCTTTTCATGTCTTGCCAGAGAGACAAAAACTAAAGAGGGCTAAGAATCAATAATTTAGAAACTACATTTTTGTGACAAATCTCAGATTTCCCTCCTCATTATCAAGGACAGAGGGCTGTGATTCTTAAACCTTCCTTCAAGGGGCACTAGTGATCACGACTAGAGATGGGCACGACTTAGCGGTATTCCCGTTTCCGTTTCCGTTACTCGGTTCCGTTACTCTACGGAAACGGTAACGGGAATTACTCCGCCAGACTTCGAGCACGAACCGACGAACGAACAATTTTGGTCTGATTTGTCGTGCTCGTTCCTTCCATCGCGCGATCGCGCGATGCCACGCGGCACAGAAAAAAAGTTTTTTAAAAGTCCCGGCCGAAAAGCAGGCGGAAAAATGCCTGCCGTGCCTCAGGGCACCTACCAGAGGAGTTGTTTCTGGAGGTCCTCGGCCTCCCCCCCCCCATCCCCCGTCCTGGGCTGCTCTGGTGGAACTCGCCGCAGGCTTGCAACCAGCAAAAAGCCCAGTCTTGCCGGCTGCCGGCCGCTGCAATTAAAGCGCAAGCAAGCGGCACGGACGGCACAGGAAAAAACTTTTAAACTCTCCCCCCACCCATTCCCGGGCCAAAAAAGCAGGCGGAAAAATGCCTGCTTGACTAAGGGCGCAGGGCACCTACCGGAGGGGTGGTTTCTGGAGGGGGGTCCCGCCTCCCCCCCGTCCTGGGCAGTCGGTCTCGCCATGCCATGCGGTGCGGGCGGGGGGATCCAAAATGGGGCGGCGAACGCAATATTGTTTTTTGAAATCGTGGTCCAAAAAACACACAAGCACAACAGAAACACGCGAAAATTTATAAACTGCCAGATTTTTCACAGTAGCAGTGGGTTTTTTCTTGCAACAAAATGTCTCTCCTCTCCTCCCCTGTCCTCCATTTATTTTATTTTATTTTATTTTTTTACACCTGCGCAATGATGGGCTGGCCGAGTGGCCAGCCATGTGGGAGTGGACGACCATGCAAATTTTTGGAGCCATCCCACCAATCGCATGGCCACTTGGCCATGGAGACTTCTGGGATGTGCCAAAAAGCCCCCTAAAACCTGCCCTAGCCCCCTAACCCTAACCCTAATCCTTGACTCCAGTCCTTACCCATACGTCACAGACTGTCTTCTTAGTGGGTCAGAGAGGCACCCAGAGGTGCAACCCACTAGCCCACCGTAACCTTACCCGTCACTAGCCTAACCCTAGCCCTTGCACTAACCCACCTTAACCCTAAGCCAGATCTACTTGCATTGCACTACACGCAAGTACAATTCCCTTCTGTGTGAGACATGGTGGTGCGAGAGCCTTAGGCATCACCTATGGCTCTGGGTTCACTGCCATCACTAGTCTCACTGTCTGCAACTGGTATGCATATCCATATGGCTATTGCATACCATTTTGCAGCAGCAGCAGGTGAGGAGGGGAGACCCCCATGTTGAGGGGTCTCTTGGAGCCTGCTTCCCTTTCCTAGTGGGTGAGGATAGGAGGCACCCACGGGTGCCTCCAGGAGCCCGCTTTCCCTTTATAGCGGGCCAGAGGAGGCACCCACCCCACAGAGGTGCCTCCAGGAGCCCGCTACCCCCCCAAAAAAAAACCAGTACTGACGAAAACGAAAAAAACAAAAAAACGAACCGACTAATTTTTGCGAAAAAAGGAAACGACCCGAAACGGAACCGGCCCAACTAACGACAACTCAAAAAAATTTTTTTTCAAGTCGTGCCCATCTCTAATCAGGAGATGATAAAACAATTTACAAACTCTAGATCAGTGTTGGTGAACCTATGGCACGGGAGCCAAAGGTGGCACTCGGAGCCCTTTCTGTTGGCCCCCGACATTGCCCCTTCACAGCCACCTGCATTGGCTGTATTGGCAATTTGCAAAAAAATTAGAGGGTTTTGAATCACAGTTTGGGCATTCAGTCTCTAAAAGGTTCATGCCATCACTGCTCTAGATCATGGGCCAATCCCAATCTTCCAGATTACTCGTGATCCTATTGTGCAAATTTCACTGCAGCTTCCTGCAAGGGAACCAGACTACTTCTGGTGCAATGGTGCAAAAGCTGTTTAAATGTTAAAAAGTGAAAACCTGTAGCTTGAAACTTATGGCCTTTTTTCCAAGTGGCTTTCAGTACGGTAGTTATAATGTGAGAATAAGCTTCAGATATAAACTTATCCTCACATTATATTCATGAAGAAATGGCTGAAGAACAACACATACACAAATGAAGCCAACTGTAATCCACACCCCTGCACTATTTCTCCTATTACCTTTATACCTCAGTTGAAGTACATAGATACAGGTGGGTTGAAGTATCAAAGGGATTGTCAATACATATCCATGTTTTTAGATAAATATCCAGCCTAGCAACCATAATATATGGCAATCTTTATGACATCAAGGGCACTGGGGTAGCTTTCGCTGGGTACCACCATTACAATAATAGAATCATAGCGTCATTGAGTTGGAATAGACCTCAAGGGCCATCCAGTTCAACCCCCTCCCATGCAGGAACCCCATCAGAGTATTCCCGACAGGTGGCCATCCAGCCCCTGCTTAAAAACCTCCAAAGAAGGAGACACCACCACCCTCCGTGGCAGCATATTCCACTGCTGAACAGCTCTAACTGTCATGAAGTTCTTCCTAATGTTTTAATTGAATCTCTTTTCCTGTAGTTTGAAACGGTTGCCCCAAGTCCTAGTCTCTGAAGCCATTGAAAACAAAGTTGTTCCCTGTTCCATATGGCATCCTTTCAAATATTTAAACGTAGCTGTCATATCTCCTCTCAGCCTTCTTTTTGAAAGGCTAAACATTCCCAGCTCCCTAAGATGTTATTCATAAGACATTTCTTCCAGACCTTCAACCATCCTGGTCACCCTCCTCTGTACCTGTTCAAAGTTGTCAATCTTTTTTAAATGGAGGTGCACAGAACTGGGCACAGTACTCCAGGTAGGGTCTGACCAGAGCAGAATAGAAAGGTACTATCACTTCCCTTGATCTGGACACTATGGTTCTGTTGATGCCACCAAGAATCGCATTGGCTTTCCTGGCCGCTACATCACACAATCTGTGGTCCACTAAGACTCCCAGAATCCTTTCACATGTACTATTTTCCAGCCTGTTATCTCCCATCCTAAATCTGTGCAATTTATTATTTTTACCTAGATGCACCATCCTACATTTATCTGTTGAATCCCATTTCGTTAGCTTTGGCCCAGCACTCTAATCTGTCAAGGTCATTTTGGATTTTCATATTATACTCTAGGGAATTAGCCAAAACTCCAATGATGGTGCCAAACTCCAATGATGGTGCCAAGTGCATAGCTAACCCCTAAAATCCCAATTCTGCTTTCTTCTTGTCTTTACATGTTAACTTTTCCTAGGGGTACATTAATAAAACCAGACACCAAAAGAACTGAACTCCAAACAAAGCTCATACATTATTGCATTTGTGAAATGCAACTCTGCAGCACTGTATCTTAAAGCTAGGTGTGAATGTTCTCCATGTAACTCTATATTTTGGCTCATCTGTCTGAAGAAGTGGACTTGTCCACACAAGCTCACATTAAAATACATCAGCTAGTCTTTAAGGCGTCACAAGGTGGTGGTGGGTTTTGCCTCATATGTTTGCATCAATTAACCTGGATACGTCTTCTAAAATGTTCCGGTCTGAGTTTCCAAGTGGAGACAAGCAGTACAACACCTTACTCTTAGGTTATATTCTGAATCTGAACAGGTTACAAACTGAGAAGGGCAGTTGAATGAGAAGTTGTACATACTGAAGGAAGGCCCAACTGAGGGCATTGTACATATATCTCCTTAAACCCAGAATTTTCCTGAAGCCTGTGCTTAGCAATAGTTAAATATATACCATGGTGCCTCGGATAACGACGGTAATTCATTCTCCGAGGTTAGTTGTTATCTGAAACACGTCATTACCCGAAACACAGTTTCCCATAGGAATGAATGGGAAACCGTTTAATCCGTTCTGGAGCCTAGGAAAAAGGCACAGACACCTGTTTTTTTTGCTCACAACTCTTTAAAAAGTGCAGTTTAAAGGTACAAATGCAATTTCACCTGAGATAACTTTTTTACTGATGCATGCTGGAAATTCATTATCTGAGGCAGTCCATAGGGAAAATTTGTTATCCAAGGCAGCCCATAGCAAGATTCGTTATCCAAGGCAGCCCATAGAGACCTATACCTAGGAATTGCGATTCGTTATCCGAGGCAGCCCATAGCGAAAATTTGTTATCAGAGGCAGCCCTGTACCCGGAAATTTGCAGTCGTTATCTGAATTATTCGTTATCCGGGGCAGTTGTTATCCGAGGTACCACTGTACCTTGTAGGCCGCCTAAATCATGTCATAGAAAGTAGTGATTCCTGTCAGAGACTCATGACTGGGGATTGAGAAGTTCAGTGGATTCACATCACAAGATGGGAAGGGGGCTAAAGTAAGACCCAGAAATTTCCTAGGCTTGCAAAGCATTTCAGTGACAAAAATATGTGCTCAACACTAAACACATGTTTGACAAATGCATCTGACTAAATAAGTATGTTTTACAAAAATGTGCATACACATACTTAAGTGAACAGGTTTTTTTTAAAAAAAAATCACACATCTTTATATAGTGTGTTTCTTTTGAGCTTGGAAGTCATACCTTTTCATGAAAAAAACAAAATATTTTGCAATCAAGGGATACAAGTGATAGGACGAGACTGACAGATTTCCACATCCTGAAAGTTGGCTGATCATTGTGAGCTTCTACAGATGTTTCAGCAAGAGGTACTATCCGAATCGATTCAAAATTTTGCTTCCGAAAAGATTCAGTGGCAGCTCTCACATACGAGTCTAATTGAAGCCTAAATCATTTTGCACTTAACAGCAAGCACACGTCTTCGGCTTTCTTTGAAAAACTGAAAGATGTTTTGCTGTGCAGCTTCAAAAGAACGACTTGCAGCTTCCTTTTCTGTGTCAAAAATGTGCAACATGCTCTGTACCAAAGAAACAAACACGCCTTTCAGTGAATCATTTTGCAGGACGTTTAAGAGAACTGGAGATTTACAATGCCATCACTTCAACCACATCACTGGCAGTTAAACACTTCAGCTACAAAAGGGCAGCAGCATAGCATAGCCTGTCAAATTTACTGCTGCCATTGATAACATGCTGATAAAGAAAGAAAGAAAGAAAGAAAGAAAGAAAGAAAGAAAGAAAGAAAGAAAGAAAGAAAGAAAGAAAGAAAGAAAGAAAGAAAGAAAATGGCACTCACAAAAATAAATTATTTTTTGAAAGCTCAAAATCCTGTGAGATTACTGGAATACAAAAATACACAAGTACAGACAATAACAGTGCCACATTTTTTCTTTCAAATGCAAAAAAGAAAATCATCATGTTAAATATAAAGATGTATCCCAAAATGCAATTTCTTATGTATCTCTGAACAAAAGCAATTGGCAACTCTGACTGGCACCATTTCATCTAGTATATTTTTTCTCCTAACTCTGCATTTCCAAAAATGGTCTCTCTTCCACATCTCCACATACACAAAGGAGTACAGGAACACCTTGGTTTATGAGTACCTTGGTCTACGAGTGTTTTGCAAGATGAGCAAACATTTCTTCTAAATTTTTGCCTTGATCAACGAGCAATGTCTTGCAATACGAGTAGGTCACATGATCACAAGTTAGCCAATTCTCTCTCCCCCTACTGCTGGATTGTAGGGGATTGTCTTGAATGTTCAAGCCTCAAAAGCAGAGGGAGAGGAGAGGAATGGAGATCTCCCATGCAGCAGCCATGAATCATGATGGTTTTCTAAGGGGAGTTAGGGGTTTGTTTTTCTTTATATATATATATTTTATTTAATTTGTTTTCAAAAATCTTTCTTATTTTTTCAAACCACTTCTAGTCATGGGGCAGCTTATCAAGTATGTATACAGTATGGCTACAAATAGCACTTTATTATTGTCACATTAAAATCACAGAGGAAAATCCAGTTATTAGTCCCAAGCAGAGCAGATTCCGCAGCCAGGTACCTAAACCATGGCATGTATGTAGACTTCTAGCCAACTTCTTTTATGAGTTTTGGTATTTTTTGTGTACATTATGTGGTCTATGGGGCCCCAGAACAAATATTCTGAGTTTCCATTATTTTTATGGAGAAATTGTCTTTTATATACGAGTGCTTTCTGGAATTGATCATGCATATAAACCAAGGTTTTACTGTATATTCAGATATCAGGGCACTCTGTTGGGGGGGAAAACTTCCAAAAGCTATGAGGATTTTTAAAATTCTTCCATGACCACAAAAGGCCAGAGTCTTGTTAATTATCAGCAGTAGCAGCAAACAAAAAAAGAATACACACCACTCATAAACGCACAAAACACCACATAAAAACAAATAAGAAACAATTTCACACTTTCTGCACAGAAACATTTTTTGTGCCAAAACCTTCTTAACACAGAAGGGTTCTCCTAGATTAAGAGCACAGAAAGCACTGCACTTTGGAAAAGCCAGTGAAATATACTTCAATTTATTACAATATGGATTTAAGTAATGATTTTACAGGCCGTACTGTGCTTTTATTTTTGTTGGTATGGGAACAGTAGCTCAAACTTTAGAGCTGATTCTACTGTTTTCAGATAGGTGAATTAAGGTGTTCTTATTCTTAAGTTTAAAAGCAATTTTATTTCCTTTTGCTTTTGCTTTATTCTTAAATTTGCATGCTTTTTTAGACACCATGCACTTAAGATGGTTGGCCACAGAAGTGATGACTTGCTGGTCCATAGGCCAAAAAGAAATCCCCTGGCCTCTCAAGAGAACAGAGGAAAGAGCCTACCCTGGAAATAGGATTTCATTGCTGCTTCCTGTGGGTGCTCTTGCACTAAATAAAAAGCATGAATCACATATTTAACTCCATCCACTTTGGAGATCATGCTACACTCACCGCTGGAAGGAAAAACCCTGTAGATTTCAACTGATTTAATGCTCACCACAAGAAGAAAGAACTTCTCTTTTGGTTTACGGCAGCATCTATATTAGTCTCAAAACCAACAAATCACAAATGAGACCACATTTAGAATAACTTGGAACAAGGGGAACCTCAAAGAGCACCATCAATAACATGGTGAAATAAAGAGGACCCATTATTTCACAATATGTCATTCAAAGGACATTCAATTAAATTGTTTTAGTTGATGCCACCAGGAAGGATAGATGAAATCTCTGTGGCCAATGAAAACCATTGTTTCGAAACTAGCTATTCTGAAGCATATTGAGTATTTCATATTTCAAGCTAATTTGTCATGTCTAGTCACTAGTCTAAAGATTTGCCACCCCTATTGTTTAATTTTGTTTTGCTTGGCCTCCCAAAGCAATATGAAAGCACAGAACAGCATGAGATTAACAATTAATACTGGAGCTCAAATTTGTATTTAAATATTCAGTGCTTACAAAGTTACAATGGTTGCCTCTAGGTAGTACAAGGCTAACAATGCATCCTAAATTTGTTGTATATCTTAATCGAGTGGGGGTGATCGGGAACAGCAGTGGTAGGGTGAGAGTCAGAATCCTCCTTTACTGTCATTTATTTTAAACTGATCTCAGAATTTGCCAATCTAATAAAAAAAGAGGACAGCATTTCTGGGAACATTCAGTAGTTTTAGAACACATACGCATAGAAGGCAGGCAGTGGAATAGAGTGCTTGGAGTCCTGAAGATGCATTTCAGATGGCAACATCTTGTTGCAAGTCACATGTACCTCATTCCTAATACCCATACATGACAAATTATATTCTGCATACTATTCTGCCTGTTGTTGCATATACTAGTAATGTCAAATTTGAAGGCTTTTTTTGGTAACAAATGATGCCAAATGATACCAAATATTTTTTTTGTATCAAATGGTATTAGTCCTTCTCAGAGGATCTTGATGGGGGCTACTATTTTTTTGAACTCATTTATAATTATCCAGATTTCAGGATCAGCAATAACATGGTCAAGTTTGCGGATGCCATCAAACTACTAAGATAAAAGAAAGATAATAGGGAACCACTCCAAAAGTCTATCTCTAAAGTGGGGGTTGGGTTGAAATAGTAAATGTGATTCAAAGTAAGCAGGTAAATGCAGACCGGGTAGTGGCTCCAACCTTTCCATTTTGATTGGTAACATATGACCAGGGACAGGCTCAGGATCTTGGGATGATTGAAAATGAAAGGTATCAAGCCAGGATGCCATTTGAATATTATTTTAATGAACAACATTTAAGTGGAGATAGTGGAATTGAAAAGTAGAGTACTTTCTGAAATTAATTTTATAAAACTCTTCCAGGCAAACCAGATGGCAAGAAATATGGAAGGAAACATATGTTACCTAGTTGTTATAAGGCAACAAAATAAAGGTGATCAGCTCATCTCTCATTTTTATATCTGCACGTCTGTTGAAAATAGTCAAGTCTACTGTTAGAAAGGCAGTTTAGCAGGTTACTGTCATCTGTTGTTACAGGACAATGTCAAAAAAATAGCACGTTTAAGGGATGTCCATAAAATACAGAATCAAAACATTTTCAAATATGTGGTAAACTAAAGTACAGACCAAGAGCTTGTTCCTTGCAATACCAACAAGAAAAGGGGCCTTCAAAAAGAAAAACTACACACTTCTACAAGCAGTTCTGCCAAATAATTTCATGTTAACCCCAACAATATGTTCACTGTCTCCATATATTTTAGATCTCCTTCGTAAGCAGGGCTTTTAGCTAATGTTTGTGTCCCCCATTGGTTCATTTTTGTGGTAAGCTAAAGGTTTTAATGCAGTAAATCAGGCATGTCCAAGGTCAGGCCCGCGGGCCAAATGCAGCCCATTATCAAATTTTGAGCAGCCCATGGCCTCTTCTCCCCACCGGTTCAGCCTGTCACGCATCCCTGCCAGGTGGCCCCTCCCCATACTGGATGGGGACATCAGCTTGCAGTTTTATAGTTTGCCTGCCTTCCCTGCCTCTGTCCACCCCCCCAGCCACCTGCCCAGCTGACCCGACCCTGGCTCCATTGCCGCAGTGTCCTCCCTGTCTCATGTTATAGAGATTTGTCCAAAGTCTGGCCTGGGGGCTAAATGCAGCTGAAAGTTTGGTCCCCACACATTTTCACCTCACCAAATCTGGCCCTCCTTGTAAAAAGTTTGGACACCCCTGCAGTAAATCATTACCATTCATTAAGGTGCCATTTTGAGTTTGAGTTTTAATTGTGCCCAACATTAATTCAGTTCAATTGGATCTATTAGCAGTGGAAGGAGATTTAGAAGATTTTCAGAAAGATGCTTCTTTTTGTAGGTAGCAAATAAATGTTTGATTCCCCCTTGAGTATAGGTGTTAAGATAATGTTTGCCTCCATCTAAGGATCAAGCTGGATCAGGCCCATTCAGAGCCCAGAATAGTTTTCTTCCTCTCTTTACAATTACCAAATGCCCTCAGCCAGTGTTGCCACCAAAGGTCCTACTAGTAAGTTTTCCAAGCTCTGGATGCTCTGTGTCTACTATTTCCTTCAAAAGTAAAGCTAAAATAGGTGTCCTTCCTAGTTTTCCTCCTAAGGTAAATTTTACTCAAGGGAATAAAAACTATGGTACAAGACTGCCCTTCTCATGTCATCTATGGCTCAAATATTGATTTCTACTGACTAGTAATTATTGAACAAAAATATGGTACACAAGGACCAATTGCATTATTGTTATTTGACCTCCTCCTATGCAATGTGCAGAATGATGCTTAAGAACATCCTTCCAAGAAAAAATGCCAGCTATGGCTAGGATGCCCTTGTTGGAGTCCTTTGTAACATTTTAAATCATATTTTGAACTACGAGTTCCTCTTACGGTCTGTAGATTAAGGCCACACATTCTGCTAAGTTGCATGCATTAGACACAGACGAGTGAATAGCTTGATGTACTCATCACTCGAGGAAATACAACAGCCCTTGTTTATGCACAGAAGATCAGCTGACTTGATCTCAATGACCTTAACATCTCTGAAGTCCCTAGAGGTAAGTGAAAGGCAAAATTTATTTCTGAAGCCTTATGCTACCGGTGGACTAAAACACATGCAATAAATTGAAGTTAGTGTAGCCTTGAAATGATAACAAAATCAATTACGGTTAGGCTCAGCAACAGCTATTGCTTGCTTCAGTTGTCTTTCCTGCTGTATTTGAAATAAACACTGAAGTTCAGCTCACATATTTGTGTACATTTCTTTCTCTGACTTTAGATGGAAGTAACTCTTGCTTCCTTGTGTTTTATTATTTTTTTCATCCATCTACACACATACAATATTAGTTAGTTATTACAGAGGTGCCTGGGAGTTCTGCTTTGCCAGGTACTGTACTGTTCTATCAAAGTGAGGAATGTAGTACTGAATACTTTATACGAAGGGGAAAAGGTCTATAGAAAGTATAACTTTGCTTTAAAAAAACAGAGATAAAGAATAATGAAAGTCAGAAGATGAACTTTCCAGAACTTCATCTAACCTTTGCCCAGGTTTTCCAACTTCCATATTAAAATGCAAAAGCTATTGATAGCCAGAATGTTCTTTCTTTCTGCAGTAGAGGTGGAAAGAAGTATGGTTTGCTAAGTATGGTGAATATGTTAAAACAAAATTTCCCAGGCTCCTGTTTTTTCAGAAGTCTTTTAGATCTGTTCTCCAAGTGCATCTCATTTCCCTTTGTTCTCTTAGCTTGACCTCTTTCCTGCCTTCAGCTTTTTTGCATCCACCCCTTTAAATAGGCTACTAACTTTTATCTTGGTTTCTCTGCATTCTTGGTTTCACAGTTTTCATTCACAATTTGTTTGTGGGTAAAGAGTTTTCTGACTGGCCACAGTCAGTAAGGATGGAATCTTACCATGCTTTGGTAAGTACTTTGGTACTAAGTACAGGATCTCCTCAGGGTTGTGTGCTAAGCCCCTTCCTCTATTCCTTGTACACACGTGACTGCACCCCACTGTTTAACACCAACTCAATTATCAAATTTGCGGACAATACAACAGTGATGGGGCTCATTAATACAAAAAAAATGAGTCTGCTTATAGGAAGGAAGTACAAGGGCTGACACTGTGGTGTAAAGAAAATAATCTTACACTTAACACCAAAAAAAAAAAAACACCAAACCCCTAAATAACTCATAACTGATTTTAGGATGAAGAGAGATGTACTTTTACCATTGTACATCAATGGCAAGGGGGTGGAGAGGGTTGATAACTTGATAACTCTAAATTTCTGGGCACTTACATCTCAGAGGACCTCATGGGCTATAAATGCCAACATGCTTGTGAAGAAGACACAGAAGAGGCTGTATTTCCTGAGAATGCTAAGGAAGATAAATCTATCTCAGCATTTACTTCTGTCCTACTATTGCAGCACCATTGAGAGTGTTCTAACCTATGGCATTCTTGTATGGCATGGGAGCAGCTCTATGGTGGATAAAAAAGCTCTACAGAGAATAATTAAAGTTGCCCAGAGTATCATCAGGCTCTAGCTACCAACCCTGGATGACATCTTCACATCTTGCTGTTTGATAGAGTTACCTAACATTCTTAGAAACTCTTCTCATCCTACTCACAACTCTTTTGAACTATTGCCTTCTGGCAGAAGATACAGAACAATTAAAACTTGGACCACACGTTTCTATAACAGTTTCTATCCCCAGAGCTATAATTGAACTAAATAATGAACTTAAGGACCTCCAGTAGTGAGTGGTTAGAATCATAGAATCATAGAATCATAGAGTTGGAAGAAACCTCAAGGGCCATCCAGGAACCCCCATCACAGGACTCCCGACAGATGGCCATCCAGCCTCTGCTTAAAAACCTCCAAAGAAGGAGACTCCACTACCCTCCGTGGCAGCATATTCCACTGCCAAACAGCTCTGACCATCATGAAGTTCTTCCTAATGTTCAAATGGAATCTCTTTTCCTGTAGTTTGAAACCATTGCCTCAAGTCCTAGTCTCTGAAGCCATTAAGAACAAACCTTATTCGCTCTTCAATATGACATCCTTTCAGATATTTAAACATAGCTATCATATCCCCCTCAGCCCTTCTTTTTAAAAGGCTAAACATTCCCAGCTTCCTAAGCCATTCCTCATAAGACATTTCTTCCAGACCTTTAACCATCCTGGTCACCCTCCTCTGCACTCGCTTGAGGTTGTCAACATCCTTTTTAAATTGTTCAGCAGTATTACTCGGCCTGTTGCCTAAATGCTTGCGGGTTTTTTTGGAGGGGGGATTTTGACAGGTAGGGGAGTGTTTGGGGATTTTGTGTGTGTGTGTGTGTGTGTGTGTGTGTGTGTGTGTGTGTGTGTGTGTGTGTGTGTGTGTGTGTGTGTGTGTGTGTGTGTGTGTGTGTGTGTGTGTGGTCTAGTCTCTCTCTCTCTGTGTGTGAAATTTGTTGTATGTGTATATACTGTGTATATACACACACAAATAATACATCTATATTCTATTCTATTCTATCCTTCAGATGCTTAGTCCCTTCCAGCATTTATGATGGCCACACTTTCTGGCATTTGTGTGCCTCTTCCGGGGGGGGGGGGGGGATTTAGGATATTTTGCTGTCCAAGACAAAAGATAAGACAACACTCCACCATTTTGTGTACAAAACCCAAGGAGACAGATGAATCTTACCTCAGGACTGCAGATTAATGCAAGGTTCACAAAGCTCCGTCATTAAATATTTTGCAACCAGTCCTTCCTGATATAAGATCTGCCATCCAAAGCAGCTCCCTGCCTATTATCTAATGATAGGACATGTTTTCTTCTCTTCCACTCTTGATGTAACAATCTACAGAGTTGTCTGCATGTAGTCTTAACCAAATTATCTCTCCTTCACAAAAGTGTATGTCAACTTAAGGATACGCCCACTGCTACACTTTTTAGTAACAAATAATGGTCTTATCTCTCTCTATGGCTATGTGGCAGGGGTGAAATGCTATATGGAGATCCAACTGAACTGTGCAGCAGCAGCATCTTTATTGCAGACAATAAGTGTTTTGTGTAATGCCTAAATTCAAAGGAATACGTGGATTAAGATGTGATTACTTAGAAGTGCTTTGTCTTTATTCACCACTGCTAATTCAGAATCAATAGTAATCACTGTACAATGCAAAGTGGCAATTCTTTTCTTGAGTAGGACATTGTCCCACTATGTCAGGAAAGGTAGATATAAGAATAGCTTTCCAGTGTTCAATAAGAAGCCATTGTGAATGATGAAGCTCTGCGGAAATTTCTCAGAGAAAGACTTGCACTGAAGCAAGTGAAGGAGAGACATCAAATTGATATTTTGTCTTCGGTATCCACATAAACAGTCCCTTACCACAGATTTTACATCTGTGTTAAATAATATTCTGACAGTTGGCAGAGCCAAAAAGTAGTTTGCTGCTCTCTTGATCTATTCTTTTAAACTGTGCTTAGTCAAGTGGTTTGGAAAATAGGTGTCAGTGGGGCATTTGTTAAAAATGATATCTGGATGTCCCTGCAGTAGAAATCTTTAATGCACTCCTTGCAAGGTTTATCTCTTCCCTCCTCCAAAATGTTATATGGATATGTCATGCACATTATATTCCCCATAAGTCCATTTCATATATAAGTGGTGATATTCATTGTTTTTAATCTTTGTTATTAAAAATTAACTTAGTTTCTGCTGAGATCAATAGGAAGCTTGCTCTTATTTCAGAGGAAGATTGTATTTTTCTGGGTTATTGTTTCTCTTGATAGAAAAACACCCTCAGCTAATTTCAGTATTTTATTGTACAAAATAGAATGATCAATGCACACTTTGACCTCTATAAATTTATGGCATCATGGCTTTCACCAAAGGAGCTCCTTCCCAGTTTCTTCACGGATAAGAAGTCAATGTCTGACAAAGTGGATGCTTGCTACAAAAGCATAGATTAAAATTTAAGAGTTAGTTTTAAGGTGCCAAAATATTTTTTTTGTTTTGTGTTGTGTTTCTGTTGAAATAGGAGATGTCTTAAATCAAGCACTGTAGGTGACAGACACTAAGGGAGACATAGTGAAGTTTTGAATCCTATTCAGTTGATAGTCAACCAAATAGCTCTACCCTAGTTGTGACTTACTTTAGCATAATATGTAGCAACTAGAGTAGTCCCATTTGAATCAGTGGAACTTGCAGAGGAGTTGACTCACTACTAGAGATGGGCATGAAATGAATTAAAATTTGTTTTGTTATTCATTATTCATTTAGTTAGGTAACAAAACGAATTACGAACAGCCCCATCTAAGAAAAACGAAATGAAAAGAAACGAAACAGAAATTTCCATTTCATTTCATTTCATTTTTGTTCCCCCCAGAGTCTTCTCCTATCTTGTTCCCATCCTGGGACTCGCCGCTGCCACTGACTGGCCCTTGGGGGAATGCTTTCGGCTGCCACAAAAAAAAAAAAAGAAAGAAACCAGCTACAGCTGATTGGCACTTCAGTAAAAAGAAAAAAAAAAAAAAAACAAAAAAAACAAAAAACTGCCAACCTGGCCCACGGGCCAGCTGGTCGTTGGAAGTAAACAAAAAGAAAAAATAAGACAGGGAATAACCATGTCGCCCCGGCCGGGCATGTGAGAAAACGATGATGACGACGACGACGACGACGACGACGACGACGACGACGACGACGACAACAACAACAACAACAACAACAACAACAACAACAACAACAACAACAACAACAACAACAATAATTTTTTAAAAAAAATTGCCAACCCGGACCAGGAGCCACATGGTTGTCTGGAGGAAAGAAAACCAAAGAAGAAGAAGAAGAAGAAGAAGAAGAAGAAGAAGAAGAAGAAGAAGAAGAAGAAGAAGAAGAAGAAGAAGAGAGAAAAAACCATGCTGACCCAGTCCGGCACACAAGAAAAATAAAATAAAAATTAAAATAAAAATAAAAATTAATGTCCCAACCAGGCCCGGGAGCTGCATGTTTGGCACTGTAAAATTAGAAAAAATAATAATTGTAAATAATATAAATATAAATATAAATATAAATATAAATATAAATATAAATGTCAGTCCGAGTTGTGGGCCAGCCAGTCTGGCCGCATGCCAGCCGGTCTGGGTGAGGAGTAATAAATAAAAATAAAAATAGATTTTTTTTAAAAAAAAATGAGGCACAGGGAAGCCAGCACCTCTCAACTGTAAAAAATAATTAAAAAAATAAGCCCCAGCATCAGGAACTTTTTTAAAATAATAAAAAAAAAAAAATAAAAAAGTGCTGACCGACCATGCTAAAATTAAAAGTAAAACAAATGAAATGAAACAAATGAAATATTTTTTTAAAAAAATGTTTCATATTAAAAGAAATAAAATAGGGGGTGGAGTAATGAATAATGAAATGTTTCGTGCCCATCCCTACTCACTACATTCCCACTGGCTCAGTGGACCTGATCTAGAGTGACTTAGTATGTTAAGGAACAGTATTTCATAAATGTATTAAATCCTGATATTTGGAGTGTGAGATGCATGCAAATATTTCCCCCTTGATTTTAGTTGTTAGCAACGGAATTGGTGTCCGTACAGTGGATGGGTCTGGTGCTGTATTACCTTGTCTAATTCATCATTTGCTAGCCTCTCAACTTATTTCTGGAGGAACAATGGCAGCTAAATAATAGACTTTTCCAGTTTGGAATGTGTTTCAGACAGCCAGTAATAATACTGATCCTGAATGATTTATTTCTTTGGCATGCACTGATTTATACCATTTAATACTAGCATATTCTGCTGTGGAATAGCACATGGACAAAGCTGTTCTTAATGTTTATGGGTATGCAACCTGGTCTGACCCATCCAGTTTCCCAAGTATGTTATTAATGGTGGCAAATTTTTGTTTCGGTGTTTAGACATTGGGTTGTTTTGAGATATCAGGTTTCAGTCTAGGGTGATGCCCAAATACTTTAGGGTCGGGCAATGTACCATAACCTTGCTTTTCCAGTTAACTGAAAGCTTAATATGTGCATAGAGTGAGTGAGAGAGGCCTCATTATTTTCTCTTTATCATTCTCTTACGAAACTAGGAAAACAGTTCTGCAGATTCTCATGCTCATGTGTAAAGATGATGAAGAATCTTCATTCTTCTATAGATAAATCTATAGGTGAAAGAGGACCAGCAGTTCCACAGGCTGAGAATGCTGTGGCAAAGCAAATTCCCATCCATAGATTGCCTGCTAAATAACTATGGGAATGTATAAAAATATAAGTGAATATAAATCTGGTTGTAAACCGAAGGGATAAGGCATCTCATGGCATCTTTTCCCCACCCCCATCACTGCTTTTGCTGAATACTTCAATATTTAAATGCACTCTCAATATTCTGGCAAAAATTATCATATTTTAATATCATTTTCATATACAACTAGATAAATGTGTGTGGTGGGGTTGAGGGGTTCCTTTAAACCTCTTATATGCTGTTAAATTGGATCCAATTTATAGTGTCCCTAATTTGTTCTTTGGATTAAGTGAGATATTTGTGGAGTGGCTTTACCTGTCCCTATCCCCCAATGACCTTTTGGGCTGAGCAAGGTTTCTAACCCAGCCCCCCTGAGTTCAGGTCCATCATTCTATTCACTGCACCACCCTGGACATCTCTTTTTAGAGATATATCAGGGCAATCTCCTGTATTTTGCCAGCTGCCATTCTGCTAGCCAATGTCTTTATCCTGTTAATTCAGCCATCCATATAAATATACAATTAAGCGTGTTAAACACATTTAGTTTTATTTTTCCCCTTTTCTTTTTATCCTTTTCTTCATATGATAAATAAGTCTCAAAATATGTTGGATCCTTCTTTATTCTGGGTTTCACATTTTTATCTGAATGCCTTTTGCTTGTTAAATGTAAAGAAATGAAGAGAAGGTTTGATTTTCCTGCAGGAGAACTTTGCTGATTTTACTGTTTAACATGATTAACAACACTGAGAAGCTTCCTTTTTTACAGTGGCTCAAAGGTCACACATTAATTACTGGCCATAATTAGGCAATAAGTGGATGGAATAAAGAAAGGGAAGATCTGTCTATTTCCCTACTTGAAATACCCTTAGTTGAAATACCGTTCTCATTAATGGAGTTCAGTTGTTTGCCAAGGTGTGAAAGGCCATGATGATCAAGCAGTCACATGATAATTTTTACGGAAGTCTTTATGGTTA
This sequence comes from Phrynocephalus guinanensis, assembly GCA_037367245.1. Classification (NCBI taxonomy): domain Eukaryota; kingdom Metazoa; phylum Chordata; class Lepidosauria; order Squamata; family Agamidae; genus Phrynocephalus; species Phrynocephalus guinanensis. Next base: position 22,341,957 of record CM074741.1, read on the forward strand.
TGATGGATCCATTTACTCAGTTTAACCAGTATCCCAGAATACATTAGGGTGTTGTCCACCCAGGTTTTTTACTGGTCCAGTATGAAAGAAAGACTTGGGAGGGTGGAGGACAAGACCCATTGCAGAAGGACACAATGGCAGGTTATAATGAGATCTGACTGCTTAGACTCACGTGAATGTGTTCATTTTATCAGAGCCAAGAAAAGTATGATGATGCTTAAATCCATCTGCTTCCAATCATACATTAAACAAGGGAACAGGGATAAAAATCTGAATATTTCAGCACAAAGGGCAGATGTCTATCTCATTTCTCAAATGTTGTTCTCTAGAGCTTGCAAACATTAGCCTTGTGAACTCTTGAAGGCTTTCACGGCCAGGATCTGATAGCTGTTGTGAGTTTTTAGGGCTGTTTGGCCATGTTCTGGAAGTTTTTCTTCCTGTCATTTCACCAGACTCAGTGGCCGGCATCTTCAGAAGGCAAGGAACTCAGGGAACTTCCAGAACATGGCCAAACAGCCCAAATAACTCACAACAATAAGCCTTGTGATTACTATTTGATTGATTGATTGATTGATTGATTGATTGATTGAGTGAGTGAGTGAGTGAGTGAGTGAGTGAGTGAGTGAGTGAGTGAATGAATGAGTTAGTTTAGTTAAAATATTTTTACCCTGACTTTCTCCTTAAAAAGGACCTAAGATGGCTTACTGTACATCATTAAAAGACAGTATTTAACACTAACAATGGTGAATATACAAATACAAAAAGATCAAACAAATACCATGAGAAAAACACATTAGCAACACCAGAACACATTCAAAGCAGTAAGGGACAGCAATTAATTTAAGACTGAGGCAGCCAGTCATTAAATGAAAGCTTGCCTGAACAGAAAGGTCTTTGCCTTTGGACAGTAAGATGGGGCCAGCCTAGCATCCTGTGAGAGGGTGTTCCAAAGTCTGGAAGCAACAACAGAGAAGGCACTTTCCCATGCCCCTACTAAATGTGTTTCTGAAGTTGGCAGGACTGAGGGAAAGGTCACTCCTGATTATCTTATCATATCACTCAAAGAAGCTCAAAAACGGAGATGCAGTCCTTGAAAAATATGAACTTGTTCATGTTAAAATATTTAGAAGAAACTATAAAACTAATTTTTGTATGCATTATTACTAAGAGATTGCTAATTAAATTTGCAGATGATACCAAATTGGGAGGGGTTGCTAATTCCCTAGAGGATAGGATGAAAATTCAAAATGACCTTGACAGATTAGAGTGTTGGGCCAAAGCTAACGGAATGGGTTTCAACAGAGGGAAATGTAGGGGGCTGCATCTAGGTAAAAAGAATGAATTGCACAGATATAAAATGGGAAGTACCTGGCTGGAAAATAGTACCTGTGAAAGGGATCTGGGAGTCTTGATGGACCACAAATTGAATACGAGTCAGCAGTGTGATGTGGCGGCCAGGAAAGCCAATGCAATTCTTGGTTGCATCAACAGAACCATAGTGTCTAGATCAAGGGAAGTGATAGTACCACTCTATTCTGCTCTGGTGAGACCCCACCTGGAGTACTGTGTCCAGTTCTGTACACCTCAATTTTAAAAGGATGTTGACAACCTCGAGCAGAGTAGGGCAACCAGGATGGTTGAAGGTCTGGAAGAAATGTCTTAAGAGGAGCGGCTTAGGGAAATGGGAATGTTTAGCCTTTCAAAAAAAGGCTCAGAGGGGATATGATAGATATGTTTAAATATCTGAAAGGATGTCATATTGAAGAGGGAACAGGTTTGTTTTCCATGGCTTCAGACACTAGGACTCGGGGCAATGGTTTCAAACTACAGGAAAAGAGATTTCATTTGAACATTAGGAAGAACTGCATGATGGTCAGAGCTGTTTGGCAGTGGAATATGTTGTCACAGAGGGTAGTGGAGTCTCCTTCTTTGGAGGTTTCTAAACAGAGGCTGTGATGGGGTTCCTGCATGGCAGGGGGTTGGACTGGATGGTCCTTGAGGTCTCTTCCAACTCTATGGTTCTATGATTCTATGATTCTATGGAAATGCTCCATGCTAAAAATAAAGGATCACCCATTTGTAAAAAATATTTTCAAAAGAATCACATGGCAGTCTTTATCCCCCAAAAAGGAAACTCTTAATAGTGTTGTCCCAAAACTCTCATTTGAAAAAGCACAGTAATGTTAGTGGGGGAAAAGGAGCTGCACAAATGTGGCTCTCAGAAAGAATGGAGATAGATAGAATAGAGACAATGCAAAAACCACAGGTGGACATCACTGGACTAAAACACCATTTTCTGTTGCCAGGGTTTTCGTACCTCTGTGTGTGTGTGTTGTGTTGTTACAGTTGTGACCAACTTTTTGTGACTCCATGTTCATTTACCAAAGCTGCAAACCTGTAAACAAAACAACTCATTAGTTTATGGGTGTTTCAACTGTTATTGCATAGTACATAAAAAGCTCTGTGCTGGGTATATGGGAAAATATGCCGTAACATACTGTATTTATATTTTTTGAGTTCTATGAAGCTCTCATACATTGCACTGGTTCCTCAGTGCCATAGCAAAGTTTTGGAGTGCCTGGGAACAAAGTTGTTTTGCGCCCCTCTGGCCCTCCCCAACCCCACTGCATCCACCAAGTAAGGGGGCAATCCAGCAGGCATGGGGCATGTGGGCTCGTGGGTGGGTGCGTGGGTAGGCGTTTGTGTGTGTGCACATGCGGTAGTGCATGTGTGCCTTGCCTCTCCTGCGGTGGCCCAGAGCAAGGCAAGGAAGAATTGGAGGAGGAGGAGGAAGAGGGTGCTGCAGCCACCGCGCTCGCACACCTGCCTGCCTGATTGCTTCACCACTTGCCTGGCGTGTGCAGCGGAGGAGGCAGCTGTGACACAGTGAGTCCCTGTCACCAAGCCTGAGGACTGCTAGCGGGAGGGAGCAGGGCGTCCTCCTCCCCCTCCCCCTCCAGGCACCCCCAGATTGCTGCACCCCAGGCAGATGTAACCTTCTCCCCCTGATATGCCCCTGCTTGTCATTTGATCCACCAAGTACTGTAAATCTGCTTTGTCATGTTACCCAGCCCTACTACTTGAAATGTATTAGACTTTGAAGATGGAAACTCATCTTCTTCATTCTTTTTTTTAAGTTTTATTAGTTTTAAAAGGAAAGGGAAAAGGGGCGAAAGGGGGAAAGGATAAAAAATAAAGGACAAAGAATTACATTGTCTATCAAGTCAAAGATTATACATATAGGTTTTAAAGAAAACTGTTACAAGATGTTTTATAGATGGCACCTCTCCCCTCATCATTTATCTTAAATGTATAACTTTTCCTCAAGATGCTGGAAATGTAAACATGACAGTGGTACTTTTTATCATATGTGGTGGCCTGGTAAAGTGGCAAATATATATATTGGAGAATGGTAAACCTATTAATAGAGAGATCATTGAAGATTAAATTAGAGTTTAGACCAGAACTTTTTTTTATTGAATATAATTGATATGATCATTTCTCATGATCAAAAGTATGTATTACACCATGTAATTGTTGCAGCAAGGATTCCATATGCACAATTTTGGAAGCAACCTGAAGCACCTACAGAGAGAAATTTCTGTGAAAAGATAACAGAATGTATCGAAATTGATAGAATTTCTTGGTATTTGAAAGGAGACTACGAAGAGACCACTGAAAGAAGATGGCAAGAAGTAGTAAATTTATTAGTAAACTGATATGATGTTAGATTTTGATATTTATAATCATCTTCATTCTGAGCTGTGTGAGAAGCTATGTTTTCTCAGCTTCGCTTACTATTTGGACTTGTACCAGGATTCACTGAATCTCTACTAAAGGTTCAAGAAGGCATGTGTATTCTTTATATGAGCAGGAAAGTGTTCTTATTCCCCCACACTCCATCATTGTTTTCAAAAGCTGATATTTTTGAGAAATTGTGGAACCATTGAGTTGGAAAGGGCCTATGAGGCAATTGAACCCAACCCCCTGCTCAGTTCAGGAATCCAGATCAAAGTACATTTGACAGATATCTATCCCACTTTCTCTGGAATGGCTCCACCGCTGGAGTGCTCACTAGCAATTATTCCATTGTTGTATTGCTCTGCAACAATATTCAGCCAAATCCTGTCTTCGTCTAACTTGAGCCCATTATTACAGGTCCTGCACTCTGGCATGATTGAGAACAAATCCCGTCCTTTCTCTGTATGGTTACCTTTTAGGTCTTTGAAGAGTGCTATCCTATCTCCCCTCAGTGTTTTTTTATAAAGGCTAAATGTGCCTCCTGCTTCTTTCTGTCTTTCTTAGTGGGGCTTGCTTGAATCCATTATGGCTATACATATGAGCCCAAAGCATGACATTTGAGTATTCTGGCAGGAAGCTGGACTAGATGAATCATAACATCTCTTCCAGCTTTGCTGTTGTATGGCTCTGTGATCTATGGAAACAATAGCATCTTCTCTTCTGTTAGTCATGTTTGTGTGAGAAAAATCGCAATAGAAAGAGGACTAATGTGCTTTCCTCTTCTTATGCTGTGTACAGTCGCTTTATAGACACCTAAATGGGTTTAGGAGTCATGTAGAACCTTGGCTTATGCCTTACCACTGGAAAATAAGATAGTACTTTTGCCCTCTGAGACCTATATACAAGTCCAACTGAATTAACATTCTTGCCTGAATATTTGCACTGTGCAAGAGACGGTGCAAGAATTTGTACCAGCTCCTATTCAAGCAGTTTTGTTAGCAATGGCAGAGAAACCTGTGGAATCATCTTGTAGAATGTTGTAGTGCTACTTATGCAAGAGACTGTGTAACTACTTGCAGACCAGGTTGTGTAACAGCTGTAAAACTGCTGCTGTAAAACTGTTAGGTAAAATTGTATTCGGTGCTATCCTTTCACTGACTCTGACAATACACAGTTCCTAATGCAGCAGGTGTTGAACCAGCTTGATTATGCTATTGTATACAGACCTATGAATTTTATCTACTTTTGTTCATGTACAGAGTGTATTTATTTCATCAGAAGTAAGTAATAGCAACCATTGCCCGCTTTCAGTCAGCAAGGGATATCCAATACAAAATATACCATAGCAATGGTGTATGTGCAATTACAGTATGTGACATTTGGCACTGAGCCCCATGGCACAGTGGTTAAATGCCTGTACTGCAGGTAAAACTGTGCTCACGACCTGGGGTTCAATCCCCGGTAGCAGGCTCAAGGTTCACTCAGCCTTCCATCTTTCCAACATTGGTAAAATGAGTACCCCACTTGCTGGGTGTGTGTGCAATGTGTAGCCTGCATAGTGTAATTAAAACTGTAAACCGCCCAGAGATGACTTGAAGTGGTATGGGGTAATATATAAGCAGAACACTTTTTTGCTTGGCTTTCCTCTAAAAAAGACTATCACTTCCTATCAGGCTTGATCTCTAGATTCTAGAAGCTGTCATTTTTAAATGTTAAACACCAATTCTAGTTCTCTGATGTAATCAGGGTACTGAACTAGGTTGGGATTAATTAAGAAAAATCTGTTCTCTATCTTTTTAATAATCAGTACTCCAAAAATAAGGGTAATTAATTGTGACATAGGCAGTTCTATAACCTAGTATGGCATGCAATTTCTTAAGGCTTTCTTTTAAGTTTGATAATAGATTTCTGACAAAAGTTATAAGAAGTATCTGCTTCATTGCCTCAGTCAGCTGCTGCTAAGGTACATTTTTTTAAAAAAAAAAAAATTGCTTCTTTCTGGAAGTAATGAGCTATCAACCTAGCCAGTGTGGGCTAGGTGATGGAATCAGTGTCAGCAAGCAATGTGATGCTGAGTGACAGCATTGCACATAAGGTTCCTTTTGCTTGCCATCAGTGATTTTTCCCTCTCAGACATCCATATCTTATGGTGTGTCAAATACTTATCAAAGCATCTGAGGCCTAGCATTAGCATACAGAAACAAACAAACAAACAAACAAACAAAACACACACACACACACACACACACACACACACACACACACACACACACACACACACACACACACTGCCTAATAAGGACATTCTGTATTGCATTTTTTATTTATGGTCATTTTAGGGACATCAAGAATTGCAACAGAGTTGTTGAGATTAAATGACAGTGGGGAAGGAATAAAATAAAAAAATAAAATAAAAAATAAAAATTTCATTGATACTTGTATGCTGTAATGATACTGTTGACACAATGATTTATAGCTCTGGTGCCTATGACACAAAAAGTGAATAGGTTTCTGAAAGTTCAATGCTGACGCTAATTAAATGTGTTATTATTGTGGCAAAAGCAAACAAACATAGTAATTCCATAATGTTAAGGTATGGCAGGGCTGCCGAACGCGTTGACCGCAGGCGACTGGTAGCCCGCGGGGTGCTAAGAAGTCACCGGCCAGGACCCCGCCCACCTCCCGATCTGGGGGCACTCCTCCTGGTGGGGGAGAGGGCAAGCACCTCTCGGGGTACAAGCCGCTCCTCCTCCGCCACTGCTGCCAGCGCCATGGAGCTTGGGGGCAGGGGCTGAGCGGGCACTCCTCCTCCTCCTCCACCACCACCAGAGCTTGGTGGGTCGTGGGGGTGATGAGTGAGTGTGCTGCTGCCGTGGAGCTTGTGTGTGGGGCTAGCGGGCATTCCTCCACCGCTACTGCCAGGAGCTTGGCGGGGAGGCGAGCGGCCGCAGAGCTTTGTGGGGTGGGGGTGAGTCAGTACTCCTCCTCCTCCGCTGCTGGAGAAGTGGGGTGGGGTGGGGGAGAAAACGGGTGCGCCGCCGCCGCAGAGCTTGTCAGGGGGGGCGAGTGGCCATTCCTCTGCTGACAACATCAGTGCTGGGGAGCTTGGCAGGTGGGGGGGGGCGAGCGGGCGCACCGCCGCCGCGAAGCTTGGGGGAGTGAGTGGGCATTCCTCCTCCTCCGCTGCTGGGTGGCTGGGGGAACGAGCGGGCGCGCTGCCACCATGGAGCTTGGGGGAGTGAATGGGCATTCCTCCTCCTCCGCTGCTGGGTGGCTGGGGGGGACGAGCGGGCACACCGCCACCACGGAGCTTGATGGGAGGGAGCTTGGAGGTGGGGGGGAGCAAGTGGGTGCGCCAGTACTGCAGAGCTTGGCACGGTGGCGAGTGGGCATTCCTTCTCCTCCACTGTTGGGGGGTGGGGGGCAAGCGGGCGCACTGCCACCACGGAGCTTGGTGGGGGGTGCAAGCAGGTAGGCCACCAGCACAGAGCTTGGTATGAGGAAGTAGCACTCCTCCTCTTCCTCTGCCGCCACCAGCCCCGCGAAGCTTGGTGGGGAGGTGGAGCAAGCGGAGCAGTCTGGAGGACTGTGTGTGGCATGCGCTTGCGCGCGCACGCTTGGAAAGGAAACCCGCATGGACGTTCCATGAACAAAAGCAGTCCGCGGGCTGTTCAAAGTTGGACAGCCCTGAGCTATGGAGACTTTGAATCCCAAGGAGACCTGTCCTGATGGTGCTATTGGTGCCACTTGTACCAATACAAACTTGTAGATACCCACTCATTTGTTCTGTGTGTGTGTGTGTGTGTGTGTGTGTGTGTGTGTATACAGTCAGTCAAATACACAATATGCTTCACCAAACCTTCTTTAGAGCCACAAAATAATACTGTTTTCTGAGTAACAGAATACATCTGCTGGTTCTAAACAACCTTCACCTCATAATCAACTAGAATCTTGTTGAAGGCTAAAGCTTGTTTCTGGGCCATTTAGCTATTCAGAATTTTTGTGTGTTCTTTGAAGTATCCTGACTCAAAGTTTGGTAAATACCAAAAGGAAGTATTGGTGGAGGGGGATACTTGTGCCACATGCTCCTCTCTCAAGTTGTCCTTTGCCAGCAATATAGGTTGACAATAAACATGGAAAGAAAAGCAGTGACACATTTTTCAATGCAGCATTGCTGTTGGGTACTGCTCTCTAAGAGGCTAAATATATTTCTTTGCAAGAGAATAGAGAAGCGGTGGTAAAGCCAGCCTTTATGGTATTAAAAACTCTCAGTGTTTTATCTTCCCACCCCTCCTCCTGTCTCTATGGGAAAAAAAAACAATTAGCGAAAGACAATCTACCTGAATAGGCTAGAAAACAGCAGCGATAAAGCGATGCTTCATTACCTCCCTTCTTTTCTCATCTCCCATTTTCCACAAATAGCATTCTTATGGGTTACCTGACATCCACAAGCTTTGTGCTGATCTGGGAGAGGATGCTTTGAAAGCCGAGACAGTCTTTTTTGCATTCACAGTCACGGGAGTAGCCTCTTTTACAGTTTCATTTGAGGGGGTCCCTGTTCTCAAGCCATTTCTAGGAGTAGTTTTGTTTTTCAAAAAAGGTACAGGTGTTTGGCAGAACCTCAGACAATGAATAAAATCAACGTGTAAAAAATAACCTTCTGCAAGAACACGGGCCATTCTTCTAATTGGCCCATTAGGCTGGTATTTCTCGCTTAGGGGCTGTCAGTAGATGTACATGGCTGGGAATATGTACTGTGTGTCTAGGCCATTACAGTTTTGAGCTGGGAGCATCAAGACTGGTAGAAATACATTATATCACAACACAGTCCACTGTACATTTATTAATTAAATTAAAATGTATGATTTATGCATTTTTAAATGCACCACTTTGCCTTTTTAAGAAAATCATCGTAGAACCATTTAATAAGCAGCTGTGTCAGTGTACGTATCCATGCACCTAGAACAAGGAATTGGAGTGGTGTAACTAACAGTGGAGTCCATCGAGGCTGATGGCACAGCTGTTAAATATTTGTACAGCTTCTACTTGGCTGTAGGGCTGTAGGACTTCACAGTATAATTCCACTCCACACTCTAGAACTCTTCAGTGGAAAAACAAGTTGGATCCAAAGGTGAAAACTATCAAATGCATGAGGCCCAGAGCTCTGAGAACCAAGGCTTGGGATATTAACCATTAAAATGCCTTATTGAACTTCATATCCGTAAATTCCTTAACCTAACTACTCAGGACTACTATCCAAATTTTCCAAAGTCATTCAGCCAAATCAGTATAGGAGACTCCATGCCCCTTGAATTTACCTATCCATTGGGTATAGAGTAGATGAAAAGTCTGACATGTCTAATCTGGTGTCACCAGGAGCCTTGTGGCACAATGGTTCAATGCCTGTACTGCAGGTAAAACTGTGCTCACGACCTGGGGTTCAATCCCAGGTAGCAGGCTCATGGTTGACTCAGCATTGCTGGAGGGGGGGCAATGTGTGGCCTACATACTGTAATTAAATTGTAAACCACCCAGAGGCTACTTGAAGTGGTATGGGGCGGTATATAAGCAGAAACACACCAGAAATGATTACTTGGCCTGTGTGTGATCAATGAAAATTTGGAGGTGTAAGGGAAAATAGGTAGGGACAAGCCTTGCCCAGCAATCCTAAGCCTGGCTGTGTCCTTTGACATGCTGCATAGGCTCTCCTCTGTTCCCACCTGTATCAGAGCAATATATGGAGAATACGCTTTTCAGATATCATTTTTATCTGCCTAACCGTCAAGTTTATGTGTTTTTGTTGGGTAATCTCAAACATGGACTATGCCAAACGTCACACAAGGAGAAAGAACCAAATAATTTCCAATTTGATCACTTTAAAAATAAAATAAACACTAAAAAAGTAACTAATTAAAACTTTCACAAAGAATACTTTATGAACACCATATACAGAGTATGTCTCTTGGGTCTCGCTGGTGCAACTTCTTAAGTTGCAAGAGTTCACTAAAAGGCAAATGCCTGTATCATCATCATCATCATCATCATCATCATCATCATCATCATCATCATCATCATCATCATCATCATCATCATCATCATGTACCATTGAGCCAATTCTGATTTGCCATTCACTTCTTCTGAGGGCATTCTAGGACTGTGCAGCTTTTCCAAGGTCACATAAGCTGGCTATCCTCCCTGGCAGCACCGTGGCTCCATTGCAAGATACTGGACCCAGTGAGCTATCAGCCAGTGCATGTATTTTAAGGGTGGGTTGGGTGGAATTACACCACCAAGTGAATCAGCACATTCATGGAGACTGTATGTGCATCAGCAGTGATATTTCTTTCTGTGCTGGCTTCAAGAGCTCTTATTTACATACAACTGACAGCAATGTAATCAGAACCAATTATCATTTAAAGTAGAAAAATGGTGATGCTTTTTTGATTCAGGTTGGAGGAGATTTGAAGCAAGGAAAACTTTGGGGAAAAAATAATGACTTGCTCTTTTTAAAGGAGTGAATGACTGGAGGCTATAGCTTAAATATAGAGATGGGCACGACTCAAAAAAATGGTGTTTCGTTTGTCGTTTGGTCATTTAGGGGTCCGTTTCAGTTCGTTTTCATTTTTGTGACTTTTTGCAAAAAAATTCATTTTTGTTTTGTTAGGTAACGAAACGAAAAAATGAAAACGAAAACAAAAAATTGCTGTTTCGTTAGCATTCTTTTTAGTTCAATGCATCTGCTGCAACGAAAACGAAAACCACGGCAAATTTGGTAGTTTCATTTTCATTTTCATTTTGTTTTTTAAAAAAAATTGTTTCATTTTCGTTGCATAATGAAACAAAAAAAACGAAAACGAAAATGAAAAATCGCTCGTTTTGTGCCCATCTCTACTTAAATAGCAACTCTGAATTCATAAATGATAGTATCCTTCTTGCCTGTCCACTTTGCATTAACAATTTTTTTGCTCTCCCTATCATAGTTAGGATCTTTTCCTCATTTTCCTCCTGCTAAAAATAATGGAAAAATAGTTTTGTATGAGTGATTATAAAAACATTTCTAATTCACATCTTTTGAACTTGCCCAGAAAAAAAGTATGCATTGTGTGCATTAAAATTTACCCTCCCCCAAATTTTGTAATGCAGTTTGCCACCCCACCACCCCAAAATATGGACAGAAATGAGTGTGTTAATAGATAGGGTGGACCAAAGGGCATATATCAGGGAGAAGTAACATGAAACTGGATTATACTGGGGAGGTCTAAAAGTATGTGCATATCAGGAAAACTGCATATAAAACATGTTTATTGGGAGGCACCCACAAAATTATATGGATTTTTCAAGGGGAGGTTTGGATGAATTCTCAAACAGACAGAGAAGTTGGCAAAATGTACTTACAGCTAGGAAATCAAGAACATAGAGAAAATGAATTTCGCAGCTTTGGTCATTCCGTAACAACTCTCCCTAGCCCCTACCTCCAAAAAAAAAGTCTGTGGATTGATTGGATTTATGCCTGATTTTCTCCCAACAAGCTCAAAGAAGCTTTCCAAGGCCACTCTAACCTCATGCCTAAAGTAATCTGCCTCTGTTTGCCCTTGCCCTATTTAAAACGTTTCCTATTTAGTTTCCTCAATCTCCAGTACTGTTTCCAAGGCTTGCTGTAGTGTTCAGCCCTCTTTGATTTTGCCCCCTATGATTTCATTCCTCCCAAGTCTTACATCATGGTTCCTTTCCTGACTTAGATTCTATTTTCTTCCTCCCAGGCAAATTGATCTCTCCATTGATTTTTTGCTTTCCATTTTTGATCATCATCTCTAAGCAATAAAAGCGAATTTGAATATTTTTCATATCTCAGGGACTGAAAGAGGAGCCAACACTCACAATGTGATTACAATTAGGGAGCTGTTAAAGCCAGGGATAGTGCACACTGGCCTTTTTTGTTCACTTAACTTCAATAAAATTCCACCAACTTAGCTCCCATATGATCTCTTAAAAGGTTTAAGAATTGACCATTCAGTGGATCTCCTTTCCATGGGGGTTAAGCCATAAATGAGTCACAGGATAGTAGATAATAAGACATAGTTAAACAAATTAGAAACCAACATTATGTGAAAGAGTGAATGGCATGTCAATATGCATTATTATGGACATTGATAAACTGCCACTAATTTGGTTTGCCAAAAATCACCTGCCATTCTCCTGTAATTCTACAGAAACTATTCTCACAATCACTTAAATCTGGTGTTGAGTGAGCAGAAAGATAACTGAAATTCTGAAAAAGTACTTTTGGGGACTATGACTGCCTGAATGCCCCAGGTAACATGGCCTGGCTTTGAAAAGTTCTAAACATTTAAGACGGATCAAGAGCTGAGCTGTTTAGGTCTCTGTCTATGAGGCCAGAGACTGGGATTTTGATTCCACACTATACCCCTGGGAGAAGACTAATACCATGTGGACCTGGATGAACTGCACAGTTCTAGGATGCCCTCAGAAGAAGACAATAACAAACCATTTCTACATAGAAAACCCTGGAAAGAGTTGGAATTGAGTTGGTGGCATGCAACATATTATTATATATTATTATGTCCCAAAAGCCACCCTTGGACATTTTTGTAACTGCTGGATCATTTACTCCATATCAGTGAGGCTGGAAGTCACTGAGCTATTTGATATTTTTAGTGGATATTTGTTCAGCTCTGTTGATTTATGGAATAGATTCTTAGAAGCTAGCATAGTGGAGTCCTTGCTAAGCATGCCACAAAGTGGACAAGTCAACTTCTGACTTCATCTTTCATTGCTTAAAATTCATAACAGTAGTGGGAGGTAGACAGCCAACCTGGGACCATATGTATGCTAAGGAGAAGTTCAATGAACTGAGGTATGTTTCTTCCTCAAATACAATTCAGGCAGAATGGGCTTAAAAACTTTTTTAATGCATGAGACTGCCTTACGCTAGATCAGACTAATTTCTACCCAACCCCTGATCTACATGGATTAACAGTGACAACTCTCCATGGTATAAACAAAAGATCTTCATTGCTATTTACTCCTTGGCCATCTAAGGAGAGATACCACTGAGGATATCATTGAGTCATGTTGGGCATCTGCTGAACAGATGATAATGACATCAGTAGGCAGACACGTGATCATCACTATCCAAAATTTAAAGTGATGTGCTATACTTCTTCAAGTGCTAGACAGGGCCTGGCAGATCCAGCTTCTAATCCCTATTGAGGCCTAAAACCCCATGGCTATAATCCAGTAATGAATCAGAAGCAGAACCTTCTTCTTCCTAGTGTTTTCCTACAAGTGTGGGGTCCACTCTTTGGATCCTGAAATGATACTCTGCCTGATTGACCGTGTCTTCTAGTCCATTGAACCAGTGGGAAACTGGTGAGTCTACACTTATGTAAGTTCCATTGACTCAATGAGCCTGCTCTAGTTGCAACTTACTACTAGATTTCAACTAGTTGTTGAGGTGGACATCTCACACTCTGTCAGCTTGCCCCATCCAACAGGGCTGTTTTAAGGAGCAAGTGGGGGGGGGAGTTGAATGTTCTACCTTGATTGCATCAAAGAGGATCTCGATGACATCAATACAGCCAATTTTTTTAAAAAAGAATGAATCCCTCCATCCCCATCCCCACCCGTATCTACAGATGCCTTTCAAGAAGCAAAGGGCAATTGTTCCTCCATTGTGACTTTGATTGGTCATTGCTGAAGACAGTGTTCTGGATTAAAGGATTTAGTAGCTCTTATGACATACTAACCATGGTGCTTGCTACCTCTGCAATTTGACTTTCATGACAGAAATAGAATTTGTCTCAAAATAGAGCAATTGCTTAAATTATTCAGAATACTTAGTAAGTGCTAATGAATAGAGTTCTTATTTTTGGAATGGCTGTTGGGAAGTCACTGTACTCTGTTTTTATTTTTAAAGAATTATTCAAGAAGTTTTAAAATTGAGCAGTATTTCATACTCTTGCTTATTTATGAGGTGAAGTTTTTTCATCTATCAAAAGTAACCAAAATAAATATGGCAGCTTAGCAAATGAAGTGAGCATTCATTCATTACATGAAGGAATACTGTTCTCTTAAGTGTTCATTCTAGCTCAGGCATAAAGACCCAATGTTGTCAAGTAGTCCAGCTCTTTTCAGTGTCTCAGTAAGGCAACTGGAATATTTTCAGGTGGGACTGTGAATGCAAATCTCACATCTGATTGTCAGCACAAGAGCATAGTAAACACTATTCTTGCCAGACACAAAGTGAGGAGCTTTGAGACACAGGAAGTAGAAGATGTAAAAGAAAGAATGTGTTTTGCTTGCAGAGATTGCTGTGGAAATAAAAGATAAATATCAGGAGATTATTGTAATGTTGTCTATTAATGCTGTAAGATGTCCCTCAATTCCTTGTTCCCAATACTTGAACATGTCTTAATTGTATTTGACAGTATATTATCCCTCATTACTGTGAGCCACCTTGGGTCCTTTTCCAAGGAGAAAGGTGGGGTAAAAATACTCTAAAATAAATAAATAAATAAATAAATAAATAAATAAATAAATAAATAAATAAATAAATAGTAATAGACATGGAATCACGAAGAGTTGGTCACGACTAGAGATGGGCATGAAACGAACAATTTTTCATTTTCATTTTTGTTTTTTCACTTCATTACTCAACAAAACGACAAACACATTTTGTCTCTAAAATAAAATGAAATGAACAGAAACACCGGAAATTTTGTCGTGCGTTTTCTTTTCGTTACAGCGATACAGTGAACTGCTTGAAATGCTAAAAAACATCACAAAAAAAATGAAATAAATGGTAACGAAAAGGTAACAAAATGAATGAAAATGAAAACGAATGTTTTGCAAAAATTCATGAAAAACGGAAATCAACTGAAACTACCCCCCTAAACGAAAAACGAAAAACAAAATGCCATTTTTGATTCGTGCCCATCTCTAGTCACGACTGTATGACACATCAAAATCAATCAATCACTCAATCACTCAATCACTCAATCACTCAATCACTCAATCACTCTATCTATCTATCTATCTATCTATCTATCTATCTATCTATCTATCTATCTATCTATCTATCTATCTATCTATCTATTGATAAGAATTAATAGAATTAATAAATATGAGAATAAAGCTGAGAACTATTATAAAGTGTTAAACCCAACTGTGGGTATTAGGTCATGCTGGCAGAAACACAAAATAGAAAAAAGTAGATGCCAGCCTGTAGAGTGTAACAAATATTTGTGGTTAACCCAGATAGAGCCAACGGGGAAGCGAAGACAACACAGATACGTGGGCACCATCTTATGGCACCAAAAGCGCCATTTTGTTAACAGCAAACACGCAAGCAATGGGAAAACAATCTCGAACTAAAGAATAAACAAAAGCCATTTCCAAGAATTATGATAACTTACCAGGTATGATTACGTATGACATACGCACGAAATACGTAAGCTGCGGTTACAGAAAGGTATAAAAAGGAGACCACTCTGGGAGAGGGTAGCAGAGTCTCGGGTCTATGACCCAGATTATGCTGAGATGGAGCTCCCACTAATACCTTGGTTGTATGTTGTTTGTCTTGTGTGATACTTGTCTTCTATAACTATGTATTGCTTATAACTCTGTGCTCCTATACCTGTCCTTATATCTGTCTAATAAACTGAATAAACTAATCCCTTGCGTGGCAGTTTCGTGAGAACCACCAAAACCTATCAGTGGTGCATTTTGGCCGTGACGGGGGGTCCTTCTGAGGCTGCCCTCCCTTTGAGGTGCACCTGCTTTAGGCCCCCGGAAAGAACCCGATCTTGATATTATTATCAAGGCCTCAATTTTTTCTGCTTCTTCCCTGAGTGTCTCCACTTCAGCTGTGGTAAGTAAACAATAATAATACTTTCATTTCTTTAGAGAACAGGCGAATACCTCGATTTGAATCGTTATTTAACCATTGTAAATAGTTATTGTAAATAGATATTGTAAATATACATTGTAAACAGTCTATGTGACTGCCGTAATTACGCTGTGTGCGGTAACTGGCTGTGTGCCAAGAATTGACTGTCTGTGTGACTACAAAGAAATTGGGTTAAACTTTGATCTGGTACCATATAAGTTACCATATAAGTTAAACAAGCTGTGTGCCAAGAAAGGAAAATTAAAGAAATCCTAGTAATTTGTTTTGTTAAACCATGAACATTTAAATCGAGGTATACTGTTTAAACCAGCAGCTGGCTATTAACAAAACACTTTCTGCTTAACACTCCTTTTGCTCAGTAATTCCCTTTACATCCATTAATTGGCTGTTTTATACCTAAATGACACCAAATTTGGGCAGATACTCTCATGAGACACCTCTTCATGACTGTCTCAGTGAAGACCTAAATCTAGACTTTCTTTTTGAAGAAGCTCTGGCAGATTTTGATTTAGACTCACTCGATGAATTTCTGACCACTGAGCAGCCTCCTGACCTTCCCTTTGCTGACGAATCAAATTCAGAAGAAATAGAAATAGGGGCTGATATTGACAATCTAATTGAAAGCATATCAGACAGCGAGGAGGAAGAGTATTGGGTAAACCCCACGCTAGATAACAGTGCTGTCTGGCCTTGCTTTCACCCAGAAAGCTGCTCGTGTGAACAGTGCATTGAAAACCTTCTTGAAGACACATATAATACCGTCTTCTTGAACCCCAGAACATGGCTGACAACTCTCCAGAGACAGATCCCTTCTCTTTCAATGTGCCCTCCCCAACCCCAACCCGAAACCCAACCGCATTAACAACCTCTGCTAACAATTTCGTTAACAACTACCCCCGTCCTCCTTCTCCTCCCTACCCACCTCCCCCGGTTCCTCCCCGAGCCCCAATAAGAAGAAGAAGAAGCTCTGCGATGCAATCATCCACTCCCTACCAAACCCCCGCTCCCTATCAGTTTCCTTTTTATGTTCCCTGCACACCCACCCCCTCCCCATACCACGTTCCATGCTCAAACAGGTCACGAATGCCCACTGCAATTCCCTCACAAAGCCCCAATGCAGATCACTCAGATTCCCCACGGATGCCCATTTTGAGAAGGCTCTTGACAGATCCCCCTCAAGATCAGCCTCCTGCTGAACCAGAGAGACGATCACGAAATCCTCGTGAGCCATATGTGTTAATGACCCATAATATAGACCATTTTCGCTTTTTAATTATGGTAAGCCTCCTATTGGAAGCCGTGGACAATTCCAGGAATTAAACTCAAACGGAAAGCATAGGTGCAGTTTTTTTCCAGCTACCCCTTCCCCCCCTTAACAGCTTTCTCCAAAAAAACCCTCTGAAACTGTCTAATAGAAATATTTACAGTTGTAGCCAAGCTCCCCGGTTAAGCAGATAGTGTGATTTATTTTGTCTTTCTGACCGTAGTCTCATTTTCTCACCCATCCCAAGGGCGATGTTGTTTTGCTTTACAAAAATTCTGTTTGCCATGATCTTGTTTTAAATGCCTGCTCTTAAGAGCCTCGAAATCAGCTTATGTCTTTTTGTGATAATTCGTTCAGCAAAAGTCACCATTAATACCATTAATACTAAGAGAAGTTTTTTTGTCCTTTGCGAACAGTGATTGAGGATAGAATGTACGTTCCTGTATGCCCCACTGTCGGGGAAAACAGAGACATGTCTTTCCTAGAACGGAGTCTTGTGTAGCCTAAAGGCAGTCATATTTGTGCAGTCCAGTTGGAATATAAACATCTTGCTCTAAGATTTGACGGGAAAAGAGTTTAGGGACATTTTTATAGAGCTGTTAGAGAATTTACTTTGTTTTGGGGTTAATTGAAGTAATGTAATGGGAAAGTCTGTGTGACAATTTATTAGGTAATTAAGGACAGGAATTTTCTTCCTGTTCCTGCATAGAGTTTCATAATCCTGCTTAGCTGATTTTTTTCAGCACCAAACCAATATAATGTGATTTTTAGGCTAGCAGTGACTATTTTACTCCAAATTGATCATTTTACTGCAAAAGTTTGATTCATGGAATTCTTCCCTTCTAACAACTTAAACTTAGAATTATTTTCCTCCTGCTATTCATGTTGTGTCTAAACGCCCGGTGTGTCCTTTGTCCTCCAAATATCTGTTATTGTGTTGTCTAACATTTGTGTTGCCCCTTGTAATAGAATAAAAATTGGGTGTCACTGAAACTTAAACCCATGACAATTTAACTCTTGAATGAACACTGATCCATAATATGATAAATATTATACTGTAATGAATTAGATCTTGATATTTAACAATAATGCTATGTTGCTAATTTGAACTTAGACTGAAAAAAAGCCTATGTGAAAGGAAAAAAAGTGGTTACTATTTAATTAATGAATAAATAGAAAGAGATATTTCAAAAAAATATATGAAGAAAAATATATATGATGAGACATATGTAAAGTTGCAGTGGGTCTGTTCAAGTGAAAAATATGGTGTTGTGAAATGTTGTGTTTTGATAAACTTTTAAGTAGAAAGACAAGTTGGCAAGATACCATGAATTGTTAAAATATATATCCCAAACCAGCTTCCAATTTGCCTAAAGTAAAAAAAAATGAGACATATCTGAATGCCATCATAAAATGTTAATTCACTTAGAAAAAAAAATGTGTTAAGTTAAAACATTATTTAGTAAATTTGAAATTAACACTCTTTTCATCCTATCTGCCGCTTATCTGTTTTGCTCTGTTCTTTGAATCTGTCTTAGCTAGCTCACTGTAATTTTAATCAATTGTCCAATCCCATACCATCAATCAGTGTTGTTTTATCAAAAAAAAAAATTTGATGTGTGAATTTGTGTACTCAAATTTGGACTAGAGTTAAGAAAATTTGCTTAACATAATTTCATTTGGAACAAACTGATTCCTTTGTGCAAGGTACCACTGTATTTTAAAAGTGTCACCCTTTGTTATATTCTGAGACAAACTTCCTCTGACTGCTAAAAGAAAATGGTAGTTTAAAAGAAAATGGTAGTTCAAATACCCTGTTTATAGTGTTTCAAATAAGGTTTCAGAAACTAGGCTTCAGAGAATTTTAAAGTGTAAATCTTGCTTTGACCCCACTGTGCACTGTGAAAAGATCTGTTTATACAGCTTTCTCTGTGCTAGCTATCTTTTCTTAGTGGTTTGAAAAGTGGGGAATAGCTATGTTATATATATACAATTAAAGCAAGATAGACGAGAAATGAGTACATCTTAATCTAACAACTTATTTTAGTCACTAAACAGACACCTCCGGCCGTTATATCGGGTAAATCGACATTGCTTGCTTGTTTGTTTAGGATCACAGTTAGATATGCTCAGTTCAGACATAATACATATCATTTACTTCTCACAAACATTAATCTATTTATTAGGTAAAAGACCAAGCTGCAGATACGGAGAAGTGTTATTGTTACGACTTGTTGAATGTTTATTAAATAATTTTCTTTCCTCCCGTATTTCTCTTTCCAAATGTTGTTTAGGTCATAAGAACTTGGTTGCGTATAACACCATTAGTCTATGTTTTACTATTGTATCATTTCTGTATTGTTCCCAATCGAAAAGTTACCCAAAATTATTAAGAAATCACATTAGTAAAGCATAACGAATTGGTGCTCACAGAATCCCCCCCCCCCCGTTGTTTTACTGAAGCTTACCCGGTAAAAGAAGAACAAAATAGGTGAATCCGCCCCCCACACACACTCATTTTTACTTGCTGTTGTCTAATTGCCCTATTGCACAAATAATGCTCTTTGGAATGTAAAAAGAGGGCCTCACGCCGTTAACATGAGATGCTTTGGGAGGATTTTGTAAGATTCCTTGAACTATATTCTGATACTAAGGTCTTGAAATGAAAAGCATTTGCCCTGGTATGTTTCAGACTGAAAGGCAAAAGTGAAAGGAGGGAGGAAAAGAGGAGATCTAAACATGAGAGGCATAGACTCAACAAAGTAAACCACGGTCTCAAATTTGTAACTGCTGAGCAAAACTCTCAATAACAAAATAACACAATAAAGGTATATAGTTCCGTAAGCTAGATGCAAAATAACAGACAAACGAGACATTTAAAGGCGAGATTTGACTGTCTAATATGGTAAATAATAACAGCTTGTATTTCCAAAACATTTTCTGCTTGTGTTACTTCCAAAACATTCCCACTTAGCAACAATTTAAGTTGTGGGGCGGAATCAGTTATCGTATTCCCCGTCCAGAACAAATCAAGTGTCTGCCTTATTCTGTATTGCTAAATGCTCAATTTTTAAAAGAAAAGGCCCCCACCCTTTTCCTCTGAAGCCCTTCCTTATCAGACAGTCAAGGACTTTTGCCGCTTCTGTTGCAGAGTGTTTAATTAAGGCCCGAACCAGAAGACAGGTATACAAGCAGACAGGATTTTACAAGACAAAGAATGTTAGATAAAATAACATGCAACAATTTTCTGATGCGACAATCCTTGCATCAGGAAAGATGTGAATGCTCTAATAAGATGTGATCCTTCCACAATGCAATTCAACTCCTTTCTCTGCAAAAGATAAAGACTCCTTATGCAAAAGATGAAGGTTCCTTATGACCCTCATAGATTCATTGATGCTCTGCTTTAATTTCAGGCAAGCTGGTTAAAATATGGGACAACTCTCTTCTAAGCAAGCCAGAACACCTGACAAGGGAACACCGGCGTGGTATGTTTACACCACTCACGGTCCAAAAGCCTGCCGTTATCTGGAAGAATGGCACGTGCTTACTGCCAAGGAACCCAAGTTAAGATTCCCGCTTTGTGGAAGTTTTGATAAACATAAGGTAGATTACTTAAAAACCTGTCTGGAACGGAAGGGGGGCCATTTGGAGTCAGGTCACTGGCCGACCTTTATCATATGGCTTACAGAAATGGAGAAAAGACATAGGGAATCCCACACCAAATCTCTGAAAGCATCAAAAATAAAAGCTGAACAATCCATTGCTGCACTAAAGAAGCAAATTTCTCAAATGCCTACTGAATTATATCCACAGGTGACAGTGCCCCCTCCCACTGAAGATGATAGAGACCTCTTATTAGATATCCCTTACCGACCAAGCAGGCCATCAGCCCCTCCTGGCCCAGCACCAAGCCCTTCAGTGCCCCCTCCCCCTTATGTTTCACCACAACAGCCCCCACCTTCTACCTTAGCACAAACTTTGCAGCCAATACAGGCACCACCAACAGCTGCCACTCATATGTCCCCACCCTCCACAGCCCCTGCAGTGTCTGTAACAACTCCTGTGCCTTCCCCCTCTCTGTCCCCCCCTTCCCTTTCCCTTCAGGACTCTATGTCACCAAATACTGCTCAGGTGATTCCTGATTCCTCTCAGTTCATAGCCACACTTGACCGCTATGAATCCACCCTTCGAAATATTAGAGAAACAGACCCAACAAAACACACTCAGGCTGCAGCCTCCTCTTCCACACTCCCTGTGTCCCCAGCACAGTCAGACCTCATCTCAGCAATTGACCGCTGTGATGCTCTCCTTCGAGAAATTATGGAAACAAATCAAACAATACTCAACCAGAGTGCAGCCTCCTCCACACTCCCTGTGTCTCCAACACAGTCAGAACTTATTTCGGCACTTGACCTCAGAACCAATATACGGCAGCTCCGACATAGACCGCCACCTACTTCCACTCCCAATGGTATGGAACTTGGGGGGCCCTCCAGACGTAAGCTTGATCCACCGGAACAGCAGTGGTCTCTTCCCTTTAAGGGCAATGCCAGGTTCTGTAGAACGATTGGAGGATGGAACTGAAAGGCCGAAAATTATTAATATCCATGTCCCATGGTCACAAACTGAAATTCGAACAATGGCTCAAAATTTCCCCAGCATCCGCTCAGATCCATTAAAATTCCAAGAGGAATTACAATCATTAATTGAAGCCTATAACCCTAACTGGGTAGATTTGCAGCAGCTGATGCGAGCTGTATGTCCTAAAGAAGTGTGGGAAAGACTTAAACAAGAAGCTGAATGGCCTTCAGCAGAACCTTCCCCCTCTGAGCTCTCTGATAAGCGGCAACGCTTAATAACAGCCATTCCAGTCGTATGTCCTAAAAAGCCTGACTGGGTTAAGATCCGTGCTTGTAAACAAAAGGAATCAGAAACTCCTGCTGAATACATGGACCGTCTCAGAACGGCCTTTGAACAACATTCTGGGATCCAAAACCCTTTTGAAAGCGCCAAAGATGCAGTAGTCACTTTTTACGTTCAAGGTCTGTTACCAAAAATATCAACATCCATCCAGTCAAATGTGGTTGGCTGGAAGGCGAAAAGCCCTGTAGAAATTATAGAGGTGGCAGATCATTTTGCCTCCTCATTTGCAAAAACAAAGACAGATGTAGAAGCCAAACTGATGGCTTTGCAGCTTCGTGCTCTGGAGCAACCCCCGGCTCCTAGACCACAACCTTTTTCACCCCGTCCATATCATAATCGTCCTCTCCCAACACCCCCAGGGCCCTCCCACACCCCATCAATCCTGTTATTTTTGCAGAGAAAAGGGACACCTAGTGGCAGCCTGCCCATACAAATCAACACAAGCAGATGTTCCACCAGCCCCCCCTCTTCCCCAAACTAGAGACACTCTACCACGTAGAGCTGATTACTCCCATAGACAAGATTCCAATGGCCCTCACCGGCGATATCCTATACAAAGAGCCGGACAATATGCCTCACTTCCTGAGACAACTGACAACACTCCTCAGGAACTCATCTTTTAGGATAGCCCGGTGCCTGCAATTTCATCCAATCCTCTCATAGTTCCTCTGTCAGCTTCTGAACCTATTGTCACTTGTAAAGTTGGAAATGCTGAAGTTCCTTTTCTTGTAGACACAGGTGCAGCAAAATCTACTATCAAATCAGAGGATTACCCACACTTGCCCAAATCTAACAAAATTATAAATGCTGTGGGCATCTCTAATCAGGTGGTACCACACCCAGTATCCTCCCCTTTACCTGTTAAAATAGGCCCACTGTCTACTGAACATGCCTTCCTTCTAAGTCCATGCTCTCCAGTTAATTTATTAGGCCGAGACCTACTTTGCAAACTCCAATGTGTAATTTACTGCCAGCCTGATGGTATTTATTTGGAATTCCCTAAACAGATGGAACCAGAGGTCCTGGCTTTGCTTCACATCTCAACCTTAGATGAAAATCCTCCTACCCCCACAACAGATGATTTGGATGGCCAGCGAACCCACCTTTTAGCACAAGCCCCAGATACACTTTGGGCCTCACATGCTAATGATGTGGGCCTAGTCAAATCTGCCTCACCAATTAAAGTCCAGCTGGATCCCACAAAGCCATTGCCTAGAATCCCACAATACCCACTTTCAAAAGATGCCATTGAAGGAATTAGACCTGTTATAACAGCCCTAGTAGAACAAGGAATTCTTGTTCCAACACGCAGCCCATGCAATACTCCTATCTTACCTGTCCCAAAATGTACCGCTTCTGGGGAAACCCATTGGCGTTTTGTACAGGATTTAAGATACCTGAACAAAGCGGTGATCCCCTCCTACCCCATAGTTCCCAATCCAGCAATTATTTTATCTAACATTCCTCCTGATGCTCAGTATTTTACTGTTATAGATTTGTCAAATGCCTTTTTTACCATTCCTATACACCCCGACAGCCAGCCTCTTTTTGCCTTTGAGTTTGATGGGGTCCATCTAACCTGGGCGAGAATTCCACAAGGTTTCTCCGAGAGTCCCTGCATCTTTGCACAAGCCATCTGACGCGACTTGGCGGACATTGAATTCCCAGGAGGCTCTACGTTAATAACTTATGTAGATGACCTACTATTGGCTTCTAAGTCAGCAGAAGCATGCCTTCAAGATTCTTTGGTCCTTTTCTGCATTCTGGCCGAAAAAGGATACAAAGCTAATCGATCCAAGCTGCAGCTTTGTCGAAATCAGGTCACATATCTGGGAACTTCAATCTCTGCTGGGTCTCGCTCACTTCTACCTTCTAGAGTTGAGGCGATTCTCAAATGCCCAAAACCCACAACTCATAAGCAAATGTGTGCATTCTTAGGAATGGCTAATTTTTGCAGACAGTGGATTGCAAATTTTTCTGCCCTAACATATCCCCTTCAACTGCTTATCCGCCAAGATATGCCAGAGCCCATACTATGGACACAGGAAGCAGAAGAAGCATTCTCTTCCATTAAGAGAGCCCTGACTACCACACCAGCCCTGGGGCTCCCTGATTACACCAAACCTTTCACATTATTCTGTCATGAACGCGACAATTTTGCCCAAGGCGTTCTGACGCAGACCCATGGATCCAGCCCAAGGCCAGTTGCTTATTTTTCAGCTGCCTTGGACCCAGTAGCTACTGGTTTCCCACCATGTCTGAAAGCTGTTGCTGCAGCAGCCAGACTGGTAGAATCATCTGCCAGCATAGTTTTGGGACATTCCCTTATTGTGACAGCACCCCATGCTGTAGCCACACTTCTAACAAGAAGCTCTTCTCAATATCTCTCTGGAGCTCCAATAACAAAATATGAAGCCTTATTAATGTCCTCTAACATTACACTCAAACGCTGTCCGCCGCTAAACCCAGCCTCTCTTCTTCCTACTCCTACAGATGGTGAGTCACATGACTGTGAACTTGTGTGTGCGTCTCTATCTAAACCACGTGCTGATCTCTGTGATGTTCCTCTAACTAACCCAGATCTTGTTTTGTTTTGTGATGGTTCCTGTTACAGAACAGGGACTGGTGACTTAGTCTGTGGATACGCTGTCTGCTCTCTATATGATGTTCTAGACTCTGGCTCACTACCTGGAGTCCGCTCTGCTCAGGTAGCTGAGCTTGTCGCTTTGACAGCAGCCTGCCACTTAGCTGCTGGCAAAACGGCTACCATATACACTGATTCACGCTATGCATTTGGCGTTGCTCATGATTTTGGACAATTATGGAAACAACGGGGATTCCTGACTTCACATGGAACCCCCATAAAAATGCTAAATTTGTAGCCGCACTCTTAGATGCTGTCTCTTTACCCTCACAACTAGCCATTGTGAAATGTATGGCTCATCAGAGCACTCACATGGATGAAATTGCTGTTGGAAATGCTCTAGCAGACAATGCCGCAAAAAGATCTGCCCTTGAGGCACCGGGCAAAGCTGTTCAATTGTTGGCATTGTCCAAAACTAAATTGAAACCTGTCAATGTTACAAATCTCCTTGAACATTATCAACAAGCTCCTCAATCTGAAAAACAAGTTTGGATAGAAGCTGGTTGTTTACAAGACTCCAGTGGAGTGTGGCGATGTCCCTCAGGATGACCTGTCGCCCCACTTTCATTGTTGACATACCTAGTTCGCCTCCAGCATGGCCCTAGTCATGTTGGACGCGCTGGAATTGCCTCAAGTATTTCTAAGACATGGTTTGCCCCAGGCTTGGGGCCAGCCGCTCACCAGATTATTTCAACCTGTTCTATTTGTTTACAACACAATGCTGGAAGACCGGCCCAGGTCACGAAGGCCGCTTTTCCAGCTCCTTGGGGACCTTTTGTACACATCCAAATGGATTTTATACAGATGCCCAAATGTGCTACATATGGATATGTTTTGGTTATAGTTGACCTCTTTTCCGGATGGATAGAGGCATACCCTTGTGCACGTGCAGACGCAGTCACGGTAGCGAAAAAGCTACTCAAGGACCTGATCCCCCGGTTTGGCCTGCCCCTCATTTTGGGATCAGATTTGGGAAGCCATTTCTGTAACCAGGTCATCGCGGAAGTGTGTAAGGCCCTCCAAATCCGACAAAGCCTTCATTGTGCATATCACCCCCAGAGTTCAGGAAAATGTGAGAGATACAACTATACTTTGAAAAATAAGATCTCAAAAATTTGTGCTGAAACTGGCCTCCACTGGCCAGATGCTCTTAACATTGCCCTCATGTCCATCCGCTCAACCCCCCAACAGAAACACAACCTCTCACCCCATGAGATTATCACAGGAAGGCCTATGAGGATGCCATCCTCACCCCCTGTCATGATCTCCCCCTCTGATATTCATGTGTTAGATGACACCATGATGGAATACTGCAAAGCCCTTATTGCCTGTATCTCAGATTTTCATTCTCAGGTTGCTGATGCCCTCCCTCAGTGCCCAGACAAGCCATGTCATCCCTTCCAAGTTGGTGACTGGGTGTGCATAAAGTCTTTCCAACGCAAGAACTGCCTCCAACCCCGGTGGAAGGGCCCATTTCAGATCCTGCTGACAACCAACACAACCGTTCGCTGCGCGGGCTATTCTTCTTGTGTCCATGCCTCACACTGCAAAAAGGTCGCTGTGCCTGCAGAAACACCTTCAGGCCCTCCAGCTGCCTCAAAGGCTGTGCCCGTTTCTGAAGTAAAGACCACAACAACCACTGTTCCAGCTGATCCGACCAACCCTGCCATCCCGGTCAGCAGCCCTGCTTCTCCTGTGAGCACCAACACATCATCTCAGCTCAACAAAGATCTCACTACTGCTTCTGCGCCGCTTCCCAGATACAACCTACGACCCCGCCGCAAGGAACATTGAGACTGACAGCTGATTCGTTGTGGGAACCCCCTCGCATCGACAGTTCCAGCCCTATCGTTCCTGCTTTTCGGGTCGCGTGGCCGTACCAGCTTCATCATCAAGTGAAGTGGTATTGTATGCCCTATCATCACCTGCAGCCATCTAGTTCCGTCTCAGCTGAAGCAAATCAACGGACTGGTTGCACAAGCCATGGAAGCAACAAGGCGCCTTAAAGAGACATTCCTAGCCCACAAATATATTGCTCCAATTGTGATTGTCATAACAATGTCATTCATCCTGAACTTTTATGATGTTTTTAACAGGCACCAGACCTTACCATCATCACAGACTGACAGTATGCCCTTGGCAGGTCCTCCAAATACATCTGTTTTTCACCTTCGCAGCCGGCGCAGCTCAGAACTTTCACAGGATGACATGTTTAGAGACAATTACTATTTGAAATACTTTGAGGCTTATCGTATGGTCCATAATTCCAGCAACCTTACTGACTGTTGGTTATGTGCATCCCTTGCAGAGGCTGTGGCTCATGCCATCCCTATGTATGGAGCACCTATGCATACGGATTGGTATGAGGGTATTGACAAAGCATTGCATGAAATACTTTTACGTATCAACAAAACCTCTGTCAATCAAAAAAAGGATTTTAGAGGGTATCCTGCCTCTCTTGACCCACGTATTTACTCATTTTGTTTAACAATCAGAGAAACAGAAAGCACTTGCTTTTCCAAACCCAATGACCCCTATAATTCAGCACATCACCAATGGTGTCAATCCACATATTCATTTGGATCACCAGTGTTTTCTCCCCTTTGCAACAGATTCCAAGGTTGGAAGCCAAACTTCTTTTCTTCTTGGCCCTTATTACAATCTGACAAGAGTATTGTCCCAGAAATTCCACCTTATAAATACCCATTTTTAATTAATTCAGTCACTCCCAGCACCTACTGTTTCCGTACCCAATATATAGACACTGTACCCCAAAGCTTTGACTACCTATCACCCATCCAGGTTGGTTACAGCTCCTGTAAAAGAACTGTTGTCCTCCAAATTCAATTTGTCAAATCTTCATTTTTGACTGATGCCTATAGCCCTCCTATTCGGCCATATGGTTTATATTGCCCATGTCCCCCTGATTCTCTCATGCCAACTCACTACACAGTCAAAAAGGGTTCACGAGAAACTAAAATAAGTTACCCCACCTATTTGAACATACGTGCGCTAGATTTGTGCCCACAATTCAATCCCTATACAGAGTACCCTTGTTACTATACTGGTTCCCTACTATATCTATCATCTAAAAGGACAGGACACCCCACTATCAACCAACTGACACCCTCTAAAGTGACTCTGAATGCACTGGGTATTATGAGTTTCAATGTATGCTGTATTGAAAATGGGGGAAATTGTGATTATACCAATTGTAATTTCACAGGATCTTTTGGATCTAAGAAAATAAGACCTCCTTACTTTTCACAGGAAAACACAAATACAAGATTTGGACAAATCTTGTTCAATTTGCGAAATTGGCATAATGGGATAATAGCCCACGATGGTCATTACTTCATCTGTGGCAACAAAGCATATAAATTCTTGCCCCCACGATGGGAAGGCACATGCTATATTGGAGTCATTGTGCCAGGGATACTTCCAATAGACACCCCCACCAATTGGCACCACAGATCCAGAAGGTCCACGGTTCTTGAAAGTGGTTGGGACAAATTTTGGGGAGTTGTATTTCCTCCTGCTGGTATCTACATGCTGTGGGACCAATGTAGAAAATTTGCTACTATACTTAACACTTTCATTAATAGTACCACTGATTCTTTTAACATTATCTCAAAAGAATTGGGTGCCATGAGAGATGTAGTCTTACAAAATAGAATTGCTTTAGACACAATTTTAGCTAAGAGTGGAGGCGTATGCGCCCTTGTTGGTGACCATACATGTTGTGTATACATCCCAGATGGAACACAACCTCTGACACACAATATAGCACGCATAAAACAAGCAGTAGATAAATACCGCAAAGACTCAGAGGCCTCAATTGGAACTAGGTTTGAGCAGCTATTTACAGAGTTACCTACAGACATTGGTGGATGGATACTCAGAATTTTTGTAACCATCACTGGCATAGCCCTACTTATAGGCCTCCTTTGGCTGTGCATTAAAATCATTATAGCCAAAGTATGCAATACTTCCACTCCAGTGAATCAGCTATGGATGGATGCTTCCTTCCACATGGAAAAAGCAGTGGAGGAGGATGTTCATCCTACTGAACCAGACATGGAAAGAGATACATCACAATATACAGCATCAATTACCAGCCAGAATAGTGAGGTTCCCTCACTCATTCGCAACATAGATGCTGGTGACAATTCTACTGAACAAGAGACAGAAAACTCTTGCATTTACGAATCAATGACTAGAAAACAGACCACGGCAAACAGAACATGTTAAAGCATCTTTTAGACATTCTTTAAGCAACGCAGTTAAAGTAAGTGGCCGCTGGAAGGTCTTAAATCATCCAGCAGACATAAGGCTTAAGCTAACGGATATTATACTCCTTAACTTTTTAGAGTTTTTCAGAGTTAGTTCAAGAATAGTCTTTTTATTTGGGTTTTTTTTAACTTACGCGAAGAGAAAATGAGGGACTGATAAGAATTAATAGAATTAATAAATATGAGAATAAAGCTGAGAACTATTATAAAGTGTTAAACCCAACTGTGGGTATTAGGTCATGCTGGCAGAAACACAAAATAGAAAAAACGTAGATGCCAGCCTGTAGAGTGTAACAAATATTTGTGGTTAACCCAGATAGAGCCAACGGGGAAGCGAAGACAACACAGATACGTGGGCACCATCTTATGGCACCAAAAGCGCCATTTTGTTAACAGCAAACACGCAAGCAATGGGAA
The DNA here is from genome assembly GCA_037367245.1 of Phrynocephalus guinanensis. Classification (NCBI taxonomy): domain Eukaryota; kingdom Metazoa; phylum Chordata; class Lepidosauria; order Squamata; family Agamidae; genus Phrynocephalus; species Phrynocephalus guinanensis. The sequence continues at coordinate 22,371,170 of CM074741.1, forward strand.
AACAATCTCGAACTAAAGAATAAACAAAAGCCATTTCCAAGAATTATGATAACTTACCAGGTATGATTACGTATGACATACGCACGAAATACGTAAGCTGCGGTTACAGAAAGGTATAAAAAGGAGACCACTCTGGGAGAGGGTAGCAGAGTCTCGGGTCTATGACCCAGATTATGCTGAGATGGAGCTCCCACTAATACCTTGGTTGTATGTTGTTTGTCTTGTGTGATACTTGTCTTCTATAACTATGTATTGCTTATAACTCTGTGCTCCTATACCTGTCCTTATATCTGTCTAATAAACTGAATAAACTAATCCCTTGCGTGGCAGTTTCGTGAGAACCACCAAAACCTATCACTATCTATCTATCTGGGTGCAATGTAGATATGGATAGATTGAGGGAGACATAGATCATGTTTTGGACTGCTTTTAGCACAGTCTCATTTGATCTGTTTTCTGGCAATTAGACAATGTACAGGAAATCCTGACCCAGCCCAACACTGCTCCGTGTGGAATTTTTTGATCCAGTGTTAGGACAGCCTTTTTTGGGGTAGGGTGGGGAGATATGTCTGGATGAGTCACTTTAAGGGAGACAACTCACAGTGAAGTGACCCTTTTTCAGCACTATCAAATATGATCCTGTGTCATCATCTGATTTCACCCACTTGCTCCTGTCTTCTAGCTATCTCTATCTGCATGCCCATAAGTTCCATGCACAACCAAGGCACCAGAGGAGGAGTCCCCTGAAGAGCACTTCAAGTGGAAGAGAACTGCTCAAAGGCAGGAGCAAAGATGGATTGTATTTTACTTGCATTTGTTCAGATCAAATGCAAATATGCATGCCACTTTGTAGTAAAGCTTTGCTCCCGTATTACAATTCTTTGAACTTATTTCAAAGGAAGAATCAAGCAAATGAATTTTCCCAGTTACTGCTTCAGAAGGCCAGTAAAAACCCAAGCAGCTAAATTTCTGCCTTTTAATGGCAGGGGGACATTAAGAGATAGGGGGAAAAACTCATTAAACTCAATCCATTCCTTTTAAAAGGTTACCCAAAATACTACACTTGAATGTACACAAGATGAGAAGAACCAGAAGACAGAGTACTTGTGTACTAGGTGTGTTTCTAAAAGTGCTCTCAAGAGTGAAAGAACTTCATAAATTACCCAATGTCTAGATTTTGTTTCAATGCCATTTACCAAGGAAATATGCACTTTTTGATTTTCTCATATTAGGGAAAGCTTGCCTGAAAAGGAAGGTCTTTGCTTGCTTCTGGAAAGACAGCAGAGATGGGGCAATCCTGGCCTTCAGCGGGAGGGAGTTCCAAAGTCTGGGAGCAGCAACAGAGAAGGCCCTTCCATGTGTTCTTCTGAGGTGCACCTGTGAAGGTGGCGGGATGGAGAGAAAGGCCTCTCCTGATGATCTTAGCACCTGAGCCGGTTCATACTGCGAGATTCAATATTTTAGGTAGCTTGGATCCAGGCTATTTTGTGCTTTGTAGGTTAAGGTCAGCACCTTGAATTGTGCTCTATAGCTGATTGGCAGCCGGTGGAAAATTAAATTGGAGAATAGCTAGGCATCTCCATACCTGTAGTTAAAACCATCCAAGAGTACCTATTTCACTCTGGAATTCCAGTTAAGGAATATTAAAAGCTCCTGTGAATTTATCCAGGAATTACAGCTGCAAATTGTTAACTCTTTTTTCCTGAGGATTCAATGCAATCTACATATACATACCTTGAGTTATTTTCGTAAGAGAAAATATACTGAACCACCACCACCTATTGTGGTTTCAATGACTTATTTGTTAGTTGGCCTAAAGATGCAAAAATCCGTCATCACAATCCTAGTCACTAGGTTTCTGCACTTTTGAAAACAGTTTTTAAAACAGCCTGCAAGCATTGAATAGCAGAGAGTTGTCATAAACAACAACAGTTACTTGGTGAGGAGAGTAAAGCGGACATACTCCCAACCATCTGACATTTCAGATAATAGAGGTCTTTCTGCTAAATCACACATCTAATCCATCCCAACATCCCTGTGCCTGGATAAAAAATACAATTCTGAAGTTGATGCTGAAAAAGAATTGGCTTCCTACTGCACAGACGTCATATAGTTGCTTACTTGAAGGGGGCAAGAGTATTACAGCTAGAAGGCCAAATTCGCTTCCTTCCCTTATGAAGATTCTTATGTTTTCAATTCAAGTATCTCCACTTCTTTATTCAAGCTTGACTAAATGTCAAATTTGGAATTTCAGCCATAATTTCCAGGCATGAATATCAGAGAGCTTCAAAAAAAATCACCCAAAGCTCTTTTGACTTTCATATGCAAAATTGAACTGAAAAGAGGAAAGCAAATAGCAGTGCTGTATGAATATGAATAGGGGTGTGGAGGGTCAGTGGGCTAGAGAGCTGATACTGTCACCTGCAAAGTCAGCAGCTCAGCGGTTTGAATCCCGGGTGCCACACAATGGAGGAAGCTCCTGCTGTTAACCCCAGCTCCTGCCAACCTAGCAGTTTGAAAGTGTATAAATGCAAGTAGATAAACAGGTACTGATGTAAAAAGCATGAAGGTAAACAGTGTTCTGTGAGCAGGAATGTGTTCAGCCATGCCGGCCACATGGCCACGGGCTTGCACAACACTGGTTCTTTAGCTTAAAAGAATAAAAATTCATATTCATACATCACTACTATTTACTTTTCTCTTTTTAATTTTGCATATTAAAGTCAAAAGAGCTTTGGGTGATTATCACCGCCACTAGAGTTGGACACGACTAGCACACATGTGCAAGGAAAACCTTTACCTTTTTTATGAATATGAATAGCTCGGTGGTTTAAGAATGTGGCTGTGGAGCCAGAGGTTGGATGTTTGGTTCCCCTTGGTGCCTCCTCTGAGTACAGCCAGCCTAAGAGGTCTTAGGCAAGCTGCAACATTCCAGTGCTCCTTAAAGAGGAGGGAATTGCAAGCCACTTCTGAGTATTTCTACCTGGAAAACCCTGAAAGGGTTACCATAACTGATATGCACTTGACTGGACTTGATTATTATTATATGAATTTGGCCACATGGATATGTTGCTAGGCTCATCCAGGCACTGTTTTAGCTTAAAGCTGAAATGGTCTGATTGTTTCTTCTCAGCAGAAACCTCTCAGATGCAGCTGTATAAAACTCCCCTCCTAAGCAGTATTTGCAAGAGGAAACAGCATCCATTAGACATGTACTAATGTATGTATTTGCACTTTAGGACAGTTGCCAGAAAGCATGGAAGTCAAGATTCAAAACACAGGCAGATTTCTGCTGCTACATTGGAAGATGGTTTGTGGAACTGGTTATGGAGTGGACTGGAGCATAGTTCAATGAGGCTGAAGTGGACATTTCAATTTAAAAGCATGGCCTACTCTCCATTATGTCCTGCTGACAGAATGACTATTATACTCAGGCTAAAAGCAGCTTGGGTAACCCTTATACTACCTACACTCAGAATTGTTCCAAAACTGGGTTCACCCAGGCAAACAACATTGAAATTTAACCTGAGGTGCAATTTTCTGATGACCCTGATTTGGGAAGCAAGGCTGCAGTTGTTCTAATGATTGCTTGCTAGATACTTTCCTGCTGGTCTCAGAAACATATGTGGCTCTGCAAGCTCCATCCCCTGCCCCTGCCAATACCTGAAAATTCTGGAGGAATTTTGGAAAGTAGTCACCAGTAGGTATAAGGGCAAAAAAGTTTTGTTTCACATTGGAATACAACCTACCCAACCCACACTTTCTGAACTAGTGCAGAACAAAATTACCTTTCCATTTTCTCATTGATCCATATTTTACCATGATATTTGCTGTATCCTGAATAGGGCCTGAGTAGCAAAAACAATAATGCTACGTACATTTAATATTCAGAATATTTCACTGCAACAGGCCTTATACTTCTTTAAATTTCAAACTGTTGAAAACTGGCTTTTTTCTTAAGCTTCAGTCTTATGCACATTTACCGTGTAAGTATAATTGAACCAAATGGGATCTATTTTCTCAGTAGACAGTATATGACTGCAGTGTCAAGATGCACCAACAAGAATATTTATTTCAGTATATCTCTCACCACCACTTCCTCCAAATCAGGAAAACTTATTTCTGAGCAGGATATTTGTCTACATTCAGGTGGTTCTCTCTTTGAATTTGAGGAACTATGAAGTTAATTTTGAGGAATGGGAAAAAAAAGATTTCCAACTGACTAGAGAGAAAATGATGCGTACAAACCCTGAAAGTATATCCCAAAGAGAAAGAGATTTGGAAATTGTTAGCATTACAATGAGTGCTTTTCATTTCTATTAAATGAAATGGGAAGAATCAAAACTCTGACTATTAAGAGAATGCCTCAATACATCCAGTTCAGTGACTGATTCTGAAATACACTTTCTAGGATACTTTCTTAAAAAGAGGACTCAGAACAAGCCATTACAGTACCCTTGGCCATTGGGTACTTGAAATTTGTATCTTGGAATAGAATAAAACTGAAATGCTTTTCTAATGATTCCTAGAGGGAATGTTCAACCCTTTCATATATTCAAAGTCAAAACATCTCAGCCATTTTAGGAGACATTCTTGAACATTTGAAGCGAGAGTACCGCAAATAGAACGGTACACATTTTCCTTTGTGGTTCATGAGCCTTCTTGTAATAATGAAACATTTCTCTTGGTGTATCTAGCAAAGAGCCCCGGGACTGAAATCCATTAAACCACAGCACAGTGTTCTTTATGGAGTGCCAAGCATAGTACATGAAACCAGCTCAGAGAGTAGACAATTTTGAGAATCTTAAGAAATCCAAAGGGGAAACATGTTGGCATGCTTTTGTGTTTCTTCCCTAAGAACAGAGCTGGAGCCTTCATGCATTAACTTTTTTGGAACTGAATGTTCCAATTTTTGAAAGACTTGCTTCCCACTATCAGAACTTGAAATATGTGTCATGATTAGAGATGGGCACGAAACAAGCGATTTTTCATTTTTGTTTTCGTTTTTTTGTTTCGTTACACAACGAAAATGAAACGATTTTTTTAAAAAACAAAAACGAAAACGAAACGACCAAATTTGCCGTGTTTTTTGTTTTCGTTGCAGCAGATGCATTGAACTAAAAAGAATGCTAATGAAACAGAAATTTTTCGTTTTTGTTTTCGTTTTTTCATTTCGTTACCTCACGAAACGAAAACAAATTTTTTTGCAAAAAAGTCACGAAAATGAAAACGATCCGAAACGGACCCCTAAACGACCGAACGACAAACGAAACACCATTTTTTGAGTCGTGCTCATCTCTAGTCATGATAATTTAGAGAATTTTCATGTGTTGTGTCAGCATAAGGAATGCATCTTATGGATTCTGCCTAGATGCCCTAAGCACATCTGATCTCGCCTGATTTCAGAAGCTAAGGAGGGTCAGCCCTGGTTAGTACTTAGATGGGCGACCACCAGGGAATACCAGGTGCTACTGTATAGGTGCCTGGAGTAAGAACTGGCAAGCCACTCCAGTATTCCTGCCAAGAAAACTCCATGGGCATGGGGTCACGAAAAGTTATTGACTACTGTCATGACACAACACAAAAAATGTAGATATACATACAGATATGGTTCTCTCCAGAGTTGGTGCTGAAGCGTGTGTGTGTGTGTGTGTGTGTGTGTGTGTGTGTGTGTGTCCCTCCCCCTTGCCTGTAGCTCATTTGGAGGAAATATATGTCTCACTGACCATGCAAGAAGTACAGTGCAAGTCAGGATTTGCATTCACAGAGGGAACTGAAGCAACTAAAAACTGTGCAAATCACATGCATGCTGCACTCTGCACAGAATGTGGAAAGAGGGAACAAAATCACAGCATACTACAAATTAGCTGTTGCAAGTTGAAATGAACATGTGTGTCCCTTTTTTAGAAACAAGGTTCAGAAAATTCTTATCTTCAAAATTCAAGGATAAATGCTGATAGGGTTGGTGTCTCTCATTATAACAGATTTGTAAACATGTGTTTAAAAGATCTGTGAAGATTCTCAGCCATCCAGGTGAGGTTATCTGGAGGCGGAGTCATGGCAACTGGACTTCTTTTCTTGTGAGATGGAAATGTTTCGCTACTCATCCAAGCACCTTCATCAGTTGTGTGTAAAAAATGGCATGCAACATCAAAAGCACAACCTGGTTGTGAGGAGACTCTTCTGAGTGTTGCAGTTACCCAGTCAAGCACTTGAAAATGTGACTTTTGAAAAGATCACTGAAACATCAAAACCTGCTGTCTGCTGATGTAAAAAAGTTGCTGTATTTGGTGTCTGGAATGGAAAACACATCCTACAATAACATTTCAAAAACCTTGTTAGCAGCATGTGTTTAATTCAGGTCTTTTGGGACCTTCTGAGTCATCCATTTCCTCTCCTTTGGCCAGCTGACCCAGTGAGGCAAGCTCTGTAATTACTGAATTATCCCCTTTGCAGCAAGGAGAGTGAAGCCTCAGCCAGAGGCTTTTGTTATTTTACATTCACCCCCATTAGCATTACTAGGTGTACCTAATAGGCTGATAAATGGCATATTGGAGCTGTCAGTGACTAAATGGCACTTAATGCTCCATTTGAAGTTCAGGGAAATCAGAAGTAGGTGCAGAGACATTTGATGGCCATTTGTTCAGTGACACAGCCTTATAATCAAGGAAATTGATGCTGAAGGTTCAGTTACATGAGCAATTTTATGGCAAAAATGTGGCTATAAAATTGGGCAGTGTAAGCAATAGACTAGGGACTAATAACCCTTAACCTTCCTATCAGCATTAGTAAATATAAAGCATTTTGCCTTGTTTTTGTTTTCGTTTTAATTAAAAAGAGACTTAAATGCATAAAGGCTTTTCTGTAGTGTGGCTTTTCCATACTCAAATATAGCACGAAAGCTTTGAGGAGATAATATGTAAAGGAAACTTTCTCCTTCTGTTTTAAGAATGCCCCTAAACGGAATGTTTGGTAGGAAAATGATCTATAGAAAGCAAAGAAGCCATGTTGACATTTTGGGGAGGGGAGGCCAAAATCCATATTAGAGCAATACTGTTAAAAGTGAAACCCAAAGATCACAAAGAATGTAAATTCTTTCATTTTCTCCAGAACTTTTCACCAGGTTGGATGATGAAGAAAACAGCGAAGGATGGGAGGAGGAAATAATGACTACTGAAGTCAATGAAGCTACATTTAATCCCACTCTTAATATAGGATGTAGGGAAAGTCTGTAGACATTCAGTTTGGATACTCATATGTCCCCAGATTTCTTCAAAATATATCCAAGAGGTCCCTTGGGCTGCTGGTCTGAAAGAACAAAATACAAGTGGTACCTTGTATAAAAGAATTAATTCGTTCCAAATGAAATTATGTTAAGCAAATTTCCCTTTATACAAATTACCATAGGAATACATTGAAAATGGAGTAATCCCATTTTTATGTTGTATGGATTTTCCCCATAGGCGATTATGTTAAGCAAATTTCCCCTATCTCTGGAATTTTTTATGTTGTACAGATTTTATGTTATACAAGCTGTTTGTTATACAAGGGTCCACTGTAATGGTTAATCCATCATTTTAAAAAAAGCTAACCTGAAATGAAAAACAAACATACAGTAGATGAAAGAGAGGAGAGAAACTGGACAGTTTATGTATGTATTTAGTCAGACACATAATTAAGATCAGCAGAGAGATCTTAATTATGAGATCAGCAGAGTGTAATTCCAATAGTAAGGTTGGGATTGCTTGGCTATCTTCCAGAGGTGACATAAACACATGACAGTTTAGATACTAGCAGTTCTTAGAGGTCATCAGATGATCTCCCCCCCTTAAAATATATAGGATTTATGTGCCTGTTGTATGATATGCTGTTTTTATTTGGCCTGTCACCAGATTAGAGAGTATTTAGTTTATTAATTAGCAAATCAATTAAACTTGCATAAATTTGCATAGCCTTTATACATGGGAGCTATATTTATCCATGTTTTGAGATAATGTATACATGTTTAAAAGACACATAGCATTAGAATAGCTATTCACTTTTCACTGTCACAAAAAGGAAGCTTTTTAAAATGTATATAGTGCATGAGCAGTTTTGATAGTCACTTGCATTTTTTAAAAAAAGCAATTGAAACTATTTGCATTTTTTTTAAACAGCACTCAATATTTCATTCCTGAGAGATCTACAAGAGAGCCAACAAAATATCATGTGTAGTGTACACTGGATACCATATCAACTTTTTAAATAGGGCCTGAGCAAATTCTCTAAATACTGGCACTCCCTTGATGCAGCTTAGTTTTTTATTATTGTTTTAATTATTTATTGATATCTGATGTTTTAACTGTCTTAATTCTTTGATTGTAAGTCGCCCAGAGACCTTTGGGTAGTGTGTGGCATATAAATTGTAAAAATAAAATAAAATAAAATAAAATAAATATGGTCCTGGGCATGGCTAGTCATAAGCTAAATTTGGGGAGGAGGTATTAGTTGCATTAATTTTGTACTGGACCAATCATTGTTCTTTGTAGTTGCTCATGTATTTTAAAATCACAAACTGTCTATGACTAGACATGGGCAAGACTTGGCGAAATTGTCGTTTCCATTTTTGGATATCGTTTCCGTTATGTAACGGAAACGGTAACAACAATTAAGCTGTCAGAACTCGAACTCGAACCGAAAAAAGAAAAATTGGGTCTGATTTGTTGTTGTCGTTCCTGGCATCGCGCGGCGATCGCGCGATGCCAAGCGGCACAGAAAAAAAGTTTTAAAAATAAAAACCCCGATTCCCGGCCAAAAAAGCAGGCGAAAATATGCCTGCCTGAGGGCACCTACCAGAGGGGTGGTTTCTGGGGGGGGTCCCTGGCCTTCCCCCCCTCCTGTCCTGGGCTGCTGGTACTGGGCTGGGAGGGGGCATCCTTGGCATCTCCATTTGCCATGCGGTGCGGGGGGATCCAAAATGGCGTCCGCAATATTTTTTTTGAAATCGTGGTCCAAAAAACCACCAAAGCACCACAGAAACATGCAAAAATTAGCTATTTTAAATGCTTGAATGTTTACAGTAGCAGCAGTGGGTTTTTTATAGCAGTAAAAGGTCGCACTGATTTTATTTTATTTTATTTTATTTTTATTTTTTACACCTGCACAATGATGGGCTGGCCATGGGATGGGACCATGCAAATTTTTGGACCCATTCTACCAATCGCATGGCCAGGTTTTGACTGACACTTCTGGATGTGCAAGAGGGCATAAAATGCCGAGGCATTCCCAGAAGAGTCGCATTCCGGGCTTGGATGTGGGTGGGAGAGGGCTGTGTGTAGCTGGCTGCTGTGCTAGACTAGTTTCGATTTCGCGGAGCCTTTAGATTTCAGTTAGGCAGGCAGGGAGGGAGGGAATTGATTCAATTGAATTTTTAGGAAATAATAATAATTCCTTTCATTCTCTGTCTGCTGTGGGGAATAGCAACGCAGTTTATTCTTTTTTATTCTCCTGCAGTTTGTTAGGATTTCTTTTCTGATAGAGCTTCAAAGGGGGGGAGGTTTGAGTGGGAGGGGAGGTGTGGATTTATTTTAAAAAATTCATTTGCTTGGTGGCAAGCCAAGGTCCTTTCATACCCTGCCTGCAGCTCTGCTGTGGGTGCACTGCCCACTTGCCCCCCCACCGCCGAAACTAAGCACGCAAGACACATGGAATGGGATAAACATGGGGCCAGATTTTATTAATCACCACAAAACAATACGTTGGGTTAGACCAGCATACCACCAAAGAGGAGGGGGTGACGTAGTGCGGGAGTTTTGGGTCCAGGGGGCCTGGGCCCAGACCCCCCCTGCAACCTCTTGTCCAGCAGGTAGGTGCCACCAGGGGGGGCGCCATAATGCGCTGGCGCCCGCCCAAATCATAGGAGCAGTTTACTTCCCAGCCGGGCGTTGGGGTGCCATCACTTGGCTTGTGCCCAACCCGGCAGGGGTAAGCTGCACCTTACCCCCTCCCACGGGCGCTGTAATCTCCCGACTTGCAGCGTCCGGGGGTAGGGGGTTCAAGCATCTAGGTGGCTCCTACTCCCCGCCATGTTGCTTTTCCCGCACTACCCGCAAACCCCGGGTAAATACCCGCTCTGGCCGAGTGGATAATATCCCTTCCCTCCCCTGTCAGGGCGGGATAGGCGAAAAAACCCCGGCCCAGGTTGCCAATATTGGGCGTGGGGGGGAAATTCCTATCCGGCCCCTACCCGGCGACCAGATGACTCGCCCTGACAGACAAAGGGTGGGTGGGAGGGATGCCCGTTTCGGAAGGAAGAAGAGGCCGGGGGTGCGCGGGAGCCCGCTTAAGAAGCAGGTACTCTCGCGATACCCCCCGGCCTCGCGGCGGTTCGCCCATGTCTCGCGTGAGTTCGGTCGGGGGGTGGGGCAAACGGGCCCCGCGAGCCGATGCCGGCAGCGGAGCGTTTACTTGCCCCCCCACCGCCGAAACTAAGCACGCAAGACACATGGAATGGGATAAACATGGGGCCAGATTTTATTAATCACCACAAAACAATACGTTGGGTTAGACCAGCATACCACCAAAGAGGAGGGGGTGACGTAGTGCGGGAGTTTTGGGTCCAGGGGGCCTGGGCCCAGACCCCCCCCTCTGCAACCTGTTGTCCAGCAGGTAGGTGCCACCAGGGGGGGCGCCATAATGTGCTGGCGCCCGCCCAAATCGTAGGAGCAGTTTACTTCCCAGCCGGGCATTGGGGTGCCATCACTTGGCTTGTGCCCAACCCGGCAGGGGTAAGCTGCACCTTACCCCCTCCCACGGGCGCTGTAATCTCCCGACTTGCAGCGTCCGGGGGTAGGGGGTTCAAGCATCTAGGTGGCTCCTACTCCCCGCCATGTTGCTTTTCCCGCACTACCCGCCACCGCACGGGGCAAGCTTGCTATGCCACGTGACCGCCCACCAGGCTGCCTACCTCAGCCTGCAGCCCCCTCCTCAGATCGTCCAGGAATAGTGCTAAGCCAGCCTCAGATAGATGGACCCCGTCTGCCCGGTAGAGCTCTGCTCTCTTGATGTTAATAGCTGCGTGGCCCACGACAGCTCCGCCCATCCGCAGCACGTGATGGCTGACCTCCCGGTTGAGGAATCTGCGAGCTCGGTTGATGGGTACTTCTGCCCCTGGTGCGCCCCAACACCATCTTGGGACCACTGTGGACCATATCACCTTCGACCCAGGATACTGAGCCTTCCAAGCTGTCAGGTCCCTGTTGATTGCCATGATCAATGATTTACCGGTCTGCTGGCCGAGGTCGTTGCCGCCAGCGTGGACTAGGAGGATATCTGGCGCCCTCCCTTTAGCGAGCTGTAATGCCATGGGCAGAACGTCCGCCCACCTCAGGCCCCGCCGGCCCCTCCATTCAACGGTGGCGAAGGCCCCCAGACCAAGCTGAGATCCCCAGGCTGAGCGCGCCGCGTGGCGAGCTGTCCAATAAATGAAACTGTGGCCGATGATCAGGATGCGCATCCGCTGTCCGCCGCGGCAGCCTGGAATAACAAAGAGAGAGAAAAGCGACTGGCTGGGGCCAAACGACCACTTACTGGGACGGTAGGGGGCGCACGTACACCTTATAGCACTGAGATCTCCAGCGGCCGATTGACTGGATCCTGGCCGGATCATAGCCCATAGCAGCTGCCGTCGATGCAGCGCCTATCCGAAATGAATGTGTCCGGAAGCGAGCCCCCGAGACTCCGGCCCTCTCCAGGGCCGAGGCTGTGACCTTCCAAAATTGGTACCTAGTGAGTGGCGCGCCATCCTGATGGCGGAACAAGTAACCCGCCTCGGCCCCCCTCAGGCGCAGATACTCCTTCATCAGCCGGACCGGGCAGATGTCTTTGAATTGGCATGTGCCCAGAACGATCGAGGCCCCCTTCCCCTCCTGGTCCATCTTAGATCTGCGGATCTTCAAAGACAGGTCTCTGCGGGACAGCTCAACGTCTGACACTTGAAGGGCCAGCCTGGACTTGTCCCCTTTGCCCCCAGCCACCAGTTCACCCACCCTCAAAGCCGCGAAAAAGGCCACCGCCGAAGCCGCCCTAAAAAGAGCCTGCTCGAAGCCGTCCCTACAGACTGCCGGCCAGACCTCGACCAGGCGCCTCATGATCTGGGGGGTGATGGGAGCCCTGTCATCGCCCCGTGTGCCTCTCTCCCTGCTATAGCCCTCGACCATTTTGCGGACTCTGAAATCCGAGGAGGTATCCCAGCAGCCCCTTAACTTCGCTTGGAATGCCAGTGCTGCTAATTTCCCTTGTATAGACCTCAGTGCCAACCCTTTTCTGTACAAATAAACCACAAATTGTTGATGGTGCTCCACCGGCACTGGCCACCGCTTCTGTAACCCCTCGCCCTCCCGGAAAGCCTCAAACTCCCTGACTACCGCGTCGTAGCCTCTCCTCGTCCATGGGGCCAAGGCGAGGCCAATGGCCCGGGATGCCTCCCTTCTCCAATCGCCCAAACTGCTTCCGGTAGCTCTTCGGGGTGAGGATGTGCTCCCGGTGCGAGTTCCCTGAACCTGTTGATCTGGTGGCGGGAAAGGGCATCAGCCAAGCTGTTGTCAAGTCCTGGAATGTGCTTAGCATGCATGACAATGTTAAACTGAAGAGCTCTCAATACAAAAGCCCTTACCAGCCGCATGACCCGTTCTGATTTCGCGGACGAGTTGTTTATGATGTGGACCACCGACATGTTGTCACACCAGCATGTCACTGAAGAGTTAGCCCACAGCTCGGCCCATAGCCAGAGGGCACCCAAGATGGGGAAAAATTCCAAAAAGGTTAAGTCCCTAGTGATGCCCTTACGATGCCAGCTTTCGGGCCAGGAGCCATGGGCCCATTTTCCTCTGAAGTAGATCCCGTAACCTGCCGCCCCTGCTGCATCAGTGTGGACTTGGAATTCCCCTTTAAGGAGGATTTCCGAACGCCAGAACGACACCCCATTGTAGTCCTGCAGGAACTGGAGCCAAACCTCTAGATCTTGCCGCATGCCGCGTGTGACCCTGGTCCTGTGCATGGGCTTGGACAGGCCGCGCATGGCGTCGCAGAGGCGCCGGCAGAATGCACGACCAGGCGCTATGACCCTGCAGGCAAAATTGAGGTGGCCCACGGTTTCCTGCAGCTCTCTGAGTGTAACTTTTTTGGCCCTCTGCAAACCCCTGAGGCGCTGCTTGAGATTCTCCACCTTCTGGGGGGGGGAGCCTAGATGATTGCTGCCAAGTATCAAGCTCAATCCCCAGGAATGTCAGGACGGGGCTGGGTCCCTCCGTTTTCTCATCTGCCAAGGGGACACCCAGCTCGTTTGCTAGGTTCTGGAAGGTAGACAGCAATGTCTTGCACCTGCCTGACCCCTTACGCCCGCAGAAAATAAAATCATCCAAATAGTGGGCTGTGGTGGACATCCCCATGGATCTCCTGAGCTTCCATTCCAGGAAGGTGCTAAAACGCTCAAAAGCAGCGCATGATACTGAGCAGCCGAATGGTAGAGACCTGTCCATATAATATGCGCCTTCGAATTGGAAGCCCAGGAGCTCTACGTCACCGGGGTGTACCGGCAGCAGGCGAAAAGCAGATTTTATGTCGCATTTCGCCATTTCCGCCCCCAGCCCGCATGATCTAATCATGCGTACAGCCGTGTCGAGTGACGTATAGCGCACGGTGGCCAGCTCCTGTGGGATTGCATCGTTAATGGACCCCCCTTCTGGGAATGATAAGTGATGAATTAGTCTGTACTCACCCGGTGTCTTCTTAGGGACCAGTCCCAAGGGTGAAATCCTAAGGTTTGGCACCGGTGGTTGTCTGAACGGCCCCAGGACCCTGCCCTCTTCCACCTCCTTGCTAATTTTCTGCCTGGCTATCTCCTCCATGCCCCTTAATGATTTGAGGTTGTGTGCCATGCTCGGCCTCCTAACCCCCACGGCCGGGATTCTGAAACCCTCCCTAAAACCCTCTAACAAAATCACAGCTGCATCCCTATCCGGGTAAGCTTCCAGCCACTGGCTGAGGACGGTGACTCTAATTGGACTGGGGCCCTTTCGAATTTGCATTCCCCCCGCCTCCCTGGTTGGATCTGCCATGGGCGCCCTGGTCCCTGTGCTGTCCCTTGTTGGGCCTGGACCTGGCACAGTTGACCGCTGCGTGGGAGGAGCCACAGATTGAACACTCGTGCTTGAACTTGCACGATTTCCTCCCGCACCCCCCGGTCCCGTTGAAGTCCCAACAAACCAGGCGGGGTTGAACCGCCTGCCCCGCGTTCCCGCGGGGTGGGTTGCTGGGGGCGGGCTTCCTAATAAGGTGGCCGCTATCGAAACGGTCGCCCGTTGCCGGTCGCGCCGGGGTCATGAGCTGGAGACATAGGGATGTGAGAGGCACGTCCCAGCGGAGGGTAGGGTCGAGAGCCGCCCTTTTCCGAAATTGCTCATCATACATGAGCCATGTGTGACCGGGAAAATCTACCTGTGCTTTGTAAATCAAGTCCTGATATTGTATGAGGGCTGGTGCCCGCCAGGGTTGGGCCCGTGTGATGACCGCCATATAAATAGAATATGCTGGGAGCCAGTTGTGCCAATTCCGCTCCGGCTTCCTTTTGAGCCGCCTTTCCTTATCTTTCTCATCCTCCTTTTCCCCGTCCTTGCCTTCCACCTCAGTGTTTAGGAGGCTAAATATGTCCACATACTCGCCCCTTAGTATACGGTCCCGTGTTGAAGGTGCCAAGTGTCCCCCTAATGGGAGGGCCTGATCTCCGTACGGTATGGCATGCACTGGCACACCGCTCATGCCAGCATACAGTGGCTGATGAGGCGGCCAGGGCCAGGCGCTATGAATCGGCGGCTGTGCCGCGGGGCCCACCCCATAAGCCCCCGGGGCTGCCCACCCGACCCCTCCTAGCGACTGCTGTGGGACGGGTTGCCCGGGTTGGTTGGACTGCTGGGACAGCGGGCCAGGTTGGGGGCACGACGAATTGGGCGGGGCAGGGTGGTAGATGGGAGGGTTGGGCTGCTGAACTGGGGGAGTCAATTGGTACGCCGTACCATTAAACTGGGGCGGGACGCAGGTAGGCTGCAGGGCGTGGGGGTATGCCCAGGGATGCGTGCTGGCCGGCCATACCGCAGCCTGCTGCTGCCGCCCTGCGCCCTGAGTCTGGCCCAACCCCGAAGTGCTGGCTACCGCCTGTTGGCTGTCCGTGCCCTGGGGTCCCCTCTCAGCCGTCTGGTTGGCCGCCCCCGCGCCGCGAAGTGTGTTGTCCCAGGGCCACGCTCCCACCCCGGCATTAGGCCACTGGGCCTGAGAGCACTCACCCGGGCCGCTGCTCGGTCCAGCCACCTCCTGGTCTGTGTGCTCTTGGTCATCGCGGTTGCCTTGTACCTCCTGCATGGCCGGCTCCTCGCCTGCGGCCCCTGGGCCTGGTCCCTGGTTCCCGTTCATGCCAGCCTCCCCGTTTGCTGGGGTGTGGCCTCCCGTTTCTTCCAGGGCTGCTAAACGAGAAGACAGCTCTTCCACCAGCTCCCTAATTCTGGCTTTTTTACGTGATTTGCAGCTGCGCACCGCCTGCCTTTCCCGGCTGGAGCCCGCCCCAGCGGCCACCCCCCCAGCTCTACCCTGCTCCAAAGCATCCGCCCTAGCGGCCAAGTGTTCCAACGCCGTAATGTTCTCGTCATCAGAATCAGACTCCGAGGGGGATCGTTGTGGCGCCGGTGGCCTTTTGGCCGGTCGCTTGCCCTTGGATTTGGGGTTCCTATTTGGTGGAGCCATTAATGCCGACTATCAGTAGCCTATAATGCGCAGCGCAGTAGTTTGCTGCTCCCTCGACCCGTTCTACTCCCACCCCTACCTCCTGTTTTCCTTTGTCCCTCTTTATTATTAATCCCGTCTGGGTGTTTCCGGGTCCCGCTTACGCCTATCCTGCTCCGTCCCAGCTCCCGTAGGGTCTCTTCCCGACAGGCAGCTAAAAAGCCTCCTGCGTGGTCCCCAGGTCGGGGGGGGCGTCGCCCAAGAATGTGCTGCCGCTCGGTCCCGCCCGGCGCCCAGCGGTAGTAATCCCCTCGTGTTAAAAGGGGCCCGGGCTATGGATCCTTTTCCCCCCTCGCAACCCGCCCGGCGCCTTCCAAACCCCCGGCAGGGCCGCCGGGGCCCTGCGCCTGTTGTCCACGGGCTCCCGCCCGCCGCTCCTGGCGCGCGCCGCCGCCGGGAAGCCGCCGCCGGGAAGCTGCTGCCGCAGAGGTCGCCGCCGCCGGTATGGGCCCCGCCGCCGGTGCTTGCTGCGGTCTCGTCGTCTGCTCGCCGCCGTCGACGCAGGATCCCCGACGCTGCCGCAGTCCGCCGAGGCCTCGTTGCCCGCCTCCTCTGCAGCCGGGCCGCTTCCGCCTCCTTCCTGCTCCTTCCTGTTCTGTCGTCGCCTCCTTCCCGATCCGTCCTCGCCCGTTTCGGAAGGAAGAAGAGGCCGGGGGTGCGCGGGAGCCCGCTTAAGAAGCAGGTACTCTCGCGATACCCCCCGGCCTCGCGGCGGTTCGCCCACGTCTCGCGTGAGTTCGGTCGGGGGGTGGGGCAAACAGGCCCCGCGAGCCGATGCCGGCAGCGGAGCGTTTACTTTGTTTGCAAAAATTGCAATTGCTTTATTCAATGCAGTCTTGTGCAGCAAGTAATTTTAAAGTGTTTTCCGCCTGCTCTGGGTCATTGCGGGACCCGCGCCCACTGCCCGCGCACCCGCCCCTCCCCCCTGCTGCTGCCGCCGCCCACCCACCCATGCCCCCCTGCCACCCCACCTGCCGCCTAGGGCGCAAAAACACCTAGCGCCGGCGGGACGCCACTCGCTGAGATGTGAAATCGTGCGAAATCGTGGCGGCGGTAACGACAAACGACAAACAACACGACAAAATGACAAATTTTTTAAAAATTTCACGAAAAACGGAAACGACCCGAAACGGACCCGTCCTGAAAAATGACAACTCGAAAAAAACATTTCTGGTCGTGCCCATCTCTATCCATGACAGTACAATTTGGGGTGAGGGGGGTGGGGAGACTTACCTTGCAGCCACTTTTAATCCAGATGATAAAGGACCTTAAAACATTATCTACATGTGAATGTATGGCATTCAGATGGCAATTAGGCATGTGTGATATTTGGAAATATTTCCAATCTATAGACATTAGATAATTCTTACATTTTGTTTCTTTTTTTATCTTTGCACCCCTTTCCCTGTATGTTTTTTTCTTTCCTTTTACAATATTATAAGGTTGTGTTTAAACATATTGTCTCTCCAATGTAGCTATTTTTTTCTTTTAAGTTAAAAAAAATCCCACATAAAAATGACTAATCACAGGTAATTTTAGCTCACTTAAAATGTTTCGTAAATGACTGATCAAACTAATGGACTAAGCATTTCAACCCTAGGGTCTTTTATGGTTGAATTGAGAATTTGTAGATGGGCAAGCAAAACAATTATCAGAGTTCAGAATCACACAGCCCTGCCAAGACCAAAGATTGTTGCTGCTGCTGCTGTTCTTCTTCTTAGCTGTAGCACTGATACATATTTAGGAACTGCACATATTCCAATGCGGTGCACAAGGGGATATACATCAAATAGTTAAAAACAGTGTTTTGAAATAAGCGAAACTGCAATTTCATGAAAACAGGGCCAAGAACATTTATAACAGTAGACTCTGAAAGTAACATTAGAAGGCAGAAGAGGATCATAGGAAAAATACAGAACAAAATCCATACCCAGTTCAGTTATTCCACAGCATAGAAGCATCAGTATGTTTAGAGAGACAAAACTAGCTCTGTCCTTTCATAAAAGCAAAGATGGGTCTGAGAAAGGGGAGACTCCTGTCCACGTGTGTTTTCTATGCATGAATAAAAGCATACAATTTTCCAGGGTTAAGAACATAAGAACATAAGAAGAGTCATGCTGGATCAGGCCAAAGGCCCATCTAGTCCAGCTTCCTGTATCTCACAGTGGCCCCACCAGATGTGTCCCTTCATGTGCTGAGAAGCTTCTCCTGTTCAGACTTGTCCATGTTCATGTAAATAAAGTGACAAGGAATGGGGAGGGGCTAGCCTTTATAGAATGGCTGAACAGGGCTATAGTCTTCTTTGCTTATCTAAAGCATCAGCAAGAGCGGGCAAATTTTATCTCCCTAGATAAGAATCTCTCCAAACTGGGTTTCTGGCAGAGAAAAGACCCAGTCCATGGTCTACCAGCCTAACTTCTTTAGGGGGTAGAAGAGATAGTGCTTTTGATGGAAGCCACACATTGCAGTGATTTCCATGGGGGAGAGGCATGTACGTTTTAATAATAAGAATTCAAATTCAATTTCAGCTTGGAATCCAAAGCAAGAAGAATTTTACTCTAGGCACCTGCAAAGTTTAAATATTTTTTTCTTTCCAAATAGAGGACAATATCAATTGAGGATTGCTCTCTGAATGCATTTCAAATGGATACTTGTCCCAAAAAATGCAGAACGTAGGATCACTCTAACTTGGTGGAGGCTTGTATCACTCGGCTAGGAAACATGAGTTGTTGTTTTTCCTGCATCTTACAAATAGTCCTTACAAAATTATATTCTCATTCATCTTAATAGTATTCTTATATTATATTCTTCTTCATATGAATATACTGTATATTTATATAGAGAGACAAATGTATTTAATTGCTATATTATACCATCTTTACAAAATGTCCACTTTGTAGATTTCTTCCTGTCACTGTAATATTAATAGAGTACTGCCTTCCTATCTTCCAGCAACCTCTGCTGAAAATTTCCGACAATGCTAAATTGTCAATTTAGAAAATGTGTCCACATCTCTTAATGAGGTATTCTCATTCTACTGTGGGCATAATAGCAAGTCAAGAGTAAGACTCTTGACTTCAAGCCTGACACACTTCAGGGTTTTATAGTCAGACTTATAGTGCCAATAATAGTACAGAAAGGACACATCAGTTAAAAGATGATCCTGCTGAATTCATTTCAAACACACCCCAAGCCCAAAGTGGTACATATCAAGGCCTGTTCTTTACCCTGGAAAAAGCCGTATGTTATTACTCGTTATTAATACAGCACATATTAAAATCTCGGCCTTTTTTATATTAGTAGTAAAGCTGTGGTATTGGTGCTTCAATTGCGCTGTTTAAAAGCATGAGTAAAAGATGGGTGATTGCCTCTTGGATTTTCCAAACCAAATTTAGGGGAAAAGCAAAAGGTAATGAGTGAGAAGCCTAGAGAAAAAGGTAAAGATACTTTATAAAATAAAATAAAGCGAATACAGTTACATATAAAACACTTGATAGCCTGTGAATGGACAAAGGGTGAGAAATTTCAGTCTGATATTCTGAAGAGAACCTCCTTCCTTACACTATGAGCTGCCACAGTTATAATAATGTAGAAGGTCATCCGCACACAACTTTGTTACGCAAAGGATGGGATGAGTCTACTATCCTTGGTTCTGTCCTCATCACTTGACTCCTTAACTTTTCATATTCTGGAGTCTGAATTTTAGAGGCGTCACCTCCTCTGCCAGGATGGCAAGGAACTTGCAAGCCTTAAAGTGCTGTTCCTTCAAGAGTGAGAATGATGTTTTGTAGAAGCTGATCATTCTTCTTCTTCTTCATTAGCATATGTCCTGTGTGGTAGCAGGGTCCACTGTTCTGGTTTGGAGACACCATATCTCTTGGTTGCTGACTTGGTATGGTTGTAGGTGTGTGGTCTTCATGTCATTATGAAGTGTATCAAGCCAACGTTGCTTTGGTCAGACCTTTGGTCATTTGCCATCCACTGACATCCAACTGAAGCTTCTGTGCTAGCCTGCATGCAGGACATGGCCATATCATTGGGGCCGGGCTTCTCTCATCTTGTTGGCAATTGGAGCAATGCCATACTGCTGCCTGATGTCATCATTGAGGATGTGGTCAATGAGTGTTCCCACTGAACAAGATGTTGCTTACTTTGTTTTGTCGCTGGCCAGCATTTGGCACCATAGAAAGCAAATAGTCGAATAACTGTTCTGTATATTTTCTATTTGAGTCAGTCACTAAAACCTACAAAGTGGACATTTTGTAAAGATGTTATAATATAGCAATTAAATACATTTATCTCTTCTAACATATTCAAAGAAGGTCTTATTATTTCCCTTTGTATTGCTAGCCATGCGTTCCTCAAAGTCTTTCTTTGCCTCTTTTATCATCTTCTTACATTTCTTTTGTCAGAGTATGTGTTCCTTTTTATTTTCCACATTTGGGGACGATTTCCATTTATGGAAAGAGCTCTCCTTGTGCTTTAGAGCCTCTCTACTTCCACTCGTTAACAATGCTGCACCCTCTTGGACTTAGGCAAGCTCTTCTTTGTTTGTGGTATGCACTTGTGCTGGGCCTCTACTACCGTTGTCTTAAACAGGCTGGATTTTACCCCTTCTTTGACATAGATGGCCACTCCACCTCCAACCTGCCCCTTTCTTGACATACATCAAACACACAGGGCAATGGTTTCAAACTACAGAAAAAAGAGATTCCATTTGAACGTGAGGAAGAACTTCATAACAGTTAGAGCTGTTTGGCAGTGGAATATGCTGCCACGGAGGGTGGTG
Source organism: Phrynocephalus guinanensis (assembly GCA_037367245.1). Classification (NCBI taxonomy): domain Eukaryota; kingdom Metazoa; phylum Chordata; class Lepidosauria; order Squamata; family Agamidae; genus Phrynocephalus; species Phrynocephalus guinanensis. The sequence continues at coordinate 22,391,769 of CM074741.1, forward strand.
GAGTCTCCTTCTTTGGAGGTTTTAAAGTAGAGGCTGGATGGCCATCTGTCGGAAATACTGTGATGGGGTTCCTGCATGGCAGGGGGTTGGACCGGATGGCCCTTGAGGTCTCTTCCAACTCTATGATTCTATGATTCTATCCCTTCTATAGAGTTTGTAGCCTGGGATTGCAGTATCCCACTGGTTCTCTGCATTCCACCAGGTTTCTGTTATGGCTATTATATCAATGTTATCCCTAGCTGCCAAATGTTCAAGTTCTCCCATGTTTGCTTGGAGGCTTCGAGCATTTGCGTAGAAGCACCTGTACAGTAGGTCCCCCAAAAATGGCTGCTTCTTTGTCCCCCCCCCCAACAGTGTTTAATTCCAGTAGACAAACTACCACATCCTATTATTCTCCCAGTGCTAATGCCTACTATGTCATCACTTTGTGGTTTTCTCTCCTCTCCAACCTCGTTCCACTGGGATGAGGTGTTCTGAACCAGATGCCACTCAGTTCCTGTCCCTTCCACACGTGCTCAGGCATGTTGAGGTATGCCCTCCATGCTGCCTCGTGCATGCAGCCACTATTCCCACTGCTGCATGCATTCCCAGGCACCTACTTCCTGTTGCCACACAAATGTGGCTGCCATTCTCACTGCCATGCTCATGCTCAGGCAAGCCTGGACATGCTCTTCCTGCCACCGCGCGCACATAGCTGCTGCCACTGCACCCAGTCAGGCCTTCCATGCTACTACAGGTACCTTGCCGTGGCGAGGGGGTAACAGCGAAGGCGGCTTCCGTAGCCATGGGGCATGCTGCCTCAGAATGAATTAGGCAAATTTTAATTATTTCTCATGGGTTTTTGTTTGTTTGATTGATTTATGGGTATTTTGGTTTACGAGCACGCTTCTGAGACGGATTATGGTTGTAAACCAAGGTACTACTGTACTTACTTATAAAATATATTGGCTAAATGACTGCAGAGTTTTCAGGGCCATTTAGACTGTGTCGTTAAATGAAGGTAACAATTAAACAGTGTGTCAACAAAATATGATGCAGCACAAAATCCTGAAGTGCTTTACTTTCAGGTAAAATCTGCATAGATCACACTATCAGTCAATGTTTTAAAGAGCAAAATAGCAAAATCAAGGCTTTTTCTGGATGTTGCTCTTTTGCCTAATTCATCTCTCCTGTCTCAACACTGTTGTGATCTGAGCTTTCTCCGGCACAGGTTTGACCATCTGGAACATCTTTCACATAGCTCTGCCTCATTGACTTTCGATCTCATTTCAAATCTCAACTGAACATTCATCTTTTCTACCTTGCCAATTCCTCTTAATTTATCCCTCCATCTGTTTGTGTTATTCAACAACATCAATGCTTTCTCAATTACAAATTTGTTTGATGTATGTCAAGAAGAAAATAGAGACATACTGGGTTGGAGATATTTGGATTGTGGTTGTTTAACACAGAATGCTTTCTAGGTTTGGACCTGTATTCTGTTGGCATTGGTAGAAAAATCTGATACTCTGTGTTGAACTATCCTGTCCTGAGTGGTTTGTCTTTCAATAGAGTTAGAGAGGGTTAGATACATTTGGCCATCAAAAGTACAGTCCATATATACCTTGCTGTCATTGCAGCTAGTAGAACAGATGGTACTTCTCCATAGTCACTCATCATTCTCTGTCTTTCTCCCCCCCCCCATCATTCTTCTCTCTTCTCTTACACTTTGCATTCTCTCTTTATTCCCTTCCCTTCCATAAAGGTATGGCTAAACAGTAGCCCCAGATCTAACTGACCTACAACTTGCCTCTCTTCCACATTATTGCCTGCACTTGGCACATAATAAAAACATTAAAAATAAAGTCAGCATTCCATTCACTTCTTTATCCATTTCTCAGAATCTCCCAGGCTCTTCACCTCAGTGGATAGTAAATCCTGTCACTTACACTATCCATGGTGCTTCTCATTTATTTCTCGTTTAAAAGCCTGTGGATACTGCCAGCTCCATAAAAGGTAGAAAAATAAATTTACTGTAGACTCCAGATATCCATCAGGTTTTATCAAATGTTGCCATATCATGACAGGTCTTTCTAAATCAAGGATAAAAAAAAATTAGTTTCATCCATTCCCTGCAACTATGATTTAGCAAAGATGATGTAGATGATAGCAGAAAAGGGTAGGAATGTGAACTAGCAACAAAATTTGGATTCAGAATTCAGAATTTGAAGTTACATTCCTTTGGATTCAGAAATTTTAAAAGTAAGAATTTCTGGATATCAAGGACTCCATTACAGTCCATATGAATACTGTACGGATTATTCCCTACTTTAAAAACAGAAGCAGGCAAAAAGATTTCCCTGTATCCCCTAATACCTTCTCAACCATTGTGCTAAACAAAAGAAGCCAGAAGTGACTAGTATTAGGAAGTTACTACAATGGGCATATGGATGGAACCTTGAACAGTGAGAATGCCAGCAAGGGATGCCAGCAGCATTGGCAAAGCACCGGACAACTTGCACGGGGGAGTGGGCAAATGCCATGGGCAGCATTAGCTGGCAGATTGGAGCAGCAGGTACCCTGTGGTGGTGGGGAGCTGTGACTCCAGCATGGGTTGAAGCACATATGAATAAGTGAGCTGTGAGCATGATCTTGGAGCAGAAGCTGGAAGAATGAAAGAGGCAGAAGGAGATGGCAGCAGGCTGAAGCAAGGCACAGCTAATACTGTGAGCAGAGTATGCCATTCACTCTTACTTAAAGGGGACTTTAAGTAAGGTTGACTTTGACTTTAAGGCAGGTTGACTTTGAGGATAAAAAACTTTTCTATAGATGCAGGTCCCAGGCATGAACTGTGTGGACTGACAGCTTGTCCTGTCTGATAGAACACTACTTCACTGGACATTCCTGTTTATTTTTTTGCTTATTTTAGAGTATTTTTACCCCACCTTTCTCCTTGGAAAAGGACCCAGGGCAGCTTACAATAATGAGGGATAATATACAGTCCAGTACAATTAAAACATATTCACATATTTGAGAACAAGGAATTGAGAAAGACAGCAATTTTACTGCCACTTTGGCCAGACCTCCCCAAACAGGCTCCTTCTCAGTCCAGTAAGATAAAAGATCAGTCTCTTTTTGTTTGTAGGGCTCCTATATACATGCCTCTGCCCTTGGCATGTCCTTTTCCTGGGGTGGTTTCTCAGGAAGACAGGACCCTGTCATGTTTAGCATGAAAGTGTCCCAGAGAGAGCTGCCTAGATGCCCTAAGCACATCCGATCTCGCCTGATTTCAGAAGCTAAGCAGGGTTGGCCCTGGTGAGTACTTGGATGGGCGACCACCAGGTAGGCGCCTGGATTAGGAACTGGCAAACCACTCCAGTATTCCTGCCAAGAAAACTCCATGGAGGACGTGGGGTCACGAAGAGTCGGTCATGACTGTAACAACACAACACAACACAACACAACACAACACAACACAACACACACACACACACACACACACAGTGTCCCAGAGAGATTGTTGAATGACTAGCTAAAGTGAGTGGGCCATATATAGCACCCCTTCATCTTCCCAGTTGGCAGTGATGCCATCATATTGGCCCTGTTGTCTGTGAAAAAAGAAAGCTTGCCTTACTGTTACTAGACTCCACTGTTGCAGCCCATCCATCAGAACCATTTGAATGTGGTGAGCTGTGCACGTGCCCTTCATCACAGCCACATTCAGTAGGGTCCACCTATATCCTGCCTTTGTATCCTGCCTTATGTCTGATACTTCCATTTCCCACCAGTGGCCAGTCAAGGGGAGACAGGTCTGTTTTGCACAATGGATCGTCCAGATGTCACTTGTAAAATGAGAGTAATCCTAGCATTTTGCATTTGTGGAAGGCCTTTTCCTGAACCTCCCCAAATTTCTCCAGAGTAGCTTGGAACTCATAATTTGATTATTTACCTCATGTTGGTCTGACTGATTAGTTTTTATTTACTATTTTAAGTTGCTTAACCTGTTTTTTAAAGCTGCCTAGATGCCCTAAGCACACCCAATCTCGCCTGATTTCGGAAGCTAAGCAGAGTTGGCCCTGGTTAGTACTTGGAAGTGAGACCACCAGGGAATACCAGGTGCTGTAAGCGCCTGGAGTAGGAACTGGCAAACCACTCCAGTATTCCTACCAAGAAAACTCCATGGACATGGGGTCATGAAGAGTCAGTCACGACTGTAACGACACAACACACACAATCTGTTTTTTGTATTTTGCCTATGGATGTAAACCACCCAGAGTAGCTTTTTTGCCAGATGGTTGCAGTATATAAATCAAATTTTTAAAAAAATACATTCTTGAGATGATGGTCTCTCATTTGTTGCCTTCCATCTCTTGCTATTTTCCCATCTACTTCCCAGCTTCTCTGGGCCAGTGGTTCTATGTCTGCCCTCTGTTTCCTGCCTACACTTGAGCATCCTCTTGAAGTACATGCACTCCGCATACGAGCGTCTATTGGAAATTCCAATCTAGATTATTAGCTTTTGAGGAGTTCTAGGATTTGACTGCATGTTCCTAACTTTTCATCATTCCTAGTTCTGGCAGCTGGTGGGGGAAGTGCAGCTGGAGAGGCAGGGGTGATTTTAGTATTACATGCTTCTGAAATAGTTCCCCATGAATCCCAGTGGTCTCCTCTTCCCTGACATCTGATGAGTATGTCCTTGAAGGGGAGAGCCCATGAACCACAATGTTGCCTTTCACAGAAGAGATTTGCTCAGAATGGGGGCTGGGGCAAACCCTTCCTTGAATATGATGGAAATGCATGGTTTGCATATAAAAGACAATGCCTGGTACTAATGCCATTCTTGCCCTTCTCTGGCACATGCGGGGAGAAAAGTGCCTTCTTTATCATCTTCTTTGGCCCCTACACAAAAATCTCCCTGGAGAATGTCTGACATTCAAACATAGCTGTCCCACCTTAAAAGATAAGACCAAAGAAATGTGTAATAAAATCCCTACATTACTTTAGTGATACCAATTAGAATAACAGTCTAGTTTTTAAAATAATCATTAGAGATGGGCACGACTCAAAAAAATGGTGTTTCGTTTGTCGTTTGGTCGTTTAGGGGTCCGTTTTGGTTCGTTTTCGTTTTCGTGACTTTTTTGCAAAAAAAATTCATTTTCGTTTTGTTAGGTAACGAAACAAAAAACGAAAACGAAAACAAAAAATTGCTGTTTCGTTAGCATTCTTTTTAGTTCAATGCATCTGCTGCAACGAAAACGAAAAACACGGCTAATTGGGTCGTTTCGTTTTCATTTTCGTTTTTTTTTAAAAATTCATTTTGTTTTTGTTGCATAATGAAATGAAAAAACAAAAACGAAAATGAAAAATCGCTCGTTTCATGCCCATCTCTAATAATCATTTTTACTCTCCCCCCCCCTTTCCAGCTAACAAAATGCTTGGCAGTCTTATGGGTTATGAATACACACAGTATATACATGCATAACAATTTGTGTGCATATGTAACTATTCAGTATTCCAGTAGTGGTTCCAAAACAAGGGCTTCAGCCCAAACCTCTGCTTGGGAACACCTGTCCCTGCATATGAAATAAGTGATGTTGCATTCAGTAGGAACCTCTTCCTAAAAGACACATCTCTCTCTCTCTCTCTCAGAAATTCAAAACCAGGTTTTACACTAAGTCTAGTGGAAGAAAGAGTCCATCTTTTAAAAATACAGACAGATGCTAAGCTTTTAAAATATGTTGCAATCTCAAAGCTCTCTGCTTCTTCAAGGCAAAGATGTCCAGCATTTTGCAGGCTTAGGACAACATCAGTCATAAGAACACTAGTCATCCTAGATCATTGCCTAGGGCGTCGGAAATATTTTTGAAAGATTTGGAGACCTGCTTTGTTTCATAGATTGCAGGCCAGCTAGCTTTAACTTTTCCATTCAGAGGACCAGTTTGGATTTGAGAATAAAAAAAAATACCTGGGAATAACATTCCAAATCTTGACAAATCCTTATTGTATATGTGTTTTGTTGTCGTCACATCTCAGAAATGACCGATAGCAGCTCTGATGGGGCTTTCAAGGTCAGTGAGATATTTAAGAAGTCATTTCACCAGTTCTACTTCCCCAATGAGTTTTCCCAGCACAGAATGGATTTGAACTCACATCTCCTGAGCCCAAGCCCATTGCTCTATCCACCACACCTCACTAGATATCCTGGTATATATGTTTCTGGTATTTATTGCCCGTCAGCCAACTTTCATGTGAAGTCACAGAAGTTTTTATATATATACAATCGTACTCTAGTCTTTTTACAAAGATAAAAACTGGGACATGATGTTCTGCCCCAATTGCAAAGGCTTGGTAAAAGCATGTTCTTCTGATTCTATGGGTAACCTATTCTATCTTATTTCACTTCATTTTATTTTGCTTGCCATGTTCCTTTCCATTAAACATGAACTTCTCTCCTGCATCCGTTGTTTCAAAATGAAACAACTTCCATGGCATCAGATACATTACTGCTACAATTGCTCAAGAACATTCAGTAGCAATGAAAATGCCAATCCAACGGGCCTGATGAGGATGGACTCAAACACAAATAGGTCAAAAAGCTTTCCATTTTTTAGCATATTGTTATTGTACAGTCCTGACCTTATATGTCATTTGCTGCATAAAGTATGCTATTATTACTAGAGGAATTTTTTTTTTTTGATAATTCCTTTTTGGTTAGCAGAACATACAGTACAATAGTCAGCTGCAGCACAGTGGAAAGCATTAAGGAGAATAGCAAAGAGTCCCAGCTTCCACCTAATCCCTGTTGCTCTCACAGTTGCTAGCCATTTGTATATAAAAATCACTCTACAGGTAGCTTCTGTAAAAAAAGGGGGGGGGGAGGAAAAACATCTTTACTTACAGATGTGGACTTTCCATTACAATCAGAAGAATGAGAAGAGTAAAGAAGGAAATTGCAGTCATGCTTGGAGAGTGAGATCCAGCATGCTGGCAGCTTGGTCAGAGGTCAGGAGCATAGTTTGCATGTCTCCTTAAGTTGAAATAGATGTGGAAGGAGAAAGAACCAACAATTGAAAGCAGAAAAGACAGAATGGGGAGCAGGGGTTTGCCTCTAGCCTTTGCTAAAGCATAATTATACCCCAGTGTTAAGTTGCATGCAAGATTATCATTTTCACCAACAATTATCAGGAGTCGCTGGAAGGTGGCTGCAAAGGATTCCTATGCTTTTTTTCAGATGCTACTCTATAATGTCTTGTCATTTCTTTCTCATAAGCCAACCAAGTGGCCAAGAGTGAGTGTACTTTAGTTGACTAAGGCACTCTTTGGGAGGGGGCTGCACTCTCTCTGGAAAATATGGACCCAACTTACCGGGTCCAACATTGTGGTCCGCAGCCCAGCCGGACCACCGAGGCTTCTCAAAGATGGCGCCGGCCAGCGCACCCACGAGGCAATCTGAAAGCCATGCTGGGTGTCGGAGCCAATCCGGGGCAGCCGGTGTGCTTTGCGACCGTGGGCATCTGAGTATTGGCCGGACCACACAGGCGCAAAGCCATGGCCAGCGCCAGCCCCTTTAAAAGGGGCCACCTCCTCCGGAAGCCCACCAGTTGGTGCCGGCTTCCTTAACGTTCCCCACCCACCCACACCTCCAGGTATTAAGCGGTTTATTGTTAGGTTGGTTATGTTAATTTAAATTGTTCTTGTTATGTTTTGTCACAGCTTTGGTGGATTGGTGGCATTGGGACTGGATCCAGGTGGAGGTGGCTGCAGGACGGAGCCTGCACAGCACAGAAGCAACAGGTGGCAATGGCGGACCCAGGAGGGAGCTGCGAATGTCCCAGCTGGGGTGGGACAACAGATGGCCTCTCCGCTCAGCTTGCCAAAGGAAATTTCGAAGGAGTATGCGCCCACGGGGGTTTCCGGAAGCTGAAAATCAAGGGTGCAGCCACCTGGGGGGCACCACCAGGCGCATAGGGGGACAGGCGGGCTCCCCGATGGCGTTGGGTCCGACCCAATGCCTGGCCAGCGTACTGCACGTTGTCACCATGTCAATAAAGCTGTGGCCTCCACATTTTGCCCATAGATCCAAGTGTTTCAGTGTGGTTAATGGGGACAACAAACACCAAGGCTTGGCGCTGGACCACAATATGTTTGCATGTTTGCAGAAGATGGAAGCAAATGGGGGAGGGGGTGTCTCCTTATTTGTAAGCAGCCTCTTTATCTGTGCTATTTGTTTCAAAACAGAACAGCTTGTATACCAAAGAAGGAACATCATTATACCAATCTGAATGATAAAAATTAGATGGGAAGGGAAAGATTAAGAAGAACATACATGCTATGAAATCTTCAAATGGTTCAGGACAGAAGGAGAGGAGGAGAACACTGTGGATTTAAGGCTTTGTCCCCATTGCCTTTGGGAGACTGGAGCTGCATACATAACCCACTCATCTCTTTGAAAACCCAAGAGGAAAATTGTGCAGAACAGGTGTGTTTTTATGTGCTTCCATTTGTATACTGAGTACCATGTGTATATAGAGTAAAAAGGAAATGGAGCTAAAAGAAAATGTCCTTATACATTTGGCAAATGCATGGGAATACTATAATTAATAGCTGGAAAACAGTATATCCTATATTAATAACCCATATTAATCTGAGGTTCCTTATGTATCTGCTCTGTCCTAGATCTAGCTGCATGTGGGTTACATTGGTAAGGGTAACTAAACTGAGAATCTTTGAGGGCCTTTTCACACGACCCCTAAGATCCGCTAGCCACTTAAATTTGGACCAGAGATCTTAGGGGTTTGTCGCTGTTCCTGCGTTCCCACCCCCTCCGCACTCCTAGCTGCTGGCTGCGTGAGGGGAGGGAGAAAAAAAGGAAGAAAAGAATGCCGCTCACCTCCGTTCTGCCGTCCCGGCACTGCATTCAGATCTCTTAAAGGGGCAGGGGGCAAAAAAAGAACAAACAGAAGCAAGGAGAGCCGGGCAGTCACTACGTTATATCTGCATCAGGAATTTTCACCTCCAGAGAGCAGGTACCTGAAAAGTGCGCTGGGACGCGCTTAGGTGCGCGTGGTCGCACTTAATTTTCTGTTAGCTCCGGAGCTGGTGGGGAAGCAATTTTAAGCTCCGGAGCCGGGAGCCATTTGCGGCGGAGTTTAGGGGTCGTGTACAAAGGGCCTGAGTTACCAAATGGGGGCTTGGCATCATTAGGTGAGGAACCACTGTGTTAAATGCTTCTTTCACCATATAATGGTGATAAATTACATACCTCCTTGATATTGTTCTTGAGTGGTGGAATGAAACTGAATCATAGTGGAATACTCATTGAGGATAGTGGGATAACTTCATGGCCATACATTTCATTCTTCCTATCAACATTTTGGGGTAGAGCAACATAAACAGAAGGTTTCTGTTTCTTATAGGTGATGTAGTTGGCAGTATTTGATGGGATAGACTGGAATTCTCAGTGGACTCAAGAAATTGTATATCTATAATGTATATAATACACAAACACCCTACTACTCTACCTGAATTTTAATGTTAACTCTCAATACACTTGAATTCTCAGAAAGTCAGAAAATACCCTGCAATTTATTTGATGAATGCTTTTTGAGTTTAAAGTTTAGGAAGGATCCAAAGGATGGTGAGAATGCCATTGAAATTGTTAAGAAGTATTCAGATGTGAAAAGAGGAATCCACAAAATTATAGTTGAGTTTTATATCAATTGAGCTGGCTGAATAACTCAGTGGTTTAGGTATATGGAGGAAGGGAATGGTTAACCACTTCTATGTATTTTCAGTCAGTCAGTCAGTCAGGACTTTTATTGGTATCAAACAAAGCATACAATGCAATAGAAAACAATACACACATATACAAGTAGTATGTGCCTAGTTATAATTGCACAGGTGCTAAAATACAGAACAAGACATGGTATGGCAAAACACAAAATAACTTGATATGTCAATTTAAAAGGTATTTGGCCATCAACCATGAAACTCTGGCCCACCTGGGGATAGTCCTCCTCGTCCTAAGAGTGCGAAACAAAAGACCCTGTTGGGAATTGTAACCCATGTCGCCGGACCAATAGATTAATGTATATGCCAATCTGCCTAGTGTGAACTTTTTTCTTGCCTGACAGCAAATTATGCAGAATCTACCGTATATACTCAAATATAAGCTGACCCTAATTTTACCACAAAAATGGGAAAACTTATTAACTCGAGTATAAGCCTAGGGTCGGAAATGCAGCAGCTATTGGTAAAATTCAAAAATAAAATTAGATGTCAATAAAATTACATTAATTGAGGCATCAGTAGGTTAAATGTTTTTGAATATTTATTTCAAAGAAAAACAGTAAACTAGGTCTGCAAGTGCAAATAAAAACATAAAAAACTTGATTTATATACCGCCCATCTAGGACTTAGCCTACTCTGGGCAGTTATTCTCAGGTTTATAAAGAAAGATCATATTTTTTATGAATTTATCTACCTCAGATAAGTGAATTGGTACCACGGGAAGGAGGGGCCTGTGGCCATTCCAGGGGAGATGATCCGGCTGGGGAGGAGTTCACACAGGGAACTAATTAGTGTGATAGTGGCCATCGAGATGTGGACTACAACTCCCACAGTCCTTCACCAAGCAGGCCGAGCCCTCAGGAGGAGGCGGAAGAGGCAGGACTTCCCTCCACTGCCTTCTCCAAACCGACCAAGTGCTCAGGAGGCAGTGGAACAGGCAGGACTAGCCCTCCTCTGCCTTCTCCAAGCTGGGTGAGTGCTTGGAAGGTGGTGGAATGGGTAGGACTAGCCTTCCACTGCCCTCCCCAAGCCAGCCGAGTGCTCGGTAGGTGGCAGAACTGCGGTACCTTTATATTCACTCAAATAGAAGCCAAGGGCTTTTTTTTTCCCAGGCAAAAATAAGGGCTGAAAAACTTGGCTTATATTCGAGTATATAAAGTATGTATTTTCTACATTGTAAAACCTGGAAAGGGGTTCCATAAATCTTAATAAACTTAAAGGTAAACAATGCATAATGCAATATAGATCTAGGGCAGTTTGGTCACCAGACTTTATTTGTTTTAATTATTAGTTTGGTAAAAAGAAGTAAATAGAAATATCAATAATTTATTCTTCCTGCATCTGAGAATGTCAATTACCCTTATAAGAAATATTACTACAAGATTCTTTTGTAAGCTCTAAAAGCATGGAGAATACTGGCAAAGCAAACACCTGCAATCTGTAGACTCTAATCACATGTTTCTTGTTTTACCGTTAAAGATTTTGTTCTCCTAACCATACTAGAGATTTCCAAATATCCTTCAGCCAAGAGGATCATATTGGCATTTCCAGAAGACAGAGATCTCTTCCTGTATAACCTAAGTGGGCCATTTGAACAGAACAGCAGTAAGAACTTGCCTCACAAAACGTTTGATCTTAATGATCCTATACAGAATTTCTCAAATGGGAATAGGAATTCAGAGCAATTTATCAATGGGAAACGTATGAATGGGAATTCAGTAATACGTGTGGTATGGCGGAATGGCTGCCCCGCACCACCTAGTGTGGCAGTGGGGGCGGCTTTGCCGGCTGGCTGGAGGCAGGTGGTGATTGGCTATGCTGGTGGCATAGCTCACGCCAGGGAGTGCAGCTATTTAAATGTTTGCTGCGCTCCCATGTGGTCCTGCCGATCCCCCGCCCTCCCTCCACTTTTGAATGTGATGGTGACGCTGAGCTGGTTGCTACGGGGCCAGATGGGAATTTTTGACCACCACTCTGATTGGCCGTGAGTGGCGGCGTGTTTTCACCCATCCCACCAGACACATACTGGAGGAGGGGGTTAATAAATCCCGGTCACAATTTGGCGGGTAGCGCAATATCTAACATTTATAAAACAGTTCCCTACTTGAATTAATAGCTTCAAGCTCCTCGGCAGCCCTCATTTAATAAATTAGATTAGGAAGTAGATAGGGCCGAATTAAGAACAACCCAAACATGATCAAGAGGGCTGCCAAGATATTGGCAATTTGGGGGATGCTCAAAGATACTCAAGGCATCCTCCTTGCGGCACCATAACAGGCCACACTTAAATTGTGCAGCAAGAGGACCTAATAAAAGCATGATGTCACCGTTATTGCGCTACGTCACAGACCCTCCAAAAAGTTATGGTTTAGTTGAATAAAGTTTAAAGTACTGTTTGGAGTTAATAAATTGTGGCCCTGTTTAACCAAGACAAATGTGTGTCGCCTCGTTATTCCAGTCTAGCCTGGCAAAGAGCAATCAACTTGGAGCATATGGTTTGAAATCTAGAGATGGGAACATCTGTCACTGAGACAGCTCCTTTTCTGAACAGGACGTTAGGCCATGAAGCCTTCCTGCAAGACTTTTTTTACAGGTCAGCCATATTCAAGTATCTAAAGATATGGTCTGTCAGGTAGAACTCCCAGAATGAAGAGTTTTTTTGGGACGAATTCAAAAAAATCCAAATTGAACTCCTCTAGTGGACACCCATCTATATTGTTCTGGCTCTGTATATTTTCTAAATATTTTTAGCAAATCTTATAAAATATAAGAGGTTGGACACCATATATTTTATAAATGTTTGGGTTAGTGAGGAAATCTGGTACACTATGGAAGAAGACAGTGAGAGTAACTTGGCATCGAGTGAAGATCATCATCATCTCCATATGCCATCAAGTCAATTATGTCTTATGGCAACTCTTTTTCTGGGTTTCCCAGGGAAAGAACATGCAGAAGTGACTTATCATTCCCTTCTTCTAGGGGAGTCTTTGGGCTTTGCAGCTTGCCCAAGGCAGCTCGTGTTGAGTCTACTCACAGGAGGCAAAGTGAGGAACTGAACTCCCAGCCTAAACCACTGACTGTCCAGCCAGCTGAGGAAAAATAATAGAATGAAGGAAAAGCTGCTAGGGACCTCAAGATTGTGGCAATGGTCAAGATACAAACTACAAAATATTTCCTAAGGCAAAGCTAAATATCAAACCATTATAAAGAGAGGATATCCTGAAATGCCTCTCAGAAAAGCAATATATGTTTTCTGAATATTAGGAGGGAAGGAGCTTGATGCACCTCCACAGGCAGAGCATTCCACAAGGAGGTAGTCACCACAGAGAAGGCCCATTTTCTAGCTTAAGACTTTCTGGCATCCCTCTGGACAGCCGTCCACAGCATTAATGCTTGAGAGGTGTGCATGCCACCGGAAGTTGATCTTAGGAAGAAGCATCCCGATGGATAGCAAGAAATGCCATGTGAAACACAAAGAGATCCAAGTTAGAATTATAATGGTGCTTGCACAAGATTTGCATGACTTGGCATGGCTAACTACTGCTAATGGATGAGATGCTGGGTTTGTCCCTCAATCGTTCATTTGGGACCCTGAATGGGGCTGAGTTGTACCATGGCATCTCATCATTTGGATTCTGTTTGCTGTGGCAAGTTATTCAGACTTAGGAAACACCAATATGATTGTGTCCTTAGATGGATAAATATTCAGAAAGTTCCACAACTTTATCCTTCTTCTAGATCAGGGCTGTCCAACTTTGAACAGGCCGAGGTCTACTTTTTCCAGCCCAAAGTGCCTGAGGGCTAGTATACTAAAACCTCTACTTACGAATTTTATCCGTTCCGAGCACATGCTCAGAAGTAAAATAAATTGTAAGTATAGCAGTGATTTCCCATAGGAATGCGGTGGAAATCAATTAATCCGTTCTGGAGGGAACATATTTCAATGCATTCCTATGGGAAGGCTGGCCATGCACAGACTTCCTTTGCATCCGCTCGAACTGATGTGGGCGGGTACACGGGAGGCATGTGCATGCTTGCACAGATAGCATCTTCCAAGGGGCAACCCCCACAACCATGCACATGCCTCCCTTGCACCCGTCTCGAGCGGGTGCAAGGGAGGTGTGTGCATGCTTGCCCAGGCTGCTGGAAGACTTTTTTTTAAAAGGTTTGCTTTCCCTTCCAACCTGCCAGGAGCCTGACTCGGCTCTCCTCACCTTCTAGTTTCCTCCTCTACCTCCTCCATCTCATCTTTTCCCCCATCTCCCTTCCAGCCCCCTTGCTGCCACTGCCACTGCCACTGCTGCCTGCAGCTTTCACTCACCTCTGCCATGTTCGCCACATAGCTGGGTGGGCCAAGCCAGCAGCAGGGCAATCACATCACAAGGAGGATGGAATGGCTCAGAAGGGGAGCAGGAATTGTGGTGGCTGCAGCGGGTCATGGCCTCTGTGAGGCAGCTGTGGGGGTGGGAGGAAGGGGAGGGGGAGGAGGGGGAAAGGTGGGAGGAAGGAATTCTCTGGAGGTAGAAGAGGGGAGATGACACTGCACAAAGGAGGTGGGCATGCCTGTGACCCCATCTCTCAATGTCCCCCCCTCTCCCCTCCCCTCCCTCCGCTATGCACCAGCGACTCATCCGTCTGGCTCCGCAGCATGACTGCGCAGTGTGGAGCCTCTTTGCCCCCAGCCCGGCCGGAAGCCTCGCGAGACTTACCGAGTCTCGCAAAGAGGTGGGGGACTGAGCCCTTATAAGGGCTGGCCATGCGGTCCCCGGCAGCCTCGGTCTTCTGGCTTGCCCGCCCACCCGCCACTTTGAGCAGTAGTATGAGTTTGTCTGGTCGCTTCGGGGCCGGATAGGAATTTTTGACCTGGATGCGCAATTGGCACATAGCATCTGGGGATTTTTTGCCTATCCCATACTACTGCGGCGCGATGGGCACCTTAGGTAGGATGCATGTTTTGGCCACTGGGGGCGGTAGTGTGGGTATGGAAAAGGCAGTTGGGAGTCAGGTCTCTAATTCCCTCTGGGGGCATCCGCTCTCATGGCGTTGCGGAGCTGAGATCACAACGCCGGGGGGATGGATGTACCGGGAGGGCCCACCGGCCTGCCAGGCTCTAAGGATGGGCCTGGACAGTCCGGTTGGGGAAAGGGGACTGGCTAGCCGAGGGTGCCCTGCCTATGGACAGGATGCCCTCGGGGCTCTTGACTCACCCGGATATACTGCCAGAGCAGGGGGTCCCGGGAGACCCAAGTAACAGCAATTAACCCGCACTGCAGCAGGCCCCTGTTTAAAGTTGTGTTGTGTTGTTAAGCCTGTTAATAAAGTGGCCCGGAGTTTGTACCCAACACCCTGTCTCGCGTGGTTATTCCGCCGTGGGGGGGGCAATGGTCACGAGACAGTGGTGCACCAATCATTTGGCCAGTGGGGGAAGCAGGAGACTGCACCATGGCCCTTGAACTGCCCTGCTTGGCTGAGACAGTGGGCTGGCAGACCCAGAACTTTGTTGGGGCAGTGGTGGTCCTTGGGGTGGAGGAGGGAGAGATGGAGAACTTATCCCCTCACTTTTTGTTGTTAATGGCTGGTGGGCTACCGGTAGCCCACGGTCTACCTGTTGTGCAGGCCTGTTCTAGATCCTTCAACAGACTAGCAGTTCTGTACATATGCTAATAAACCTTTGGAATTGAGTTTGAGTACCATCTTCCCCATATGTTCTTGGACCCTTGCTCAAAGTCTGCATAAGAGCCCAGGAGAAGACAGTTGCTTTCATAGGGACTGATATATTCTATGAATGGGAATTATCCTTAGAAGAAGTCAGTGGGCTGTACCTTAGGGCCTAGCTTGTTAACCTCTCCATCAAAGCTAGACTCCAAGCCTTCGCTAATCATTAAACTGAAGAATAATGCATACCACATTTCCAATAATAAGCTATTAGGAATAGTATGAAAACTGCTGCTATGCTGTGCATTTTATTGCTCTCTCCATGCATCCTTAAAAGAGGACTCTGAAATAACGGCATTAGCTGTAAAGGCAGACCCAGAACATTCCCTTTGTTTTCTTTTGGGTAAAAGACATAGATAGTGATGATAATACCTTGCTTGAAGGAGTGTTCCTAACAGCAACACTTGGGTTTGTCAGAAGCTGTGTGACATAATATGTAGTCTAGTAGAACGGCAGCATACTGTGAAGGTACAATTCATACGAAACAAAAGAAAAAAATCAACTGGACTTTGTATGCAAGATTTAAACACACCGACACACACACATGCCCCTTGCTATTTACTTTTGTAAACAGCCAAAGTAAATAGCTCTCCTTGTAGTGATAAGATGGTGTATAGCTTTTGCATCAAGAACATAATGCTGGGAAGCGGTTAAACACTGGTCGTATTTCATTTCACGCAGGTCTTGAAATCCGATAATGGTGCTTTTCCAAAGAGTGGCTGGTTGCTGTAGCTCTCTTCTTTTCCCCAGCTGCACTGCTATTTCTGCTTTCTGCCAGTGGCCTGTGAATCTCTGAGCCGAGTGGTTCAATAAAACAGTAGATCAGCAGGTATCCTTTGTCTGCAGCTGAACAAACTGTTACAGGCAAAGTGGGACACTGGCAGAAAGAATGTAACTGAAAAGCACAGTGGAAACCCAAATGCTTTAAATGTTGCTGATGAGGTTTCATTCAATATTACATAGACAAGTAAACAGAGACTGACAGACAATTCATTCTGCAAACTGCCTCTCATACCATCAAGAAAAGAAAAGCATGTCACTCTTGACAATGGGTGTTTTTCTTTTAATCCCGGCATTATTTTCACTTTAAGAAAAAAAACCACAAATTCTATCTTCTGGGCGCAGGATAGTAAACTTTACAATATCTAGTAGGTGATGCACTGTACTGTTATTCCATAGCCTTTTCTTATCTTGTTTTAATGTGTTGTGCAAAGGCAGACCTACATTTGGAGGGGGGGGCTAAAGCTTGAACTGTTATGGGTGCCCCTTCACAACCAGCAATGAAGTCTGGGCAACCCCTGTTAATCTGTTGTTCCCCAACAGATCACCACAATGTTTCTAAATATGTGGACTGGAGTTGTTTCTATGCCACCACCCCATCCCGAGATTAGGGCCCCTGAAATTTGTTTCATTAATGTCATAATCAATCCACCTCTGGCCTTGTGTGTTATCAATTTTGAGGGCGAAATCAGCTAAACACCAAGACAATCTTCTGTCAAAGCTCAGTGTTGTTCTGTGCCTTAATCTATTCAACTTTACAAAGTTTTGCTTCCAAGAACAGGTAATAGGAATGTCAGCTATTTGTACCCTTGGGAGCACATCTATACTTTGCAGTTACACAGCCATTGCACACCAGTGTAATACCCCTGGCTATATTTGGCAGAATCCTGTAGCATATCACAGGGCTGAAAAGATCAAGTGTGGTATAATGGATTGAACGATGGAGCATGAGCCCTGCTTGTTTAGGGAAACTCACAAGATGAATGTGTGGCATTGGTAAAACAACCTGTTAAATACCTCATCCTGCTGCTATATGTCTGAAGAAGTGGACGTGTCCACAAAACATTACATTAAAATAGGAAAGTTAGTCTTTAAGGTGCCACATGTTTGTGTCTTTTATTTTTTTATTTTGATTTTCTTTGATTTTTGCCTGCAGTTCTTGAAAGGATTACCACAGCTACCCTCTCTGAAACTTCCATATCTTTTGAAATCCCTGTCAAGGTCATCATAAGTTAAATGTTACTTGGGGGTGCATCATACTATAGATGAGGGTCTGAGAGGAACTCTCATGCCTTTTCCTGAATGGCAACAGTGAATTTGTAAGTAAACCACCCAAATATAAACCTTAGAATTCTTTGGGATGGAGCTACAGTATGGCTATTAAAGAGAAATCAAACTGCTATAACTGGAGTGTAGACAACAGTGTTGATTACAGACAGTTGTCAGCATACTGCTGCTGCTGTAGAGTGAAGACAAAACTATGGCTGGAGGGTTTTCTTTTTCTTTTTTTCTCTTGAATGAGGACAGTGTATAGCCTCGTGGCGCAGTGGTTAAATGCCTGTACTGCAGGTAAAACTGTGCTCACGACCTGGGTTCAATCCCCGGTAGCAGGCTCAAGGTTCACTCAGCCTTCCATCCTTACGAGGTCGGTAAAATGAGTACCCAGCTCGCTGGGGGGGCAATGTGTAGCCTGCACACTGTAATTAAAATTGTAAACCACCCAGAGACTACTTGTAGTGGTATGGGGTGGTATATAAGCAGAACACTTTGCTTTGCTTTAGCTGAAGCTTCTGATACTTAATGTTTTCTATGGACAACTGATCAATTAATTGATTGATATGCAGGTATGTGTAGACTGATCTGATTGCCCATTTACACTGGGGTTGAAACGAGTAACATAACTAACCTGTGAAGCCAGTGTCTTTGGGTGTGTGTGCATCCTGTACTTATTTGTGTATCCGAAGTGGAATATGGCCATGTTGTCTGGCTTGCATGAATTAGACTTCAGCTTCCCTATTCTCACCCGGTCTACCATTAACATCAGTCTGTAATTAAGAAAAAAATAACCTCTGTGGATCCAGAAGTTGAGGCACATGGCAACTGGACTAGGACATTTGCCATGACTCAACTTCCAGATAACCTCACCTGGATGACTGAGAATCTGCACAGACAACCTCTGTGGATGTAAAAGGAAAGGACAGGTAGAGTTTCATTTCATCAGCAAAACTCCAAATGACTTCTTACATCAGTTGTCAATGTCAAATTGCGCACATTAAGGCTCCCATTTTAGCTCTAAAGCAGGCATGTCTGAACTTCGGCCCTCCAGATGTTTTGGACCACAACTCCCACAGTTCTTTGCCATTGGAAACACAGGCTTGGAATTCTGGAAGTTGTGGTCAAAAACATCTGGAGGGCCAAAGTTTGGACATGCCTGCCCTAAAGGCTAGCATCCTCATGTTTAAAAGGGCTATTGTATCAATATGGTCCTCCCATCCACTCTGGAAGTCTTTCCTTTTCACAATGACTTGTGCCAGTAATCTCAAAACCACTGCAAGAATGGGAATGCACAGGTAGCCTGCCAAAGTGGAGGGAGATGGCTTAGGACAATGCCCTTTCTGCTTTGAGTTCAGGCAACAGGACATTGCCTCATGGTTCATTTGATAGTCCTAACTAGAGATGGGAACAAATAGAAAAAATGGAGTTTCGTTTGTCGTTTGTCATTTGGAGGGTCCGTTTCGATTCGTTTCCATTTTTTGCGAATTTTTGCAAAAAAAAGTTTTCGTTTTCATTCGTTTGTTACCGTTTCATTACAATTTATTTCAAATTTTTTTTTTAGCATTTAAAGCAGTTTACTGTATTGCAGTAACGGAAACGAAACGCACGACAAAATTTCCGGTGTTTCTTTTTGTTTTGTTTCATTTTAGGGACATAATTCGTTTGTCGTTTTGTTACATAATGAAACAAAAAAATGAAAACGGAAACGAAAAATTGTTCGTTTCGTGCCCATCTCTAGTCCTAACTTTCATTAAAGGAACCAAGGAATACCTCTGTTGTTGAATTGTTCCCCACCCCTCAAGAAGTTCAATATTACAAGTTTCAAAATGCTATAGCTTATAAAGGCAACACTTGTTCAAGTAAATAACCTGAAATTGACATTTAAATGCTCTGTATTCTCTGCCGAGCAAGGTAAGAACTCCTCAAAAAAACATGGCAGGCAGGTTAAAAATGTCTGAAAATTGCCATATTGATCCCCTTTTCTCTTCTTTTTTGAACAGGCACATCATATATTTCAATCACTTTTCGGTGAATACCTATGGGTTTTATTTAGCCATGTTGTAAAATAAAATCCTTTGTTGGACTGGTGCAATTCTGAGCACCCGCTTAAATGTTATTGAGGGTTTTATGCCTCACTAAGACCTATGGGGACAATGTATGGGCAGAAGAATGCTACACAGACTAAGTGCTCCTTCTGAGGCTAGAATATTGCTAGTATTCAACAGACTCCCATTGACTTATTGGTAGTAGCTAATAAACTGTTATATAACTGCTAAAATCGGCTGTATTTTCAAGTTTAGGAGCCTACCATGAGCAGATTTTGCCTACCAGACCTCCAACAAATAGGGGAAGGGGACTTTATGATATCCCATTTTACATTTTAAGACATTCTTTTAAAAGAACCATTTTAGTTTCTGGTACAATTGGATGAAATACGCAGCTGTAATTGCCTTTTCTGAGGGAATGAGATCTGCCAAATTTCCAGTTGAAAGCTGTATGGAACTTTATGTGAAAGATTGAGAGAAAAGTGGTCTTTTAGTTAAGGCAACTAGGATCTGCCCCTTAGGACCCTTTTCTCCAGCTCTTCAACTTTATACTGTTTTTATATAGCAGCAAGTTATTGAATTGCATAGGTGTTTGCACTTATTTTTTCCATGATTTTGAATTTCAACAAGATGAATTTTTACAATATTTTACTTATCTAATTTCTATATTGCATGACTTAGTGAAAGCTACTGCTTCTGTTGTTTACACATAAAATTTTAATAATAATAATAATAATAATAATAATAATAATAATAATAATAATAATAATAATAATAATAATAATAATAATAATAATAAACTCAAACATAACCAAATCAAAAATCAAGAAACCATATGGTGACATATAATATATACTTATGGGTCATTCATGAATCAATATCAGGGGAGTATGTTGTCAAAGCCTTTCTATACAGCTCAGCGTTTACCAGTTTTCTGAAAGTTAGGAGGGGGGTGGCCTGGTTTATCTCCAATGGAGGGAGATTGGACCATCACTGAGAAGATTGGGATTGTTACTACAAATGAAGTAAAGACTGTTCTAATCCGGTAGAGAGGTACACAGAGAAATACTTATGGGGTAAGAGATCAGGAAAAAGGCACTTAGGTTTAATGTCTCCCATATCGTTTATACCATTCAAGGTTTTGTTTCTCTTATGGCATGTGGTTCTTTCCTCTATCAGTCCAATTCCAATTAACATCCTTATTAGACATATAGTTTCCTTTTGGGTTCAGTCCAATTCAGAATGTCCATTCATCTTTCCATGCATACTTCTTGAATTGGAGTTGTCTTCTCCAGTATTCACTAATGGGTTTTTGGCTTAGAGATGTTTTCTACAGGATACACCTATATCAGCTTGGCCCAGGTTCCTACCTGAGCAATTTTGGCATCATCATTATATTTTCCAGGAGGCACTGATAGCAGTCTTTTTGCATTGCTTGCAACAATTAAAAGTCAGACTTTAAAAGAACACAGTATATGTTGTACCCATAAGCCTCTCTGATTCTCCATTTTATGTGGCATTCTTCACCTTATGCAGGCCAAGCATATATTTGCCAAACACTCGTGTGTCAGGATCATGGAAAGGGGTAAATAAATCATCAAAGATGCAGAATGAACAGGGAGAGAATGGTTGCAGAAGGTGATGCCCAGAAAGAAGAGTAATGGTCAGATATCTGAGGCTCCAGCCTGAAAGCAGAAACAGTGGATCTGGTGATTAGAGATGGTCATGAAAGGTCAAAATGGCATTTCATTTTTCATTTCTTTTTCCATGTTTTGTTTTGTTTATTACAAAATGATATTTTTTAAAAAAGTTTTGTATTTCATTTTGTTTCATATTTCATATTTCTTTTTTATACTGTTGGGTCCGACTGGCCAGTCAGTGGATTTATTTTTTTATTTTAATTTTCTCCTGCCAACCATTTGGCATGCGGGAAGCCCCAGGGAGGCCGGTCGGTGGGTTTTTTCCCCACCAACCAGCTGGTTCGCAGGAGGCCCATTAGCAGGTTTTTTTTCCTTCCGCTGACCAGCTGGCATGCGGGAAGCCCCAGGGAAGCTGGTCAGCAGTTTTTATTCCCTCTCCCCCTGACCAGCTGCCATGCTAGAGGATGGTCAGCAGTTTATTTATTTTTTTCCCCACTGACCAGCTGGTGTGCAGGAGGCCTGTTGGCAGTTTTCTTATTTTTATTTTCTCCTGGCAACCAGGTGGCCCATGGAAGGCCAGCCGGTGGCCCCCCCCCCCAACCTAGTGCCAACCAACTGGCTCCTGGGGCCCTGCCAGTCGGCACTTTTTTTTGCTGCCCCAAGCACCGATCAGCTGGTCTGCAGAGCTTGGTGTGCTTTCCCCCACTCAATTGGGTGCATTGGGAAGGGGAACTGTGGGCTTTCCCCCATATGAATGTATTGCTTCAATGCATTCCTATGGGAAAATAAAAAATGAAACAGAATGAAACAACAATTTCCATTTCGTTTCATTTTGTTTTTCTTTGATGGTCATTTCATTTTTCATTGCATTAGGGAATGAAACAAAAAATGAAAAACAAAACAAAGATTCATTTCGATTCCATCTCTACTGGTGAGATATCAGCCATGGAGAAGAGAACAGTCTCTGCTGAGATGCAGACTCTACAACCCTTAGACCTTTCTGTCAAAAGAAGGGAAGTAAGGCACCCAAACCAGGAGGGTTAGTCTCATAAAACTCTCCAGAAATCTATCCAGGTGAGGAAGAGCTCACTATTGTTGTTTTAAGTGTGCAAATACACATTTTTAATTTATGTGGATCCCTTCTGTTTACTAAAGTATACCTCTGCACTTCCTGGAAAAGGTGTTTTCCTAAAGGTATACCTCAAGTGCAAGCGTATCTCAATGTTCTAAAAGGTGCAGATTTCTAAATGCTTCCAGTCCACTTCTATTTTCAGGCACTACTACAGACTATAAAACTGTATACAGCCCTCAGCTTGGTTGATATTCCATTACAACCCACATCCATGGAAGTAATGCTTATAGAACAGTGAAGAGATAGTAGTCTTAATAATGTAAAATTTAGTTGAATTTTGTAGCTATTTTCAGAAACCCATTACTGAATGACAAAGATAATAGCATGTCATATTTTTATGATCATAACTTTGTTTAACTAATGAAGACGAATAAACACAATCAGTTTCCCCCCGCTGAACAGACATGATCAAAATTTAACTCTGCACAGGCATTTTCTTGTAAGAGACCCTCTCAGTGAACCCAATCACAGAAGTACAACTGTTTGAACTTGCTGGACATTTCTAGGATTATCATAATGTTTCAGCACAATATTTTCTTCTTTCCCTGAACTGTATGCCTAGGAATCTATGAACTTGAACTGTATGCCTACGAATCTATGGACTTCAACTACTTGGTGCTCAACAAGTTCATTGAGCTACTTTATCTCTTTCCCAAGTACAGGAGACTGTGCTTGTGATTTCGCAGACATTATGGTGTAACTTGTCTTTAAAAAAACAACAACTTTATTTTTGTGCAGTACAAAGAATCCTTGTAAAAAGTTTAACTATTCAATTATGGTATTGAGCATTTCTCAAATATACTCCCGAGCCGACAGTTGCCTTTTAGTGCATAAATTTTTATTGACCCCTGTGTATAGTAGTTTAGACTGTTGTAGGGTGCTTTTTAATATGGTAGGCTGATCAATAAGGAAACCAGAGTGAGTGGTTCACGTGGGCCAGTTTCCAGACGCAATTACTGGGCTCAAGAAATCAATAGAGATAACGTTTATTGTATAAAGTAAATATAACTTCTTCTTAATCAATGATAAACTCAGTGGAGTAGCCATTAAAAAGTTGCCCGATTCTACTTACTCTTAAACAAGGAAGAATTTGGCATAACCCACTATTGCCCGCCCGCCCCCTTACAGATTTATGGCAGTGTGAACAAATTCCAGAGTCTTACCAAGGAATGCTATTGGCATAAATTTATACTGATTGATTCCCCTTTGCTTCTCAGAACACATAAACGTATCACTTAAATTCTTAATGCATTCTTTTATCAAGGAAGCATGTGGTTTCCTATTTTTCTACTGTATTATTATAGTATTGTGATTTTAATTAAGTGTGGTGAGATAATGGATAAGGTTTAAACAGAGGTACAGAAATATACTAGAGGCATAAAGGCTGGGTAGAACAACTATCAGGTGGATACGCGGCAGGTTATCGAATCAGACTCAGAGAGAGCTTATCAAGAGCTCCTTTGCAAAATGGGAGGAGGTAAAAAGTGGGTTAAAATTAGGCTCAGTCTTCAGTTCTTTGTTGGGTTTTTTATTAATGTTGTGGATGAGGAGATGCAAGGAATTCTTATCAAATTTGCAGATGACACTAAGTTGGAGGATGGTACAAAGACTTTTTTTAAAAAAAATCAACCACCCCAACAGTACAGTGAAATAGATATTTATTCATCCCAACTACTCCCAAAGGCAGGACGTCTACTTTGCACCTTGCACATTAATATTACCATTGCTATTATTATTATTTCATCAGACCATATCTCAATGTTTTGTAGAAGTGATATGTTCACTTCACAAAGTTTAGCAAACACCCGTGCCTAATGTAAGTGGCTGCATAAAATAGAATTTTAAAAAGATAATTCTACAACCCTCCCACCCCAACACACACAGGATGAATAATTAGGTTAATTATCCATCCTGGAAAAGGAAACAATTATAGATAGAAAAGAAAATTGGTTTCCCCAGCTTGTGTTTTCACTATTCCTTTGGCCTTTGGTATTAATAATACATGGAAATATGGTATATGTCAGCAAGACGTGACATAGGGTGCCTTATTATCATGTCTCCCTAAGGTTATATGAAAAGAAAATCAAAAAGAAGACCAATGGGTAATAACTCACCCGTAAAATGAAATTAATGATTTCCTTTTAATCTACTGTGACGAGAAGTCCCATCATAAGAATATATTTCAGTAATGTGTCTTCTCTCTTTCTGTTGCTTGGTGCTTGTTTACTGCAAATATAATGCTAAACTGGAGCCAAAATGCCTGTCTGCATGAGTAGTCATGAAAACAGCAGAGCCTGGAAAAGTTACTACTTTGGAGTATAACTCTAAGCATTCCCCATTCAGCAAGGCCAGCAGCCATGCTAGTTGGACAGTTCTGGGAAGCATGGTTAAAATAAAACAAAACTGGGAGTTAAAAGGGAGAAACCTAATAATCACCCATGCAGTTCTGCACATGGAATGCTCCAGATTAATCTTTCAGAATCTTCCATCCATATTTAGACTATCTGCCCGGTCAGCCCGGTCTATCATTAATATCTACTAATATTGTATGGTCATTTTCAATGTTAATTTCCTAATGCTTAACAGTGGTCAAAATCCTATTGTACAGTTCTGTCCTACACATCTCTGGTGATTTCATCAGCTGCAGCCATTTGGAGGGAATTCTATCTAGGTTTTCTTAAGGATTTTAAAAAAAAATATTTTATTTTATTTTAATTTATTTTATTTTTGCCTTTGGGAGCCTCAAAACAGGGGCACAGCTAGTTGTCCCAGCAGTGTGATTGAGGACAGGAACACCAATTTTCAGATGATAGAAAATTCTGCAGTCCCTCAAAGCTTTTCCAGGGGTGGGGGGAGAACCTGGGGGGGGGGGAATAAGAGGGAATTTTTAATTCCCTCAAAATGGCTGTCACAGTTGCATGGTATGAATTTGCACAACAGGATTTTAGTCAAGGATAATTACCCGTTTTTAATTTATTGGTTGTTTTTATGAGATGTTTAGTAGTTTTTATTCTATCATCATTGCATGATTATTTATAGCATTTGTTTTTATACCTTGTTTTCATTGTGAACTACACTAAGAATTCTCAAAAGCAAAATCCCATATTAAAATGATCATTAAATAAATTGGAAATGTTCTGGGAGAAAAATAATTTGGAATTCAGCTCTGTGCTTCAGAATATGAGAAAAAATATAAACAAGGTTCAGAAAAATATGAGTTTTATGTAATGGGAGTTGTGAAAGCAGTAAACAAAGGTTACTGTGAAGGCTTCAGTTTCAAATATTTGCATAGGGTAGCAGCTTTTTCCACTACTCTTTTTGAGCTTTGTGAATAAACAATATGCCATACTTTAATAAAATAAACTAATTTACACATTGGCAGTAACTAGAAAATAACATTCCTTTACTTGTTTGGAAATTATTTCAAATATTTAAACAAGTGTCTTCCAAAATAAACTGAAACAAATGTTAGCAGAGCTTCATAAAGGGAAAAAGCAGTCATTGCATGATCAATCTCATTTACTATTTTATATTTTCAAAACGGAATATGAAGTAGGGCACTTGAATTAGGTGATTAATGGGCTGATTCTAATGACAAGTGTGAAGGCTGAGGCTGTCAGTCCCTGGATTGTACTTGATACATCTGCCCACCCTGAATTCCAGTGCTGATGAGCCATCAAAGGAGGACTCACTGGGTAACTGTCTGTGGAATGTTCTATGGAATATAGAGTGGAATAATGAATTAACTAGGATGAAAAGGGAGATGGGGAAACAAGAGACAAGGGAATTCCATTATTACCATCACTTTTAATAGTGTTTTGACACTTAAGCGCCTGTCAGTCAGAAATCTCTTGTTTTTATGGGGGGTTTTTTTGCACCAGTATCTGGAGATGGTTGATGGTTCATTGTTGATGGTGAGAAAAAGAAAATGACACAGCAATTAAGCTATTATGCCACCCAGATAATGCTAATGTGGAGGTAACTGAGTTTTGCACCTAGTGCAAACCTTTATTGGAGCTCCGATTTTATTGTTGTAAAAGTTTCTATTTTGTTTTTCTTCTCTAAGCCTACCATGAGGAATGTGGGGCTTATTCAATAAGTTCACATATCTTTGGGATTCAGGCGTGCCTTTTGTCTGCAGAGAAAAAGGGAATGTAAATTTATATGTTTGACATCTCCAACTCATGTGCAAACTCCATCTTACTTTGTTAGCGGTAAGATTGTTTTAAGAGCAAAGGGCACCATATCTGTCTCAATTTTCTATTAACCTTAATCCCAAATTTATGCCACCTTTGCCTGATGAAAAATTCTGAACAACTTCAGAGTTGGCCTTGTTTATACATTTTCAGAAGTCAAATGAAGTTGTATCATAGTTGAATGGTGAGCAGCCACTCAGAGGCGGTGCCCAGAGGAGGCAGGGTAGTCAGGGTCCTGCCTCTGGATGTGTGCCTGCTGGAGAAGTTGGGGATGAGAACCTTTGAACATCTCTTTGGCTGATAAACCACCACAAACCACTGAACTGGTAGTTCATGGTAGGCTTGGGCAAACTCCTAATACCCAGAGCACCATGCATATTCCAGGAAATATTAGCTTGTTTTCTCCATGAGGCAAGTCAGGGATTCCAACTCATAGCATAGCATTCCATAGCATTATCTGATTGCAATGATTTCCTTTATAATCCCTACCTCAGTTCCTTTCTTCTCTAGAATAGAATAGAATAGAATAGAATAGAATAGAATAGATACTTCTTTGTCATTTTACATAGTATAGTACAGTGTTGGCGAACCTATGGCATGGGTGCCAAAGGTGGCACTCGAAGCCATTTCTGTGGGCACCTGACTTTGCCCCTTCACAGCCACCTGTATTCAGGTTAAATGGCTGTATTGCCACTTGGTGAAAACTAGTGGGTTTTAAAATCGCAGTTTGAACACTCAGTCTCTAAAAGGTTTGCCATCACTGGTATAGTCGACCCCCATCACATCGTGGTTCAATCACTGCTGTCCCGGTAGATCGCGGAATGCTGTATACATGTGTACACGTGCATGCCTTCCCCCTCACCTGGAGAACTGACTTGCCGGGTTGTGTTGTGCTCCCACCCCATTCAACACCCCTCTTACCTCCAAAAACTGCCAAGCTGGCTCACGCCGCTCCGGCAGGCCTTTCTGCACCCTCCTCGCACCTCAAAAAAGAGTCCTGCTGGGTCGTGCCACTGGCGCATGTCTTTCTGCACCCTCCAGTACCTCCAGGAACTGACCTGCCAGGTTGGACTGCTTCCACATGCTTTTCTGCATCGGTGGTGGTGGTGGTGAAAGGGGCAGGGGAAGCCAAGTCAGGAGGACGAGTGTATGTTTGTTTGTGTGTGTGTTTGTGTGTGTGTGTGCATGCTTGTGTAGGCTGCAGCTGAGAACTGAAATTGAATTTTCAGCAAAATGTGTTTGTTCATTTCTCCACTTTTCCAAGGAGAAAGGCAGGGTAACCTAAAATAATCTAAAATAAATAAATGAATAAATTAAAGGGGCCCAAGGCAGCTGATCCTTCAGAATAGCTGTATCTGTTGTTTTTGCTTTTTGTCATATTGCTTTTATACATGTTTTTATATCTTATGTTTCCCACCACTAAATCTTAAGCCCCTACCCAAATTGCTTTGAAAAGGAATAAATCTACATATTTTGGAAAGATTTTATGTAGCAACAAATGAATTTCTCTCACATCCCTATGGTTCACAGTTTTCAAAACCGTAGAGGTTAGGAGCAGAGACTATTGTTATTCTGATTCGCACTTCAAGGATTAACTTCATGGATTTCAAATAATTCAGAATGGCTTACATATCTATTCATTGTTCTTTCCTCTCTATCTAAAGTTGCTATACTATTATAGGCATAACTCTTGTTCGTCTACTTACTAGATTGAGTGTTCAGAGTGTCACTGAACATCGGAAAATTAAGCATGTCAATGTTTTCCAGCAGACAAAAATTAGCACTTTTGTGTTTGCTGAGTTTTTCAGTTTCTCATCAACATTCCTGCTCTATCCCATTCTTATACTGTGAGATCACACACCCCACAACCTAGATGTTTTATCTGCGTGTTCCTAATGTGTGTACACATGCCTCATACATATTTTTCCATTGCCTAAAAGCATATTTAACCACACTTTACAAATCTACTCTGATTTATTTCCATTCATTTTTTGAAATGTGCCTATGATTCTCTGTGCAGATGGCTGCCCTAAAATGCTTCTCATCCCACACGACTTGATGGAT
The DNA here is from genome assembly GCA_037367245.1 of Phrynocephalus guinanensis. Taxonomy (NCBI): domain Eukaryota; kingdom Metazoa; phylum Chordata; class Lepidosauria; order Squamata; family Agamidae; genus Phrynocephalus; species Phrynocephalus guinanensis. The sequence continues at coordinate 22,420,384 of CM074741.1, forward strand.
TTCCAAGGAAAAAGACTATGGACAGTTTTCAGAGGCAGAAATTGCCATTCACATATGGTAATAGGAACACAGCAAATTCATTGCCTTTCCTTTCAGCCTCCACTTCTGCTGCTCTGATTGATTTCATGATCAGTGGGCATAGGCCACCATTTAGTCATCGGATCCTTACCTAGTTTCATAACATTCCCCAACATGTGCTTATCAACATTTCATCAGTTCAGTGGCTCAGGTCTATGAATGCAGAGCCAGAGGTTAGGACAGGCATGTCCAACCTTCAGCCCTCCTGATGTTTTGGACCACAACTCCCAGAATTCCAAGCCTGTATTTCCAATGGCAAAGGACTGTGGGAGTTGTGGTCCAAAACATCTGAAGGGCTGAAGTTTGGACATGCCTGAGTTAGGAGTTCAGTTCCCCATTGAATCTCCTTGAGAAGGGCTGGACTTGTTGACCCATGGAGTCCCTTCCAATTCTTACAGTTCAAAAGGTTACTACCAGCATACCTCGTTGTATGAAGTTAATCCATTCTCTGTGATGTTTCATATTCTAGAAAATTCATAAACCAGAAACACACGGGGGCGCAATGCATCCTGGGTCCCTTTTTTTTTTGCAATGCCTTACATAAACCAAGGTATTATTAAAAAAAATCATAGAGGCATTATTTCCAATGGATTTCCTTTCATGAACCAAAAATTATGTTAATACAAGTGTTCGTCAACTAAAGTACACCTGTATTATTATTTCACATAAGCTTCATGATTATAGCAGTTTAGAATTTCCCAATTTTATACCTTCAGTTTTTTGTAATCAGCCCTTTTCCCTTCCCTTCCCTTCCCTTCCCTTCTTTCTTTCCTTCCTTTTTTTCTTTTGCTGGTAGGAAATAAAATGAAAAACAGAGCAAATAGAAGCATTCAATATAGGATCTTAAATGTCAAGTAAATGTACTAGCAGTACACATATTTCTACGCTTCAGGTATTGTCTTGACAACAAGCCTTTAACATATCAAAAAAAAGTGTCAAAGAATGAAAGCAGCTACCATCTCTGTGAGTCCCCATGGACCTTAGACAGGCAGTCCTGCACAAAGCTTCCTCACCAGCACTCCACTTAAGAATACCCCCTTCGACACCTACACAAACACCTGATTTTCAACCCACAGTTTGAAGCCAGTTTAGCTCTCAGGTCAGACTTAAAGTATTCAGAACAGCTGCTGACGTTTTGAATGTCAATTGCCTTTCATTGGTGGTGCACAGTGAGATGGGATTCTCGGATGTCATCCTTGAACTGATGCTGGGGCAGGAGCAAAGGCATTGTAAGAGATGCAAACAATGGAGAAAACATATGCTACAATATTAGACTATGGGTCATGTGGCCTCAGTGGGCTCAAATGTAAACCCCTCCCCCATGGCTTAGCACAACACACCTCATATTATGCATTACTTTCTTTTAAACCTGCTCAGAAGATCTTGTGCTCTCCAGCAGATTTTGTGGCATTTGCACCATATTTTAAGGGCCACACAGAATCCTTGAGGTACTCTGCAGCTGCAAAAATAAATTAAAAGGGCTTTTTTTAAGCATGCAAGGGTCATTTTGAATTTAAACTCCCAATTTTTAGTGAGGAAGAAAAATCAGGGGTAGGGTCTGTACTTGTACATTTTGTCATGCTTTTAGCTGAACTATTTAACTCTGTCTATTATTCAGTTTAGGCAATGAAATTATCCGGGTCTTTGGAGCTCATCAGTACAAATAAGGGGCAGACTGTGGATTGCTGGGCCTGTGGTGAGGTTTGAGGTGATGCAGAAATAATTATCAGGTTGACTTATCTGTTCAAATGACTAATTATACTACCACTATTCAATTAATTACACTGTTGGCCATTTTTGAATTTCATGGTGATAACATAAGATGGATGTGTAATGAAGCAAACTGATTAGACAATTAGTATGGATTCAAATACTACTTTGTTAAAAAGATATGTGTATTAGAGATGGGCACGAAATGAACAATTTTTCGTTTCCATTTTCGTTTTATCGTTTCATTACGTAACAAAACGACAAACAATTTTTTTTCTCTAAAATGAAATGAAACGAACAGAAACACCAGAAATTTTGTCGTCCATTTCGTTTTCATTATGGCAATACATTGAACTGCTTTAAATGCTAAAAAAAAATCACAAAAAATTGAAATAAATGGTAACGAAACGGTAACAAAATGAACAAAAACAAAAATGATTTTTTTTGCAAAAATTTGCGAAAAATGGAAACAAAATGAAACGGACCCCCTAAATGACAAACGACAAACGAAATGCCATTTTTTATTTTGTGCCCATCTCTAATGTGTATGTCTACCCAGATGTAAAATGCATTGGTATGGATACTCTGTGGATACACAGTCCCTGACACCATGTGGGCTTTGCCCAAGACAAACTGATCTTTCTCAAGCTCTGGGCTTCTGTATGTTTTGATCTTCTTCTGGGCATTCTTAAAACAACATGGGCATCCATGGCTTTTGTTCAAGTTCAAACCTCATAGCTTTAGGACAATATAAGAGGCAAGTAGGTATTTTATCTAGGGAAAGGAAAGTCATTTGGTCTCAACTTTAAAGTGCCTCTCTATATCCCATCTGCCTTCACGTCTCACCCTTGTGCTGAATTGGCTCAAAAGACTGAATGGAAGGGAGGTTTGCAAGGAAATTTGACAATATTTTAGCAGAGACTTTCCCTAAGGGGCACACTTCTTAATACACTTTCTTCATATACACATTTTTCGTCTGCATGTTCCATGTGACTAAAGCATGTCTCTGCACATTTTGGGTAGCAAACTTTTATTTATTTATTTATTTATTTTATTTATTTATTTATTTATTTATTTTAGGATATTTTTACCATGCCTTTTTCTCCTCCGAAAAGGACCCAAGGCGGGGTCCTTATATACACAGTATTATGAATACTGTGTATATATATATATGGTTTTAAAAGCAAGAAGAGAAAAAGAATCTACAATATACAGTATGGTTTTGTTTGTTTTTTGGCAAAGGAAAGTGAAAAAATATAGACTTTTTCACTAATAATCTCACAAACCACCCATTGGACAAACCACTCTTTTGATACATTTGGTTAAAAAAGACAATTAATGGATGTTCATTACTTCTCCACCTTTAATATGGTCAGGATGTCCTGGTGTCAAAGCCACCATATGCATTTAAGAAAATGGCCTGATGGTTTTCAAGATGGAGCACACAGCTTCCTCTGTTCACTTAGGCAATCTTAAAACTGAAGAGCACTATCAGTCTCACACGCTTGCCCTTTTTCAGGCACTGATGAATAACGTCTAATTTAAATAAGTTTTCAACTGATTTCACTGCAGCATTTATTATATACTGATTATATAAATTGCTATACGTTTAATTTTACTCTCAGTCATCTCTAAGCGCCCTTTTTGCATAATGAATTGCAAACAAATAAGTCCAAACCACAGTAAAAAAATGAGGATTAGAATCTGGGCTGTGTCACATGAAACTTTTATACTTTAAAGTGTAAGATGCAACCTTTGATCAGAAGTACACTGAGTGCAACATTATATTGTAAAGTCAAACATAAGAAGAGCCATGCTGGATTAGGCCAAGGGCCTACCTAGTCCAGTTTCTGGTATCTCACAGTGGCCCCACCAAATGCCTCTGGGAGTGCACAGGACCTCATATATGGGCATCTGTTGGGAGGACTTTGAAGTGGGTTCCTTCATGGCAGGAGTTTGGGATGGATGGCCCTTGAGGTCTCTTCCAACTCTGATTCTATGATTCATTTAGTTTAGTTGGTGTTTATGTTTTCCCTATTTTAATAAGTATTTGTTATATTGTGTTTTATTGCTTATTGCTTATTGTTTACTGTCTCTATTTTATATTTGTGTGTGTTTGTATACCACCTTGAGTTGTATTTATACAAGCAGGTGGTATATAAATATTAAATAAAGTAAAGTAAAACATAAAAGTTATAAGTTCAACGTGACTTCTGCAATGTTTAGAAGAGTTGAAACATTCACACAACCCACTGCTGCACTACAGTCCTAAAATTTGTCAGATATTCAATATACATACATCAAATGATAATCCCAATGCTAAGCATGGAGCTACAATGCTGAAACTCAGTGATTATCAAAATAAGTACCTTTAAGTTCTCATTGGGATTTATAATAAAGTACATGAGCATCAGATTTAAGGAAATACCTTTGGGAGTTTGTCAGCGGATATGGGGGTTGCATAAATCTCTAAAGTTTATATTTTGGTGCAAGTAGTTTTTAATCCAAAATCTTAAGAATTAAGAACCAGGGTAAGACTGTGGCTTTAAAATAATGACTGTCAGTAAAAAGGCTTCCATGTTATTCTACCTTCTTTCTGAGTTTAAAATACTGTTTGGAATGTAGATTTGCCAGGTTAAGATAGATTGAACAATATTGCTTAGAGTAATAACCAAAGTTCATAATTTTAATATTAACCCTGGCTGTACATAGGGCATAATAAATGTTTTTTCTATACTCCAGTATAATCCCAGAAGTATTATAGGTGATTTACAGGGCGACCTCTCTAGTGAACCCTCACCTCTGTATACCTGAAGTGATTTTCTCTGAGAAGGTAGCATGAATGGAAAATATTTCATAGTATTTTTGTTCATATTGACAAGAGAGTCCACCTCAAGTCCAGGTAAAGTAAAGTGTTCTGCTTATATACCGCCCCATACCACTTCAAGTAGTCTCTGGGTGGTTTACAGTTTTAATTACAATATGCAGGCTACACATCCCCTGCCCCAGCAAGCTGGGTACTCATTTTACCAACCTCGGAAGGACGGAAGGCTGAGTCAACCATGAGCCTGCTACCTGGGATTGAACTCAGGTAATGAGCACAGTTTTTACCTGCAGTACAGGCATTTAACCACTGTGCCACGGGGCTCCTATAAAGTACAAACCAGTAGCTGAAATACAGTAATGAGACAGAACTAGAGTAAGCCCATTGAATCACTGGGGATTTGGTGAGCCAGCTTTCTATAAATTCCAGGAGCCAAATTTAGTTGTAATTTACAACTGCAGTCTAGACTGCATGGGCCTACTGAGAAGCGGACATGGCTCCCTCCAAGCAACTTAAGGATGAAATTGTATGGCCCCTGAAAGGAGGATCTCTGGAGCTATGGGGTATAAAAGTTCTCCCTCACCAAGAGCAGAGAATGAGAGTTACACTGTTTAAAAAGGGGAAAAAACCTTTCCCAATGGCCATTGAAACCATCCAAGACACACAGAGTCAGAGTTAAAGGGGGACGTGTTAGGTGTGCTACATATGCATTGGGAAGATTCCCATTCCCCAAACACACCGCCAGTATTTGGCACTGAGATGCATTATTATCCTCTCATTGATTGCACTGAGAGGGAAGTGGTCCAAATAAATTGGGAATAACAGGAAAAGGGAGATGAAGACATTGCCATGCCTTCTTTTCATCTGCCACCAACTTTCTAGGCTTAAACGTGTAAGGATGTTTAAGCTGCTTTTGAATCTTCCTTGTGTGGCAGATAGGACTGGCCTGTACAGTAAATTTCACTGGTTAAAATTAGCTACAATTCTATTAATTTCAAGAGCATTGGATTATGGCATTCCTCAACTGGAAGCCATATTGGCCAGAATGGAAAGATATGCAAAAACTTTCCTAATAGGCTATTTCCCTCGATTGTCTTCACATCATTTTCATGTATCACATGCAAAATCTGATTTAAAACTGGAGCTTCTTCTTGTAGCTTTATAATGTCATTTAGCAAGCCTGGACTATCATGCAGACCAAGTAACAGCTGGATGGAGCTCATGGTTATTATTTTGGACAGCTCCTGGTCATTTTTCTGGCTCTGTTAGTTGGAGATTTGGAGAGTTGTACACCAAAATGTACGCTTTCCAAGGTTTGGTCTCAGCTGTGGTAAACTGCTTCCTTAAACATAAAAACACAAATGAAATCTATTCACCTGAGCAGGATCTTCTTCAAGCATTGTGAAGCACTAGGTTGAACCAAAGGAGTTGGGTGGTTAGATATGTGCATGTGGATAAACTGGAGGCAAGCACGTGCCAATTGATGTGTATATTTTCAAGAACATATGTATTTACTTACTCATGTCATAACATGTAAACTCAGTTTTTAAACCAATTATTCTCATTCCCCTAAGTCAATAATATAATCAAATAGTTAAGATAATTTACTTCCATGCAACCAGTGTACATGAAGTGGCTCTAATTGTACTGTGACCACAAATTAGTGGGGGGAGGGGGGGTCTCTTAACTAGCTTTGCACATTTACTTGGATTTATATATTATCTCACAGCACTTGTTCCAAGTGACCAGCTTTCTGCTATTGAGTACTTGCTGTGCAAGACCTAATATGAACAAATGGATGTGTAATTTGCTGGTGCTCACTCCTCTGACGTGATTGCATAATTTGGTGTAACTTCATAAAAATGGCAATATAGTTCCTGCCCAATTACATCAAGGTAGCAAGGTTGCAGGCAATCGTCAGTGTTCTTGTACAAAAGGGAATTGATTCCTAATTTGGGAGATAGGCTGCAGTCCAAAGCTTCATTAAATGATACAAATTAGACTGATTCAGTAGCCAAACTCTGCATTGTATTAACTCTCACAATCACCAGAAAACACATCATTTCTCTGCAGAAGAGGATAGTATGATGGTTGAAGCTATAGCCCTTCAAGTGTTTTAGAGTGTATTTTCCATTATCCCACTTACAGGAATTAAAGTCAACAAAATCCAGATGGCCACATTTCCTCATCTAAGAGATAGTTCTTAACATCTACACCTAATTACCAAGCTACCTACAATAGATCTATGGATAAGTTCTCATCCCTTGTTAGTTCACGTGAGCCATCATCTTCAAAGTTTTCTCAAGGAAACTTAATGAACTAAAAGACCTTTCCGTACAGAGGTCAGCTTCAAAAATATTGAATGAACTAGCTTAAATTCAATACCAAATGTAGTCATGGGCTCTCCCAAAAGATGCAAAAGATCTACCATATTTTTCACTCTATAAGATGCACTCCCCCCCCCCAACAACAAAAGGAAGGGGAATGTCTGAGTGTCTTATAGAGTGAATACAGCCCTCTGGATCCAGCAGTGGCTGCTCTGGAGGCTCCTGGCTGGGCTGGGGAAGAAGAGTCCTGGAAGAAGGAAGCAGAAGCAGCCCCCTCCCAAGCATGGCAGTTGTTCATGAATCTACAACTTGACCAGTCAGCACATGGAGCCATGATTGCACACAATGTCGCCTTGGCTGCATGCAGCTCTTTACAACCCAGTGGCAGCTGGAGCAAACATGGCTCCATGTGTTGGCCGGTCAAGTCATAGATTCAGGAACAACTGCCACATTTGGGAGGGGAGCTGCTTCTGCTTCCTTCATCCAGGACTCTTCGAGTCTCCAGGGTGGCCACTCCTGGTGGCCACCTCTACAGAGACCTACCTCCAGACCTGACTGCGGTATGTATATGTGGATTTCCCCCCCACACATACCTCTGAAAACTAGGTGTGTCTTATGGTCCGGTGCATCTTATAGACCGAAAAATACAGTACCTTCTTCCCCCTTCTTTCTCCTCCTTGGTAAGAGAAGATCACAGAGCATAACAGGATTAGTGTCAAAGTCTACTACTAAAGAGATGTCTCTAAAACAGCTTCTCCAAAGGCATTCCTTCAAATCCTTTTTAAAATGTACTTCCTTTGGGAAACACCTCAATACTAAACTCTACTTCACAGAACTTTATCTTTACTGAGATAAAACTTGATAACTGAGTCCATGAGCCACATCTAGGAACAATGAATTGAAGGTTTCCTTTCACAGAACTACTGGAATTACTTAAATGAATTTAACCTGACACACTATAAAGCTCTCCTGCTTCCTGACCAGTTCTTCCCTAATTAAGTGCAATCCATTGATTTTGTTTTTACATGATCCCTGTGATCAATATATTAGATTTACACTTAACAAGGAACATCCCTTGTCTCCATATATTGAATAGGTGTGTGGCACTTTGGCTTTGCACACCTGCCTGTTGTGAATGCAAAAATCCATTGTAATGGCGTGAAAACTCAGATGTTGCCACACGGAGATTCCGGTATCAATTGTAACCAGATTAACTGTGAAGAGGAGCTTTGACTTTGACAGAATACAGTGAGAAGCAGCCTGCTGCTTCCATTGCTCCCCAAGTGATTGCCCTTTGGAAAGGCAAGGCAAGAGAAGTTTGCAGGTTCTGTTCCTGATACTGCCATGATGCCTGAACCTACTTGTGGCTTTTTGCTAACTCAGCATCCTGCCACCTCTTCTCTTCTGTCACCAGGTGGCAGACAGTGTGGCAAGAACTCTCTGCTCAGCACAGTGGGAGGTCTGTCTGTCTAAGGTCCAGAGGGACCTTGTAGTGACAGCAACTAAAAATATCTCCTAAATGCAAACCTTTGTAGGGATTTTTTTCCGGAGGCTGTAGCAAAGATGCATGTCAACTGTCAAAATAATGAAGAGAAGCTGAAAAAGGAAATAAAATGATGCTTAAATAGGTGCTCTTAGCTAAGAGATAAAATTCATGCTTATTTGTATTTTTATGTTAATAATATGGGGCACTGGGATTAGCAACCAAATGCATATTTTACCAAGTAGATGATCAAAAGAAAACAAACAACATTGAAGTAATAAGACTGGAAGCCACTATAAAGATTTAATTGACTCAGTGAAAAAAAGAGGAATCTTAGAAATATATGAAATAGTAGAGTGGCAGAATTAGTATTCCAAAGATCTCCAAAATGCCAAAAGTGAGGTGATAAACAGAGAACTGGGAGAATACGTGCACTTTGACCCGTTGTACCAACTGGACTGACACTGGATATGCAGCATAGGGACTGCAACTTAAAAGACTTTGTGTTGCCCAAGTGTTGGGGTCAGCAGTAGCAGAGGGCCAGAAAAAAAATTCCCACAAGAGCCAACAGAGAGTCTTCTAGCAGCAGCAGAAGGCCTGGAAAATAAAATCCCTGTGTCTCCTATGCTAGGCAAGGAACATAGGATGCAGCCTCTGTTAGGACTAGAGATGGGCATGAAACCATTTTTAATTCACTTTGTTATTTGTTATTCATTTCCTTACAGAACGAAATGAACAACAAACAGACCCATCAAAGAAAAATGAAACAAAATGAAAAGTAAATTTCCATTTCGTTCGCTTTGTGTTTCAAGCAATGCATTTTCCCATATGAAGCAATGCATTCCTATGGGACAAACCCGGTGGTTCCCCCCTCCCCACGCAGGGGAAACCACAGGCTCCCCCCCCCACCGCCAATGCTACCTATCAGCTGTAGTTTAAGGCTTCGGCAGGGGGAAAATGTAAAAAGCCTGCCCTTCCCTCACCTGATCGGGCGCAATCGGGTAGGGGATGAAAAGAAAACCCACACCGACCTGGTCCGTGGGCCAGTTGGTCGCCACAATAATAACAAATAATTTTTTTAAAAAAACTGAGCTGACCTGGCCCATGGGCCAGCTGGTCACTGCAATAATAAAAATAAATAAAATGAAAAACAAACAAATGAAAAATGAAATTTTTTCGTCTTTTACAACACGAAACAATAAAAAACCGAATAATGAAATGAAATGCCATTTTGGCGTTTCGTGCCCATTTCTAGTTAGGACTTCTTCCAGTTAATGGGACAGTATTAGTGCCTGTCTGACCACCAAAGATGAAAAGGAGGAGGAGGAGGATTTGATGTTTTATTTCCTGGATCTCAAGTTTCTATTGTGCGTACTTATTTGGCACTTATCTACATTATGGATAGATTTAACTACATTTTATAATCAGATGGCCCAGAAGTAGTTCTAAGCATCTTCCCAACCTTTCTCTATGTGGCATGGAAACATATCCCTGTGACATCATAAATACATGTCCTTGTGATCCTTGTGATATCATAAATGTCCCTCCCCATTCTATATCAAGAACCCATCTCTAATCAGAGGTGTTTGAATGCGGCTGAACCTACTAACTGTAAATAGCAATGATCAAAATAGTCCCATGGCAAATTTCAGCATGAGCTTTTGTGAACCACTACCAATGTCATCAGATGCTTGATAAGTTATCCAAAATCACAGCAAAATATATAACACAGAGGAGAAAAGTTCTTTTTTGTATATGAATTCTCAGAGTCCCCATGACCAATGATCAGGAAAGTTGGGAAGAGAGGGGAAAACCAGTGAAAGATAATTTCCAGAGCATAGAAAAGAATGCATGTTGTGGTTGTTGATTTTGAAAGTTAGTTCCTGGATGATTGCTGGCTGCATAGTCAGGAAGCTGCAATGCTTTGAGAGCAGCAACCCTAATAAATTTCCTCCATTTGAGAAACAGTGTGCACATGATGGTGAATGGGATTGAACTTGTAGATAATGGTAAAATAGATTAGGAAGACATAGATGACAACACACAACAACACGTGATCACTACAAATCAAGGAAGTACTACCTCCTGGCGTTGTTTTGCTGGTGACTGTCCAGATGCAGTATGAGGGAAAGAAGAATATCTGATATTTCCTGCATGAAATGCTTAGAGAACCTGCTGAATTACCAGACTGTCACTGGCCATAATGACTGGGCATTCCAGCAGTTGTAGCCCAGAAAAGGATTAGTCTCACTCCGTGCTCCATCAGATGAGAGGATCAAGCTTTTCCTTTTTGTATTTGTGTATTAAGTTTAACCACTGAGACACAGGAAACTTGTGGTGCAGTGGTTAAACTGCTGTGCTACAGTCAAAACTCTACTCATGTCTGGGGTTCAATTCCAAGCTCCAGGTTGACTCCAGCTCCAGGTTGACTCAGCCTTCCATCCCTACATGGTCAGTAAAATGGGGTGGTGGTGTCTAGTCTGTATAATTAAATTGTAATATGCCCTGAGAGTGCTTTAGGTGCTATGGGACTGTATATAAGCAATACATTATGCTGTTTTTTTAAATCTGATTATTAGCCAAATAAAAATAGATGGGACCCCATCCACCTCCAGCAACTGATGCAAGAACTCGGGCCAGTTTATCCCTTTGTGTCATCTCAGAATTAATTAGCAACCTTTGTCTGCTGCTTTCTGTGCAATTTCCCTGAACCTGGGTGAATTAATGGGGGGAAGGGGCCATTGAAATTCAATTAATTCTGTAAAATATGGCAGACATACTTCGTATTTTATACATAGATAACTCTTGCCTTCCTTAAATTATAGATATCTAGAGCTTAGAGAACATGCAGTTCCTTTATTCAGTGACTTTGTGTATCTTGGGAGCAGCCAAGTCAATAGTTAGACAATAAAATGGTGGAAGTGGATCCTGCTTGAAAATGTTCAAACAAACTCAGGTCAAGTATGTTAGAAAGACATTTTTCAGTCACACCTCAGGTTTTTCGCACTGTGGGGAGCTTTTCAAGTCTGATCTGACTCTAATGAGACTTTCCCACTCTGCCGTCGGTTGTTCCACTACTGTAGTTTGCCTTTTTCTGGCAGCTGAAAAAGAGCCCTCTCAAAGCCTTCACATCTGCTTTACATGTTGTACTGTCTTTATTTCAGATGAGGCAGGAAATGTAGGCCATGCTGAGCAGCAGCTTAAAGTGCTCTGTCAGGTCAGCTCCTACAGCAGTTGAAACTGGGAGGATGTTGTGTAGCTTCTGGTGACTTTGGTGGCACTCATAGACCATGAAGGATACCCATGGGAACCAGCTCTGAAGTCTTCTTGGCAGAAGATGAAAAAGAAAATGAAGCTAGACACTTGACGGACCACATTAATTTTGGTTGGGGGGTTTTTTCATTGTCACTTTGAACAGGATCACCTGAGGCCAGACAAGCTCAGCCAAAGCTGCACTGAAACCAAATTTGCTTTGGGAATTATGTAGGACAGGGATGTCCAAACTTTGTGCAAGGAGGGCCAGATTTGGTGAAGTGAAAATGTGTGGGGGCCAACCATTCAGCCGCATTTGGCCCCCCGGGCTGGACTTTGGACAAGTCTCTATAACATGCAAGGAGGCAGGGAGGATGCTGCAGCAATGGAGTCAGGGGCACGTAGGCTGGGCAGGTGGTGGTGGGGATGGGTAGAGGCAGGGAGGGCAGGCAATCCATAAAACTGCAAGCTAACACATCAATCTGGTATGGGGAGGGGCCAGCTGGTGGGGATGCATGACAGGCTGAGCCGGTGGGGAGAAGAAGCTGTGGGCCACTCAGAATTTGAAAACGGGCCGAATTTGGCCCTCAGGCCTGACTTTGGACATGCCTGATGTAGGACTACCTTGAGCCATCTTTGTGCCAGCATTGATGCAAACAAATGGTGCTGAGGTGTTTTTAGGATATTCCTGATCTTCAAAAAGTTCATGCAATAAAACAGAAACCGTCAATAGTTTGTATAACTTGCATTATTTGCTTTAAAGTATCATTTTGCTTAAATGTTGTTTATTTAAAAACAATTTGTGTTTGTGAGGATTTGCACCTTTATTTTTTAGTAAACCTGTATAGAATCAAGCTTGTCGAATTCCCATAAACAATTGGTTACCTATGTGTGAACAGAAAGATGGATAGACAAGACTAGAATTTTTCACATCTCTTCCTCTACCTTTTGTTCTGAATGTATATGTTAAAGATTTTTAAAAATATATACATTTTATTTTATGATTACAAATACCACATTTGTGCTTAAAATTAATAAAACGTGATGCCTGTCCTTGAATGATTATGATGGTATATCTCTTGTCCAAGTGTTCTTAGGATATGATTGAATTGCCCTAATCAACATTTGTGAATTAAGAAAAGAATCTCAGGCAAAATAACATAAGTATCCAATTTTCTTTTGTTGCTCTATTTTCCTCCTTGTTTCCATGGTTCAATATTGATATCCTTCATCATATTCCAGTGGTGCTGAATGTCAAAGAGGCTGTACTTGGCACACAATCAGCAAATAATTTCCAGGTAATTAATTTGTGTTCTGTACATTTGATTTAGATTTTGTGGGGGCAATTTGTAGTTGAGTTACTCATCAGAATCATGTATTTTAATGGGAAGGCAGCAGTACATAGCTGATGGGGATTTTTAATCTGATAATTCCCTTTATTTCTTGACATTACATTTCCCTGCTTTTAATGCATCACATACTACTACTGACAGCTTCTGGATATTAATTATATTATCATTTAGTCCATCCGTGAATAAAGCAGAGAGAGGAAATATGCAATAACTACTGGTAATGGATTACTTTCCCATTCTTAAACACTTTCATCCAAATTTTGCAATGTTCTGAAGCAGCCACTCCTGCTACACAGAAGAACCATCACAATTGTGTGATCTGATAAGCAGGGAGACAACAAATGAAATTTAAAAATGAGCTTCCAGTCTCAAGGAGACCCCTTTTCGCATCTCAACTGGAAGATGTTTGTTGTTTTGAGCCAGGCCTCTTCAACCGCCATCCCACATCGGAAATGCAAGTGTACCTCTGTTCATCTTCACTCGATGTAAACCAAGTGTATAAGCTTGTGTAGTCTCACTCCACTGAAAACCTTCTTTATGTAGAATAAAACAAAGTTTTTTTTCTCTTATGTACTTCAGAGAACTAAATCCTTGCTCATATTGAGGGCAATGAGTTGCCACATTTATCTTCTTCCGTATGAGGAATAGTCAAGGCTTTAAGCTGTTCTTGAACTGTCCTCACTTTTTTTTCCCAAAACCCATATTTTGTGCCATTTGATTGTCACAAACAGGGAATATGACTACTTGCTTTAAGGCACTTCTGAAATGTCCATCATAGACTTGTGTGTGTGTGTGTGTGTGTGTGTGTGTGTGTGTGTGTGTGTGTGTGTGTGTGTGTGTGTGTGTGTTTAAAGTCATCCAAGTCCAGTGCTTGTTATATGTACACAACTACACACTTTGCTTTTCAGGAGGAAAGTGAAAGTCTATGCAAATCTTAACACAATTACAAACAGAGAAAATGAAAGCCTTATGTCTTGTTCTTCACTGCAAATGCAGAATCTCTCCCACATTTCTAATCCCTTATTGAGGTGACTTATTCTGTTGAAATACCCTGAATCAATGCAGATTAGAAATATTTTTGTGAGTATTCTTCATTAACTTAAGCTAATGCATTCCATTTGAACATTAGGAAGAATTTCATGATGGTTAGAGCTGTTTGGCAGTGGAATATGCTGCCATGGAGGGTGGTGGAATCTCCTTCTTTGGGGTTTTTTAAGGAGGGGCTGGATGGCCATCTGTTGGAAATACTGTGATGGGGGTTCCTGCATGGCAGGGGGTTGGACTGGATGGCCCTTGAGGTCTCTTCCAACTCTATGATTCTATGATTCTATGCAAATGAGAAATATTTTTTGTGAGTATTCTTCATTAACTTCAGCTAATGCACGAGAGATCTCAGGACTCACCCAGGTCCTAAGGAAGATAACAGAGTGTTAAACCGTACATTAAAAAAAAGCAAATGTCATATATATTTTTCAATCTATGGTGACTCCACAAGGCTTGTCCTGGGTGGGGATGCTTTGCTGCTCGACCTGCACAAATGGTGCCAGAGTAGTTAGGGTCCTTTTTAGGCATCTTGGTTGCAATGGCAGGTAGTGCAAGCATTTTGGTCTTAGGTGAGTTCATAGTATTGTTCCCATTAAAGAAAATGGGGCAGCCTTTTAATTATAAAGTCAACAGTTCAGGTTAGGGTTAGATGAGTTGTAACAAGATAAGAGGTTGTTTTATGGCAGCCCCAGGGGGAGTTAGTTCCCGAGCATGCAAACATGCTGAGTAAGTACAACAGCATATTCCTAGGGAGGAACTCCCCAAAATTACACTGAGCCTGTAAATCAAGGTGAAACAGGCCACTTCACAACAGCAGGGCCCCCCTTTTACTTACAGATTTAAAGATTTAATAAAGTTGTGGACCAATTTAAACCCCAATACTTTTGTATGGTCTCTTTATGTTAGGTCTGAGACTGCAATGCATTTTTTTCATAAATTATGAAAAAATCATTCTGATAAATACAAGAGTTTTTCGCTAACATCAGCAAAATATCCCTCATCATCTCACTAGCAAGGATTGTTGTTCTTGTGGTAGTTTCTCATTCTTTCACAGAAGAAGGAGAGAACTTAAATTGATGAGAAAGTCCCTTGAGTCATTATGGAGGCCAGTATGGGATGGAGCCAGATTATATTGGTGGCAAGCTGCCAAATATTATTGGTATAATTGAGGGGGATCCATTTGTAATTTCAGATTGGAAGCTAACGCATTGATCAGTGCTGGAAAACAAAACATTTTGCACATGAATGATTGTGAAATTTGCTGACATCATAGATCTAAAAGCAGGGAGTAAATGGGTCAAATTTCAGACAGCAAGCTTACTGTGTATGTTCAAAGTTATTTCCCCGCTACAAGCGCTGCAGCCGAAGTAAAATTCTAACCCTTGATTTCATGTTACAACTGTCACTTAGGAAAGCTTAGTTTGTATCATTCTCTACTGGCCCCTTGTTCATATAATCCATCCCTGCAATTTGGATTTGCCCCCATAATTTCAGATTCTGAAACATTAACTCAGTCCGAATCATTGGGAAGAACTCTCCCCACTGCAAAACAAAATCTGTCCATTCTGCTTTGATCCAAAGCAGATGAGACCAATTTGTTTTTTGATTCCTATTTAATTTATCCACCCTATTGTTCACAGGCACACATTATCAAAAATTGATCTTAGAAACTTAGAACTGCAGAGCTGGAAGGGACTCTATGAATCATGGAGGTTGGCACATGTCAAGGAAGCACAATGGGGAATTGAACTCCCAACCTCTGGCTCCACAGCAAGATATTTAAACCACAGATCACCAGTACCCAATATTATTATCCAATTCTCTGTACTTTTAGAAACAAATTCAATTTCCCAACAAGAAGATAGTTAACCTACATACATGGATGGATGTATTAACATTTAAATCAACAAGAGTACAAGCTTCCTACAGACTTTGCTGCTAAAGGGTTAATGGGTGGGACTAGTGCAAATGCAAATATTGCAAGTTCAGTTCTGTTGGCCCATCACACCCGCTTTAGTACTCTGCTAAAGACACTGTATGACTCCAGTGATGAGGCACAGTTTTGTCAAAATGTGGAAGAACCCTCAGGTTTTAATCACTTGAAACAGAACTTCTGCAATTTTTGAATGCATCACAAACATGCGGTTTTGGGATCACAACATCTAGGATCCCATAGCGAGCATGGTTTGGCCATGCTGGTTAAGGGAATCTAGGCATTCTGGTAACATGTCCAAAATGTGACACTAACATAATTCCAGGAGGACAGATCATATATTTAACTGCAATTGGTTGTTCAATTTATGTACACAAACTGTGGAATAATGCACTGACTAAAAAAATGAAATGAAATGAAAAATATGCAGGTTGTGAAGTTATGTGCTATGGTTTTCCACATACAGTGGTACCTTGTATAAAGGAATTAATTTGTTCCAAATGAAATTCTGTTAAGCAAATGTTCCTTATACAAATTTCCCATAGGAATGCATTAAAAATGGATTAAACCCTAATTGTGACTGTCTTTCTGTTGTACAGATTCGCCTCATAGGCCATTCTATTAAGCGATTTCCTATTTCCAGAATTTTTTTCTTTAAGCGGATTTTCTGTTAAACAAACCGCTTGTTACACGAGGGTCCACTGTACATTAGTTTATTAGGCAACCTATTATTTTTTCGACCACAGATTCCTAAATGCAGAAAGCTAGTCTCCTACAGCAAGTTGTAATAAACCACTGCTGAATATTGCAGGCAAACTCCCATGAGCATATGAAACATACTAAATCTTCTTCTCATCATGTGTTTATGCTGGACTCCAAAATCCTATGATCATTAAGTGTGACAACTTGATTAAAAAGTATTGACAGATAACTGACATACAGTAAGTGGTATCAACAATGTCCCCATGTGCCTTTCAGGAAGAAAGAAAATATCAGTTTTTCTCAGGTATCAAACATCAGTATTGCAAGAGAACAAGGTTTGTCACTTTCAGAGCAGAACTCTTGTCAGCCCTGGTGTGGATTTATGAGCCAGTGTCGTAATCCCTCATGATTATCTGTCCTGTTGTTCCCCATTACAGCTTCTTTGAGCTGGCTGCTGAGCTGTCGGCTCTCGGTGTCATGCTTAACTGAAGTATAATTGACTCGAAGCCCACCTACACTTATGGTGCCTTCATACACAAAATAAATTGGTGCTGGTAAAGTTGTAACATCCATTAAGCAGAGTATTAACTTTGATGTTGTTCATTCACTGGTGCCTCGTGCAGCTGGGCTATTCCAAAGAAATTTCAGTTTACAGGGCTAGAAAATAAAAACATAGATGATGGAAGGAAGAAGGCAATAGCTGCACAGATTGGCCAGTTGAGGATTATAGGGATGGGTGCCAAACGAAAAATGACACACCGTTTTATCATTTTGTTAGCTATCAAAACGAAATGAAACTACATGAAATGAAACAAAATGGGGATGTACCGGTTCGTTAGTAACAAAATGAATCAGCATTCGTTTCTCTGTAAAACAGCTCCGCTGGGTCCAAGAAGCACCATATTTGTTGTGACCCATCCTTGGACTGTCCCCTTTAAGCCCTCCAAATTTGGAGTGATTTTCCATTCCCATCTCTTTGTATGTGTGTGTTAGGTGTTCACTTTTGTTTTTCCTTCCCACTGACAATCATATACATTTAATACTTCTCTTATGTATTTATGTATTCATTTATTCATTTATTTATTTTTACAATTTATATGCCACCCACTATTCAAAGGTCTCTGGGCGGCTTACAATCAAAAGAATTAAAACAGTAAAAACATAAAATATCAATAAATAATTAAAACAATAATAATAGACCAGATACATGAATTATATTGGGTTGTATGTCCCTTATTCCCACCCACCCCCAAACATGCTAGTCTTTCACATGTTCAAGTGCATGCATTGCTCTGTGCACAATTTGAGAGAAGCAATCTCTTGAACTCCAATGGAGTGCAACACTCTGCCTGCACAGTTCCCACTTCATTGTGAAAACAGAGATGGTCCCATTCAGAGTCACAAGGCTTCTATTTCAGCAAGGAAACTCTGAATACTTTCTGGTGCATGTCAGGTAAAAGTCAAACCACTTGCACAATAGACTGCACAAGCAACTTGATCAAATAGCACCCTGCCCATCATTGCTTTAAATGTCTTGGACACGTGTGACTTCTAGAGGTAAGGTGTGATTTTCTTCTCACAGTGTCATGGGAGGTGCAAAAATGCTGCTTGTGATGCAGCTGCTCAATTTAATGAATTCTTCTTTCATCCTAGAAAAACTAGTAGTATTAGTCGAAGTAGCAAACAGTGTCTCAGTTGAACCCACACTGTCTGAAAGATGCATCTTTGATAGAGATGGGCACGACTTAGCGGTATTCCCGTTTCCGTTTCCGTTACTCGGTTCCGTTACTCTACGGAAACGGGAACGGGAATTACTCCGCCAGACTTCGAGCTCGAACCGACGAACGAACAATTTTGGTCTGATTTGTCGTGCTCGTTCCTTGCATCGCGCAATTGCGCGATGCCACGCGGCACAGAAAAAAAGTTTTTAAAAGTTAAAAAAAACCCGGTTCCCGGCCAAAAAGCAGGCGGAAAAATGCCTGCCGTGCCTCAGGGCACCTACCAGAGGGGTTGTTTCTGGAGGTCCCCGGCCTCCCCCCTCATCCTCCGTCCTGGGCTGCTCTGGTGGGACTCGCCGCAGGCTCGCAGCCAGCAAAAAGCCCAGTCTCGCCGCCACCCGCCCGCAATTAAAGCGCAAGCAAGCGGCACGGACGGCACAGGAAAAAACTTTTAAACTCTCCCCCCACCCATTCCCGGGCCAAAAAAGCAGGCGGAAAAATGCCTGCTTGACTAAGGGCGCAGGGCACCTACCGGAGGGGTGGTTTCTGGAGGGGGGGTCCCGCCTCCCCCCCGTCCTGGGCAGCCGGACTCGAGTCGCCATTTCGCCATGCCATGCGGTGCGGGCGGGGGATCCAAAATGGGGCGGCAAACGCAATATTGTTTTTGAAATCGTGGTCCAAAAACACACAAGCACAACAGAAACATGCGAAAATTTATAAACCCACTAGCCCACCGTAACCTTACCCGTCACTAGCCTAACCATAGCCATTGCACTAAGCCACCTTAAAGCCAGATCTACTTGCTTGCATTGCACTACACGCAGCAAGTACAATTCCCTTCTGTGTGAGACATGGTGGTGCGGGAGCCTTGTGCAGGGAAGGCATGACGCTATCACTCTCACACTGGTCTCACTGTCTGCACATTATGTTATGCAATATCCATATGGCTATTGCATAGCATTTTGCAGCAGCAGCAGGTGAGGAAGGGAGACCCCCATGTAGAGGGGTCTCTTGGAGCCTGCTTCCCCTTCCTAGTGGGTGAGGATAGGAGGCACCCACGGGTGCCTCCAGGAGCCCACTTTCCCTTTATAGCGGGCCAGAGGAGGCACCCACCCCACAGAGGTGCCTCCAGGAGCCCCGCTCCCCCCCAAAACCAGTACTAACGACAACAAAAACCGAAAAAACGAACCGACTAATTTTTGCGAATTTTCGTGAAAACCGGAAACGAGCCGAAACGGGACCGGCCCGACTAACGACAACTCGAAAAAAATTTTTTTCAAGTCGTGCCCATCTCTAATCTTTGAATTAAACTGCAAGGGCAGTCAATACACTAGTGTCCTCTCTGGGATACCTGCAGATTAGAGGTGGGCATGAAACAGAAAACCCATGGTTCAGTTTCGTCTTTTTGGGGTCCACCCTTGGTTCAGTTTGTTTGTGGTTCGTACAATTTTTTTTAAAAAATTCGTATGAACTGAACCGATCCGAACCAGTTCGGATTGACTTACCAGGCGGCGGTGGCGGGGGGCGATCCTGGCTCCAGTGGCAAGGGCTTTTTGAAATGCTGGCCCCAATCCAGAACCTCTCAGCTGAGAGGTGCTAGTTTGGGGCCAGCGCCTCGGGTTTTTTACCCTTCAAGTGTCGACCACATGGCCCCTGGGGCCGGGTGGGCACTGATTTTATTTATTTATTTATTATTTATTTTAGAGTTCCGACCCGGCCACCCCTGGGGCTGGGTCAGTGTTCTTTTTTTAAAAAAAATTATTTGATTTTGATTTTTATTATTTATTTTTGGCTTTTAAAATTCCCCTGTAGGGGCTTTTGAGACTCTGGCTGCAAGCCAGTGCCTCGGGGGGGGGGTTAGGTTAGTTTTCTCTCTCTCTCCAAGCACTGACTGCACGGCTCCTGGGGCCAGGTTGGTGCTCCTTTTTAATTTTTTTGTTTTTATTTTACAGTGCTGACCGCATGGCTCCTAGGGCCAGGTCAGCGTTGATTTTTATTAGTTTTTTCTCTTTTTTGTGCCACCCCTGGGGCTGGGTTGGCGCTCCTTTTTATTTTTATTATTATTATTCTTAATTTTGGGGGGTTTTAAAAGTCCCCAGCTGGGGGCTTTTTGAGGTGCTGGCTTGGGGCTAGCGCCTCTACAGGCCTACATTCCCCACCAGGACCCAGAGGACTGCAGAGACAAGGACAAGTTAGGAGGGGGTAATGAAAAACAAAGTGAATGAAAGGGAAATTTCCATTTCATTTCGTTTCATTTTTCTTTGATGGGTTGGTTCATGATTCATTTTGTTAGCTAACAAAATGAATAATGAATAATGAAATGAATTAAAAGTTCATTTTGTGCCCATCTCTACTGCAGATCTGGAGAAGTGACTTTCTGGGTATAGTCATTGTGATTGTGATGCGTGATTATCTGTGAAAACAAATGCAAGAGTGAGTGATACTTTTTATTAGTGGCCTAATATAAGGTATCACTCACTTATGCATTTCTGTCATCTGGGGGACCACACAGCCTGTTCCTTGTGAAAACAATTCAAGTGTGCCTTTTTGGGGGGTGGGGGATACTCTGTGCTTATGAAGTGAATGGGTGTTTTGTGGACTGAGTACCCCCTGATGGAGACCTTTAGTGTCTGGATTCTGCACATACTGTATATTGCTCCCTTGTGCCTGTATTGGGATGTGATATTTTGCAAGGAATCAGGGAAGCTGGACAGCTCAACTGTTACAGTACAACTCCATTTCTGTTATATTTGCATACAAATTGATCTAGAAGTTCATCAGCTGACTCACTTAATCAAGTACATTGACTGTTTTTGTGGTTACTTGGTAAGTACCTCAAGGGAAGATAACTTAGAATTACACAGTTCCTCCCTTTTACACCCTCCCCCATTTAAGGAAACATGCTCCACCTCCTAACATTTGTATTTCATTGATGAGCCCTCTCTCATTTTCCTCTTGCCCAAAAGTCATCCATGCATGCCACTCTTGTCATTTTAATTGAACACAGAGTCTTGAGTGACACGGTAGGGAATTCTCTCTGGCAGCCTAACAATAATAATTTATTGCTGCCAAAGAAACCTAGGACATTAAGAAAAGGGAAAAGAAGGAAAGTAAGAATGTAATGGAAAAGGGAAGTTCATAAATGCAATTATCCTTGTCAGTGCTACTTTATCTGTTCATCCCGTCCCCTTTTATTGTTGCTTAATTTTTCATACCACTGCACCCATCATATTTTGAGCCAGTTCTATTAATCAAATAACTTCATACTACTCCAACTTTTAAGAGTGCATGCACACGTCTTAAAGAAATATTTTTACTGCCCTGGTTTTAATAGATGCAGATGGTTAGGGCAAATATTGTGCCTATGTCATTCTATCCTTTTGAAATTCAAAGTATTTTAGCCCTTTGCAGGAATTGCAAGGGTCTGGGGACTGTAGTGACTAAGGAGTGTACAGTTTGTATTTGTTTTTGACTCCAATTCCAATAATTCTCCAGGCAGAATTGTGGGAATTCTTGTGGGTGTTTTAGCTCAGTGGACTAAGGCTCCAAAAACTGTCAGCTGCAACGTTGGCAGTTTGAATCCCAGGTGCCACACAACGGAGGGAGCTCCCACTACTAACCCCAGCTCCTGCCAGCCTAGCAGTTCGAAAGCATGTAAATGCAAGTAGACAAATAGGTACTGCTGTAAAAAGCAGGAAGGTAAAACAGTGTTTCCTTGCAGCCATGCCAGCCACGTGGCCAGAGACTTGCACAACACTGGCTCTTTGGCTTGAATACAGAGACGAGTGATGCTCCTAGAGTCGGACACGACTAGCACGCATGTGTGTGGGGAATTTTCACCTTTACATTTAAGAACACAGATATGCAACCTACACTCACCTAAATTGCAACAGGCTGCCTGCGTCTCTCAAGCTGACTTGAGTATACTGTTGTTGTTAATATACAAAAAGAAACCCATACCATTTCTTCCTGTGAAGCCTAGGTCTTTCTGGGAATTATAGTTCTTGAGAAGAGCTTTCTAATCAAGTCCACTGGGGAGCAAGACTAGAGCTCCCATGAAAATGTAGCCCCCCCCCCCAGGAAATACTGTGGTAGTTTCCATTTTGTACATTCACAATAGTAGGCCTGATATAGCCAAGCTGTCTGGAGGACAGGTCCTGGGGAAAAACCAAAAGTACTCCATTTAGAATGCAAGACCAGGCTGTGACAAGTCCTGAGTTTTATATATAGGGCCTACCGATCTCACAGTTGGTTTTGCTGAGAGGATGGCTGGATTGACCATGCATAAATCTGAATTCTTGGACATTTCTCTACAGATTTTAAGTTAGCTATTAATAAAATGCCCCTTATTAAAGCCAGTTTCTGTATTTCTTCTCTTATTCCAACTAGGAAAGAAGTTTTATTACAATGTAGTAAGGATTGCCCTTGGTAATAGATGGAAGGTTGTAGTTTTGTAGATGGAGGTCACAACAGTAACAACTGGGTGAAAGAAATGTCCCAATATTACCTTACTGATAGGGCTTTCTGCTCAGCAGAAGCTCAACAGAACACTGACTTTAATGGTTCTTTCCTATATCACAAGCTAAGGATACTACACCTCTTCTATTTTGGTTAGTAAGAAATGATTCCTTCTAATATATGTATTGGTTTTAGGGTTCCTTGAAGGTTTCCAGAGGCCTAGGGGAAAGCCTTGAGCCAACAAGACCTAATAAAATTATGCATGAAAATCATAATGCAGTGCATTTTCCAATCCTTTCTTTCAGATGTGAGTTGGAAACTGCATATCGTCATTATGTAGCGTGGTCAGGTACAGTATACATTAGCTGAAATCCTGGTGAGTAGCTACACAGGAAGACTGTGATAGCTGCAGTAGCTTCATGGTGGAAGTCCTATTCTGGTATTCCTCAATTGGTCATGACCGGACATTTTCCTCTCTGAAAAACTCATGAGTGTCAGTTGTCGTTGAAAATAACCCTTCTCCATAACGAGTATACTCATCTGTCATCTGATAATATCGCCACGAAGGTGGGAGATATATGGAAGCTCTGCAAGTAGTGTATGGGCAATTGTCTGAATTTAATTGCCAGTAATTGGGTGCAGAATTGCTCCTATGTCTGACTAGACAGCCAGATTATAATTAGAACACGTGCACTGAAATATCAAGGAACGAAGTACTTGTATTTTACAGGTCTGTAGAACAGATGTGCCCCTATTAATAGACACAACTTGCCTGTTACAGCTCTGCTGGTATTCCTGTAATATGATGGGCTGCCCTCACTAACCTTTGGCTTCTGTGTAATTATAATCAAGAAACCCACAGAAAGACTATTATTATACAATCTGTATTCCTGATAATTATCCTCACATATTTATTGTATTTGTGTATAACCTTCCCTGACAGAAATATAATTGGTGTATAATTTCTTAGGAAGATCATTTTAGGACAGTACTGGACTTTCTTTTTTAAATTTTATGAATAAGTATTTAGCTGGATTCTCCAGATAGATATGTATGTAATAAAGCAGGATGAAGTGCAAAATTTCTGTTAGGATACCAAATGTGACCATCGGTTGATACTAGGCTGCCAGCAGAAATATAGTTTAGACACACACCACAGGGACCAGCAAATTAATGTATTTATTCATGAAGATAATACTCCCCAAATTAATAACAGCTTTCAAGCCCCAGCATCTGTCATGGTTATGAAACAATAGGAATTCAGCACAGGATATGATGTAGAATTAGGCTTTACTTACAGTATATACCCAAGTGTACCTTGTTGAACAAAAGACAAATACAGTGGACCCTCATATAACAGTTTGTATAACATAAAATCTGCACAACATAAAAAAAATCTAGAGATAGGGGAAATTTGCTTAACAGAATCACCTATGGGGCTAATCTGTACATTGTACAACATAAAAATGGTCGCAATTAGGGATTACCCATTACTCCATTTTAAATGCATTCCTAGGGGAAATTTGTATAAAGGAAAATTTGCTTAACATAATATCCGGCTCCGCGGCGCGGCTGCGCCTAGCGGAAGCCGTTTTGCCTCCCCCAGCCAGAAGCCGCGCGAGCCTACCTCTCGCGAGAGGGGGAGGAGTGAGAGCCCTTATAAGGGCTTGCCATGTGTCCTCCCATCCTCTCTCTTTCAGCTCGGCTTTCCCACCCACCCGCCCTTTCAAGCAGTACTATGAGCTTCGCTGGTTGCTTTGGGGCCGGATAGGAATTTTTGACCTGGGGGCAACCCCTGGGGATTTTTCGCCTATCCCATACTGCTGCGGCTCGGTGGGACCTTATAGCAGGAGTAGGAATTGGCCACACGGGGTGGTAGTGCAGATCACGGAAGGACAATTGGTGAGTCTGGTCTCAATTTCCCTGTGGGATCGCCCAGCCT
Source organism: Phrynocephalus guinanensis (assembly GCA_037367245.1). Lineage (NCBI taxonomy): Eukaryota > Metazoa > Chordata > Lepidosauria > Squamata > Agamidae > Phrynocephalus > Phrynocephalus guinanensis. The sequence goes on from CM074741.1 coordinate 22,445,207, forward strand.
CACGGCGTTCCGGACCTGAGGTCACAACGCCGGGGGGGTGGATGTACCTGGAGGGGAGGGCCCAGCGGGCAGGCAGGCAGAATTGGCAAGCCTGGGCTGCCCGGCTGGGGAAAGGGGACCAGCTGGCTGGGGCCGTCCCGTTCGAGGACAGGGCGACCTCAGGGCTATCGACTCGCCCAGTACACTGTCAATGGCAGGGGGTGTTGGGAGACCCCAAGTAACAACTTGCAACCCGCACTACAGCAGGCCCCAGGTTTGATGTTCTGTTTAAAGTTGAGTTATTAATAAAAGTGTGGCCCAGAGTGGTACCCCAAACACTTGTCTCGCATGGTTATTCCGGCGTGGGGGGGCAATTTCATTTGGAACAAATTAATTCCTTTATATAAGGTACCACTGTACTGTACTTTAACTCCAGCAATGTAAACTAATCGATAAGAGAAATCCCAAAAATGTATATGAATGTCTACATATCTTGTGGTTTTGAAGTACATTAACTTTGCCTAAGATTTCTAACTTTAGCTCTACTAAGATCAGTTGCTGAAAGAATTAATAAACAGGATCTCTACCATTCACATTTGTTGAAATACAATCCTGAAATTGCTTTGTATCCTGATGGATGTGATTTAATGAAAAAAGGAGCCAGCTTCTGGGATTTTCCTTTGCTTAGTGTCAGTTTGTGAATGGTAGTGAGCTCAAGTGGGTATAATGTAGACCACCTTGACTGCTGCCATTGGTGTGGTCAACATTCAGGCTGCTTTTCAGTATTTAAAGCATGACTTTTTTTCTTGCTAGCAATGCACGCACAGTATTAGGCAGTAGTTTGTTTAGGCCATTTCTGGGCATTTTGAATAGAGAAGTGCACTACCCTACAGTCATAACTGGAGCTTTTTTCACCAAGAAATGAATTGTTAAGTAATTTTCATCTCTTGATTTGTGGGGGAAGGGATCCCCCCATAGAACAATTGAGGGTGCCATTGTGGGGAAGATTTGGTGAGGAAATTCATTTTCTTGGGTTGATTAGCTTGTGCCAGATCCAACCCATAGTGTCTGTTCATTTTACATACTTGGCTTTGTTTTGGGCCTTCCATATTTCTTTAAAGATGAGCCCTCAACAATGGCAATTTTAAAAGACATATATGGAAATTAGCATGTATAAACATGATAAATTTGGAAGATGATGGTCAGAACGAAGCTGTAAGTTTCTGGGGTCATTACCTTTTTACAACCACTGCAGGTATTGGAATATTTCTAGCTATATGTCATCATTTATGCCCCTATTTATTTAATGACGGAAACAGCATTATTTAAACTGAAGCTGAACAAGGTGTGTGTGTGTGTGTGTGTGTGTGTGTGTGTGTGTGTGTGTGTGTGTGTGTGTGTGTGTGTGTTGTTACAGTCATGATCAACTCTTCGTGACTTCATATCCATGGAGTTGTCTTGGCAGGAATACTGGAGTGGTTTGCCAGTTCCTACTAATCAATGTGAAATAGAAATGACACACACAAGTAAAATGTTATCAGTGAGAACACTGGACTGTTTTTTTTAAGTGCATAACCTACTCCCTCCGAAGCATAATCTCATTATAAATATCTTCAACACTATCAGCCCACTACGGCCATAAATCCCACAGGCAGCTGGTGTTTAGGCCTTTTTCCATTCTAAAACATCAGAGTTGTAATAAGTGAAAATTTATTTAAAAGGTCAGGCTGAATTTTATACTATGTGATGTAGGAAATGTAATACTGTAGTAAAAGTCATTACCATGTAAAGGTATATAATAAGGAAAATAGCGAGTCCCATTTTTTAAACTTAAAAATATGCACACATATATTTAATCTCATGTCCTTTCCCACTGACCCAAATGTCAGTGTTTGCCAAAGGCACCCCTTTGGGTGACATTCAAGATTAACTCAGTATGCATTGGGAGCAGGGGGAGATATAGGCACACTTGAAATAAAGAGATTTTGAATGTTCGTTGTGCTGTATTTATGAGAACATTCTAAAACAGTAATATATGATTTGTTTCCCTCTTATAATGGTTTAACTCGTGCTTGCTTTTCACCAAAAGTTTTGATTCTGCTATTGCTAGCCAGGACAAAGGGAGAAGAATTTGGAATTATATTTGACACCCCACCTCTACTGCCAGTTTCATGCTTTTAAATAAGGTGGCATCAGAAAGTCTCGTATTTACAATATGTTTAAAGCAAGTGTCATAGGTCAGCCCTATTGTACACCTCTAAAATGCAGAAGGTCACAAATGCATTTATTATTTTATTTCATTCATTAGATTTATACCCCAACCATCTAGTGCCGAGGCTCTACTCTGGGCAGCTAGCATAATCTAAAAACAACTTCCAGCTACCCATCCCTACTTGAAGGCATAAATCATAAGATACAAAAGAGCATCAGACACTGAATATTGAAAGAAACCAGGACAACAAATCAAAACAATAATCATTTCATGAAACCATGAGGATATCACAGAGGTAAGATGTTTCCAAAGGCCTCTCCACACCATGCAGTTTTCACCCACATAGTTTTCTGAAGGCCAGAAGGTAGGGAGCCTGTTGTAGTATTTTCCCCCTTTCACGGGAGATGTTAAATTAGCATAGCAAATGAGGAAACATGTTATATCATCTATTATAGCTGCCATGAATTCTCATTGTGCAGAGTTGAATGACTTGTAACCCTCCAGGTGATATTTCACATCTCCTCAAGGCAGCTCTAGCCAATCAAAAGGAATCATGGGAACTGCAGCCCAGCAACAAATTGTCCACTGATGTTATAAAGGGAGGAGCAGAACTGTGCAGTCTGGATCCATCTCCTGTGTCCAAAAGGTGTCTGATTCTTCAAAGGATCCCTCCATGTATGGGCATCGTGCAAAAATTTCCATATGTATTCCTAAACTTCTCTCTGTATAGAGATGTTCTTTCTGTATTTATTTATTTATTTATTTATTTATTTATTTATTTATTTATTTATTTGATTTTTATACTGCAGCATCTGACCAATAGTCACTCTGGGTGGTTTACAAAAGTTAAGACATGGACAATACAATAAATAACACAATTAAACGATATACAATGTATTGACAAAGATAAAAATAACCAATTAAACATAATTAAATTTGATAACAAAGCAGAAATAATAAATCAAATACATACACACACACCTATATTACACACCTATATTACACACCTATGTTACACACCTATATTTCAGGATTCTCACCAAAACGGCCCCCATGAGACTCATTGTATGAGACAAAGCATACCTTTGTCTGCATTTCATATGCATGAAACTGCGCATAAAATCGCATTTAAAATGTCAGTAGCTAAAAATATGCTAAGTGGAGGAAAAAATCCCAAAGGGTGCTACCCTGTTCCATATTTACCTTTGCATGGAGCACCAGTTGAGGAAACTGATATAGTGATCAGGAGTAGAGATGGGCACGACTTGAAAAAAAAATTTTTTGAGTTGTCGTTAGTCGGGCCGGTTCCGTTTCGGCTCGTTTCCGTTTTTCGTGAAAATTTGCAAAAATTAGTCGGTTCGTTTTTTCGTTTTTTCGTTGTCATTAGTACTGGTTTGGGGAGGGGGTAGCGGGCTCCTGGAGGGAGCTGCAGGAGTCAGCCACAGCCACAAGTGACGGACTGGCAGACTCTTTGCACCCGCTGTGTCTCACGTACTTGCATGTAGTGCAATGCAAGTAGATCTGGCTTAGGGTTAAGACGGCTTAGCGCAACGGCTAGGGTTAGGCTAGTTACGGGTGAGGTTACGGTGAGTATTGGGGTGCATCTGGGTGCCTCTCTGACCCACTTAGAAGGACAGTGTACTGGCGTATGGGTTAGGCTTAGGGTTCGGGTTTGGGCTACGATTAGTGGGCTGTTTATGCCCGATTGGCACATCCCAGAAGTCTCTGTGGTCAACCTGGCCAAGTGGCCATGCGATTGGTGGAAAATTTGCATGGTCTACTCCCATGGGAGAGCCCATCATTGCAAATGTGCAGGTGTAAAAAAATAAAATAAAATAAAATAAAATAAACAGAGACTTTTTTTGCAAGAAAAACCCACTGCTGCTACTGTAAAAATTCAAGCATTTAAAATAGCTAATTTTCGCATGTTTCTGTGGTGCTTTGGTGGGGTTTTGGGCAACGATTTCAAAAAAAATATTGCGGTCGCCATTTTGGATCCCCCGCATTGCATGGCAAATGGATGCGCCCTCCCAGCCTGGTACCAGCAGCGCAGCAGTAGCAATAGCCAAGGAGAGGGGGGCGGGGAAACCCCCCCCCCCAAATAAAACACCCTTCTGGCCTGGTAGGTGCCCTCAGACAGTTTTCGCCTACTTTTAGGGCCGGGAATCGGGTTTTTTTTTTTTTAACTTTTAAAAACTTTTTTTCTGTGCCGCTTGGCATTGCGCGATGCAAGTAACGAGCACGACAAATCAGACCAAATTGTTCGTTCGTCGGTTCGAGCTCGAAGTCTGGGGCAGTGATTCCCGTTACCGTTTCCGTAGAGTAACGGAAATGAGTAACGGAAACGGAAACGGGAATACCGCTAAGTCGTGCCCATCTCTAATCAGGAGTGATGACACCTGCTTTGAAGCCCAGTACACATCTGGCTTCATTCGCTTGCCATGCCAGCTTCTAGAGCTGGACTATTCCATTTGGAAAAACACAGGATATGGGGCAAATTCTTTCAACCTGACACAGAGGATGAGATGGGGAATACACATGGGATCTATAGAACCACAATGAAATCCTGACAGATTTATTTTCTCCAATACAGTTTCCTATTATTTATCTCCATGGCTGCTGATAGAGAATAACACCTCTGATGGGAGTGAGACTAAAGGTGCAGTTACATCTTGAAATATGTACTTCTGGGCTTGTGTTGAGTTCAGCATGCTTGAAATCAATTTCAGAGATCTGCTTACATGATATACAGCTGGAAGGTGTGTTTTGCCCCCTTCGGAAAGTGAGTTTTAAAAAAAAACTTCACCTGCTAGGGCAGACATGTCCAAACTTTGGCCCTCCAGATGTTTTAGACCACAACTCCCACAGTCCTTTACCATTGGAAGTACAGGCTTGGAATTCTGGGAGTTGTGGTCCAAAACATCAGGAGGGTCGAAGTTTGGACATGTCTGTGCTAGGGTCTCATTTTAACTCAGTTATTATCGTGATTTAATTATTATATGTGCTGGCTGATATAAGAGTAAATTCCTATTTGTAACACTGATCTAGTACTGTGCCATTCTGAAAACAAAAGACAAATATTGAAAATCACAGCACAGTAGAAGAACATGGCTTATAAGCATGCCATCCATGTCACATCGATGTAGGAAATGAGTTGTGGCGGCTACAGCAGCAGTGACTGTGAGAGGCTGACAGCACAATGGTGGAATGTGAAGGGCAAACCTTAAAAACAGTTCAATGATTTGCCAGCAATCAGAGCATCTCTCTGTAGCTGTACCAGGACAGGGTTTTGTTTTAGCATTTTTGGTGCAGATATTTCATTTTGGGAACACATAGCTTTAGGAGGATCAAATACAGAAAGACAAATCCCCATGGTGCCAATTTTAAACCAAATTTAGAAGTCCATGTAGCCCCGTCAAATGATATACCAAGCATCTTGCACCCAGAGAATGTACAAAACAAAACAAATGTAGCCACAATGTAATTTTAAACTGACTTCCCAAACTCTGATCCAGATCCCAATTTATTTCCATAAAACCACAGAGAATCAACTGTATATGGCAGAAAACTTATCAAATTCTAGTACAGTGTAGATTACAACCTAGTTGGATTATAAACTTCAAAACCTGTAAATGAAATATTATATACTGTGTCTCCTTATGCACAATTTCTAGAGATGGAAATAAAATGAATTTTTAATTTGTTTTGTTATTCATTATTAGTTTCATAATGTTACAAAATAAATAATGAGCCCCACTCTGGAAGAGAAAATGAAATGAAACAGAAATTTCTGTTTCGTTCTGTTTCATTTCATTTCCTCATAGGAATGCATCAGCTGGCATGTGGGCTGGGGAGACAATTTTTTTTAACTCTCACCTTTTCCGCTGTGTGGGGAAAAGGCAGGAGGTTTAAACTTTTTTTTGCCTCCCCTAACCTGCATGCCAGCTGATGGGCGCTGGGTGGGTGGGGAGGAATTAAGATAAAAAAACCTCCTGCTTTTTCCTCGTCCAATAGTTGGGAGGCTTTTTCGTTTTCTCCACTGAAATGCATTGGCTCAATGCATTTCAATGAGGAATCGCTGGGGTGCTTTTTTTGCCACCCCCAGCCCGCACACCAGCTGATGGGTGCTGAGGGAGGCAAAAAGAAACCTTGCCTCCCCCCCCATTAGGAATGGGAAAAGGTGAGTTTTTCTTTTTTCTTTTTTCTTTTTCTTTTTCTTTTTTCCTCCCCCATAGCCCATGAGCTGGTGCATGGGCTTGGAGAGGCCAAAAAAAATGTTTAGAACTCCCACCTTCCTCCCTCCCCATCGGCATGGGGAAAAGATGGGAGTTTAAACCCTTTTTGCCACCCCAGTGTGCCAGCTGATCGAGGCTGGAGCTGGCCAAAAATAAACTCACAAACAAGCACCACACACACACCACAAACACAACAAACCTGAACCAAAATGAAATATAAAACAATTTTTTTAAAAAATTCATTTTATACGAAACAAACTCCCCTCTCTCCAAACTAAAAATGAAATGAAATGAAACAAAATGGAACTTTTTGTTTCGTGCCCATTTCTATGTACAACTGCTTGTGCAAATGTAGTGCTCCAGCTCAATCCTAGTTTAAGATGCCATAGGACCCTTTCTCTCTCTGTGTGTGTGTTTGCATGTGTGCATGTTCTTAGAATGCTCTGGACAATGTACAAAGAGCAGACGCAAGCCTGTGTACATTTATGTGTCTCCATCAATTAAAAAAGTAATTTCTACTTATGAGCAAGATTCTTCACTGTCCATTAATGGCTGTTCTGGTCCTCCTAATGGGGGTCAGTGTAATTATGGTGATTCTTCATGATATGATTTTTCCCTTGCATTTTAATCATATTTGCATCTGTGTACTTAGAATTCTAGAGGATCCTTATATGCCAAATAAAGGGGGGAAACCACTTCAGTGAAAGATCTTGGCTTTAATTCTCTGATGGATGCTTGAAGCACAATCACACACATTTGATCATAGCAGTGTTCTCCTACAGGTGTAGCAATAGTCTATTACAGAAAAGTAGATGATTCAAAGACTATCTTTGCCAGGTACTGTTTCATTGGGTTCATAATATGCTGTTAACTCAAAATGCTAGGATAATGCCTACTTATCCATCATCACTGTGGATTAAAATGATTCCTAGTTAATTATATATCTACAGTTATATTGTACTATGAGATAAAAATGCAAGGATGTAAATCACACAATGCGACTTCTTCAACACAGTATTGTTAAAATCAGCTTTACAGCGATGTAGTTAAAAACCCAACAGTTGCTTAAAGACATCTCTGTGTTTGTTTTACAGGCTTTAAAGTAGATTCATAAATCTGGATAAACTCCCTTTTAAATTTTCAATTAGGAACCATTTATTTTTAAACACAGCAGTTGGAATCATTTGCTTAGCATAGTAAGTCACAGGTAGTGTAGGCTCATTGAATCACTGGAAAATAGAGAGGAGTTTAGTCACTAAGTCCCTACTCTAGGTATAACTTACTACAGTAAACAATGCAATTTCAGTCACTGTTTTAATAAATAAAGGCAAAGATTCCTACTTAAATTGCTAGATGAAATCTCTTGACCACTACTCACTGAATAAACCAGGTATCAAAACCAGGTATCAAAATTCCTTACTCTAATCTCAGATGTGAGAGGATTGGTGGTGGAGGAGGTGATTTACAGTGGAAAATACTTTAGACGTGCACTCTCTTCTGTTTTTTAGGCTTGCCTCTTCCAGAACTGAGATTTGAAAGATAGAAAACACGAAAAGAATATTGACTTGAGTTAGCTAAGCTCCAGTGTATTTTACACTGTCTTAAACTACACCTGCATTCTGAAGACCTGGTTTCAATGGACATGTAGACTGCTTTGGACCCAGTCCAATTTTTCAGTTGCAGACTCATTAGCACATGCACTGCCATATCATAGGACCTAGAGTTTCAAATGTCTTACTAGACATCATGTGGAAATGTCCAAGGCATCAGTAGGCAGGAGGTGGATCTATCAGTCTTTACAATCATGTTGAACCCCCAGGCCTCACACATATTTTGTGAATGACTGATATACTCAAGTCAAAGCCCAGGCAATATACTATACCAGTAGATGACCTTCATATTACATTGAAGTTTTAAAAGTAATGTGGAAGGAGCAATACGTCGAACAAATTGGAGTATCCTGCAAAGGAGATCTACATATATGACTTCTGTATATTCTGAATCTGTATTGTAGGGTACCCTATTGGATGGTGTTGCATGTACTTCAATGTATTCTATATTCTGTGTTGTTATTGGTTGATATGGTCATAGGACTAATCAATAATTTTATTTATTGTTGTTGTTGTTGTTGTTGTTGTTGTTGTTGTTGTTGTTGTTGTTGTTGTTGTTGTTGTTGTTGTTGTTGTTGTTGTTGTTGGAAGGAGCCTGACACCCTTGTTCAGAAAGTGCCTCTTCCATTGGAGTGCCTGGTAGAGGTCGAGGGCAGGCATGTCCAAAATTCAACCTTCCAAAAAAAAAAAAAAGCAGCCCTAGACCAGGCATGTCCAAACAGGATTGAAGATGAGAGAGTCATACCAGGTGCTGCTATCTCCCAAGAGTGAGCAGGGACTACTTGCTCCATACTGTGGTCACTACAAGGGTGCACAAATTGATTGGATCTATCTTATACACTTGCTCAAAGACAGTGCACATTCCTACTGTAAACCGACCATTTTATTAGGCATTACCTAAAGCAGTTGCCCAAAATGCAGCTCTTCTGCAAATCTCTCCTTAGTTGAGGTAGGAATTCCTTCTCTATCCTAATGCTTTGGGATGTCAGGTTCCTTCAACACTATGTAGCATGCCTAAGAGGTCTGGAATATTTAGAATATTCAAGAATCCTCATCTCTGCTCTAAGCCAAGGGAAAATGGGTAAAACATGATGCTAGCATGTACTTAAGGGGAACAATACAATCTGAAACCATGGTGGAGAGAACTGTATTGGTGGCCTCATCTAGAATGGTCTGTACAATAGGCATACTATAGTTGAGACTAGCAATACAATTTTGGCCAATGTCCGAGCTAGACACTTGAAAAAGAGCCACCACTAAATCTTTTTTTTTACACTTCAAAGATGAAAAGAAAATGTACTGCAAGTCACAATGAGCACTCACACATCTGCAAAATAAGTGCTAGACTTTGAGAGCATCAAATGGGTTTGTTTGCATCTTTTGATAAATCAGACAGTGTTCCCTCATGTTCTGTTTGTGTACGTATGTGCTTAATTCTCATAGGCCAATAACACTAGCTTTGCACAAACACCTTTCATGCAGATTATGGAATCCCCAATAAAATCTTGAAGCACTTTAGTTTTGGTGCTAGAAATAACTAGTGCCTTGTGGCACAGTGGTTAAATGCTTGTACTGTAGCTAAAACTGTGCTCACAACCTGGGGTTCAATCCCAGGTAGCAGGCTCATGGTTGACTCAGCCTTCCATCCTTCTGAGATCGGCAAAATGAGTACCCAGCATGCTGGGCGGGGCAATGTGTAGCCTGCATACTGTAATTAAACTGTAAACCGCCCAGAGACTACTTGAAGTGGTATGGGGAGGTATATAAGCAGAACACTTTGCTTTTTGCTTTTATTATAACAATTCATGGGGCATGTTCCCAAGCATGTCAAGAGAGCTGGTCTCAACAAAAGAGTACATTTGATGAATGCTCTTCACATGTATATTTTTGCTATATGCCTGGTATGAAAACAAGGGAACTTTCTAGAGTCTGACTGGCAGTAACGTATGACTGGTAGACATCACTCATCCTGATGGGTCAAAAAATCATGTGACAAGAATTATGAATTCTTAAGGAATTCAGTAATGGCCAGTTCTTATGTATCTTCTCCTCTCAGACTAAAATGCAGGTGAGGAGTTACTTCCCTTTATGGTTATTCTAAATGTGAAGTGTTGTGAAGCTATTTGTAGCTGTCTACATGTATCAACATTTGTTTTGAGTACACCTTTTGATGCAGAAAAAATACACTCATTTTAATATTTTGAGAAGATTTTGCTTTTATGAAATTGCGAAGCAGTGAAAAACAATGTTGGGGTTTTGAAAAGAAAAGAAAAACATGAGATAGGGGGAAATAAACATATGCAGTTATCCCCTAATGCTTATTTTGCTGTTTTCCAGTCTTAGACACTGTCATTTTTGTCTTTTTCTTAAGTTATTTTGATAACAATTCACTCTTTGTAAGAAGAAACCTCCCTCTGGTCAATATAAAGAACAATTGTACATAGGTTTGCCCAGAAGTACATCCTACTGCATTCATTAAGACTGGAATATGTGTTTGGGATTTCAAAACCAATTTGTTTGTTTGTCTGTTTATTAAATGTCTATATCGCACCAGCTAGTGGCACATCACTGCTCTGAGTAGTTTCCAACAAAAGGATAAACATAAACATAATAAAACTACCATCACCCTGCATCACACTAGTATAAAAAAGCAACTCGCAGAAAGCACAAGATGGAGGACACAAACACAAATGTAAAAAAAGGAAATCATTAATAAAAATAACACTTGTTCCTATCGTCCCATTACTGCTCTTCTTTAAAACCACCACAGTAATTCTAGTAACCAAAAGAAACAATCAAAAACAGTTTATACATTTGTGTGTCCACAAACATTGAATAAGTAATAGAATATAAAACAAGATTTTCTATCTCTGGATAATTTGCTATAGAAGGTTTTTTCTATCCTTTTTTATGCAAGCCCTTGTCCTTTCTCTTCTGTTCAGTGAGAGTTCCAATATTTCTACATTATAAATGAATGTATTTCAAATGAGAAGTTCCAGTTTTGTAGAACATAGAACCCTAAATACATGTAGGTAAAAGGTCAGGAAGCCTTGGCCCCAAATATTTTCAGTCCAGATGTCTTGAGCCTCAAATCTCATTATAATAATCTTACTGCCAAGCAGGAAGGGTCTCTACCAACTCCACCCAGAACTCCCAGCCAGAGACCTAAACCACTGCACTATCCAGCACTTCTGATTAGAGATGGGCACAACTTGAAAAAAAAATTTTTCGAGTTGTCGTTAGTTGGGCCGGTCCCGTTTCGGCTCGTTTCCGGTTTTTGCGAAAATTCGCAAAAATTAGTTGGTTCGTTTTTTTGTTTTTTCATTGTCGTTAGTACTGGTTTTTGGGGGGGAGCGGGCTCCTGGAGGCACCTCTGTGGGGTGGGTGCCTCCTCTGGCCCGCTATAAAGGGAAAGTGGGCTCCTGGAGGCACCCGTGGGTGCCTCCTGCCACTAGGAAGGGGAAGCAGGCTCCAAGAGAGACCCCTCTACATGGGGGTCTCCCCTCCTCACCTGCTGCTGCTGCAAAATGCTATGCAATAGCCATATGGATATTGCATAACAGAATGTGCAGACAGTGAGACCAGTGAGAGTGATAGCGTCATGCCCGCCCTTCACAAGGCTCTGGCACCACCATGTCTCACACAGAAGGGAATTGTACTTGCTGCGTGTAGTGCAATGCAAGCAAGTAGATCTGGCTTTAAGGTGGCTTAGTGCAATGGCTAGGGTTAGGCTAGTGACGGGTAAGGTTACGGTGGGCTAGTGGGTTGCACCTCTGGGTGCCTCTCTGACCCACTAAGAAGACAGTCTGTGACGTATGGGTACGGAGTCAAGGGTTAGGGTTAGGGCTAGGGCAGGTTTTAGGGGGCTTTTTGGCACATCCCAGAAGTCTCCATGGCCAAGTGGCCATGCGACTGGTGGGATGGCTCCAAAAATTTGCATGGTTGTCCACTCCCACATGGCTGGCCACTCGGCCAGCCCATCATTGCGCAGGTGTAAAAAATAAAATAAAAAAAATAAAATCAATGGAGGACAGAGGAGGAGAGGAGAGACATTTTGTTGCAAGAAAAAACCCACTGCTACTGTGAAAAATCTGGCAGTTTATAAATTTTCGCGTGTTTCTGTTGTGCTTGTGTGTTTTTGGACCACGGTTTCAAAAACAATATTGTGTTTGCCGCCCCATTTTGGATCCCCCGCCCGCACCGCATGGCATGGCGAAATGGCAACTCGAGTCCGGCTGCCCAGGACGGGGGGAGGCGGGACCCCCCTCCAGAAACCACCCCTCTGGTAGGTGCCCTGCGCCCTTAGTCAAGCAGGCATTTTTCCGCCTGCTTTTTTGGCCCGGGAATGGGTGGGGGGAGAGTTTAAAAGTTTTTTCCTGTGCCGTCCGTGCCGCTTGCTTGCGCTTTAATTGCGGGCGGGCGGCGGCGAGACTGGGCTTTTTGCTGGCTGCGAGCCTGCGGCGAGTCCCACCAGAGCAGCCCAGGACGGGGGATGAGGGGGGAGGCCGGGGACCTCCAGAAACAACCCCTCTGGTAGGTGCCCTGAGACACGGCAGGCATTTTTCCGCCTGCTTTTTGGCCGGGAACCGGGTTTTTTTAACTTTTAAAAACTTTTTTTCTGTGCCGCGTGGCATTGCGCAATCGCGCGATGCAAGTAACGAGCACGACAAATCAGACCAAAATTGTTCGTTCATCGGTTCGAGCTCGAAGTCTGGCGGAGTAATTCCCGTTACCGTTTCCGTAGAGTAACGGAACCGAGTAACGGAAACGGAAACGGGAATACCGCTAAGTCGTGCCCATCTCTACTTCTGATATAAGTCGGGAAAATGTGGATACTAAATGTGTTGGCCTTCTGATGTAGTTTGACCATAACAGCCATCATTAGGCTAGGATTGCATTGGAACAGCCATGTAGCTAGGATTGCATTTAGGAAATGCATTTAGATAATTACACCTTCTTTTATCGGTGATCTAAGGTATACTAAGAGCCTCGTGGCGCAGTGGTTAAATGCCTGTACTGCAAGTAGAACTGTGCTCACGACCTGGGGTTCAATCCCAGGTAGCAGGCTCGTGGTTGACTCAGCCTTCCATCCTTCTGAGTTTGGTAAACTGAGTACCCAGCTTGCTGGGGGGGGGGCAATGTGTAGCCTGCATAATTAAACTGTAAACATCCCAGAGACTATTTGAAGTGGTATGGGGTGGTATATAAGCAGAACACGTTGATTTTGCTTTTACTACATATTTCTACCGGTTCGGATGACATCGCTTCTCCCAATCAATACTGAAAACTGAAGTATGATGACAATTATAGTTAGAAATTCCTTTTGCCCTCAGGGGTGGCTTCAAAACACTCCAGATTTTTGGACAACAATTCTCAGAACCCCCCAGCCTATATTGCCACTAATAAAGGATTGTGGGAGCTGTTGCCCAAAATACCTGACATGGTAAAGCCTCACACCATCCCTGATAAGAGAGAGAAAAGATCATGACCTCTGATTATGTCTGAAGCATAGATATACTCAGCTCTCTAGAAGCTTACAATTGTACTCAGTCAAATTGGCCAAGTTTCAGGAAATAGGTTTGAATGCTGAGGTGCAAATATTAGGTAAAAGTCACATTATGGTACTCTGATTCTTTGCAAAAATGATAAGGAATGAAAACAGAACAGAATAACACACTCTTGTTTGCAATCAAAATATACTGAGAGTTTCATCTGCCAAGTTTTAAAGATGAAAAAGTAGAGAGTATCTTTAAACAAGGCATACAACGCTTTAATCTTTGGGGTTGTTCAACAGAGTTCTGCTTGCAAAATGCTTAAATGCCCATTATTCCTTTAGTCTGGGTGTTCTCAGCTTTCCCACCTGCTGAGTGTTTTCGCTGGCATGGTTTAATTAAGCAGTGCTTTATAGTCAGCAGCAACACATTTTTAAGTACACTTGGAAAACATAATTAGTCAGGACTTTTCTCAAGGTATGCTACGTCCATCTCTAATAATATGAGTAGAAAGACATACATAGCAAGACAAACACATCACACCTGGAGCTTTTTCTGCTCATTAAATTCCACTTCACTATATGTAAAGGTCCTGCTTATTATTAACTGGAGTTCAGGACATAAGATAAGCCATGCTACATTATTTCTGCAAGGGAATGGAAGATAATGGTGCCTTTGTGCCATTTAACTGCAACTAAGTTTCCAAAGGCACTGATGGGTTGTGTTTGTGCTTTTGTTAGTTGCAAAGAAGGATCTCTGATATTTTTGGGGTCCATAGGATTGAATGTACAGAAGAAAGTGGCCCTTAGGTTTCTTAGCTATGGAGTTTTTAAGAAGAAGCAGAACCTTGAACTGACCCCAGCAACAAATGCACAATGATTGAGGACTGAACAGTACCTACAGTGTGCTACACCCTTCATATGCCTAGACCCAGATAACTGTCCAAAAATGGTGTCTTCCCAGAGCATATGCGGCATTCTGAGATCCCTGGAAAAGATCCCATAGAGACTGACCCATATATAAATTAAAACAAAATAATTATATCCAGCGAAGTGCATAAATTACTTCCCAGGAAATTTTATTAGCACCTTGGCCATGGTCCCAGTAGTTTTGAAAAAGAACCTCCCTTCTGTCCAACTCAGTGAGGAAACAACATGTGTCAGATAGAAAGCTGTGAATCACTGCCAAATAAAACATTTGCTGTGTAATGCACTGATTTGCAAAAAGGAAGAAGAAGTGGAATGGATGGTTTCCTTTCAAAATATTCTGCAATTCTGTGATATAAGGTTTGGTCTTCACTGCTGTCCATAAGTTTGGTTTGGGGACAAGCGCTCCAGTTCTCAGAATGCTGATCTCTCTTCTTCTCTGGTTAAGCACAAAGACAGTAATTTGGAGCTGGGCACCATATGTTTCATTTCATAAGGCTGATAACATCGTCAGATGCAGCTATTTTTCAGAAGGAATACCCTTCCAATCCCCTTGCCCACCCAACCCAGATTCCAGGGCTCCCATAGAATCTCTTTCATTGTTGGGGAAGCGGTTGAAAGATGGAGGATGGAAGACAACTATATTGAAGAAGGACAGTGCAAACAAACAGAAAATCTAATAGAAACATTTGTTTGATCGACTCAATGAATAAGATTGCAGTGGCCACATGAGAAATAATATGAAACTAAAGCCACAGCAAGTTTTCTTCTCTAGCTCTGTCCAGGCACTACTCCTCTGCTAGACTAGCCATTCCCTTTCTCCGTTGTCACTTTTCCTACATGGAACATGGCTTAGATGTTAGAAAGTTCCTGCTCACATGTAGACCCTACATTCCAGCAACAGTCTTAGAACCCTGAGTTTCTTATCAACACACTCAATGAGAAACTTCTCTACACATTCATTACTCTCCACATGGTGAAAGTAATGGTGGAGAGGGGTAAGGCTAGGCTCTCCCATCTAATGAGTATCATTAAAGGTAATGCCTGAATAGGTCTCCTCCCATTGTTATTCACTGTGAAGCTCCATTCAAGCATTCTCTCACACACATTGCCAGTTATAGCAAGGAACAAGGGTGTAGGTTTATCATGTATATGCTGTCAGAATTCTCCAAAGTAAGTCTTTGGGGATTTTTTTAAGAAGAGATTTCCTCCAATAAGAGCAAGGACATCTAACAGTTTCAAATTCTGCCATGTACGGCATCAGGTTTCAACACCTTTCCCCTATGTCCTGCATATAAACTGTTATTTTGGTATTGTTCTCTAAATTACACTTTTTAAACCATGTTTAACTAGAGTTTGTGTACTTTTTCACATCTTTAGATGTTTCTTTGTGTTATGGACCATGAACCAAACTTTTTTCTCTTTCTCCCCATAGAATCTTGTTGCAAGTCTATGTATTTCAATAGGGATCAACGTCCATATTTTGTACTGGGGTTGACTTTTATCAAAGAACTGTCGAGCTGGAAGGAATCCTATGGCTCATCAAATCCTCCCCTGTCAAGAAGGCCCAGTGGGGGATCAAACTCCCAACCTCTTAGTCCACAACCAGATAGCTGAAGCGCTGAGCTCTCTAGCAATTTTTAGTTAATTCTCATCAGAGACACCAATATATGTTGAGGCTTCAAGTGACAGGGCCAGATCAGCCAGAATTCTATACAAGTCACAAGACTTTCCTATGGTAAATAGATGTAGGGTATAGCGCAGTGATGGCGAACATTCGGCACTCTAGATGTTTTGGGCCACAACTCCCACAGCCCTTTGTCGTTGGCAATCTATGCTTGGAATTCTCACCACCACTGGTATAGAGTTTCAACCTAAAACCCCCCAAAAAGTGGAAACAAAAAGGAGAGTGGGAATAATCTGACATGAAAAGATGGAACTAAGCAATGGCTTCTGACAGAGTCTGTGTTGGGACTGGTACCATTTAACAGTTAAATGCCTTTCACACTTATTCTTTTATTTAAAATATATATATATACCCACACAGTCTTGATTTCTCTCTCTCTCTTAAAGCCTTGAGGTATTTGGGTTGAACCTAGTGAAGATGGCTTCAAAATAAGATTTTAACATGGGATATTAATAAGTTTTGTTCTGGACTCAAAAGCAGGTGTGCAAGGAGGGAATGATGGAAGGGAAATACAGTGCCAGGATGCTTTGAATTTGAATAACATGTTTGCTAACAGCAATGGAAAGAAACATCAATTCTGAGAGAGAGGAAGCAGCCAAAATTATATTACACATTATGAATTGCAGTATAGCTGCAGGAACTAAATTAGCAAGTCAGATAGAAAGAATGAATTCTTAGAAGAAAAGCTCTTCACACACGCACACATACACACAGAGAGAGGAGACAGAGAGAGAGAGAGAGAATCTTCCTGTTTACTTTTGTTTGCATTTAATATCAGTCAGAGATTCTGTTGTGAAGACACTGTAGATTGCTAAACATCTAGCTGACATATATGGAGCAAGGCTAGATTGATTTACCTAATCTTTTCCATTGATAACAAAAAGAGTAAATCCCAGCTCCTCTCTGATATAGAGACATGAAGCCAAAACAATGAGTCAGAATAACTGGTGAGAGGAAATCTGTCTCCAAAGTTTCACACATTCATAAAATTGCTTGTTAGAACTTGGCAACATCACAGGTAAAAGGCCAGGGAGACGCAGCACAAACCCTTTCTGTGCGCAGATGAAATGATTTTTTCCAGTCAGTACGTGCCAAATTGTCATAAGAGAGCTAATGCCGTGTTCAGGCATCAGCAAAAACAGAGCTGCCCTTCATGTAGACTTTTGAGAACTCTACCATTTGGGGCAGGAGAGTGAGAAATTCCTACGCCATATTTTCTTCACTCATAGAAACAGGCATAGGAGGAGTGGCAATTTCATTTTAAGAGGTGTGTATGTGTTTGGGTGAGAATGTATCAAAACATGAACATTTCTTTATATACTGTATATGAGATAGAAAATTGGTTTCATAGCCATTCCCACTGAAGATCTTAGGTCCCAGGAAGCTACATTCTGAACCACACAGGCTGTACGGGGGGGGGGGGCAGTGAAGAGAAGGGCAGCTCCGGACTGCCATAGTGTAGGGCGGGGCTCTTTTGCCCACTTGCCCGGATGGCATCATGTAGGTATAAATAGGTTCAAAGATTAGGAATGAGGGCTGCCCAGACCTCAGGTTTTGGGAATCATTAACCAATCCACTTGCACCACATTCAGCCCCCCTTGTTTAAGGGATGCTTAACAGTTGACTTGAGTGGATTTCATATGAATAAATTGTGGCCCAATTTTAATCCCACAAATGTATCTACCTCTTTATTTCCGGGCTGGGTGGGCAAGAAAGAACTAGCATTGTATGTTTTCAAGACATCTCAGTGCACCAGAGTTATATCTTTTTGCAGAATGCAAGCATTCTAAATCTCTGAGGTACACATTTGACTATCCTCGATAGAGATGGGCACGACTCAAAAAAATGGTGTTTCGTTTGTCATTTGGTCATTTAGGGGTCCGTTTCGGTTCGTTTTCGTTTTTGTGATGTTTTTTGCAAAAAAATTCATTTTCATAACGAAACAAAAAAAATGAAAATGAAAACGAAAAATTGCTGTTTTGTTAGCATTCTTTTTAGTTCAATGCATCTGCTGCAACGAAAATGAAAAACACGGCAAATTTGGTCATTTCATTTTCGTTTTGTTTTAAAAAAATCATTTAGTTTTCATTGCGTAACAAAACAAAAAATGAAAATGAAAACGAAAAATCGCTCGTTTCGTGCCCATCTCTAATCCTCAATCTTAAAGAACTGTTAACACTTCTCTGCACCATGTCATTAAAGAAATGTATGAAAGTTACCTAGAACATACAGTATATTATGTTAACAAACAAACCCCCCCCCCAAAAATGGGATAGGTTTTGTACTTCAATACAATGTCATAATTAGGATACAAAATGAGGTCATGTGGTGAACCATGCAGTGTTGTGCTTTAGGAAAGACCTTGAAATCTTCTTTAGGAAATATGAGGTTCATAACAGGGATGAGGACTTGAACTGCAGGGCCTGCTGTCAGGCCAGACTCAGGGTTTCCCCCCCAAAGACCTGGACTTGGCTTGCAACTCAGAACACACCCAGCTCCTCCACCCAACTGGGGGGGGAGGTATGTTTTAATATGAACCTGGGGCTCTAAGACTTGTTACCAAGGACTCAGAACCAGGCTGGGGAATCAGACCTGAAAGACAAGCCAACATGCCTGGTATATAAACATAACTCAAGCCCTAATTGCCATGTAAAATGTGACTCCATTGTACACCCTCAATACTTTGCAATTCCTAAGGGGGCAAAAAATATCCCCCTTATTTCCAAAATCTTTAATTTGTGAAATTCTCTTCCTGCCATCATCCTTCTGCTGGTGTCATTTACTCAACAGGATTTCAGCTAGTATAAATAGTTTTCATATTATGTTGTCAGGGTTTGAAACTTCTGCTCTCTCCCCCCCCCCCAATGAGGTCTATGAAATGTTGTAGGACTCCTGGGTGGGGGAAGAAGTTTCAGGTGTTGGATAAACCAATCTGCCAATGCCTACAAGCAAGACAACTAGATCTCGGTTATTTTATGTTTTTCTTTACAGTGCCGTGGCAAATATTCAGAGGTGATGCTCTGTTCTATTCGCTGTAGACCATTAGCTCCCTGATATTTGCAAAATGATACATATTTCAGGGCAAGCTTTAGCCCAGCCAAAAAATTAAATCTAAATCAATCTCTCTGTCAGAAAATGCTGTGCCGGGTAGCATCGACAGTACATGCCACACAATATTACTTTTCAGTTTCACACCATTACTAGTAATTAAGGGATAACAGTAGCAGCTCACTGGTTTATGAGACAATAATCCTCCTCCCAAAGCGATAAACCTCCAAGGCCAAGAAGAACAGAATTATTGACAAAGAAAACCAAGAGGCTAGCTCTCCCCACTTCTCTTTAAAGAGATAATAAGCAGAAATATCTCTGGAAATAATTTCTTTGGCATTTCAAAAGCACATCCTGCCCGTTAAGGAGTTGGACGGGAGGGATGTCCATGTTCAATTGTTTATTTCTGCTTGCTGCTGGGCCTTTCAAACCAAAGAACTATTTTACGCTTCTTGCTAAAATGTTGATTTGTAAAATAAATCCCATACTGGGGATTTCAGGAAACCTCTGTATCTGAGACATTTATTTTCTTTCGTTCTTTTCACACGCACAAGGTGTTCACTTAGTAAAAGGTGGCTATTTAGCTTCAAAACTACTCTTCTCAAGTTCATCTAGTAGGCAAAGTAAATGTCTTCATGCGACTCCAGGCAGGCCTTCTACATTCTGCAGATCTCCAGCTCAGATTTCAAATCTCTTCTAGTTAGTTCCATCCCTGATACTAATATCACTAAAAATTTAATGAGCTGCAAGTAGTTAAAAGGAAATAGAGAGAGCTGCTTTTATGTCACGATCACCCACCATTTAGTGTGTCAATACTGTATCAGAGAAAATTATTTGCCAAATTAGCCCATAAATTTCACAAATAAGTCAAGGGACATATTCTGACAGCAACTCAAAAGAATTTGTGAATTCGTTTTGCCTCCAATAAGCTGGATGCAACTTGGTGACTTTCCCACTGCAATAAGAGAGAAAAGAACAATTCACAATGATGGAAGTATTGCTGCAATTTTCTGAACCAGGAGCAGGAATATGTCATATTACCTTCCAAGTGGAAAGGAAGAAGTGAAAGCAAAGGTCAGAAATGAATCCATACAAGCCAATGAAAGCTCCATTTCTTATTGTCTGACAGTCTTTCTCATTCCAATTCCTGCTCTAAGTACCTCAATAGCCTACATAATCTACACAATTCCAAAAACCTCTTTTTCCTCACCATTTGCTGAGAGTACAGAACTCATCTAAAGTGTGAGCAATGTATTAGCTCTGAATGCCATCTCAAAAATATTTCTAGATTGATCTTGGCAGCCAGGAGGACCAGATATGTTAGAAACTAAACACTACGTTGGATTCTTGGAATTGTTATAGACATTGATGGAAGTTGCAGTTGAAAATTCATGCAAGGATCATACTAAAGAAGTCCAGGCTAAATTGGGAATATTTTCTCAGATTATCCCAAACAACAATCCATGATAATATATCAGAATCTAAGAACTGTTACAGTTCAAATGATTTGTATAATAATAAAAAAATAAATACTGCTATCTCCCACAGGAGAGTAGCGAACCCTTGGTTAGATGCATATTGTGTACAAGCAGAGCTGGTTTGTAACTTTACTATTACATACCTGGTCCAAGAGTGTCATTCTCACTTGGAAATGACCATTTTTGCAGACATGTGGAATGCGTCAATCCACATCAAGATACACTTGTGGAAATAATGTAAAACCATAATATCTTGCCTACTGTGTGCCTTGGTAAATATTCGTGTGCAGTCAGTTAATAATAATGAGGGAAAGAATTAAAACCTAATGAAAGCTATTCAAAGAAAAGAACTTCCTTCAGGCTGGTCATGTATGTCTGTAGTTTGTCTGTCATTTATAATTCTGCAGCCTCTGGTTCATTGTCAGGCTGTAATTCTGCCAGTTAATGTATCCAATTAACCCCACTAATGAGCTAATCAACAGTGTAAAATCTGTGTAAAATCGCAGAGGGTATATGATGAATGGGAAATGCACTGAACTCCCCTGGTCTAAAAAGGGCTTTATTGCACTTGTTAAAGTGGTACTGTCTTCCCACTCTCTAAAGGGTAATTTATCACTAGGCCCTGAAACAGTGCCATGCCCCGATAAGGGAGAGGTGGCAATAAACCCATCATAAAATGATTACTCAGGAATGTAGTGCAATTAAAATGTCTCTGTGTATTAAAGTCATAAGCAGGAGAGCACAAACGTTATTGTGTTAGTGGAGGGTGTTAATAAAAAAAGAAAGTAAAGAACAGAACAGAACAGAAAAGAAAAGAAATTGACAGTCATCTGAAGGTGAGCCAGACTTACTGGAAGCAATGAATATTGTCCTTGATCCAAATATTTCTTTTTTCTTTTTCTTTTGTCATTCCTGATAGCTTAGATGCATCTGTCGTATTGATTCAAGCATCTCTTTATTTATATAATTGGACAAACAGACAAGTGAAATTGCAGATGGCATTAAAAATATCTATAAGAGTAAAATCTAGTGGCAAACACAAACATTATTCTGGTTTTCCAGCTATGTGACTTTACTTAGTAGAGATGGGCACGAATTAAAAAAATGGTGTTTTGTTTGTCGATTGTCGTTTAGGGGGTCCGTTTTGGTTCGTTTCGGTTTTTTGCAAATTTTCACAAAAATCATTTTCATTTTTGTTCGTTTTGTTACCGTTTCATTACCATTTATTTCAATATTTTGTGATTTTTTTAGCATTTAAAACAGTTCAATGTATTGCCCTAACAAAAACGAAACGGACGACAACATTTCTGGTCCTTCTGTTCGTTTCGTTTCATTTTAGAGACAAAAATCGTTTGTTGTTTCGTTACATGTACTATTTTTACTGTTGTAAACTGCCCTGAGTCCCCTATGTGGGAAATAGGTGTGGTATATAAGTGTGAAAAATAAATAAATAAATAAATAAATACGTAACAAAATGAAACAACGAAAACAGAAACAAAAAATTGTTCGTTTCGTGCCCATCTCTATTACTTAGGTAAAGGTAAAGGTTCCCCACGCACATGCATGCTAGTCATGTCTGACTCTAGGGGCGGTGCTCATCTCCGTATTCAAGCCAAAGAGCCAGTGTTGTGCAAGTCCATGACCATGTGGCCGGCATGGCTGCAAGGAAACACTGTTTTACCTTCCCACTTTTTACGATGGTACCTATTTATCTACTTGCATTTACATGCTTTCAAGTTGCTAGGTTGGCAGGAGCGAGGTTTATCAGTGGGAGCTCTCTCTGCTGCATGGCACCCGGGATTCGAACCGCCGAGCTGTCGACTTTGCAGTCTACAGTTTCAGTGCCTTTACTCCGCTGAGCCAGCACGCCCCTAGACAAATGGGCTGAATTGTTGGCCCACACACATTTTCACCTCACCAAATCTGGCCCTACTTGCAAAAAGTTTGGAAACCCCTGAACTTCAGTATAGTCATTGCTTGAAGCATCTTGATACTACAGGATCTGCGCTCTGGACCCTCTTCAGAAGCATTTCTTAGTCTGTTCCCACCAACTGAATTTGGCAGGTCACCAGTGCCTGTTCAGCATTGGTGCCTAGCTGTAGAATTCTCTTCCCAAGGACATTTATCTGAAAGGCACATTGGGTCCTTTGGTGGCCACAGGAAGTACATTTTTTTCCTAAAAGATTTCAAACATCACTAATATTACTAAGATTTGGGATATCACAAATGCATTCCAAATGTCCTCTTTGCATCTGTTTAAGCTGTCTTGACATGACAACATGTCAAAAGGAATTCTGAAACCCTGGGAGATTCTCCAGCTCGAACATAAGAATGAGAACAGAAGCAGCTTTTTGTCCCTTGAGGCTTCTTCAATTTTTCCAAAATGTCATCACAAAAATGTGATTTTTCCCTTCGTGAAGCCAACCAAGCACAAAAAACTGGCTGATTGAGAGAAAATATGCAAATAAGCCATCCGATACTTGTAATTTTTAGATGAGTGGGAAACAGCATAGCAGGTATTGTTGTTTTGTGCAGTTTTCATTATTTGTATGACAATTATTGTCAAAAAATGCAAAAGCTCTGTTTAAGACTAGGAGGACATGTGTTGCCTTCTCACATGCAAGGAGAACATCATTGTGGTTTTGTCAAGCAAAAAATTATGTTCCTAATTGATATGATATTTGATAGAGTTTTCAGCTGAGAACTGTGATCCAGATAGTGATATAAACTGAAGAACAAGTGTGTTATTATTATTATCATTCATTACATTAGCCCAAGGAGAATGAAAGAGTTTGAATCTCTTAAAATCTGAACCTTAAAAAAACCTTCAAGCATCTTCTTTTCCCTCCCATGGATTCCCTTCAATGTGCAGTCATTTGTTCATCTGCATCTGTTCAACAGATGCAGTGATCTCTAGGCAATCTTGAGGCTCAGGTTTCCAGAATCATAAAGCTATCTCAAAAGAAAGTTGTTTTTTTTCTTCACAGACAGTTAGTGGCAGTAGCAGGAAGTACTTTATTCCTAAAATGGTGAAATGTATCGCCATCTTTGCTTGGAACATGGCCACCATGGCTCTGTTCACAAGCTAACATTTTACAAACCAGTGATATGAGCTAATGGAAGGTTTTCTGGGTCCCCCACATGGCATGGATGGAATCATGGCCCTAATGGAAGAAAAACCCATTGGGTGAAGTCATGACTATTTCATCCAAACTTACAATGATGATAAGGACAATGGCAAATGAATTTTCACATTATTCTCATTAATCTAAATGGCTGAGCAAAGAGAGTTTAGAGTATGATGATGGAGCTAGCATATTTAGCTCCAGTATCTGATAGTGGGCATAACTGTTAATATATTAATGCTTTGTAACAAAAAAAACCCTTAGGAAATACTAGAAAGTCATTTTCAGCAGAAAGAGGAATGTTAAAGCCAGCTATCAGGGATCATTTATAGAAATTGAAATTTGCTTTTTACATGTTGCAGAGGAATGGATTAAATGACCCACCAGGGATCTATTTTAATCCAAATTAGTCCATGGATAAAATCAAAACTATTATTTCTCCATATACTGTACAGTCAAACTACCAAGAAAATCTCCTTTCTGAACAATTTTATGTTATATAAGAATGTCTGATGGCTGGTAAAAATGGAGGCAAAACAAAGATTTAGGGATATGAGCAAATTTCACAATCCAAATCCCATTAAATATAATGGATGCTAAATTGCTATTTGTAGAGCTAGGGGGACAAATTATTCTTTTCAGTTGATCTCCTTAAAAAAGAAAAGTAAAATAAAACTTTTGGACAAGGATTGTATAGCATGTGTAGTTCTCAACTGATAAGCAAGAAAGTTCATGCTAGAAGGACAGTAGCAAATCTTTGTCTCTCCTGCATTTAATAGTGAAGGTTATTGCCTATGATGCAGAAGCTTATTGCATTGTTGCAGTAAACCAATTAGCCTTTAAGGAGCTGGGATAGTACTTTCAGTCCTATAGGCTCATTTGTTTTCTGGTGGAGCAGAGCATATACAGGAAACACATTTAAAAAATGAAAATACCTTAGGTGTCTTTACAAGAACAATGCTTGCTCATATATTGGGAGACATGGCCGAGCCTGCTGACTAGAGATGGGCACGACTTGAAAAAAAAAATTTGAGTTGTCGTTAGTCGGGCCGGTTCCGTTTCGGGTCGTTTCCATTTTTCGCAAAAATTCGCAAAAATTAGTCGGTTCGTTTTTTCATTTTTTGTTTTTGTTAGTACTGGTTTTGGGGGGGGGTAGTGGGCTCCTGGAGGCACCTCTGTGGGGTGGGTGCCTCCTCTGGCCCACTATAAATGGAAAGCGGGCTCCTGGAGGCACCCGTGGGTGCCTCCTATCCTCACCCACTAGGAAGGGGAAGCAGGCTCCAAGAGACCCCTCAACATGGGGGTCTCCCCTCCTCACGTGCTGCTGCAAAATGGTATGCAATAGCCATATGGATATGCATACCAGTTGCAGACAGTGAGAGTAGTGATGGCAGTGAACCCAGAGCCATAGGTGATGCCTAAGGCTCTCGCACCACCATGTCTCACACAGAAGGGAATTGTACTTGCGTGTAGTGCAATGCAAGTACATCTGGCTTAGGGTTAAGGTGGGTTAGGGTTAGGGCTAGGGTTAGGCTAGTGACGGGTAAGGTTATGGTGGGCTAGTCGGTTGCACCTCTGGGTGCCTCTCTGACCCACTAAGAAGACAGTCTGTGACGTATGGGTAAGGACTGGAGTCAAGGATTAGGGTTAGGGTTAGGGGGCTAGAGCAGGTTTTAGGGGGCTTTTTGGCACATCCCAGAAGTCTCCATGGCCAAGTGGCCATGCGATTGGTGGGATGGCTCCAAAAATTTGCATGGTCGTCCACTCCCACATGGCTGGACACTCGGCCAGCCCATCATTGCGCAGGTGTAAAAAAATAAAATAAAATAAAATCAATGGAGGACAGAGGAGGAGAGGAGAGACATTTTGTTGCAAGAAAAAACCCACTGCTACTGTGAAAAATCTGGCAGTTTATAAATTTTCGCGTGTTTCTGTTGTGCTTGTGTGTTTTTGGACCACGATTTCAAAAACAATATTGCGTTCGCCGCCCCATTTTGGATCCCCCGCCCGCACCGCATGGCATGGCGAGTCTGGCTGCCCAGGATGGGGGGGAGGTGGGACCCCCCCCTCCAGAAACCACCCCTCCGGTAGGTGCCCTGCGCCCTTAGTCAAGCAGGCATTTTTCCGCCTGCTTTTTTGGCCCGGGAATGGGTGGGGGGAGAGTTTAAAAGTTTTTTCCTGTGCCGTCCGTGCCGCTTGCTTGCGCTTTAATTGCGGGCGGGCGGCGGCGAGACTGGGCATTTTGGTGGCTGCGAGCCTGCGGCGAGTCCCACCAGAGCAGCCCAGGACGGGGGATGGGGGGGAGGCCGGGGACCTCCAGAAACAACCCCTCTGGTAGGTGCCCTGAGGCACGGCAGGCATTTTTCCGCCTGCTTTTCGGCCGGGAACCGGGTTTTTTTAACGTTTAAAATCTTTTTTTCTGTGCCGCATGGCATCGCGCGATCGCGCAATGCAAGGAACGAGCACGACAAATCAGACCAAAATTGTTTGTTCGTCGGTTCGAGCTCGAAGTCTGGCGGAGTAATTCCCGTTACCGTTTCCGTAGAGTAACGGAACTGAGTAACGGAAACGGAAACGAGAATACCGCTAAGTCGTGCCCATCTCTACTGCTGACAGCCCAAAACCTTCATCCGTCTTTGTGTTCAGTGTTGGCATAGAGGGACCTTAGGATAGGTCAATGTGGGCTCATGGAGGTCTTCCTTGCTAGGGGGGATTTTTGAACTACTACATTAGTATACATAGTGAGCTCCTTCTCATGTTCACTGAATGCAATCAGAAAACAGAAACTGTGTGTGCTCCACAATGACTACTTTGCATATTATTACTAATTTGCCATCTCTTGTGGAATTGTATACCACACGAGCTAAAAAGAGGGCAATGAAAATATATAGAGATTCCACACATCCTGGACATAATCTGTTTCAATTGTTACCCTCAGGGCAACGTTTTAGGGCATTCCATACTAGGACAACTGGATATAAAGATAGTTTCTTTCCACGTGCTATCAAACTGTTGAATAATTAATTTTTATTTCTTTTCTTCCTTTTTAAATAATAGGTTATATTTTATTGCTGTACTTTGTTTTTATTGTTGAATATATGATTCTTATATTTTCTTTTATATATGAGGAACATTTTTTACCAAAACAAATTCTGGGTTTGTCCAACCACACTTGGCCAATAAAAAGGATTCTGATTCTGATTCTTTGAACACAAGAGGGGCCATGCTTAAAACTCTCTGGGAGGCTTCATCTCCAAGCTGCCAGAGGCTAAAATAATTTTGTGTAGTGGATGAAAAATTGCAACATCATCAGTGTCTGTGAAGATTCTCACTCATTCAGGTGAGTTTGTCCGGAAGTTGAGTCGTGGTAACTGGACTTCTTTTCTTGAGAGATTGAAATGTTTCACTGCTCATCCAAACAGCTTTGTCTGTCCGAGTAAAGTTAGCTGTGAGTCGTCCATTTTATAGTTCCTTTTGACCTCCTGTCACCCTGATCTGAAATAGGATGAACAATCGCCTGAACAGGCTTGTTAGGTGGACAATAGTCTCAATAGGCTCATTGGGTGGACAGTAGCCAACCTTTACAACGTTCACAACACCCATAAAGTATGAGTCGTTAGCCATGGCCTTGTTGGTAGAGCTGTGAAGTATTCTTGATTTGTCAGCAGATTGTTGAAATGGTTGCTTGATAAGTAGAAGACCTCTACATTGGAGAAACTAAAGAGCCATTAAACAGGAGGGTGGTCCACCATAGGAAGGGCAACAACTTAGGACCAGAATTAGAAGTGCACCTCCACTTGAAGGACAAAGGGCACTGATTCAAATATGAGGATGTATGCATATTAGATATAGAGGATAGGTGGTTTGAGATAGGGGTTGGGTAAGCCATTCATGTGAGTATTGAAAGCCTCTATCGCAACAGACGTGTGGGGGGGGCTCAGGCACAGTCTGTCTGCTCCACCAACAAGGCCATGGCTAACCAAGGTGAGCTATCAATGGAAAGCTTCCCACCAACCTGAAGTTAGCTTCTAATCCAACAGAAGGCATATTTCAAGTCAACACGAATTCATAGTGAAAGGAAGAATCGCAATATGGTGGTGTGTGACTCTGCCCTGCATTCAGATTTTCTTCTTAATAGAAAGGCAGTATTGCATTTTCCTCTTCTTCTATAAGAAGGCCCATGGGCACAGATGCTCATCCTCACCAACATTTTGGTTGCCTCTTTCTGTAAAAACAAGTAAACGTAGGTATATTATTAACAGTTATTTCCGGTAGTTAGGTACAATTCTTCACACATCTCCATCCCCCGCCTCCCATGATTTCAACACTCCGAAACCTTAGCTAGCCACCATGGTCAGCTCTGGTAAATGTACAAATTCTTTACCCAGTTGGGAATTTTTCATAAAGATGTAATAGTCTGAAATAGAGAGATGCATCCTAGGGGATCCCAAAATGCTTCATCAGGTTGGTGAGCCCATGTCTTTGAATGAGAAAGACTATTATCACCACAGTTCTCCTGGGGGAGAAGTAGTGATCCAAGAGTGTATTGGAAAGTGTGTGTGTATTCAGCATTAGCAGCAAATGAGGTTCTTTGTTGTCTAATTTTATGACAGTAGCAACAGCCCTGAAGGGCGTGGAATACTTGGAAATACAGTAATTCTCCAAAGTAGACTTCTCTTTTCAGTGACAGCTGTAATAAAATAAAAATTACAGCAATGTGCCTCAGAGGGGAAAATGTCTGAGAAAAGTTGCCTCAGAACTAGGCAGGCCATGTGTTTCTCCATAGAAAACGTAGATTCCAGTTCTAAGTGGTGGCTGATCCACACCTGATCCACGCTCATGAAAAATTCATGAGTTTTTCAACCATTCATGCTGCTACTCCCTGAAAGAAGCAAATAGTATTCTAACTACAGAATCTTCATCATTTTGAAAGCTGAAACTCCATAACAAACCACTTCATAAGGTAAGGAGCTTTGGAATGAAAACTGGGGACTGAGGAAGAGGCTACATCTTTGCCCACTGCATCTTGGTTCCTATTTGCAGTTTATGGAGCTGCTTCTCAGATTTAAAATAGGTTTGACCCTTATAGCTGCTCTCTCATAGCTATACTGTACCCCAATCTAGACTCACATAATTACAAAATGGTTGTATGAGCATGACACCAAAGGTCATTTACTGCAACGTGGTACTTTTGTGTAAAAACATTCAGCAGAAAGTCCACCACTTTTGGAGGTATTTCACTGCACTGGCAACCAATGTTTAGTGTTACGACCTTTTTCCTAATATTTAGCTGGATGTTCATTTTTTTGTAATTCAAATCCATCCATTTGAGATCTAAAACCTTCTGAAACAACAGAAAACAAGATGTTTCTGTTTTCTGTGACAGCTCTTCATATGTTTGAAGATAGTTGTCACAGACACATCACCTCTCACTCTTCTCTTCTCCAGGCAAAACACGCCCAGCTTCTTACTTATGCATCTTAAACTAATCCTGGACCTATGACACTGTTTCAGGTCAGACTTCCCCACTAAGCCGGCAGGCTGTGAGATTCTGGGATCTGTAACCTATAAAAGTAACTTCTGATCTTAACTAGTAGTTAACTAAAATATAAGTTTTATGACAAACTTCCTGAATAGTAGAGGGTCCAGTCTTAATCCTTTTTCTTTCTCACAGCCCTGTTCTTTTGGTAAGAAGGTTGAACTCAAATAACCCAGCCTTACAAATAAAAGGAACTAGAATGAAATGAAATGAAAGGCATTAATAATGCTCTAATAAGTGTAAAAGGCCTAACAGAGTGAGTGAATAAAATGGCTGTAATATTCACAAAGGGATATATTACTCAGGAACATTTCAGCACACCTCTGATACTCTGTAATTAGACAGTTAGAGTTCACTTTAAAGTCTGGGAGATGGTGTGTTCCTCCTTATTAGCACTATTTCTCATTGAATTTAAATCCCTTTACTTGCTCTTATTCATGCAAGATGGCATGTATTATGTTGGCACATTTACAGTATTAAAATATCTTCAAAGGTGTCCTCTCAATTGTACTTTCTGAGGTTTCTTCCAAACTTGAGTAGGCTTTGTCATGGCATGTCAGAGCAAACATGATTTTTCCAGGATCACAAAATAAAGCAGGGCTCTGCTCAAAATGGTGGAGCCCATTAAAAGACTGGTACAAACAAATCAGGTAAACCGTTGGGCATTTCCTCAAGTTGTTGGAGAGAAGCCTCAGATCACATGTTCAGATCTCTTCACACAGTGTTAAACTTCTGGGGTCAAAAATCTTTCACAGCCATGTGTCTGGGAAATCAGCAACATGTTATTTCTAAACTGAGAAAATACAAAATTTAAACTAATTTGTCAAATGCTGATTGAAGCAAGGTCATATTGGTTGAATAAGTGGATGTTTCCATGTTCTAGATGCAAAATGTAATATCCTATGAGGATCCTGAGAAACTACTAGGCAGAAGCCTTCCATTCTAGGCTCTTTAACTAAGGAAACAGGCAACTAAGGAGGATAGAGATGGGGACGACTTGAAATTTTTTTTTCGAGTTGTCGTTAGTCGGGCCGGTTCTGTTTTGGGTCGTCTCCGTTTTTCGCAAAAATTCGCAAAAATTAGTCGGTTCGTTTTTTCGTTTTTTCGTTTTTGT
The DNA here is from genome assembly GCA_037367245.1 of Phrynocephalus guinanensis. Classification (NCBI taxonomy): domain Eukaryota; kingdom Metazoa; phylum Chordata; class Lepidosauria; order Squamata; family Agamidae; genus Phrynocephalus; species Phrynocephalus guinanensis. The sequence goes on from CM074741.1 coordinate 22,475,652, forward strand.
TAGAACTGGTTTTGGGGGGGAGCGGGCTCCTGGAGGCACCTCTGTGGGGTGGGTGCCTCCTCTGGCCCGCTATAAGGGAAAGCGGGCTCCTGGAGGCACCCGTGGGTGCCTCCTATCCTCACCCACTAGGAAAGGGGAAGCAGGCTCCAAGAGACCCCTCAACATGGGGGTCTCCCCTCCCCACCTGCTGCTGCTGCAAAATGCTATGCAATAGCCATATGGATATTGCATAACAGAATGTGCAGACAGTGACTGTGAAGACTAGTGGATGGCACTGAACCCAGAGCCATAGTGAGATGCCTAACTAAGGCTCTCGCACCACCATGTCTCACACAGAAGGGAATTGTACTTGCGTGTAGTGCAATGCAAGTACATCTGGCTTAGGGTTAAGGTGGCTTAGTGCAAGGGCTAGGGTTAGGCTAGTGACGGGTAAGGTTACGGTGGGCTAGTTGGTTGCACCTCTGGGTGCCTCTCTGACCCACTAAGAAGACAGTCTGTGACGTATGGGTACAGAGTCAAGGGTTAGGGTTAGGGTTAGGGGGCTAGGGCAGGTTTTAGGGGGCTTTTTGGCACATCCCAGAAGACTCCATGGCCAAGTGGCCATGCGATTGGTGGGATGGCTCCAAAAATTTGCATGGTCATCCACTCCCACATGGCTGGCCACTCGGCCAGCCCATCATTGCGCAGGTGTAAATAAAATAAAATAAAATAAAATCAATGGAGGACAGAGGAGGAGAGGAGAGACATTTTGTTGCAAGAAAAAACCCACTGCTACTGTGAAAAATCTGGCAGTTTATAAATTTTCGCGTGTTTCTGTTGTGCTTGTGTGTTTTTGGACCACGATTTCAAAAACAATATTGCGTTCGCCGCCCCATTTTGGATCCCCCGCCCACACCGCATGGCATGGCGACTCGAGTCTGGCTGCCCAGGACGGGGGGGAGGCGGGACCCCTCCAGAAACCACCCCTCCGGTAGGTGCCCTGCGCCCTTAGTCAAGCAGGCATTTTTCCGCCTGCTTTTTTGGCCCGGGAATGGGTGGGGGGAGAGTTTAAAAGTTTTTTCCTGTGCCGTCCGTGCCGCTTGCTTGCACTTTAATTGCGGTGGCCGGCGGCCGGCGAGACTGGGCTTTTTGCTGGCTGGCTGCGAGCCTGCGGCGAGTCCCACAGAGCAGCCCACTAGGACGGAGGATGGGGGGGAGGCCGGGGACCTCCAGAAACAACCCCTCTGGTAGGTGCCCTGAGGCACGGCAGGCATTTTTCCGCCTGCTTTTCGGCCAGGAACTGGGTTTTTTTAAGTTTTAAAAACTTTTTTTCTGTGCCGCGTGGCATCGCGCGATCGCGCGATGCAAGGAACGAGCACGACAAATCAGACCAAAATTGTTTGTTCGTCGGTTCGAGCTCGAAGTCTGGCGGAGTAATTCCCGTTTCCGTTTCCGTAGAGTAACGGAAACGAGTAACAGAAACGGAAACGGGAATACCGCTAAGTCGTGCCCATCTCTAAAGGAGGACATCGGGTAGTATATAATATTAGGCATGATGTAAAAATGCATAATAAGTTTTATTTCATGAATGATACTTGAACCCAGAGTCATCCAATGAGGCTGAATAGTGGAAGATTCAAGGTAGAACATTTACATATACAGTGGTACCTCTTAAGATGAACATCCCATAAGATGAAAAACTTGTAAGACGAATGGAATTTCTGGGAATAGGCATGCTTCACAAGCCAAAAATTCCATATCGGATGCCTCGCAAGGTGAAAATCCATTCCGCGTTTTGAAAGATGTCACCCAGGATGCATTTTGCCCTCCGTAGTTTGTGGAGGGGTGGGAGGAGTTTTTTCATCAAGTTTTGAAGCCTTTCTGGGCATTGTTTTGCAGCAGTTTTTGGACTTTTAGAACTTGGAAAGGTAGGGAGCTGAGGTTTCCTTGCTTTCTTTTCTGTTTTTGCATTGTTTCCCATTGCACTTTTGGCAAGAGTGGCCTGGGTCTTGATTTGGAGCTTGCTTTTGATCGTATATGCATTGCTTTTCATTGCACTTTTGGTGGGAATGACATGGGGTTTGTCTTAGAGCAGGGCTGCCCAAGACGTCGACCAACCAGTCACCTGTGGCACCCTCAGAGGTCGTGCACCGGGTCCCTTGTGCTGGGGGCAACCCCCCCTCACTCGCCCTTTCCAGTGGCAGCAGCAGCGGTGGCAGCTACAATGGCGGTGGTGGTCCCAGAAACCCACCCTGGGCCCACCTCCCTGGCCCCCATGCCCACCGCTGACACTATTGCTGCTGCTGCCCACCATTCCCCACCACAGCTGCCACCTCTGCTGCCCCCCACTGCCTGCATCACCACCGCCACCATTGCCATTGTTCCCGGTGCTGCCGCCCCTGCCATCTCCCTCACCCCTGCTCCCCTGCTGCCACCCCTGCCCCTGCCACGCCCGCTGCGATCACCCCCACCCCCAGCCACCAGTGCCATCACCCCAGGCCCCACCCACTGATCCCACCACCCCCCGCCACTGACCCTGTCACCATTGCTGCCCTGCCACCTCCGCGATCACCCCTGCCCCTGCCTGCTGCCATCGCCCCCATCACTGCTGCAATCACCCCCTGCTACTCCTACTGCCTTCCCCCGCCACTGACCTTCTGCTGCTGTTGACTGTGGGGGGGGGCATAGAGAAGCAGCAGGTAGGCCTCGAGCTATTCAATGTTGGACAGCCCTGTCTTAGAGCTTTTGTTTTGCATTGCACTGCAGGGGGTGCAATGTTTTTATTTTTTATTTTTTTTAAAAAGTCCCCATCCAGGGAGCCTTTTTTTTAATTTTCACAGCTGAGAGGCACTTGCCATTGCAGGGTCTAAGGTCAGGACTCTGGAGGTCTCCATCGGGATCGGGACTCAAGGCAACGTAAGTGCCAGGAATTAAAAATGAAATGAACGAAATGGAAATTTCTGTTTCATTTCGTTTCATTTTTCTTTGATGGGTTGGTTCGTTATTCATTTCATTAGAAATTTGTTTCATGCCCATCTCTAATAGCCATGATCGGGGCTGGCTTTGAAAGACATTAGAGCATTAGAAAATAAATAAATAGAGAATAACTTTGTCAATGAAAGATGGTTCTAATTTGTTTTCTTCACTGTCATTTGCTCCTGATTTTTAATGGCTGAATTCTAAGATATTATTGAACTGAGATTATCATTTTATCACTTAACATACTGGGTGATTTTGCACTCATGTGCTACATGTCGACTTTACATTGGCATCTAGCCTCTAGCTACTTTTGACATAAACACAATATGGCATATGGCATTTGATAAACTTTGAGATTTTCTTCTTTTTAATCTAATACACATATGTAGTCTCATATATTTGGAAACAAATTCCCATAATTACAATAAATGGCCTGAGCACATTTTCAACAATCTAAAATCTGAGTGTTTTTCCCCAAATCTCTCATGGAACTTTTAACTTTGACAGTTTCTCTTCCCCCATCTCTAAAATAAGCAAGCAAATAAACAAGGAAATACACAAGACCACCCATAAAAGTACAGAGATAATTTGATCTGTGATTATGATATCCAATATAGCTAGGTAACCTTCACCTCTAAAATTATTAAGGAGATAATTTGCAACTGCTGAAGTATCGGAAGTCCATGTCATTCTGATAATCTATGAGCCCAATCACATTCTGGATTCTCTTACTGTATTAATAAAATGAGTTGCAAAGGTCTTAAAAATAAGAAATTAATTATTAAAGCTTCCTCTTCCAGTTTAAATGAGAAAGTCAGAGTATAATAGATTAGGAAATACAATTTTCCATTTTTATATTTAGAATCTTTTTTTCTTCTCCACAATCTGTCAGGCTCTTTCCTCCCTCTTTCCCCCCCTGTCTAATAGCACTGCAAGTCTAATTATATTTCTTGACATTACTGTGCCCAAGACTATGTAAAATGATGGTACAAAATGTATAGGGGAAATCCTTTTATACATTTTCCTTCCCCTCCCATTCCTTTTAACAAAACTGATAGATGACACAATTAAAATGTTAGCAGCTTACTAAAACAGAGATACAACTTAATGGCAATAATGCAAGTGGCACTTAGTTGTGTCGAAATTACTTATGTTAGCTCGTAATTAGACTTCAAATGAGTCGTTTGATTTTGAGTAGCAGAGAGGAAATTTCTAAATAATAAAAATGCTGTTGTGTCCTACTATACCTCTGTGTTGGTTATACTTTATGGCAGAAAGTTTAATGTGTCATCATTATGGATTTTAAGAAATGTTGGAATTGTTATGTCATATTTGTCATTTAGCTGTATCAATGGGTCCAACACTTATGTAGTTCTCTGCATTGCCCCATAAAAGAATTAAGGGACATGCTAGTTATCCCATGTGAAAGACTTCACATGGTAGTACTATCACAAATTGTGTTTATCTTTAACTTAGCCTTAGTGGCATCATGTCAGCTGCCCAAAGCATGAGGTATGTCATGCCACTGTAATCCCACAGAAGGGGTCTTCACTGGGGTCAGTGAAATGTCACAGAAGCAGGCTATGTAATAGTTTGCAGAGAAGCAATTACCGTATATACTCGAGTATAAGTCGACCCGAGTATAAGTCGGGGCCCCTAATTTAAACCCAAAAAACTGGGAAAATTTATTGACTCAAGTATAAGCCTAGGGTGGGAAATGCAGCAGGGCCTGGCAACTCCTCCTTTGTGAGCTGTGTGTGTGTGTGTGTGATGTTTAAAATGACTTTTAGCCACCGAGGCAAGTGCTTGAGTTGGTGGCTAAAAGTCATTTTAAACATGAGGGTGGGTCAGGAGAAGTGGCGCACAATGTTTAAAATGACTTTTAGCCACTGAGCCAAACTTGCCTCAGTGGCTAAAAGTATTGACCCGAATATAAGCCGAGGACCCCTTTTTTCAGCTAAAAATTAGGGCTGAAAAACTAGGCTTATATTTGAGTATATACAGTATATTGCATGCACCAAATCCTCCTTTTGAGCCATGGGCACAGTCTGGGAATAAGGGACAATTGATGTCACCTACCACCCAGGATTTAAAGATATTTTACATATGAAAATAAATGCATCAGACTCATCATGATATTTGTCTTCTTGCTAGGGAACCCAGAGAAACATAGCAATTACCTGAGATGTTAGCTGGTGCCCTGAGAAATATGAACTAGATATGGGCTTTTTTGTTTTGGAAGTGGTCAGCTTCCAAAAGGAACAGAGGGACCCCAGCTGATGTTCAGAACCAGAGGAATGAAATCAAACAATCCCTTACCTTTTGCTGGGCTCACGTAGGGTTAAACTCAAATGAGGAAGAAGCCTATGACACATCATCTTTCCTTCTCCCTGGCATTTTGGTCATCGATGTTTGTTTCCATCTTCCTCCACTTTACAATCTTACAGATCCAACTGCATTTAACTTTACAGAATTTCAATGTGTCAATGGGTAATTTTATTCCTGCTGGTAAATGAATATCTCTGCAAAAGACTAGAGATGGGCACGACCAGGAAAAATGACGTTTCGAGTTGTCGTGTGTCGGAGCCGGCCCATTTCGGCTCATTTCCGTTTGTCACGAAATTTTTCAAAAATTTGTCGTTTTGTTTGTCGTTTGTCGTTAGTACTGGTTTAGGGGGGTAGGGTAGCGGGCTCCTGGAGGCACCTCTCTGGGGTGGGTGCCTCCTCTGGCCCGCTATAAGGGAAAAGGAAGGGTACATGACCGTGTAGCCATTGCGTACCAAGTGGCACTGGCAGAGGCACCTCTCTTTTGGGTGCCTCTAGCTCACCATGAAGGACAGCATACTGGTGTACAGGTTTGGAGTTTTTTGGAACTTTGGACAGTGAGCGAGGAGAGAGAAGAATGCCTCTGCTGGGCGCCCTCTGACTCACTAAGAAGGACAGTGTACTTGCGTGTAGTGCAATGCGAGTACAGATCTGGCTTAGGGTTGGGGTTAGGGCAAGGGCTAGGGTTAGGGTTATTACGGGTAAGGTTAGGGTGAGTTAGTGGGCTGCACCTCTGGGTGCCTCTGACCCACTAAGAAGGACAGTGTACTGGCGTATGGGTTAGGGTTAGGATTAGGGTTAGGGCTAGGGTTATAGTGGGCTTTTTATGCCCAAATGGCACATCCCAGAAGTCTCAGTCAAAACCTGGCCAAGTGGCCATGCGATTGGTGGAATGGCTCCAAAAATTTGCATGGTCCCATCCCATGGCCAGCCCATCATTGCACATGTGTAAAAAAATAAAAAGAAAAATATAATAAAATAAAATCAATGGAGACGTTTTATTGCTAGAAAAACCCACTGCTGCTACTGTAAAAATTCAAGTTTTTGGACCACGATTTCAAAAAAAATATTGCGGTCGCCATTTTGGATCCCCCCGCACCGCATGGCAAATGGAGACACCGAGGATGGCCCCTCCCAGCCTGGTACCAGCAGCCCAGGACAGGAGGGGGGGAAGGCTGGGGACCCCCCCCCCCAGAAACCACCCCTCTGGTAGGTGCCTTCTGGCAGGCATATTTTCGCCTGCTTTTTTGGCCGGGAATTGGGGTTGTTTTCCTTTTAAAACTTTTTTTCTGTGCCGCTTGCACTTGGCATCGCACGATCGCCGCGCGATGCCAGGAACGACAACGACACATCAGACCCAATTTTTCTTTTTTCGGTTTGAGTTCGAGTTCTGACGGCTTAATTGTCGTTACCGTTTCCGTTGCGCAACAGAAACGAGTAACGGAAACGGAAACGAGAATTTCGCCAAGTCGTGCTGATGTCTACAAAAGACTAATATTGGAATAGTTTCAAAATCCATGGAAACTTTTGCTCTGCTCCAAATTATGTGTTCTGATAAAGAGTGAAGAATAATGGATACAGCTCTACCTTCCAGCAGCCAAGAACTGATTTATAACACAAAATATAAAACCACCAGCGGTTGCAGCCTGCTCTGTGTTAAATCATGGCAGTAGAACTGGTAGCCTTCTCTCTAGCCCTGCTGATATTTCTTTCCATGTCTGCATATCTACCAGAACTTCAGGTTTTGGCCCTTTCTTTAACCAGCCTATCAATTACTATATACCTGACAAGAAGTATTTCCCTGTCCTATCATTATGCATTGTTTAATGGATTCTAATCCATTTTTGGAAGGAACTAGAGATGTTCCAAGATGAAGAGCTAGCACAAAATGCACAGCCAAAGCAAGGAAGGAAGGAAGGAAGGAAGGAAGGAAGGAAGGAAGGAAGGAAGGAAGGAAGGAAGGAAGGAAGGAAAAATGGACCCCGTGGGGGAGATTCCTATCCACCCCTTAAGCCCAGAGAAAAGTGAAGCAGCAACAACTATATGCTTTAAGGAGAGGACAAAAAAGCCCTCTTAAAGTAATGGGTGTTTTCAGTGTTTTCTTGGTGATAAGTTGCACATTATGTGGGTGTCTGGAATCTTTGGCATAGCATCCCAGCCACCCACATACCTTCAAGTGCTAATTTATATCCTGCTTTTATCCTAATGGTACCTAATCTGGCTCACAACATATCAATTGACAAATGTAACTACTCAAAGCAATAGAAGTAATTACCAAATTAAATATCTTTATAGAATGTCAAATAATGTGATGTTGAACAAAATACATTTTTTTTCCTTTGGGAAAATCGGTGCGGTATATAAACTTAAATATTAATTAATTAATTAATTAATTAATTAACCTATTCCAATGATCTAAAGAGTCAGGAAGAGAATGCAACATATGGATTCAAAGACACACTAAAGACAAGGCCAGTGTGACCACCGTTCCGTAGAAAGCAACATGAGATTTTCCATAATGTACAAATTTACAAATTTGTACAAATATCTCTTCTTTCCAACTGAGACCTAGGGCTCCATTCTCAACCCTTTCCCATTTCTCATTGTTCTCTGTGTTGTCTGGGACCACATTCCACAGGTCAATGCAGCCAAGGCAAAGGGATAGCTTACAACTTGCTCCTGTTAACTAAAGCTCAGAAAAGACATTTTAACTGAGGTGTTTTAAACTTTTTAAAAGGGGGAGCTGTTTAAAATCTGAGAAACAAATAAAAGAGGGTGCCATGGGAAGAGGCCATCTTGTGACACTCAAAGGTGAAAAATGCAGCCCTATCAGGGCTTGTGTGGTATCAGGACTTCAGATTTCTGATACTCAACTTTAATCCTCCTATATTGTTAAAGGCTAGAATCTCTTCCTTTTTTTCTTGTTTACAAAATTACTCTATCTAATTCTATATGCACAGTCTTGCCAGAAAAGGATGCATCAAAGTTCTCTGTGTGAATTCCCACCTCCCTTTGGCAGTTTAATACTTGGTACATGCAGTCACACAGGTGCATGCATTTTCACAATGTGAATTAGGGAGTGATTAGAATTCTGAATGCATTTCCATCATATGTCCCGTTACAGGCTAAATTGCCTTAATTATTTGTCTAAAATGTTATTGAGAGAAAATCGTTTTCTGAGAATGACGATGCAATAACTGGAAACAATATTGACACAATATAGTGAGCAAACAAAAATATTTGATTAAAGCATGGTTATGTAATCAAGGCAATGAATATTCATAGCTCCCCTGGTAGGCAGCTAATGTCTCAACACCAACAGAATCATCTTTACTTTTTAACGGCTGAATCGGTTTTTGCACCAAAAGATTGATAGGCAAATCAGACCTTGATATAATAGTTTGAGTTGAAGAAGAAAGATTTAAGGTTGAGGCAAATAAAAAAGAAAGGGGGGAAAGGGACAAGGAAAAAGAAAAGGAAAAAAGAAAGAGGAAAAAAAGATGCCTCCTATCATGTTTAGAAAAGATTTACTAACACAATTAGTAGCATTTAGAAAAATGAGTTACACTTGTTAGGATGGCTCAGTCGTTCAAGTCCCTGGCTATGGATCCAAAGGTTGAAGGTGGATTCCTTACTGGGCCTCCTGAGAGCCAAGCCAGCCTATATGGCCTTGGTAAAGCTGTACAGCCCCAGGGTGCCACCTGAAGAAGGGAAATTAAAGTTCCTTCTGAGTAGTCTGTACCTGGAAAAACCTTGAAAAGAGTTTCCATAAGTCAAATTGACTTGATCAAATATATTTTACACATACCTCCTTCCCTGGAAAGTGGCAAAAAAGGATGAAAAATCCACTGGGTTTGCAAGGCCTAGATAGAATGAAGGCAATTAAGAAATCCATGCATTCAACAAGTAAGCACAACTGAAGGAGGGGAGACCCTGAAACATTGAAGAAAATGAATATGGATTTCGATAAAGCAAAAAAGTAAGTTTTGTGAATTTATGGGAGATTAAAATGGAACAAAATTACCAATGAGAATACATATTTAAATCAAAAGATTCCCCACATCCCATGAAACCCCCCAGTTAAGCCAGTCCTGAAAACTCAGTGTCTTCAAGAGGCTTTCAGCTCCCCCTCTCTTCCCTCCACCTTCATTTTAGCTTTTGTTTTATGGATTTAGTGTCAGTGCAAAGTTATGGAAATGACAAGCAAGCTGCTGTCATACTCAAATTCTGTGGAATGACTGGAGCCAGAACATATAGGATTCCGGGGTGAAGAGGCAGATAGTTTTGCATGCCAACATGTAGCACCAAAAATCAGAATACATCAGATCACCTTCTGAATAGATGGGCAGTGATGGTTTCGGCTGAAAGCCTGGGGCAACAGAAGAGGAAGAAAGGACAAGAGGTCTGTCCCCTCACAGTACAGCCAATTAGTAGCATTTTGTTCTGGTGCTGGGTCAGAAGGTCAGCTGCTTCCTCAGATATCAAGCAGCTGATGAGATGACAATGTCAAGTCCCTACTGCAAATACTATGTATTGTTTAGGAAAGGAGACGAAACATTGCCAACTGTCTCAAATTTGGACAATTTAGAGAAATCAATTTGGAGAAAACATTATTCCATAATCCACATCTATGTGTAGTTTAACAATGAGTAGCTCACACATAGACAAATACTGTTCTGTGATCCCACAACCAAAGGAACACTGTCAATGTGCAAGTGGAGGGTGGATTGTTGGCTGGAATCTTCCAGAAATTGGGCCTCCGTACCCCAAATACCAGAAAGCATTTGGAAGTACATGCCAGTAAATACTACTCTGTCCTTTTGGGTCACTGATCTCTGTTCCCTCCTATCTTAGAATCTATTATTATGTTTTTAATAAAGATGGGCACGACCAGAATTTTTTTTTTCGAGTTGTCGTTTTTCGGGATGGGTCCGTTTCGGGTCGTTTCCGTTTTTTGCAAAAATTTTCAAAAATTTGTTGTTTTGTTGTGTCATTTGTCGTTTGTCGTTACCACCGCGATTTAGCGCGGCTTGACTTCCCAGAGCATGGGGTTAGGGGGTAAGGGCTAGGCTTAGGGTAACGGTTAAGGTTAGGGTGGGTTAGTGGGCTGTACCTCTGGGTGCCTCTGGCCCACTAAGAACACAGTGAACAGGCATATGGGTTAGGGTTAGGGTTAGGATTAGGATTAGGGTTGGTGGGCTTTTTATGCCCTCTCTGGCACATCCAGAAGTCTCAGTCAAAACTTGGCCATGCGATTGGTGGAATGGCTCCAAAAATTTGCATGGTCCCATCCCATGGCCACCCCATCATTGCGTGTGCGCAGGTGTAAAAAAATAACAATAAAATAAAATAAAATAAAATCAATGGAGACGTTTTGTTGCAAGAAAAACCCACTGTTGCTACTGTAAAAATTCAAGTATTTAAAATAGTTAATTTTCGCATGTTTCTGTGGTGCTTTGGTGGGTTTTTGGACCACAATTTCAAAAAAAAATATTGTGGTTGCCATTTTGGATCCCGCCGCACTGCATGGCAAATGGAGACGCCGAGGATGCCCCCTCCCAGCCTGGTACCAGCAAGTCTCAGCAAAACCTGGCCATGCGATTGGTGGAATGGCTCCAAAAATTTGCATGGTCCCATCCCATGGCCAGCCCATCATTGCGCGTGCGCAGGTGTAAAAAAATAAAATAAAATAAAATAAAATAAAATCAATGGAGACGTTTTGTTGCAAGAAAAACCCACTGCTGCTACTGTAAAAATTCAAGCATTTAAAATAGCTAATTTTCGCATGTTTCTGTGGTGCTTTGGTGGGTTTTTGGACCACGATTTCAAAAAAAATATTGTGGTCGCCATTTTGGATCCCCCCGCACCGCATGGCAAATGGAGACGCCGAGGATGTCCCCTCCCAGCCTGGTACCAGCAGCCCAGGACAGGAGGGGGGGAAGGCTGGAGTGGGGAACCCACCCCAGAAACCACCCCTCTGGTACGTGCCCTAAGGCAGGCATATTTTCGCCTGCTTTTTTGGCCGGGAATCGGGGTTTTTTTTATTTCTAAAACTTTTTTTCTGTGCCGCTTGGCATTGCGCGATCGCTGCGATGCCAGGAATGACAACGACAAATCAGACCCAATTTTTCTTTTGACGGTTCGAGTTCGAGTTCTGGGGGAGTAATTGTCATTACCGTTTCCGTTGTGTAACGGAAACGAGTAACGGAAACGGAAACGAGAATTTCGCCAAGTCGTGCCCGTGTCTAGTTTTTAACACTTTGACTTTCTTTCCTCTTGTACCTCCTTTAACAATATGTGCTCACCATCACCGGTATGCACATTTCTTTTAATTAGAAATAGGATGTACACTTTTTCTGAGTAAAGTTAGTCATTTTTTTATTTTAATTGATTCATGTCTTTTTATAGGCCTACACTGGGACTGATCAGACAGGTCTCTGTTCTAAGCTGACTCTGCCAAGCTTAATACAACTACACAACATGATGAGTGTTGGAGGAAGCAGTACAGTCCCACACTACTGTATTGCCAGAATGTTCAGAACAGAAGCTCAATAGCATACTGCTAGTAGATTAACCCACTACTGTATATCCTTCCTCGGTTTATAGTTCAATGTCCTTCTTCCCATTGTTCCTCAACAGTGAGATGTCTGGCTTTCATTTTTAAGACAAGTAATGGAGAAGATTCACAGTTTGAAATAGATACCGGTAGTTTGGTTACACATTTTCAAATACAGCAACCTTCCCTAACATGCTCCCCCCAAAGTTTTTCATTAATTCCTATCATCCAAGAGAGCTGTTTTGAGGTGGGAGGCCTGGTGTACCTTTGATTTGGGTAGACCAGCATTGTGCCTCCCTGTCCAGAATGTACCTGTATTACTGAACACTTAATTTCTGTCAGGAAGACTGATCTACACCTGATCAAAGTAAATCAACCATTCATTTTGAGGCTACCTCTGCCTTCCATCTGAGATAGTGGCCCTGCCTACCAAACCTGTTGGGTTGCTCTGTCTTCCATGGCCTTAGAGAGGACTGGTCTACTACTTATCAGTCTTCTGTGCCCTGGAGGTGTGGTCCACCTTGTCTGTTCCTATTGTGATAGACCAGCCCACCAGGTTATGAGCCATGTCTTCTAAAGTTCCTATCGCCTTGTCCTAGTGACCAGAACTTCAAGCTGCTGAATTGTACCAGCTCTAAAGCAGAGCATGTTCATTTAAAAAAATGTATATTCACTTCACTTAATAGAAGAAAAACTTTTAAAAATAATTACAAAACTATTCTGGAATCTTGGGTCTAGACATGGTCTTGTAACTTACTGGTTTTTGAACTATAACTCCCTGTTCCCCTATGCTGGCTGGAAGATTTTGAAAGCTCTCATACAAAATATTTATTTTCCTTGCTCTATAGGTTTTGTTGCTAGCTGCAAATTAGGACACCCACACCCCACACCATCATATTAATTTCTCTGCATATGATGAGACCACTTCCGGGTGAGTTGCTGAGTGAGGATCAAATTTGGATTGTGAAATTAATTTGTGAGCCAGTCCCTGTAAATGCTTTGTAATCTGTTTTAAATCCTTGTAATATGTTGCAGTGAATTAGGTTGCAAAATAATATTGAATTCTTGGTTACATTCAAGTCCATAGTGTCTTTCACGTTTAATTGCAACACAAATCCAAAGCCTTCCTGCTTCCAATGCAACTTGCTGAAACTGAAAGCAGACTGGTGAAAACTTATTATCACCACTTTTAGGATGTTAGGATTCATATCTCTACAATTTCATTACCTCTTTCAAGAGGCTGACTGCAGTTTTTGTTTCTATTCTGTTTCAATATTGCCTTATGGGCAAAATATTACATTTAAAAATGGGTGAGTCACTTCAGTCTTTCTTTTCATATTTGTGACTCTGTTTTTTGCCCTCTTGCAGAAGCTTAGCACTTTTTTTAAAAAAAAAAGTGAACTTGATGATTAAACGATTTTCTGTCTTACATTAAGATGAGACTAATTATGTCTTACCCACATGATCACTGTTCTGAAACTGCACAGCTATCAAGCTGTAACTGCCAATCTGATCATTTAATTTTCAGATCTCATATCATAATGAACTTCAGTGGGGTTTTGAAACAAGAATATATCAGAAGCAGCTGGAAACCAGACAGCTTTATGGTGTATTTTAACCTCCTGAGGCTTTGATATCTAATCCTCACCATCTCTGAAGGAATGAAGAAGATATAGAAAAAGTTGGGATGTGTTCTTTCCTCCCTTCCTCCACCCCTTCTGCCCTTCAAATCAGAGGTTTCCTGTTGCAGGACATAATTATACAATTAAGCAAAAGGGTTTGGAAATTTTGCATTATTCTCAGGAGGAAATGATTCTGCAACAGAGAAACACCATTCCTATCTCCCAATGATATGTGCCTTATAACGTCTAGTAGTGACTAGAAAGAGAAGGTGTAGAAGATGATTAGAAAGCAACTAGACGGAGAAGATGGTGAAGGCCAGATGATCCAAAGACCTGAGACTTACATTGCTCCAGTCTCCCTCTTCTGCCTGCTACCCAAAAAAGCTAGGTTTCACTTGAAATAAAGACAAATATTTGTTTGTGTATGTAGCAAAAACTGTGAATTTATTTATGTAACTTAACTGACTGCATAAAGGATGAGAGGGAAATTCCAATATTCCATCCTGCCTACCTGAACTCTGCAATGTAGTCATTACAGCTTTGATCCTTCTGTCCATCCTACATTTCAGTTCCAACTCAGCTTGCTGGAAAGAGAGGGTGTTATTAGAGATGGGTGTGAACTAGAGGTGGGCATGAAACAGAAAAATGGTGTTTTGGTTTTTCGTTTGTCGTTGAGAGGTCTGTTTCGGTTCGTTTCCGTTTCTCGGGAATTTTTGAAAAATTTCGTTACCGTTTTTTTGTTTTTTCGTTTGTCATTTCTACCCGCTTTATGTGCGATTTTTAAAGCATTTCCGTGCATGGGCATCCCCCAACGCCCCAGACCAGAGGGAAAACACTAAAAAAATGGATGCTGGCAGAGACACAGTATAGACTAGGTTCGCAGGGAGGCTGCAAAGGCAGTGGCGGGCTTTGCCCAGGGTGCAAGGCAGCCGCAGAGTCACTGCACTGCGGGGCAGGGGAGGGTACTCACCAAGAGGTACGCAGCACGCACGCACACAGGGAGGCTGCAGGACTGAAGCTAAAGTCGCAGAGACAGCAATCCCACCCTAACTCCCACCAGAGACTGCAAGGAGGACGGGGGCTGCCAGAGCTTTTCATGCCCTCTGTGGCTGCCAGACCTGCCTGCCCAGTCTGCAACCTGGGCATGCTATTGGTTGAACATGATCCCACATCACATGGCTTGCCTGCCTCCATTTTGTGGCTGGTGGCGACATCCATTTTAAAGGGAATAGAAAAATACATTGCGATGGGAGAAGACAAAAACAAACGTTTTAAGGAACCCAACCCCATGGTAGGTATTATCAGACAATATAAATAATTATCGCTGCGTTTTTACGGATGTCCAGGGCGTTTTTTAACATTTAAAACGGGTAATTTCATTGCGTGTCACCATTAACGGAAACAAAATGTAACGACCACAATTTTCGTGGTTCTGTTCGTTTCATTTCATTTTCATCACAATTTTCATTTGTTGTTTCGTTATGTAACGGAAACGACAAATGGTAACGGAAACGAAAAAATGTTCGTTCTGTGCCCATCTGTAGTGTGAACCTTAGTTCAGGGGTTCATGCCAGTTCATACATGTGGCACCACAGGAAACAAGTGGTTTCCTCACATTCCCGGCCAATGACCCACTCACCAATTAGAATACACTTTTCCTTTTTGGCTGAAGAACAGGCAGGAACATAAGCTTGTCTGTCCCGCTTCCTTGTCTGAGTGGCCAGTCAGCCAAGGAAGCAGGGCAGTGAAACCTGTGCACCAGACAGCATGGTTAAATAGCTGAAGAGGAGGAGGAGAGGAATGTGCACTGGCTGGTGAGTGGGTCATTGGCCAGGAGGTGGGGGAAGGAAACACTTGGCACCTGTGGTGCTGTATGTACAAACTGGCGTGAAGATCTAGTACAAGGTTCATGCCCATTTTTAATAACACTCTCTGTTTCCAGCAGGCTGGGTTCCAGAACTAATGTTTGTGCCCATCTCTAATCAGAATATGGGAAAGACAAGTGTCTCTCTTTCCTGCATATATTCAATTTAGTTTTAGAATTTCTTTCCCCAACACACACAAATGCACACATGCATTCTATATACTGTGGAGCCGGTGACATCCTTTTTGTAAGCATGCAGGGCAGCAGATCTAGAATCTGCTACTGGAAAGAGAAATGGAAGAATGTGCTGATATTGTGTCATATGCCAGCAAATCATTTCCAAGTTATGAAACTCCTAATTGACTTTTTGAGGTGTGTGACACGTTGAAGGAATGGTTTATGACTGCCACACGCCAGTGAGTTTCCATAGACAACTGGGGATTTCAACCTAAGTCTCCTGGGAGTTATTCCAACACTCGATCCAATACACCAAACTGTCACTTGGGATGGCAATAACCTAACCCTGTTCAGATGTTCAGAAGAAAGCTGGATAGAAATGTGGTCCAGGGATTACATCTTAAAATAGTAATATGAGCCTCATGGCACAGTGGTTAAACTGGTGCACTGCAGTCAAAACTTTGCTCATGACCCAAGGTTCAATCCCAGGTAGCTGGTGTGTGGTTGATTCAGCCTTCTATCCTTCAGAGGTTGCTAAAATGAGTACCCAGTTCAATGGGGAAGCAGGGGGGGGGGACAATATGCAGCCTGCATTATTAAATTATACCACCCATTCTTTGGGTGGTAAAATAACCACCCAGAGAGTGCTTTAAAAGGAATGCTTTGTTTTGCTTTTACTCTAATAATAGTTATAAATTCTCTTATATTTTAGAGTCCATATACTGGTTAGATTATAAGAAATAGAGAGAAAGTGTCTCTACAGGCTTACATTCATTCCATAAACATAAAGTATTAGGCAAGCATTGTGGACGGAGAGCTGTATAGGATTACTTATCAGATGTGCACATTGATACATTCACATGGCACTATTTTAGCTGAATTGTTAATTCCTACTCAGTCGCTTATTCCATGCCTATTTTGCTTTTATGGACATCATTGTTTATGTCAGGATCTTTATTGTTTTTTTAATGCCATAATAGCTATTAGGACATCCCCAAAATGACCTGATAATCACACACACACACACACACACACACAGAAAAGTGTAACCTCTACTAATGCATCAGTTTTAATCTTGCTTTTACAATAGGCTAATGGGTTTAGAGACAACATGGGCCACATTACAGTAGACAGGGAGAAGTGTGTATGTGTGTGTGTGTTTGTATGTGTATGCATGTGTAGAGGAACTGCTGTGTATGTGTGAAAGAGAACTTGTATGCCATACAGATTTATGATAATGAAAATGCATCTGTTATTACTCGTATAAATTATGACATTCACATTGCCCCATGAAAATTGTTATGCCCTTGTCTAGGCTTTTAACACCATATCTCATTGTGATGACCACTCTCCACTTTGGAGCCAAGTTTAATCTTTCTCACAAGAGACCCTGTGACCTAATGCTTTATCAAAGTGAGAAAATAGAAACGTATGTGATAACATTGTGTGCAGGCATCAGAAATCATACTGAGTGCAAATTCTCTCAGGAGTAGCACAAATTCAAATTCTGCAAAACAGGTGTTAGAAACAATATCAAGAGTTCAGCTTTAGGAGGTGAAAACGGACATGTCTGACTCATAAATAAAACAAATTATATTACTTGTGGGTTGCCAGCCTGTATAAACTATGCTAGTTACACATTCAAGGTGATTTTTGTGATGCCTTCAGCATGGCAGGTCAGGAAACAAAGAAAACAACATATAAAAAAGATTAGGCTGGAGATTCGTTGTTTTCATATGCTTCTGTCATTTTTGGAGATAATCTGAAAATAATACATCCCTCTCAGGCTTCCTTAAAGCCTTCTGTTTGATCACGTGGTCTCAACTCAAGGAAGTAAATCCATATTAGTCTTGTTATCTCATGTCAAAAAAGAAAGCACAAATATTTTTCTCCTCACCAGTGAGGAGACAATATTTTTCACCCTCAAAGGTAGCCATGTTAGTCTTTTCCAGCATGTAAAATCAAAGCACAATCAGTTAAAAATGAATAAACAAAGTCTTTTGATACACTCAAGGCTGACAGATTTACACCAGTGTGAGCTATTGTGAATTAAAGTCCATTTCCTCAAACACAAACAATCCAGCATTAAGACCCCCGTTTTGTATACAGTACTCTAGTTGTGGAGTATGAATCAGAGTGAAAAGGGATATAGTCGGACAATGAAAATTACATTCTTAAAACTGGTAATGAACTTTCACTAGCATATTATGTAAACACTCTAGGAATAATGGCTGGAATTGTAGTGTGTATTCATGCTGGTGTTAATCCCAGTAGCTTAATTTACCGAGGTAAAGAATTACAAGTGAAGAAAAAAGCGTAGGCATTTTCTCTAGGTCACCAAACCCTTTCTCTCTACATCCACGTTGTTTTTCTGGCTGCTGTTTATGGCTGCTTTCACACAACCACTAAAATCCGCTGCAATGTTCTCACAGATGCAGAGCGTAAAATCATTTTCTCATGAGCAGCGGACTTTTAAAAAAACAAAGTGCAACCCATTGCATTTTACAAGTATATAGTCTCGAGGTGGTAAAATCCTTGTTGCTGTTCCTATGTGGATTTTAAACCATTACTCGAGTTCAAGGAAACACGGAAAATCCACACCAAAACCTTTTTAGTCGTGGGATCAGAACGGATGCAGATTTTCAAAATGCGACCATAGGAGCATCCGATCTGTAACATCAACCATGTGACCGCTGCAGGGGGTGATCCGGATCAAAATTTGCTGCAGATTTTAGTGGTCGTGTGAAAGCAGCCTATGAATGGATGGCTATCTGTAAGTGAGCAATAAGCATGGCAGTCAAAGCTAGGAGCTGAGTGTAGATGATAATTAATCCCTTCATTTTCTCTTCTGGATCTCCCTTGTAAGAATCTAAGTGCTGGTGTAAGTCAGTGGGATGGAGTATCTAATTGCAGAGGCTGGGATTTCAAATCACCATTGTGACTCGTGAGAGGATAGTTGAGATCATATGGAGCATGTCTACCTGATGGGATTAAGTGCCTTCCCACTTCTGCCACTTTGGGAAAGCTGCACAGTCCCAGACATGAGAGACTGGTAGACCACTTCTGAGTATTTTATTAGGGGAGGGTGCCTCTTCATTGCACATAATAATAATAGTTGTTCCTGGGTACCAGACTTGCCCTGTTCACCTCTATATCCTACTTTAAATGGGTAATGTAATTCAAGAAATGCCTACTATAAAGCCTCTGTCTTAAAGAACTGAAAGAATGAAGTTCTATTTGAGTGCTTTGCTGCACGCAATAGATTTTGAATGAGTTCTGGTTAGAACCTGGATTTTTATATTCATGTATAATAGCCAACAAGTGTCATGATCAAAGGCTGCCTTCATGTGTTATCTTGATGGCACCAAAATAGCTCAGACTTTGTTCTCGGTCACTGAACACTAGTGTAAATGAATTTCAAGGAAATGGTTGACTCACCATCTTCAGGTGCATGTGGCACCTGATATGTATTATAGAAACATATAGAAATACCTGCTTAATAATTATGATCATCTTATTGTGCAAGGTGTAAAATCTAATGAACACCAGAAATATCTCCCTCTCCCCCACCCTTTGTGTGTGTGTGTGTGTGTGTGTGTGTGTGTGTGTGTGTGTGTGTGTGTGTGTGTGTGTGTGTGTGTAAAGGTGGATTAACCAACGCTCTGCAAAATCTTAAATGTGTGCTTTTTGAAATTATAAGCACAGAAACAAAAATTAAAAAATGCATAATGTTGCTTTCTAAATATTAGATCTGGATTTAAAGAAAATTGGGTTTCCATCTCTCAGGTTTTGGAGGTGAATATTTCTGCTTTGTTAGTAAAAATCAGTCTATTTTTTGTTTCAGAGTAATTTCTTAAATAAAATAACCTACACTTTCTCAAGAATATTGTATAGTGACCTAGCTAGAAATGCTAAACTATGTTTAAGTGGTTTTCATTAAAATATGAGTAATACAATATAAAATATGATATAGACTACTCTTAAAACAGTTCTAAAATAATGAATCATGTTTTATACAAATATAAACATGGAGCAGTGAGGAAAGATTACCAGTTGGCGAAGACCTAGCTGAATAAGAGGTGTTTTGAGCTTATAATTCTTTCTGCTTCTTCAACAACACAGAGGGGAGTGTGAAGGTGTGGATGCTACCACATGGCATGGGATACTAAGTTGAACACTCCTTACATCTGGCAAGGAGGAGGTACTACTAGATCCTGAACATCCTGGGCCCTTGGTGACCAGGAGGCCGTATACTCTAAAATATGCCTGAATCTAAGGAGGGTTTAGGATGGCTTACCAGCCCATGAGAATGCTATAGGCATGAGTCTGGCTAAAAGTCAACAGGCGGAGTTTTCTGCTGAAGTGAAAGACTCCTCATGGATAGAGACTTTGACCAGAAGGCCAAATACTGCTACTGGGTTTCTTCATCATTTGGCCAAGTGCCTGCAGCCAAGCTTTGATTGGGGCTCCAATGGCTCAGCTATGTTTGCCTTAAGCTTTGATAGGGGTTTTATTATCAACTATATCCCTTCTTGCTCTAGCTCAGTGGTTCCCAGCCTTGGGTCCCTAGACGCATACGGACTAAAGCTCACAGAAGTCTTCACCACTACCTGAGCGGGCCAGTATTTCTGGGTGCTGTTGTCCAAGAACATCTGGGAACCCAAGTTGCGGAACTCCTGCCCTAGACTGCTTATTGTTGCTATGGCTGACGACAGTTCACTGTATATGTCCCTTTAGGTGACTTGATGATGCATCCTGGATGATCCCTGTTTGTTTTTTCATACTACTAGCCTGGCTTGCCTTTCGGACTATACATAGACTATGGCTTTCACATATTTAACTCACCAATAGGTCTCTGTTTGTTAGATGCAGATGCAGAGACTTTGCCCCCAAGAGTCAGCTTCTGTAAGAGTGGAGCACCATAGAATAAATCTGACATGGCAATATATCCAATGGCATTCTACTGGTCATGAACTATCCATTAAGATCTTTAGTGAAGATCTCACAGCCAACAGGGCATATATTGGTATATTTCTCACAAAAACCTGCACCTGTTCTTCTACTTCCTTCACAAGTAGAAAATGTATTTTTAAAAGTCTGTCACTAGAACATCTTGTCAGGGGAATGTAACAAATTATAGGAAAAAAATAAGGCAGATAGAGTCAGGTTAAATTCTTGAGGAAGAGATCTTCCCCTGTTTTTCCCTCAGACACATGAAACTGATACATCCCAACCAGTGATGGGAAATTTCAGTCTGTTTTATGATGCCTGGCCTTCCTTGGATACAAGTTCATCCCTCTTAGGTTATTGAATTGCAACAGCCTCTTTTTCATGTCACCACAATTAGGTGGTTTTCCAAATTGTGTACATGTTTTCCTTACATTGCTACATTCTGAAATTGATTTAGATCTCCAACTGAAAGAGGTTGTGATTTAGCATGCTACTGTAGACTTTACTCCAAGCCTACAAGGATTGGCAAACTTATCAATTTTATTATTTCCTCATGATATTTGTTCACTGTTTTTGCTATGCCCGCTCCTTAAAACATTGCCCAAAATTACGTCAAAGAAAAGCAGTTAAATATCAAAACAACATAAACATTAAAACAGCAAGAAACGATAATTCAGTAATGTAGCTGAGCCTGCATACTACACCCAGCAGTGTTCTGAGGTGCAGTTAGATTTGCTCATGAAGAGCAATAAAATTATATTGTGGAGTATGCCATTATGATAGCTTACAGTCGATACCAAAAAAGTAAATGAATACCAGCCAAATAAGAGTGAAGAAGTATTAGTTTTTTCTGCACTTGAGAGAAAGAATGATCACACATGAAGGTGGGTACAGGACCGGGCTGTCATTTCATTTCCTGAAAGATGGAGGCTGAGGGAAGTTTCCTGACAGCCAGACCAGGGGCAAAACAAGCAGCAGGCTGACATGACCCATAGTTCTGCAGTTTTTGCATTTGCCTGACCCCACCCATGCTTATTGAGCCAGGCAGGTTTCAACTACCCACTTTTAGAAGGGATATTTTTCTTTCATTTGGCCATGTTCAGATGGGAAATGATGTTTGTTTCAGGCCTATGCATATGCATACCCTTCCTGGGTAATAAGCCTCATTAAACATATCACAACTTCTGAGCAGACATCAATATAAATATAGTTCAAGTTTTAGCCGGTTAATTTATTTATTTGATTTCTGTCCCGTATTTCTCTCAAAAACAAGTATCATGGGCAGTTTACAAGCATATAAGACAGATACCTTTACATAAAATGATCCCCAGCATAGTCAATTAAAGCATAATTGAAAAAGACACCAATAAAAGAAAATACAGCACCATGCAGTTCAAAGCCCCTTATGTAGCCAGCAATGTCAGCTGCAACCACTGTGCCACTCTGAATACAGGCAGACTGTGAAAGCTAAGAAAGGGTGTGTCCAGTTAGTACATACCTGTAGATCAGGCAAGTCCAAACTTTGGCCCTCCAAATGTTTTGGACCGCAACTCCCACAGTCCTTTGTCATTGGCAATCTAAGCTTAGAATTCTGGGAGTTGTAGTCCAAAACATCAGGAGGGCCGAAGTTTGGAAATTCCTGCTGTAGATGGAAATCAGCTACCAAATATTTCAGTTTAGGGTTTTAAAAAAAGAGTCCTCCTTAAACCCCTGAAGTACTTTTGTTGATCAGTGTTGACAATGTTGGACTCAATGGGTCAATGATCAGACTCTGGTATAAGGCTGGTTTCTTACATTCTCTGTACCCAAAGCTCACCTGAATGAATATGTATGTGTCTGTTGGAAGAAAAGGAGGAGAGAAGGGGTATGTTCCTTTGGTGGAGAATGGTCAACATTGCTACTCCTCAGTAGAACCTTGCCATTTTCTGGTGTTAATTGCAATTACTTTGATTTTCCTAGTACAGTATTCTACCTTAGGGATGGAAGTGGTCACTGGTTTATTCTAACAGACACACAGGAGTCTTGGATGAATGAAGATGGAAGCTCTCCCTCAGGTGGTGTAATGCCAGAAAAACGGACTCCAATTCAAGAACATTTTTCACCTGTTCTATCCTAGACTTCAGAACAGAATTGGTCCCTGCAGGGTACTGTTCCAGCGCTTCACTCAGTCTCGCTATATAAATGTCTCAAGTGATGCAAACTTCCCTTGAAGGATTAGTCCTCAGTCTAATAGAGTCATCATTAAGACTCTTCATCTTATATTTTCATTATCTTAATTTGGGGATTCATGAAGCAACTCATTGGAACCCAAGTGCAGTAAATCACTTTGGCCAGATGGTACTCACAGGGGGCTTGGGAAGAAATAAAATGCAAAATGTAAGGAAGTAGCAGTAATAA
The DNA here is from genome assembly GCA_037367245.1 of Phrynocephalus guinanensis. Lineage (NCBI taxonomy): Eukaryota > Metazoa > Chordata > Lepidosauria > Squamata > Agamidae > Phrynocephalus > Phrynocephalus guinanensis. The sequence goes on from CM074741.1 coordinate 22,498,501, forward strand.
ATCATCAAGAATAGCAGCTGTTTCTTTAAACTGGAATCTCTAACCTGGTGTCTCTCTTTAAAAAGAGCATTGGGAAAAGACCAATTTTCAGAAATGATGGCTTTATGAGCTCATATGTGCACCCACTAAGCCTACAAGAAATCTGAGTCACTTAGACCAGACGGTAGAGGTTGGGGTTTTTAAAAAATAATAAATTAAAAGAATTACCCACCACAGTGCTTCCCATCAGTAGATTTATGGCACATTCTTCTCTGCCAACTTCTGTACTATTGGAGTCAACTTTGTTCTTCAGTCTATGGATCACACAGAGTGACCTTTCCATAGATGGTCAGATTCTATGTGAAATCTAATCTATGTGATTAGATTGTGGTGTGGAGGAAGTGGACAAACAAAATGCTCTCTCTCTCTCTCTCTCTCTCTCTCTCTCTCTCTCTCTGATTCATATAGTACTGCAACCCAGGGTCATCCAGTGACGCTGAATAGTGGGAGACACAGGGCAGACAAAAAGAAGTACTTTTTCATATAGGGCTTATCTGAATTATGGGATTTGCTGCCACAATATGTAGTGATGGCCACAGACGTACAGTAATCGGTTTTAGAAAGAGATTGGACAAATTCACAGAAGATTAGGCAATCAATGGTTATGTGGATGTTATATGCTACCTCTAGAATCAAAATGCTATTTATTAGAGAACAAGAGCAGATGAGAGCTCCTGGAAGATAAAAGGGGACTAATAATGTGTAAAGACTATGGGGAAGCATCTATGTCAGATTGAAGAGATGGGATCCAACCAAAACCATAGTGCCTCAGTAGCCCAAAAACCTGAACTTCTCTTTAGGAGGACCAATGAAATCCATATATCATTTATTTTAGTGCAAGGGATGAGGATCTCCCTCTGACTTATTGTGTACAACTTTGGCATAAAATAGGTCTTTTTAATTTATAAGATTTTTATTCTTAGTATCATAGAAAAATGAAGTTGGAAGGTGCTTATGAGACTTATCAAGCCAACCACCACCAGGGACCCCATTCAATGCAGGAATACAAATCAAAAGATAGCAGTCAGGCGGTGGTCCTGTAGTGATGGAGCACTCACCAGCTCTCGAGGTGACTGGTTCCCTTGCTGTACTGCTCTCACAGCATTTCTGCATTAGCCACCCATGTCAATGGTGCATTTCCCCCCGACAGAGAAGAAACATCATCTCATCCCAGACCCTTGAGAGCTTGCTCAGACATTCCTCTGAATCTAGAGTTTGCAACAAGCCTTGTTGCAGGCATCCTAGAAAAATGATTGAAACTAGAAAAAGTAGAAATATTCCTTAAAACGCTTAAAACATGAACTGTGTGCTGTTGGGTTTTTGGGGGGAGTTGTTGACTCCTATTGAACTGTAATGGGTTTATATGCATAGCCACATGACACTGTTTAACCATCTTTCTAATGTAACTGCTTGCTACCAAAAATATCGATGACTGAATAGGTAATGTGCAGATTCCAATGCAGTTCTGTAAACTGTGGTGATTTGATATGTCACATACTCCAAGGAAGGCCCCCAAAAGGATTAGGAATAAGAAAAACAATCATTGTGATTGTGGCCCAGTAACTGGATCAGAAATTGAGGCTCTTGTCCAGCCCGTAGGAGTAAGTGAAGGCACAAATTTGGCTTGAGCTTCCCCAGTGAAGTACACAGCTGCAGGGAAGGACTGCTCATAAAAAAGAGCCTCCTTCAGTACAAACTAGAGATGGGCACAAAACAAAAAAATGGCATTTTGGTTTTTCGTTTGTCGTTGAGAGGTCTGTTTCGGTTCGTTTCCGTTTGTCATGAATTTTTGGAAAAATTTCGTTACCGTTTTTCATTTTTTCGTTTGTCGTTTCTACCCGCTTTTTGCGCAATTTTTAAAGCATTTCCGTGCACAGGCATCCCCATCGCCCCAGACCAGAGGGAAAACACTAAAAAAATGGATGCTGGCAGAGACACAGTATAGACTAGGTATGCAGGGAGGCTGCAAAGGCAGCGGCGGGCGTTGCCCAGGGTGCAAGGCAGCCTCAGAGTGACTGCACTGCGGGGCAAGGGAGGGTACTCACCAAGAGGTACGCAGCACGCACGCACACAGGGAGGCTGCAAGACTGAAGCTAAAGTCGCAGAGACAGCAATCCCATCTTAACTCCCACCAGAGACTGCAAGGAGGACGGGGGCTGCCAGACATTTTTATGCCCTCTGTGGCTGCCAGACCTGCCTGCCTAGTCTGCAACCTGGGCATGCTATTGGTTGAGCATGATCCCATCACATGGCTTGCCTCCATTTTGTGGCTGGTGCGACATCCATTTTGAAGGGAAAAGAAAAATACATTGCGGTGGGAGAAGACAAAAACAAACGTTTTAAGGACCCCAACCCCCCTGGTAGGTATTATCAGACAATATAAATAATTATAGCTGCGTTTTTACGGATGTCCAGGGCATTTTTAAACATTTAAAACAGCTCATTTCATTGTGCGTCACCAGTAACGGAAACAAAACGTAACAACCATAATTTTCGTGGTTCTGTTCATTTCATTTCATTTTCATCACAATTTTTGTTTGTCGTTTCGTTACGTAACGGAAATGACAAACGGTAACGGAAACAAAAAAAATGTTCATTCCGTGCCCATCTCTAGTACAAACAGTTCCTCCTCCTGGAGAGACACAAGGACCCACCTCTGTAGCTGAGTATCTTTGCCAGTTGGCTAAAGGGCTGCAGTTTAGTGGAGCACCAGCAGCCCAGCTCATCCCATAGTTAGAGACTGGTAACCATTAGAGACACTGTTCCTCTGCTTCCTGCTTTCGAGTCCTGTATATCCTTACTATGTTTGTGAACTTTTGAATCCTGTATATCCTTACTACGTTGCTATCTATACTTGCTGCTAATATCGGCTTGATATTCTAAGTAATTAATTCTACAGCACAGCTAGAATGGCTGTCAAATATCTAAGGGCTGGAATACAGAGGCTACATTTGGTCCACAGAGGTCACAGGTGATAGAGGCTTAAGGGAAGGCTGTGTGGATTTTGGTTCTAAAATAAGACACTGTAGACTTACAAAAATATGTAGCATATGTGCCAATAAAACAGGAAACGGCTAGCCGCTCTAAAACTTATAGTTATCATAAAACTAAGAAGAAGACTATAGTTCAAACACCAGGTGACCTAAGCCAGAGATTCTGATAGAATTTCATATGTTTTTCTGTCACACAGAATGGATTCCAGTCATCTGGAGAATCCACTGCATCTTATGTCCCAATGACTTTTTGAGGACAAACATTCAGTGAATTTTAAAAACAACCCCCCTCCCTATAGTCTTCATGATCTGTCTCTCAGTTGACTGATGAGTGATGCCAGAGTTGACAGGGATGACTCTATCAAGGAGAAGGAGGGAACAGCCATGCCATGCTTTTAAAAATCCATCTTGACACAAGCGCACAAGAAATAAAGCCTTTTCTGACATATGAATGGAGATGTACAATGATGTTGTTTTTCCTGTCACGTTTGACATTGACTTTGCACTTCCTGTGATGAACTCAATGGTTGATGGTCTTGATATGTACCCTCCCCTCATTGATGAATGATGGCTGGTCTTACAGTGGAGGGGGGGCTGAAAGCAAGCTGTGTGTTGTGATCCTAAGGGCAGGGTACTCTAGGCAATAACTGCTGGAAGTTATGTGTAGCAGATTGTGGGGAAAGTAGTCTGGTAACATCAAAATAAAATAAAGCAAATTATTCATCCATAAAAGAAAGCTTCCACACAAAAGAACACACAAGCACATACAATCCAGAATTGATACTCATTTTTGTCCTTCTGGATATTATACCAGAGACGTCAACAGGGGGAAATAGTTAAGTTATGTCTTGTTTGTTCAGTTTATCTGATGTAAGAGGACATTTGCAATGAATCCAGCAGGAGCTGGAAAGCGATGTTGGCTTCTGTGCCAATTTGTCATCATCCCCTTCCCTACAAAATTTAGATGCCATGACAGGCATCATCTAATAATATTCATAGCATCCCCTTAGTAAAGGTGCTAGCAAAGATTTTAGGGGATCTACATTTAAAATGTTCTTACATTTTCATGGTTTATTGGGTGGGTGGGGGGAGTAGCCATGTTCTACAGAGACTACAGATATGTATTGGTAAGGTCCTGTCATTACTGTTAAAGACCACATCATTGATACAATGCCAACCTGCCATGTTTTCCACAGGCATTTTCATTCAGCATTGCTGGAACCTCTCGTGGAGTAACAGGGCTCTGAGTTCCAAAGGAATTGAGTGACAGATTGCAAGAACTCACAGCTAGGCAGTGTAGCTGCGATTGTGATGGGGCAATATGGGCAACGGCAAAAAAGCAGATATTGGCAACATCTTTTTCTTGGCTCCCTGTACTTGTAAACATAAAAAGGGAAGGAAATGAGCCTTTGAGTTCTTCACACCATATCAAGCCATGCATTCCAAGGATATGGGAAAGCAAAAAAAAGTTCAAAATATATCCTGGGCAGATAGTAAAAGCCCTGGAAAATAAAAGGTACTCAAAGTACCATGGCTGAGCACTCTGTTTAAAAGTAGGCAGATTCTTGGACAGAGCATGGGCAAAACATTATATCTACTGCTTCATTATATGCATTCTGAGATCTTATGCAGTCTGGTCAGTATGGTAGGGCTGGAAGCCCTACAACTTCTGCATTGGTGCTGAGGTCTGAAAGCTCTGTTGCGTTATCCAGCAGTAGAGATGGGCACAGAACGAACATTTTTTCATTTCCGTTACCGTTTGTCGTTTCCGTTATGTAACGAAATGACAAATGAAAATTGTGATGAATATGAAACAAAACGAACAGAACCACAAAAATCATGGTCGTTACATTTAGTTTCCGTTAATGGTGACACACAATGAAATGAGCTGTTTTAAATGTTAAAAAACGTCCTAGACATCCGTAAAAATGCAGTGATAATTATTTATATTGTCTGATAATACCTACCAGGGGGGTTGGGGTCCTTAAAACGTTTGTTTTTGTCTTCTCCCATCATGATGTATTTTTCTTTTCCCTTTAAAATGGATGTCGCCACCAGCCACAAAATGGAGGCAAGCCATGTGATGTGGGATCATGTTCAACCAATAGCATGCCCAGGTTGCAGACTGGGCAGGCAGGTCTGGCAGCCACAGAGGGCATAAAAAGGTCTGGCAGCCCCCGTCCTCCTTGCAGTCTCTGGTGGGAGTTAAGCTGGGTTTGCTGTCTCTGCGACTCTAGCTTCAGTCCTGCAGCCACCCTGTGTGCGTGCGTGCTGTGTACCTCTCGGTGAGTACCCTCCCCTGCCCCGCAGTGCAGTCACTTTGTGGCTGCCTTGCACCCTGGGCAATGCCCGGCGCTGCCTTTGCAGCCTCCCTGCATACCTAGTCTATACTGTGTCTCTGCCAGCATCCATTTTTTTTAGTGTTTTCCCTCTGGTCTGGGGCATTGGGGGATGCCTGTGCACGGAAATGCTTTAAAAAACACGCAAAAAGCGGGTAGAAACAACAAACAAAAATGGAAAATGGTAACAAAATTTTTCAAAAAATTCCCGACAAACGGAAACGAACCGAAATAGACCTCTCAACGACAAACGAAAAACCAAAATGCCATTTTTCTGTTTCATGCCCATCTCTATTCAGCAGTTGTCGGATCTTATAATGTACAGTAGGTGTAAGTGGGGACCATACCAGGATACAGCCTTATGTGACCTTGTTATTTATAAAAAGATAGATAAGAAGGAAGATGAGGCACTATCCAGAATACCATTCAAGATTCAGAGACATCTCTGGAGTGCCTTCCATTTAAAATTTCCCAAAACTCTTCTCCCAACACTCTTCTCAGAAGTGTTTACTTACAGTGTATGTCTTATATAGGTTTCACTTATGTAACCATGCAGCCAGGTCCTTTGAGGTATTCAGCACTGACTTGTTCTAATTGTAGAGGGATTAATTTTGGTATCACCAGGATAAGAAGGAAGGAGGAGTAGATAGTTGTGAGTTTTTCAGGCTGTTTGGCCACGTTCTGGCAGTTTTCCTTCCCGACGTTTCACCAGACTCTGTGGCTGGCACCTTCAGAGGGCAAGTAGCTCAGGGAACTAGGAGTTCTCTCTGTGCTCTGGGTTATGAGCTCCCCATTAAACTTAGATTGCTGAGCTGAATGGAAATCTCCCTCTCCCCCTAGAGTCCCTGACATGAGTAAATTTGGCAACAGCAGTTGTTGTAGGGATATATGGTTCATAATGGGTCATGAGAGGTGCCAGTGTGAAAGTCAACCACCTTAAGGCTAGAGAGTTCAATGGCTTGATTACAAATGAGACATAGGTGGTTACTTCACGTCCTTCCTCAAGCCGAGGTGAACTTGCCTCCGTGTTGAAATCGGTTTTCAACACGGATCGAGAAGTGAATTGAAAAGAATCCCGAGCTCCAGGATGGGAATCTCTCACCCAGCTTGGATCGCAGTTCAGGGGGCATGGTCGGAGTGAACTCGGATTGACCCCACAAGGATGTGAGGTTCCGTTCCTTTGAACTCAGATTGACCCCACAAGGACGTGAGGCTACGTTCCTTCGAACTCAGATTGACCCCACAAGGATGTGAGGTTACATTCCTTTGAACCGGTCTCCAGCGGGGCTGTGAACTGCAGTGAGAGGGACGTGAAGTATCAGCCATAATTGAATGTAATAATTTCATAATTTCATACTAGAGATGGGCACGAAATGATTTTTGTTCCATTATTAATTATTTGTAATGAAACAAATAACAAACCTGTCGATAAAATTGGAACAAACCAAACAACCACAAAAATTAGGTTTGTTACATTTCGTTTTCGTTAATGGTGACGCGCGATGAAAAGAGCTGTTTTAAATGTTAAAAATGTCCTGAATATCCATAAAAGCCTAGTGATAATTATTTATTCTGCCTGATAATACCTACCAGGGGGGTTGGGGTCCTTAATATGTGCATGTATGCCTTTTCTCAAATTGCTGTATTTTTTTCCTTTAAGGGGAGTTAGGAGACATAGAACCAAAATGGCTGCCAGATGCCTAATATTCATTTCATGGGTATAAAACACCCTGGACATCCGTAAAAATGCAGCGATTATTATTTATTCTGCCTGACAATACCTACCAGGGGGTTGGGGTCCTTAAAATGTTTGTTTTTGTCTTTCTCCCATCGCGATGTATTTTTCTTTTCCCTTTAAGGATTACACAAAATGGATGCCAGCCACAAAATGGATGCAAGCCATGTGATGGGATCATGTAAATTCTTGGAAAACTTCAACCAATAGCATGCCTGGGTTCCAGACTGGCAGCAGAGGGCATAAAAAGCTCTGGCAGCCCCCGTTCTCCTTGCTGTCTACGGTGGGAGTTAGGGTGGGATTGCTGTCTCTGTGACTCATTATTTTCACTTTAGGCCGGCCAGGCAGGTGTGTGTCTCTGTGTTCCTGCCGGCTGCAGCCTGGCTCTTAGGGGAGAGAAAGAAGAGATTTCTCTCTAGCTTCAGTCTTGCAGCCTCCCTGTGTGCGTGTGTACATACCTCTCGGTGAGTACCCTCCCCTGCCCCGCAGTGCAGTCACTCTACTGTGGCTGCCTTGAGCCCTGGGCAATGGCCACCGCTGCCTTTGCAGCCTCCCTGCATACCTAGTCTATACTGTGTCCCTGCCAGCATCAATTTTTTTTAGTGTTTTCCCTCTGGTCTGGGGCGTTGAGGGACGCCCCCCGCGTGGAAATTCTTTAAATCACGCAAAAAAAAAGCGGGTAAAAATGAAAAACGAAAAACAAACCAACGAAATGAAATTTTTTCAAAAAATCCACGAGAAACAAAAATGAACCGAAACAGGACCTGCAACGAAAAATGAAAAACCAAAACGTCATTTTTTTCGATTCGTGCCCATCTCTATTTCATACCTTATTTGTATTCTGCTTAGCAGAGTATGCTTATCTGTCAGTATAATTTGTTGGTGCTTCTGACATGAATAAGGAAAGAATATGAGACAACACCACTGGTAAACAGCAACGCCATCTCAACTTTGCATATCTCATTCTCCATACAAAGTTGCTTCCCTTTCTCAGGAGTAGGAAATGTTCACATTCAACTCTTTTCTTAAGGCAGCAGTGGGTTTGGAGGACCACATCTACCAGAGAATCACATCTGCTAAATTCCTATTAGGAGGATCTTAAGTTGCAACACAGAGATACGACAGAAACACAGCCATTTTAAAGGGCATTGGAGAAATTTTAAAAAACTAAAGACCTCCAATATAGGGATTATTTCATTTGAAAAGAAAACACTGTGCTTTTTCTCCCCTGTTTGTAGATAAAACATCAGTGGATAAAATAGAGGAGCATATTCTTCTTTTGAAAAATCTACTACCTAAGAGATTTGAAGAAAAATCAGTGTGACATTTGAATACACTTTGAAGTCTTTCCCAGCTTGAAACTTCACCACTTTTGTCTCTTCTTTTTTTATCAACTGTATTCATTACATTTCCATATAAAGCAGCTTGCTGGTTAAATACCATCTCTCCCTTTCTCTCTCCTGCTTCCCCTACCGCTTTCCCCTTTTTCCTCGCCGTCATGGCACTTTCCCTGAAAATCCAAACACTTTTTTCTCTCAAAGGTAGCAACACACCGTTCAATTAAAGCCCTTGCCTTTGTCAAGATGGATAATAACTTTGATCACTGCGTTTGTATAATTAAAGGACAGGCCTCTAGTTTAAAGGGGTGCTGCCTTTGCCTTTGAAACCAGGAGAGCGTGATGAGTTTTCGGCAATGCTCACACAGTTGGAAAGAGCCAATCTCCTCTGGTGTCACATCTATCTGTGTCCCCCAGATTGCTCGTCTGCTGTCCCAATGACAATGATTAGCTGGACCGCCTGCTGGTTGCAGATGGAATGAGGCAGAGCGATAAGGCAAGCTGCCTTTCTCTCATGCTTTAGATGAGCAGAGAGCAAGCCTTTCTTCACAGGAAGCGCACATATAAGTCGTTTATACTTAATACAGCAGGAAATATTGGGGTAATTACCAAACACAGGGAGGGGGTCTTATGCTATCAATGGTATTGAGAATGGATTCAAAAATTCACTTGCCAGATTAATTGATGTCCTCCGTCCTCCACCCCACAACTCCTTTTTGAAATTTATACCCGGTGCTTAAAGTGGAGAAGCAAAGTATATTGAGGGATAGTGTTCTCGCGGTGTCTCTGTATATTTGGTACCATCTTTAAGATGATTTTCTTTTTTCCAGTTCAATATTCAGTATTTTAACAATTGTTTAAGTTATGCTTCAAAAATGTGTTTTCGGTAGTAAGATGCAGCCTACAGAAAACCAAAGACAAGGAACTATATTGACAGCTTTTATCTGTTGTCAGCCAAGGCTCTGCTAACAGAGACAGGGCTTATTGTCTTTCCTTGCACCCTCTTTTGATTTTCAAAACAGGACATTTAAAATGTTGTTTCGCCAGAAATAAAAGCAAGTTGCCAGATCACTGGAGCAGGAAGACGTAGCCGGCAGGGTCACTTCACGGGTGGATGTTGGCTCCATGCCCACCTGCCCAATGGACCACTGAAGTAGAACACCAGCAAAGTGACAGGCTTCTGGCTGGGAGAGGTAAGAAATGAGCTAGCCTGTGCATTACCCTTACACCCTACCAGCTGGCACAGTTTCAACTGGGGTCACTGAGGCCATCAAAAGCTAGAGGTGCTTGTCAAACAAACCATAAGCAGGAGAAGTATCAGGAATTTGGAAGAATGCTGTTCAGTGGCTCATGCTTATAATACATGTGCTTCTTAAACATATGTAGAGAATTATATGATTGCATGGTTCATGGATGTACTAAGTGCAGTATTGTTCTTTTGTAAATAGTGGCTACAATCCAGTAGTTGGTTGCAATGATGGATGTGAACATAGGGTAAAATAGGTTGCGTATGGAGCAGTCTAGTGTCATATATTTCATGGTGATCCATGCCCAAGCTGGATCCTTTTGATCAAGCTGTAGGACTACTATTTTGGGGAATTGGCTACAACAGAACTACTGGATAACTCATTGGTTTATATCTCTAGCTGTGAAACCAGAGGCTGGTAGTTCAATTCCCCCACTGAGACTCTTAAACAGGGGCTGGTCTCTATGATCTTTCTAGTTCTGCAGTTCTAAGACAATAATTGATTATTATTATTATTGCTATATTGATTTACCATATAATAACAATAGTTGATGTCCCATCATTTTCTGTTCTTGTTTACTTGAAAGAAATCAACTTAAGCTTAAGGATTATTTTAAAATACACACACACACACACACACACACACACACACACACACACACACACACACACACACACACACACACACACACACACACACACACACTGGCATAATGTAAAGTACAAAATCCCTCAATTTAAAGATTATCTCTTTTGTTCTGTGTTCTATTTAAAATGCAAAGCAGAAAATGAGGAGTTCAAATGAGGAAATCAAATTCTACTTCCAGAGCTGCAATTCTGAGAAACTGGAACAAAACTTGAATGAAGTCCAAAGAACCCCATTGACATCACAGCTGCTGCATCTAACGTCCTACTGTTCCAAGTAGCATCATACCAGAGTCAGAAAGCCCCTGTTCATTCACCAGATTCAAAGCAGGTGGGTGTCCTGTCCCTGAACAGTTTCTGGGATTTCTGGAAGGAGGAGGAGACACCTCTAGAGAGATGATTGTTCCTCAACTCATATGGGGAGTTTTTACATAACTGGTAGTTACTCCAATTGTTTTCTCTGTTTCTGTCGCATTAATTAACTGCTAATCCTAAAGTAGCAGAGCAGGCACCAGATAATAACCATCATCATCACTCATGCATACAGAGCGGCTCCATGACTTTGGAGCTGGAGGGAAAAGGAGAATTTCAGAACAGTCATGTGTAATCATCATGACATTCTTTGCATAGAAGCTAAAACAGAACACAAGACAAGTGGGGGGAAGTGGCAGGAGCTAAATTCATCTCTGGTTTAACACCCACCCCCCCGGATGATCTAACATTGCAAGGAAATTCACAGAGAGTCTAAAGATGATCCAAGCCTTATAACAGAGCTTCATTAAATGCAAAATAAAAGGTGCCTTCCTGGAGCAAACCAATAAGCCATATACCTGTAGTGTTGTATCTTTGGAAATATTTATACTTGAAGCAAAACATTGCAAAAGTAGAACACGTGATACCTTTAGGCTACAAGAAAAATAACAAAAAGTTGCTAATATTTTGAGGGCAAAATCCCTCTTCCTTAGAGCTGTACCAACAGGTTAAAACATGGCAGGAGTTGCCAGGAGTTATTTCTTAGATGTAAAGTCTTTGGCAAGATGGAAAATATGCCAGGTAGTTTCTTAGTTGAGGCCCGGAGCTTAGGTGTTCTGAGGCTGAATCTGAAGTAAAGGGTGGTGTTTTTATCCAAATCCAAGACATGAGGAGAAGAAGAGTGGGGAGGCAATTCTTCCCACCCACCCTCAATAACCTTTTCAGGCTTTGTCCCAATTCCTGTTGTCCTCTCTATATGAGGAGATTCAGCAGCTGAGAGCCTCTTTTAGTTATGGTTTCTTCCTGTGAAGCAGAACATAATAGAGGATTGGGATTCCAACTGACAGAGAGTGCCTCTGTGGATAGAAGGGGCTTTTCTCTTTAAAAAATACACCTTTCACATTAACAAAGTGGTGAAAATGATAGTTAGTATCTGTGGTGGGTCTAGTATACCACCCCACCCCACCTCAACCTCTTTATTTATTTTCAAGTCCCTGTTTAATAGAATCTGAAGACAGCTCCAGTCCAGCCCTATTCAGGCATGACATTAGCTGACTTTGTGAACATTGTCAGAGTAAAGCGTGTAACTCCACCGTCACCATTATTTTATTTATGGCTTCACCTTTGAGTTAAAAAAGAAAAAGAAAAATGCTGGTCATGTATGGTTTCTACAAATGAGCAAGAAGCCTATAAAACTGGGTTCTTGCTCATGGGCAGAGCCTCAGTAGGAACAGCAAGCCCCTATTCTTCAGACGTGGCACGGAGATTTGAGCAAAGCAGAGATAGAAGGGCTGGGCACTCCTTTCTAGCCATGTTCAGAATGTTGGCTGATATAATGCCTGACTAGGACTCTGAAGCATATTGATTCTCTTGCTGCCAATGCCATGATTTTTCATGCTGTGCAGTTTTTTCTGTGAACCCCTTATTTCATGGAAGGGCAAAACCAACAGAACACATGAACAGTTGTTGTGAGTTTTTAGGGCTGTTTGGCCGTGTTCTGTAAGTTCTTCTTTCGGATGTTTCACCAGACTCTGTAGCTGGCATCTTCAGAGGGCAAGGAGCTCAGGGAACTAGGAGTTCACTCTGTGCTCTGGGGTACAGAGTGAGTGAGACTGGGTTTTTAAAGTTGTGGGAAAGAGGAAACTTGTCTTATGCAGGAAAATAGGTGTTAGTCATTGTATTGTGATGAAGGGATTAAGAAGTTTCAATGCAATCAGGGGTAGCAATGATCCTTGATGGGTGTTGTTAGCTGTTCTATTGTGTGAACTGATCACTTTTGCTTGTGACTGGGTGGGAATCATTGAGTTTTGACCTTTTACACTCTGCATCTTTTAGTACTGGAAGCCAGGCTTCGTTGATTCTTAGACTTTCTTTTTTGTTGAAACTGTGCTTATGTTTGTGGATTTCAATGGCCTTCCTGTGTAGTCTGAGATAGTGATTGGTAGTGTTGTCCAGTACGTCTGTTTCCTGGAAAAGGATTTCATGTCTAGTTTTTTCAGTGTGTGTTCAGCTACTTCTGATTTTACAGGTTGTTTTAGTATTCAGTGTCTTTCATGTTCTTTGATTATGGTCTGGATGCTGCTTTTTGTGGTCTTAATATACCGGGCCACAACTACAAGTTATCTGGTATACTCCTGCAGTGGCAAGTAGGTTCCTTTTGTCCTTTGCTAACTGTAGCATCTGTTGTGTTTTTGTGGTGGGTCTGAATACTGTTTGTAGGTTGTGTTTTTTCAACACTTTGTCCATACGGTCCATGACTCCATTTATGTATTGCAGAAATACTTTGTTTGTTGGAGGCTATTTTTCTTCTTCAGTTTGGAGTTGTTGTTTTCAGTTTGATGGCTCTTTTGATTTAATTCTTGGAATAGCCATTTCCCTTTAGGGCCCTATTCACTGAACTCAGTGTTGGGGAATTCAGCTTCACAGTTTTAGTTTGCACAGTCTACAAGAGTTTTGATTATGCCCCTTTTTTCATGGGTGGAGCTTGGAATTTTCATGTAAGTACCGATCTGTGTGGGTGGGTTTTCTGTAGGCCTTGTATCCTAATTGGAGGTCCAGTTTGTGTAAGACCATGACATCCAAGAATGGGAGATTCCTCTCTATCTATTTTTCCATGGTGAATTGTATATTTGTTTGGATATTGTTGAGATAGTTTAGAAGTTCTTCCCGTTTATCTTCACCATGGCTCCAAATTACGAATGTGCCATCCATGTATCAGAACCAGCCTGTGGGTGCAAAGAGTGCCACATCCATGTAAAAGTTTGCTATCCATTGGGTATAAAAAATCTGTTTTCTAAAATTAGCCCAGTATCTCTGGAGCAACATTCAAAGCAAATGAGTTAGTTCCTCTTAGTTTTCCCTCAAGGTAAATGTAAAGATAAAGGTTCCCCCCACATATGAGTGCTCATCCTATCCAACTCTAGAGGCAGTGCTATTCTCCAGTGTTGTGCAGGCCTGTGGCCATGTGGCTGAGATGGCTGAATGCATTTCTGCGCATGAAACACTGTTTACCTTCCTGCTTTTTTTGGTGGAATCTATTTATCTACTTGCATTTACATGCTTTCAAACTACTAGGTGGACAGGAGCTGAGGTTAACAGCAGGAGCTTGTTCCACTGTGTGGTACCCGGGATTTGAACTGCTGAGCTGTTTTCTTTGAAGCCGACAGTTTCAGGACTCTAGCTCGCTGAGCCACCATGCTTCTTTAATTCTCCCTTGTACTGCCTAATTTAGAAGTAAATCCAAAATCTACAGAAGAGTCAAAATACATAAAAAATCTGTGCAGTATTGTGAGATTCATATGTACACATATCTATATTAAAGTTCAGAGTTTCATATTACCCTCATCCCATACACGTGTTTGAAATATATAATGTGATGAGCCAAGCTCCAAACTTATTCAGAAATTATAACAGGAAAGAAACTCAATATTATCATATGGAACACCTTTCTTACCTCCGGTTGTTTCCACCTTTTTCCCCATTGGCTCCATCTTATTTAATCTGTTACTTCAAGTGATAAACTTTTAATAAAGCTAAGGTTGCCTCAAGTGTTAGCATGAGGGGGAAAAGAATGGCACCTGAACCAATCCCTCTTACTTTTCTGTAATGTAAAAGACTTAAAGCCAAAAAGAGGGAGAGAGGCAGAAAGGGAATACACTCAGGTACACAAGTTTCCTCATGGGTTCTTTTATTTAGTGAGGGCAGTTCAGGAACCATAGTAATTATGCAACAGGCCCTTCTATATTTTTATTTTTAGTTCTGACTGACAGCAGATCTCTGAGTTTCAGGTCGGAGTTTTTCTTTTCTTTTATTTCCTCTTAAATACTCCTTTTCCTACTTTTAATATTTGTAAACACGCAATCATCTGTATGTTGGCAAATCTTGCAGAATAAAAATATGTCCAAAGAAGTATTTGATCTTCAGCACCATACTCTAATAATGAAAAAGACTATCCCTGTAACTGTGACACACTATAATATCTCAATAGTAGTTTTTTTTTGGGGTGGGGGGTGGGGGGAATCCAAGTCAAAATCCTACAATTCTTTTGATTTATAATAATTTAAATTATAAACCCATCCCTCATTATAGGGACTGAAAGCTACATTTTTAATTGACCACATGTTGTGAGCTTGAGTCCAGGATGAATGTATTTTCCATGAGGAAAAATAGTGCAAGGGTCAAAAATTAACTGATAATTAAGACCACCTACCTACTCCTATGGTCTAGATGTGATTGTGCCTTTCATTTTCTAAATAATTTATTTGTTGATATATATTTGTGGTTGAGCTTAAAGCAACCCTAATACTATGTAGGATAATGATCTGTAGTTCCCATAATTGTTAGTAATATTGTGTGAAAAACACTTTTTTTGAATTATTCTCCTTGCCCCCAGCCCAAACACTCAAACAATTAACTTGTATGAAATAACAGGGGATAAGATGATGCTGAGGGAGGACTAGGGAACAAAAATATGTATCCTTCTCTCTTTTTTGCCATTGATTGCAATGCCAAAAGTTTTACTTTGTCCTTGTTTGCTTTTACAGCCAACACAAATGTATGACCATATTACCCAGGCTTCCATAGGATTGATTTACAGAGAGAAACAACTATTTTACACATACCTTGCAAAAATTTATGGGTAGACATTTTACCTCAGGCAAACTGCATCCATGTGCCTAATTTCAAAAGCCTGCTCCAAGCATTTTGTTCAGGCCTAGAGACAGAATTTTTTTTGTTGGATTTGGGAGGCTTGATAAAGGTAACCTTCATTATAAATCCTCCTCAGTTTGGGACTTCATGCTTCTACAAAGGCTTCTGAGGTATTTCAGGGAAATTAAAGTATACTCAAAACTACAGTATGTTCCTCTTTAAAATACAATTGGCTAAAATGTGTGCTGTTGGAAGAAACTACACAGACACATAATTTTTATTAATACTATATTTCATTCATTTCCTATGGAAAGAAGAAGTACAGTGCAATCCCCTTATCTGCTGATTCATTAACCATGGATTCAGTTATCCATGGTTGGTTATCATCAGGGGGTGGCAAGGAGGGGAAAAATTAAAAATAAAACTTACCCCCACCGATGCCTGCTGCCCACCACCACCGGGCAGCCAGGTAGCTGGGTAACCATGGGAGGGGTGGCGGCGGTGAGGAGGAAGAGAGAAAGGGTTTTTTACCCTTTCTCCTTGCTGAAGCCGAGTGGCAAAGAGAAAGGGTAAAAAATTCCTTTCTTCCCTCCTTGAAACGCCGCTCCCTGTGGTGACCCTTGGTCGTGAGGCTGGCTTTTTGTCTTTTTGTTTGTTTGTTTCTGGGTGGAGGGGCCTGTCTGTCTGCGCACCTCAGACCCCCTCTCCGGCCATCATGCTGGCATTCCGACCCAGCGTGGCACCACTGGCCCTGGGTTGCTGCCTGCTCTTGAGGCCAATGTGGGGATGGCGCTCCCCGAGCTGTGACCACCGTCCGGCCTGTCACTGGGAGACATAAGCAAGGGGTGATGGTGCCTTCTGGAGGCAACTCCTGGCTGCAGTGACGAGTTAGGGTGGGGGAAAAGGGAGGCAGCCTGTGTGCCAAGGATTCCCTCCCTGCGGGAATCCCTTGGTAGCCAGTGAGTGTGGCCCGACCACTGAGCTGCGCAGTGGGGTGCCAGTAGGTCCCGCTCATCAGCTGTTCGTGGGGCTGGGGGAGGGAGGGACCATCAGGGCACCAACTGGAGAAGATGGAAAGGAAGGAGGGCTTCTGCCACTTCTGGCAGTGGCTCCCAGCTGCAAGTACTGGTTTTAAGGGGATCTGGGGCCTAAATGAATGAACGTGATTCCCCCCCTGCCAGGTAGCCACTGCGCCCAACTGACAGAAGCTCCGACCTGACTGATGTGCCCCACACTTCTGCTCCTCCATCGGGCTTCCAGCGCTCACCAGCCAGTCCCACTTTGGCTGCCCAGGCTTGCAAGCCCCCAGCTGGCATTGCTGCTGCCTTGAGGCTGCACTGCTCCTAAGGTAGGCCAGTCATGTGGGTCAAGCTCCCCATGTGCATGGATGTGCCCTCTTTCTTCCCTCCTTGCCATTTTGAGGGATGTCAGAGGTGAAAGCTTTTAACCTGTCACCCCACCACTCCTTCCCCCACCATTATCCTTGGATAAGACTGTTTGCACTTATCCACAGATTTCACTATCTGTGGGGGATCCTGGAACCGATCCCCCATGGATACGGTGATCCTACTGTATATGTGATATTTGTTACACATCGTGTTACACGGGTTTCAATCATTATCATGTTACAACCAGCTTACTCTTATTGTTTGTTTCTCTTTTCTAGTCATTGATAAATCAGATTCCATACTTGGTAATATTGTGAGACCTCTTATGACTTGATTCTCATTGTCAGTCTATAAATGCAAAAAATAGGCTACAGGTGATACCTTTATAGGCCACTAATAAAAATAATAAACATTGCAAGCTTTCAAGTGCAAAACACTCTTCTTCAAAGCAGGTCCCAATCATTCAAACATGGCAAAAGATATGTTATGCCAGGTTATTCTTAAACTTCTTGGCTGGAGGTCTTGTCTAGATGATGTTGTAGCCCGGAAAGGAGTTTTCTAGGAGGTAGGAAGTAGGAGAACAGTTGTAAAAGCTGCTTAAGCATTGGGTTTCCCCTTCCCCTTCTTCAAACAAGGGGACATGGGTCAACAAGGACCTTTTGTCTGTTTTGCATTCAAAAGCTTGCAATATTTTTTATTTTTATTAGTGCCCTATAAAGGTATTGCCTGTAGCCTATTTTTGCATTTGTGTTTTGTGATGGCCACACAGTTCAACCCCACTCTTTTGTTTTGATTGTCAGTCTGCCCATCTCTGCACATTCCAAATTTTTCTTAACAATCATTTCATCTATTGATGTTTCTTCATTTTTACAATGTTGTTCCCAAACTATCCTCACCGCTGTCAGAATGTGTGGTACTAGATAATCATTTTCTTTGTCTAAATTTTCTGGTAATATGCCTAGTAAAAATAGTTCTGGCCTAAAGTCTACATTTATTTTTATCATTCTAATAAACGAAGCATGTATTTTAATCCAATATGTTTTTTCGCTTAATCACATGTCCACCATGCATGATAGTAAGTCCCAACAGGCATGTAATTTATTGATGGAGGATATGTATACATTTGTAAACAAATGCATATAGTTGAAAAATATTATATATTTAAGTGTTAATATGAGCAAAATTTGTACACTTTACCAAAAATTTGTAACAAATTTAATGCCGGGAGAAAAAAGTTTGTCTAAGGTTACTCAATGGACATGGTGAACCTGAACAATCAAGCTGCGAGACAATTGTGTCATGTTACTTCAGAGAACATAGAATTGTCTGACTATTTCTTTCCATCTATTAGTCAAAAGGTCTGTGTATCACTTTTGCTAAAATAAAATACACATTGGGAAAAGTGGCAGTCTATCTTGGTTTTATAATTAAAAATAAACCTTTTCTAGCCTACATTTTTTATTCGTGTTTTCACAATGGGAATGTTTCCAATCCAACACAGTTCAACAGGGCTAGGAAAACTGTTGTACTAATTTCTAGGCATGTAAATCAGAAGGAAAATTGATGTCTGTGTGTACACAACTCAGTTAAAATTTTAGAACGAATTGAGAGACTGTGTCTCTTCTGTTCTGCTACTAGATCCAACGCATAATCCTCAGGGATCTTTGTTAGTTTGTCTGGAAACTCACATAAAAGTAACCCTGTCAGCAAATAATGCATTAAACCAAATAATACTGTTTCTAATCTCTGCAGATCTTTCTGCCCTTCTACACACACAAAAATATATGCAAGGATTTCATTTCCTCATCTTGTGAAGGGAAATTTTCTGTGTCAGATTAAATAGGATATGAGCACTATGAGCACGCAAGCAGAATAAACCAGTAAAAAGGTAATTAAGTCATTTAGCACCCCATAAAACCCAAATCTCATAAAAAAGGTAATGTAAACCACAGGGGTGCAGTCAGTTAAAAGGCCTCCTATCTTAACTGAATTTAAAGGGACATTGTCGCATTGCTACAATCCTGCATTTTTTCTCAATTGAGATTTGTTGCTTGCATCAATGCCATGCACCACCAAGGCCACCAGTATATCTGAACCAAATTCAACCTAGATAGATAGATAGATAGATAGATAGATAGATAGATAGATATGATAGATAGATAGATAGATAGATAGATAGATAGATAGATAGATGCTTAAGGGGACCAAGGTTAAATTCACACTCCTTTTTAAAATGATGGGAGATGAACAATAATGTGAAGTATTCCAAGAATATAATTTTTATGGTATTTCAATTTATAAATATAAGTTGACCCTACATATTTATATATACCATAAAAATCCAGAAGACTTCAGAGTCTCTTTTTTCCAAAGTGAACTAAACCCAGGTAAATTATATTCTTGGAATACTTCACATTGTGAGAACCCACAGATTTGGTTCATTTCCCATCATTTTGAAAAGGAGTGTGAATTTAACCTTGGTCCCCCTTAAGCATCTTCGAAAGAGACTCACTAATGAAATTCCAAAAAATGTGTTTCTTCTTCAAGTATTTTCCACCACCACCCAAAATTCAAGCTCAAAATTAGAAACATCTTGTCAGATTCTGTTGACTAGTTGCTAGCTTTCCCCTTCATTTTACTTCCTTAGCAAGAAACAGATTCACACATGTACACTGGCTTGTCACTGTCCATTGCAGTTCCTGGTGCTAACTTGCATGTGTGAAAAGATCACCAAATAGCTGACACAACAAACTTTTCTACTCTGTTGCTGGCTTCTAGGAATTACAGTCCAGAAACCTAAAGCCAAATCAGAGTAAAGACAGACTTATGAAAGCATATCTCCTGCAATTACTGTAGGGTCTTCAGAATCATAAGGAAGGTGTTTTCTATAAATGATGTCATTAGGGAGAATGAACATGGCCAATGGCAAAAGAAGTAAACACTTTCCCCCATCACCCCACCTGTAGTGGCTGGAATAACTTTCTCACTTTGCAGACTTATTGTAATTTTATTGCTTTGATGCTCTTGGCCATGCCAGTTTTCTGTTGAGAAAGAAAAATGGTACGATCAGAGGATGTATAAATCCAATACATGAATTGACCGTAAGTAAGTCTAGGTCACTCTCTGCTTTTCTACAGACTTTGAGTTCCTACAGCTGCAAGTCATTACCCATGAGTTGACTTTCCATCCAGACTTTTCTTCCTTTTGCCTGGGACTTGCCACTAGCAACCAGAGGAAAGATTTAAATTCTGTTATTAACCTGCCTCTGCTCATAGAATGGGTGGAACATGCATGAGCAAAGGACTGAATTCAAGTTGTTGGGAGTTCTGAAAGAGAGCTGTGCCCCGGCAAATGCATGGCAACTCTGGCAAGGAAAGGAAATATATAATAATCTGGGCAATGTGGTAGCTTGTGGTGAAATTACACTATATTTTTATTGTAACTTCCATTTAATTGCAATGTAATTGCATTCACTGGGCTATGAAGCGTATTTAACCCACGTAAATTGACCCTTCTGTTAGAAACTTATGAACTAGATACACATTTACAGTACTAAAGTTTTACTTTTAAAAAAAACCCTACACTGTAATGTGTTCTGTTATGGAGTCAACAACAAGCTATTTAATAACAAAATTAGCCTTCTGGTTATATGAACTGGTTTTAATTACAATAAAAAGAGCATAACCCAGCCTAGTTTCAGTACAATTACAGTGCTTGCAGTTACACTGCAATTACGGCTAACTAAGAAAAATGCAGTAAAACTACATTAATCCAAATGGCCAAGATATCTAATAATATAGAATTGCCTTAGTGTTAAACTGTGTATCACACATGCCAAGCATAGATTAGTGATGCGCATATTGTGCTATTAGTTGTCCCCGTCACTTTGGTAAATGTTTTCCACATGCTTCTATCTCAATTTCTGCAGTTATCTACTATTTATTTTATAATCTGTTCTGTACCACACACGTGCATGTAAGCACATTTTAAATCTTATAAAGTGCATCATATGGAAGATCATTATAAAGGAATGGAAATACATGGGAATGGGAAGAAAAGAGTTGAAATTGTACATAAAACTGACCATCTGCCTTCGAGGGATTACAGTCCAGAAACCCCTGCTCTATATCACACTTCTCGATGGTGTTTTCCCCCCACAATTAGGTGGTAGTCAAGTATACAGCAATCAAGTATAGACAAATCAAGGCACATACATATGAATCAACCACATCCGAGACATAAACAATAGTGTGAACAACTGATAATCTGTACCACAGAGGTGCATTTAAGCACATTTTAAATTTTATAAAGTGCATCATACTGAAGATCATTATAAAGGGATGGAAATACATGAGAGTGGGAGTTGAAATTGCATGTAACATTGACCTTGTTATTTAAATGATTGTCATTAATGAATATTAGAGAGGTAGTAGAGAAGCTAGTTTCTGATGGAATTTGGATACAAGATTTCAGATTAGGTATTTGTTTTATATTTCAGGATAGATAGATAGATAGATAGATAGATAGATAGATAGATAGATAGATAGATAGATAGATAGATAGATAGATAGATGATAGAGAATTCTATCACTGTTGTTCTTCCAAATGCCATAAAGAGCAAGGTTGCCCACAAGAACTGCAACATTCAGATTAAATGGTGTGCCATATGAAAATAAATCTCTCTCTCTCTCTCTCTCTCTCTCTCTCTCTCTCTCTCTCTCTCTCTCTCTCTCTCTCTCTCTCTCTCTCTCTCTCTCTCTGTGTGTGTGTGTGTGTGTGTGTGTGTGTGTGTGTATCTCTGTGTGAACTAGCTCAGAATGAAATGTATGCACACACCCTATTTCATTTTTTAAAATTCATGAATAATTTGATGACAACCTAGCATTCTGGGGAAGGTGATAAAAAGGTTGCTTGGTAAATAGAACTGTGCTCTATATGAAAACAAATGTGAGAGCAGTAATTATGCTGTGAGGATGTCTCTTCCCTTTACTCAGCACTAGCACATAATTTGTCTTTGGCTGGTTCTAGTGCAGATCAATGAACAATTGGAGTGAATTAATGCAGGTATAGGTTGACAGCTCAATACCTGTAAAATTATAAAAGACATCTTAATCATACCTCATTGGATTGGCAGAAGACTGGCAGCTTCCCTTTCTTAATGATCAGTAGACTGTCTTTCCATTTCAAAATTAACACCCAGATGTGATGTCTAGCAAATGTTATGTCTTGTGTCATAAAGGTGTCAATAAAATATACCTCAGCAAGTGTGTAAAATTGCCGTCCACATATTCCTTCTGATAGAATGAAAAGTTTCAGGAGGAAAAATCCTTAGAAATCACACTCCCATCTGATTAAAACCATCTTTACCTGCCAGCTGGAAAAAAGAGATGAACAGCCTATGTTCCCTCATCAAAATATGTTGAAAAACAGTTATGTCAATTGCAAGGGCTTGAGTATGAAATGGTTAACTGGTTAAAAAGAAGACGACAGATGTTGGGATTTCCCCTTATTTGATGCCTGTGAATCATAATGAGCACAAGTGGGGATCCAGTAGGCCATCCTGACTGCAGACAATGTGTCGTCTGTTAGTACAGTGGTCCCCCACCCTATCGCGGTTCATATACTGCGGTCCCGCTATATTGCGGGACCATATTATATGAAAAAAAGCCCACCTTGGGTAAGGGGCAAAGGCTGTTTCTGGCCTCCCATACTTACCCCAGGACTGGCGCTGCCCCGAATGGGCCTGCAGGGGCCTTAACTTTCTAAAGCAACACAAGGTCTTTTTAAAGTTTTAACTGTTTTAATTCTGTCAATTGCAAGCCGGCCAGAGACCTTTAGTAGTGGGTGGCATATAAGCTGTAAAAATAAATAAATAAAATAAATACTCCTGTAGGTTTGCCAGAAGGAGAGAGAGAAAGCTATTGGTTTTAGGCGCACCTACAAATAGAAGAAAGCAGCAGTCAATCTGTAAAATTTAAGACCAGACTTGTTGCACAATGATTTGTGCAGCGGAAATATGAGCATTATGACTGTTTGAGCCAACAGTTAAGTCTGAAATATTTAGGATGGTATTGGCTATTGGTGCTGCAAAGAAACTTAAGGTGCATCACTTTGATGTGGTGTATTTAGTTTACTGGAGTAAACTATATACATGAAGCAAAATCCTGGATATGAATTAAGTAATCCAAAGTTTTAAAGCTAAATAAAGCTCTGTATGGTTTACATTAGCCTGAACATGTCTGGAATCAATGTTTGGATACTAAATTGACACAAATAGGTTTCACATGTAGGAAGGTTGATCCATGTCTCTATATTAAGGGATCTGTAATGTTGCTTTGTTTTGTTGATGATTTGTATCTAATTGCCCCAAATAATTCATATGTTGATTGGTTTATGTCTGAATTAGGTGCAACAGTTCATCTAAAACACCTGGATGAGATCAAAAATTATTTAGGTGTGGAAATGTGTAAGGACACCACAGGTAAAATTTTAAAAACTTCTACAACAATACAATATAGAACATTGTAATGTAGTATCAACCCCCCATGGAAGGTGGATTCAACAGGATTTCAGATGAAGAATAATTTTCAGATAAGGAACAGTATCAATCTATATTGGGTTCACTATTATATTTCTGTGCTTGGACAAGGCCAGATATCAACTCATCGGCTCTGAGCTATCCATGATGGATCAGGAAAGAGATCTTGGTGTGTTGGTGGACGGCTCAATGAAGGTGTCTACACAATATGTGTCAGAGGTGAAGAAGGCCAATTCCATGCTAGGGATTATCAAAAAGGGGATTGAAAATAAAACAGCCAACATTATAATGCCATTATACAAAACTCCCTGCCACAGGATGTGGTAATAGCATCTGGCCTGGATGCCTTCAAAAGGGGATTGGACAGATTCCTGGAGGAAAAGTCCATCACAGGTTAAAAACCATGATGGAGATGTGTAATCTATAGGCTTAAAACCGATGCAGGGGAGTGGTATCAGGAGACAGATATCTAGTCTCATGCACTCCCAGACGCATTTGGTGGGGCAACTGTGAGATAGAGGAAGCTGGACTAGATGGGACTTTGGCCTGATCCAGCATGGCTCTTCTTATATTCTTATGTTCTTAACAATATGATTTTGTATAAAGCAGCTTCCTGTGGATGTAGAAAAAATGCAGCAGAAAACTGACAAAATATTTATATCTCTTTATTTATGTTTTATGCATTAAAATGGGGGTGTTGAATTATATTTTTGCTGATCTATGCTATGTGAATGTATGATGCATAAGGACAACCTCCAGGTTGGAGAGACAGGCAGGCTATCTCTCAATGCTATTTGCAGGGAATTGTAAGCAGGTGAAGACATCTGCTTGGGAATACCCTGAATCAAATGGGAGACAGAATGCTGGGTTGGATGGGATCTGGCCTGTTCCAGCAAGGCTGTTCTTATGTTCTTATGATCTTGGTTGACTTTGTCCAGGGGGATGGAGACTTTGAGTCTGGTGAGTGGGTTTTCCAGCATTTCAGGTGAGGAAGCATCTTTATAATGGGTTGCTTTGTTTCTCATTTAATTAAAAACAGGAGCCTGTCCATTAAGAGGCTCACTCAGATGCTTCAAGTGGCAATGTAATTTTGTTTCCATCAAGGGCACTTTGGCTGATAGCTAACTCTGACTTCATCGTATAAATGCAAATAAGCTTTCAAGAGCCACTTCTACCTTGAAAAATGTATAGAAATAGAACTTTTGAAAACTGAATAAACACTGTGCTAGGTTCATGGATGCTTGGATGATACAAAGGTCTAAATGGCCTTGCTTTATATGGCATTGGTTTTGTAAGTCATACAGCATCAATGAAATGTGCAGCCTTTCATGATCCCTTATTTGTCTTCAAGAGATTCTAGTGTCATTCTTCTCTCTCTCTTTCTCTTTCTCTCTCTCTCTCTCTCTCTCTCACACACACACACGTACACACACTCCAGACTTTATTGGCCTGAGCACTTTGAATATTAGAAAATGAATAGCTCTCTGCACTTAATTTCTGAGTATCTTGGTACTTGGGAGTGATCCAGAGGTCTGTGATTCCAGGAAAGCTGGGGAGAATTATTTAATGCAGCTGTCTCCCTAGAAATAGAAACCTTTCCACAAGTAATGTGGCATCTTTATCTATTGTATTCATTCATATTTTAATTTACATTCCGCCTTTCTCTCAGTGTTGTTGTTGAGTGTTGTTGAGTTGCTTCTGACTTACGGTGACCCTATGAATGACCAATCTCCAAACTGTCCTGTCCTCTACTGCCCCCCCCCTTTTTTTAAACTCAAGCATGTGGCTTCCTTTAGAAAATAAGCCGATCTCATATTTGGTCTTCCTCTTTTCCTGCTGTCCATTATCTTTCAAGAGAATCCTACCTTCTCACGGTGTGCCCAACGTTCAGGCTTGATTTGATCTAGGACACGCTTGTTTCACTTTTTGGCAGTATGGAGTATCTACAAAGCCTCAGTCTAGAATATCTTATAAATCGGGCACATTTCTACTTTTGTGTCCCAGTTGATCATTGAGGCTACAAAATAAAACAGGCTGAACTGTGCTTTCATCTTTGTAAGGCTAATTACACCGGTGACAATGAGACCTGTAATAAGACTTCCTGGGGTAGGAACTGGCAAGCCACCCCAGTCTCCCTGCCAAGAACATTCCATGGACAGAGACAAAAGGCTAAAAGATATGATCTGGAAGATAAGCCCCTCAGGTCGGAAGGTGTCCAACATGCTACTGAGGAAGAGCGGAGGACAAGTACAAGTAGCTCCATAGCTAATGGCCAAAGCTGAAAAGACGCTCAGCTGCAGACGTGCCTGGAAGAGAAAGGAAAGTCCAATGCTGCAAAGAAATATACTGCATAGGAACCTGGAATTTGAGATCTATGAACCAGGGTAAGCTGGATGTGGTCAAACGTGAGATGGAAAGAATAAACATTGAGATCTTGGGGATCAGCAAACTTAAATGGACAGGAATGGGTGAATTCAGTTCAGGTGACTATCTCATCTACTACTGTGGGCAAGAATCCCATAGAAGAAATGGAGTAGCACTCATAGTCAACAATAGAGTGAGAAAAGCAGTGCTGGGATACAACCTAAAAATGATAGAATGATTTCGGTACGATTCCAAGGCAGTCCTTTCAACATCACAGTAATCCAAGTTTATGCACCAAATACCAGTGCTGAAGAGTCTGAGATTGACCACTTTTATGAAGACTTACATCAACTTCTAGAACTGGCACCAAAGAAAGATGTTCTTCTCATCATAGGGGATTGGAATGCTAAAGTAGGGAGTCAAATGATAAAAGGAATAACTGGCAAGTTTGGCCTTGGAGTTCCAAATGAAGCAGGGCAAAGGCTAATTGAGTTTTGTCAAGAGAACAAGCTGGTGACTGCAAACACTCTTTTCCAACAACACAAAAGGCGACTCTACACATGGACATCACGAGATGGACAATACCAGAATCAGATTGATTATGTTCTCTGCAGCCAAAGATGGAGGAGCTCTATACAGTCAGCAAAAACAAGACCTGGTGCTGACTGTGGCTCAGATCATCAGCTTCTTATCTCAAAATTCAAACTTAAACTGAAGAAAGGAGGGAAGACCACTGGGCCAGTCAGGTATAATCTAAGTCAAATCACTTATGAATACACAGTGGAAGTGAAGAATAGGTCTAAGGAACTAGATTTGGTGGACAGAACACCTGAAGAACTATGGATGGAGACTTGTAACATTGTACAGGAGGCTGCAATGAAAACTATTCCAAAGAAAAGAAAATGCAAGAAAGCAAAGTGGTTGTCCAACGAGGCCCTACAAATAATGGAGGAGAGAAGGAACGCAAAATGCCAGGGAGAAAGGGAAAGATACAGAAAATTGAATGCAGACTTCCAAAGAATAGGAAGGAGAGACAGGGCGGCCTTCTTGAACGAACAGTGCAAAGAAATAGAGGAAAACAACAGAAAAGGAAAACCCCGATATCTATTCAAGAAACTTGGAGACATTAAAGGGGCATTTCATGCAAAGATGGATATGATAAAGGACAAAAATGGTAGGGACCTAACTGAAGCAGAAGAGATCAAGAAGAGATGGCAAGAATATACAGCGGTATTATATCAGAAAGATCTGGATGTCCCTGATTACCAAGATAGCGTAGTTGCTGACGTGGAGCCAGACATCCTTAGAAAGGGTTGCAAGTAGAGATGGGCACGACCAGAATTTTTTTTTCCGAGTTGTCGTTTTTCGGGACGGGTCCGTTTCGGGTTGTTTCCGTTTTTCGTGATTTTTTTAAAAATTTGTCGTTTCGTTGTGTCGTTGTGTCGTTTCTCATTACCACCGCCGTGATTTTGCGCGATTTGACGTCCCAGAGAGTGGCGTCCCACTGGCGCTAGGTGTTTTTGCACCCTAGGCGGCGGGCGGGGTGGCGGGGGGGCCATGGGCAGGCGGCAGCAGTGGCAGGGGGGAGGGGCGGGCGTGTGGGCGGCGGGCGCAGGTCCCACAATGACCCAGAGCAGGCGGAAAACACTTTAAACTGACTTGCTGCATAAGACTGCATCGAATAAAGCAATTGCAATTTTTCCAAACAAAGTGGGCAGTGCACCCACAGCGGAGCTGCAGGCAGGGTATGAAAGGACCTTGGCTTGCCACCAAGCAAATGAAAATTTTAAAATAAATCCACACCTCCCCTCCCACTCAAACCTCCCCCCCTTTGAAGCACTATCAGAAAAGAAATCCTAACAAACTGCAGGAGAATAAAAAAGAATAAACTGCATTGCTATTCCCCACAGCAGACAGAGAATGAAAGGAATAATTATTATTTCCTAAAAATTCAATTGAATCAATTCCCTGCCTGCCTGCCTAACTGAAATCTAAAGGCTCCGCGAGATCGAAACTAGTCTAGCACAGCAGCCAGCTACACACAGCCCTCTCCCACCCACATCCAAGCCCGGACTGCGACTCTTCTGGGAGTGCCTCGGCTTTTTATGGCCTCTTGCCCATCCAGAAGTGTCAGTCAAAACCTGGCCATGCGATTGGTAGAATGGGTCAAAAAATTTGCATGGTCCCATCCCATGGCCAGTCCATCATTGCGCAGGTGTAAAAAAATAAAAATAAAAATAAAAATAAAATAAAATCAGTGCGACCTTTTACTGCTATAAAAAACCCACTGCTGCTACTGTAAAAATTCAAGCATTTAAAATAGCTAATTTTCACATGTTTCTGTGGTGCTCTGGTAGTTTTTTGGACCACGATTTCAAAAAAAAATTGCGGACGCCATTTTGGATCCCCCCGCACCGCATGGCAAATGGAGACGCCGAGGATGCCCCCTCCCAGCCGGGTACCAGCAGCCCAGGACAGGAGGGGGGGAAGGCTGGGGACGCCCCCCCCCAGAAACCACCCCTCTGGTAGATGCCCTCAGGCAGGCATATTTTCGCCTGCTTTTTTGGCCGGGAATCGGGGTTTTTTTATTTCTAAAACTTTTTTTCTGTGCCGCTTGGCATCGCGCGATCGCCGTGTGATGCCAGGAACGACAACAACAAATCAGACCCAATTTTTCTTTTTTCGCTTCGAGTTTGAGTTCTGACAGCTTAATTGTCGTTACCGTTTCCGTTACGTAACGGAAACGATATTCGAAAACGGAAACAACAATTTCGCCAAGTCCTGCCCATGTCTAGTTGCAAACCTTAAAAAGCCTCCACTGGGGCTTAGAAAGCATTGCAAACAACAAGGCCAGTGGAGGTGACGACATTCCAAATGAACTCTTTAAAATCTTAAAAGAGGGTGCTGTAAAGGTGCTGCACATGATATGCCAGCAAATTTGGAAAACCCAGCAGTGGCCAGAAGACTGGAAAAGATTGGTCTACATCCCAATCCCAAAGAAAGGAAACGCCAAAGAATGCCGCAACTATCGCACAATTGCACTCATTTCACACGCTAGCAAGGTTATGCTCAAAATTCTACAAGGCAGGCTTCAGCAGTATGTGGAAAGAGAACTTCCAGAAATGCAAGGTGGATTTCGAAGGGGCAGAGGAACTAAAGAGCAAATTGCCAACATGTGCTGGATTATGGAGAAAGCCAGAGAGTTCCAGAAAAACATCTACTTCTGCTTCATTGACTATGCCAAAGCCTTTGACTGTGTGGACCACAACAAACGATGACAAGTTCTTAAAGGAATGGGAGTTCAGGGCCACCTTATCTGTTTCCTAAGAAATCTATATGTGGGACAAGCAGCAACCATCAGAACTGGATATGGAACAACTGACTGGTTTAAAATTGGGAAAGGAGTACGACAAGGCTGTATACTGTCACCTTGCCTATTTAACTTATATGCAGAGTACATCATGTGAAAGGCAGGTCTGGATGAATCACAAGCCAGACGTAAGATTGCCGGAAGAAACATCAACAACCTTCTGATAGCAGAAAGTGAGGAGGAATTAAATAACCTCTTAATGAGGATGAAAGAGGAGAGTGAAAAAAATGGGCTGAAGCTCAACATCAAAAAAATTAAGATCATGGCCACTGGTCCCATCACCTCCTGGCAAATAGAAGGGGAAGAAATGGAGGCAATGACAGAGTTTATTTTCTTGGGCTCCTTGATTGCTGCAGATGGCGACTGCAGCAACAAAATAAAAAGACGCCTGCTTCTTGGGAGGAAAGCAATGGCAAACCTAGATAGCATCCTAAAGAGCAGAGACATCGCTTTGCCAACTAAGGTCAGGATAGTCAAAGCTATGGTTTTTCCAGTAGCGATGTATGGAAGTGAAAGCTGGACTATAAGGAAGGCTGATCACCACAGAATTGATGCTTTTGAGCTGGTGAGTCCCCTGGACTACAAGGCGATCAAACCTATCAATTCTGAAAGAAATCAACCCCAAATGTTCACTGGAAGGACAGATTTTGAAGCTGAGGCTCCAGTACTTTGGCCACCTCATGAGGAGAGAGGACTCCTTGGAAAAGCCACTGAAGTTGGGAAAGATTGAAGGCAAAAGGAAAAGAGGATGGCAGAGGATGAGATGGTTGGACGGTGTCATTGATGCAACCAATATGGATTTGACAAAACTCCGGGAGGCAGTGGAAGATAGGAAGGCCTGGCGAGCTCTGGTCCATGGGGTCACGAAGAGTCGGACACGACTGAACGACTGAACAACAACAAAAGCCTGAATAAAGCCTGAATATTCTGATTCCTCTGTTGTTTTTCCTGTGCAAAATTCTGAGCTGCTGTTGCAAACAACAGAAGTTACTTGTGCCACACATACAATCTACAGTAGATTTTTGCTTTGCAAGCTATTTTCTAGGGCAGAAATGATAGAAAGGTTGTACCAGTGCTTTTATTGTTTTTCACCATGACTCATTTCTTGTCCCCAACATGTGAGGAATTTCTGTTGTAAATGTGTGCAATAATATCAAGTAAAATAAAATGTATGCTCCTTGGAGTGGAGTCATGGCAACTGGACTTCATTTCTTGAGCTGACGTAGCTGTTTGGATGATCAGCAAAACATTTCAGTCTCTCAAGAAAAGTCCAGTTGCCATGACTCAACTTCCAGATAAACTCACCTGGATGACTCAGAATCTTCACAGACATAAAATAATACTGTAGGACTCTCAAGCCAAGAAGTTTTCCCAGTTCCACATCCCCATGCCTGATCAGGGATTTCAACCCAGGTCTTCTGCATTCTAGTCCATTATGCTATATGCT
Organism: Phrynocephalus guinanensis; assembly: GCA_037367245.1. Lineage (NCBI taxonomy): Eukaryota > Metazoa > Chordata > Lepidosauria > Squamata > Agamidae > Phrynocephalus > Phrynocephalus guinanensis. The sequence goes on from CM074741.1 coordinate 22,529,063, forward strand.
AAATACCACACTTGAAATCAGAATACATTTCTTTTGGTGATATTGTGCCACACTGTCTGGGATTGCTTCCTTTGTTAACCCTCATGCAGCCAGTGCTGAACAAAATATTGGTGATTAGGAAACAGTGGTACAGGTATCTGGAAAAGATGTCAGAAAGAGCTGTTGTGCATCTCCTTAATCATATCTTGGAAGTTATCAGGCTCAGTCCAAAGTTGCATCCTATTTCTGTTCCTTGTGAGACACTCTGGATGATAGTCTGTCATCTTGCAGGGACCCATGCTGGAGAAACTGGCTTTATCACCCACCTGTATCATAGAAGCATCAAAGTTAGAAACAAAAAGTGGTGGAGAGTGCAGGGCAGCTCTCCAGTATAAAGGCTTTGATCAATCTTAGTCGAAAGACATTCAGATCAACTCCAGGAACTGATGCCATGATTTTGTTTGGTTCCAACAAAAGAGTAGACGGGTTGACTCCATTCTTGAATGGTAGGTCAACGCCTACATAAATCCCAATGAATCAAAAGAACTACAATAGATGGGGCTAAGAAGCTGATGCTGGCCATTTTATGCAAAGACCACAGTTGCAAAATTGCTTCTTAGATTATGTTAATGATGAATGATTATGTGGTTGAAGTCCTTGAGGAGTAACTATGCCTGCAGAATGTTGATGATGTCATCAGCCACTTTGGAAACACAAAGAAAGTACAAAAACGCAGGTACCTACTAAGGGTTAAAATGTTCACTGATAATGAATTTAAACAAAAAATACTATATTGTTCACCTTAGAATTATGCATACACAATTAAGTCCATTATTTCTTATGTATGTTTTTAAAAGCATTTTTTCAAAGCACTGCCATCCCCCCCCCAAAAAAAAACCCCACTGCCATTGTTTCAGAAACAATGAGAGTTTAGATATTTATTGTGGGCAGATATATTTAAGTGATCCCAACCTCAAGAGACTCGATTGAATTGGTTGTTGTGGCGTTACCATACAGAGACCCAAGTCATTTCATGGACCATTGGCCTAGACACACCTTTTTACTCTTGCTGCCACCATTCAGGGTTACCCAGTTGAAATAACTGAGTCCCAGTCGAGTTGTAATGTTAATAAAATAACAATGTTTATTGAATACAACAAGCTGTTTCAGGTTCAGGTTTTCTTGTGCACTCTTAATTAAAAGTTAGTCTAAGCAGATACACTCAAGTTCTGTCCTTTTACTATTCTCAAACCTCTCTCATCTGTTTTCCTTATCTTAACTTTTCTTAAAGTCTCTCAACTTTATCTCTCCTCTCTATCTGTTCTCTAACTTTACAACTGAGCCTTTTAAACATGTGGGCTCTGCTTCCAAGCTCCTTCATTGGTCAACATTAACCTTTTACATCCTTCTGCACAAACATATTGCTCTATGGAGAGGGTAAATGCGACAGTTGTTCATATCGTTCTGATGCAACTTTGACCAAATTTGCTGCAAATTTCTAACATTGGTTGTTGCTCACAACCCCCCATGCTTCTGTTTTTTTCAAAAGGATATTATAGTTCAATGATTTTTATTCTTTTTTTAAAAAAGATATAGGGTAGAAAGGGTTTGCGGCCATTAAAAACAGAGCAGACACTGTATTTTATTGTTCCATAGCAGTGGAGAAAGATTGAACATGTAAGGGGAAAGAGACTCATAACAGAGAGCTCATAAAAGAAGATGAAATACATAGAAGCAAGATGAAGCAATAGCTACATCCTTGAACAGCTAATAATCTTTATCTTATGGTGTTTGGCCAGATGTATTTCAAGTGTCGGCAGTAGGATCCATATTATTCACAATGGGAAGGTTATATGACAGTGGAGTATTCATGTTAATTTTATGTAGTGGTGGAGGTGAATGTGATTTGCAGGAATTTAGCACCACTACAAGATAAGACTGTTTCTTTCTTTGTTTGTTTTTTATACCAAGGACCACTCTTGGCAAGTTACAATAAAAGATACAACATAATTAAAATACCAATTCAACAAAACAAGAAAAGAAATAATAAAAATCCCCAAACCATACAAAGTACATAAAATGCAATTCTTTTCCATCCTTTCTAAACATGGCTTTAGATGGGCTGGGGTCTCTCACAATTAGTATTGGTAGTACTAGACCTCAGATATATTTTCTCCTTTCAATGAAGGAACAGGAATGGAAAGAAGCATTGTTGTTAGTGTTCCTTCAGCACAGCAAAGGAAATTCGGAAGAGGGCACTGGGGGAAGAGGAATCATCTGTAGAAAAGAACTGAGAAGTATAATTAGAAATTAAAGAAACTGGAAGTTGTGTTTGTAATTCAATCTGTTTTTATAACTAAATCTCCCATCCTTTTATGTTTCTTTTGGGATATATTTGTTTCCCCCAGGAGTTGTTCTCATGACATCTTTGACAGATTTAATAATATTTGTCTATCCTCTTATCACATAAAATTAGCCCATCAGTTTATTAACATGTAATTGATCTAGTCTCATGCGCTCCCAAACACATCTGGTGGGGCCACTGTGAGATACAGGAAGCTGGACTATATAGGTTGTTGGCCTGATCCAGCATGGCTCTTCTTATGTTCTTATGTTCTTATGATTCTTTAGTAACCTGAGTGGCAGTAAGACAGATCAATGCAATCCTTCCCACTGGGTTGTTTATGTCTTGATGCGCTGGAGAGGGCGAGCAGGCCTGGTAGTCTGGCCTAGGCCTGCCAGGGCTGCTGCACATCACAGCCTCAACCAACCAGCTGTTGAGTGGGCCCAGCAGGCCAGCCTAGGTCCACTGCCAGAGCCGGCCAGCCTATCCCCACCACCAGAGCCACTGCCACCAGAGTCCAGAAGGAGGAGGAGGAGGTGAGTACAGTAACAAACACTTCATTACTGTTTCATTTCATAAGATTCCCCCCCCCCCAAAAAAAATTGCATGAAACAAAATGAAATGAAATGTGGGAGGACGAAATGGAATGGAATGAAACAAAAAATATACCAGTTAATCTAAAATTGCACAGCAAAAGCTTGCACAGCAAAACAAACAAAAACACATACAACCCATTTGTCATTAATCTGACACACAAAATCTCGTTCTTATAATAAAATTATCCTGTTTATGATGAAATTTTAGGGTTTCTGACTCTGACCTCAGGTTCAAAACCTGAATCAAATGAGATAGATCCCAAAATCAGTTTAAGTTGAATCACCAACAGTATTTACTAGTCCTATGTGATCAAATATGGTTGTTTGCCTTGCAGAACTTACTAAAACATAATTTACAGAATAACGTATTGCTTGCTATAAATATTTAGCCTCATACTCCCCTGCTGTATGATTAAAGTACCTTTTTATTATCCATATATAATAAAAGAAGGTCCTGTTGTAACCTCTTCAATAAGGTATTTATGCAACTGTTCAAACACACTTAGAATAATGAAAACAGAGTACAGATTAAGGTGGAGTAAATGAACTCAATTTAGTTTGAGTTGCTTTTTACAAAGCTGTAGATTAGCATAGCAGAGACAACTAGAGTTGTCACTGTCTTGAGTGCCAGTGTTTAACGGTTCACAATTAATCAATATTAATATATAATTCCCAGTGATCAGTCATGTCTGACATATGCCATAGAGCAGGCCACTCCAAAGGGCATGACTAACTCTATGGAAGCCATGAAGCCTGACCCTTAATTTTCTATTCTAATATGCAACAATGAGTTCTCATTGTCACATGTCTAGATTTATTTAGCCTGACGCCTTCAGAAATACCCTTGACAGTTTGATAGGAGAGATTTAACACGGACATACAGATTGAATGCATGACTCAGACACCAACGAGTTTCAGATTACGTCTGCTGCTTAAATGTTTAAAACCAAGCACCTCCTCCTCATCAAGAACATCATGCATAATTGCCCTGCTTGGTGGTCTTTAAAAATGATGCTGTTGAGAATATTGTCCATGTACCAGCTCCAAACCAAAAAATATTTTAGACAGCTTTGTCCAGAGTCTGCAACAAAAAGCATATGGATCATCAGTAGAGGCCTCTCAGCCCCACCACTTTCACAAGTTCATTTGGTGGGGACGAAGGAGAAGGTCCTCTCTGGTGCTTCAAATAGATTCTGGGACTCCTTACCATAGGAGGATAGAATGACTACATCTTTGCTGTCCTTCCACATGTGGTTGAAGACCTTCCTCTTCAAATATGCTTTCCCTTAGCATCTGGAAGAGGTTTTTAAATGGAGTTGTATGGCAAATAATGTGTATGTTCTACCAAAATATACACATCACATGCCATACAAAATGGCCAGCTTGTTTTGGTGTTTGGGTTGTTGTTTTTCCAAAAGCTGAAATGGCCTCAGGGCCACCTATTTTATTTTTATGTTTGGGGAATTTTGGGTAGCCCAAACATTGCTCCCAAACCTGCCAAAATTGGCCCATCCTGCTCAAGAAGCTTTGCATGTCATCAGTGCTACTATTGCCAATTCATGTGGAAAGAAGATTATGTTGGTAAACTGCACAGATTCCAGACGAAAGAACACACAAAATGTTGGATAGACAGCAGATTTTTTATGTCAGAAGGACAATACGCATGTGCAATGATTAATATATTTTCAATGAATTTAGGCCAGTTTTGACAAACCTATGGCACGGGTGCCAAAGGTGGCACACAGAGCCCTTTCTGTGAGCATGTCACAATCATGGCACGTCTCCATCCACATGGAACACACCACTGTGATCTATGCAGAGAGCCGGGTGAAGGACGGGCAGAGGCTTCTGGGCTCCTTTATAACCCCAGTTTACTCTCCAGTCATGCTCCTTTTGGGATGCTCAAAGTGGAATAGCTGAAGATTAATCTGGGGCTACAAATTAGCCCACAAGACAGCACCACTCCCCCTGGCTTTCCGGATGGTGTAGCACACCATCTGCCTCTCTGCCCAGGGCAGAGAGGCAGATGGGGTGCTAGACTTCGGGGAAAGTGAGGATTGAAGAGCAGGTTTTTTTAATTTCCTGCAACCATAATGAGGGTGCTGTGACCCTCCGCTCTGTCCTGCCTCCTGGTCAATGCCAGGTCAGTTCATAATAAAACACCTATCATCCACGATGTGATCGTGGATGAGCGAGCCGACCTGGCTTGTATCACCGAGACCTGGGTGGGCACAGAGGGTGGGGCTTCCCTCTCCCTTCTGTGCCTCCCTGGGTTTCAGGTGAAGTGGGCCGGCAAGTCGGGGGGTCGGCGGGGTGGGGTGGCCATTGTTTACAGGGAATCCCTTTCCATTAGCAGATCTGCAGCATTGGTGTGTCCTGGGGTTGAATGCCTTCATCTATCGGTGGGTCAGCAAAATAAGTTTGGTATTCTGCTGGTGTACCGTGCTCCCCACAACCCAGCCCAATCCTTTCCAGAGATCTCAGAGTTCGTCTCAACTGCCCTGTTGAAGTCCCCGCGCTTACTGGTGTTGGGGACTTCAACGTGCATGCCGAGGAGGAACTCTCTGGTGCGGCTCTGGAATTCATGGAATCCATTACTTCCATGAATCTATCTCAGCATGTTGATTGTCCCACCCATAGAGCAGGCCATACCCTGGACCTGGTTTTTACCTCCATGTCGTCAGACTCTTTCCTGAGGGTTAGGGGTATTTCACCCCTGCCCGTGTCATGGTCGGACCATCATCTGCTAAAATTTTCCTTGTCAATCGCCATCCTGCCCTGTGGGGAGCGTCGGCCCTACATTTGGGCTCGCCCCAGTAGACTCCTCAACCCTGCTAGGTTCATGGAAGCCTTCGGGGAGCTTTCTGGCAGTCTGACAGATGACCCAGTTGATTCCCTGGTGGATAGGTGGTATGAGGGTGCCACCGGGGTGGTAGACCGGATCGCCCCCAAGCGCCTCCTGCACTGTGGAGACCGCTCTTCACCGTGGTATATGGCTGAGTTGTGGTCAACGAAACAAGAATGCAGGAGGCTAGCTGCCTAGATGCCCTAAGCACATCCGATCTCGCCTGATTTCGGAAGCTAAGCAGGGTCGGCCCTGGTTAGTACTTGGATGGGAGACCACCAGAGAATACCAGGTGCTGTAGGTCCCTGGAGTAGGAACTGGCAAGCCACTCCAGTATTCCTGCCAAGAAAACTCCATGGACATGGGGTCACAAAGAGTCGGTCACGACTGTAATGACACAACACACAACAGAGGTCATTTGGAGGACAGGTCAGATGGCAGTGAGTAGGGCTGCACTTAAGCAGCTGACCGGCCACTATGTTCGCGCGATCAGGGACGCTAGAACATCCTATGTCTCTCTGAGAATTGGTGAGGCCTTGAACCGCCAGGCGGAGTTATTCCAGGTGGTTTGGGACCTCTCCAATCCTGGCCAGCTGGGGCCTCCTCCTAGTGAGTTCACTAGTGAGCAGTTTGCAGCCTATTTTAGATCTAAAATTGAGGCCATCCTTTCTGATCTGCCCTCCGACAGCTCTAATTCATCCCCTGATATCACTGGGGCCTCACCCCCTCTGTCTCCTTGCCTGGTAGAGTTTGGGCTGGTGTTTCCAGCGGAGGCCTCCAGAGCTATGGCTTATTGCCGGCCGGCTGCTACCCCTTTTGACCCTTGCCCAGCTTGGCTTGTTAAATCGCCTGGAGGGAACATGCTGGAGTGGGTTTCGGCTATTGCCACAGCCTCCTTTAGGGAGGGTATTTTCCCTTCCCAACTGAAGGATACTGTGGTGAAGCCCACACTGAAAAAGCCCGGCTTGGTGTCGGATGATTTATTTAGCTATCCTCCAATTGCCATTGTTCCCTTCCTGGGCAAGGTTGTTGAGAGGGTGGCTGCCGTCCAGCTCCAGTCGTACCTGGAGGACAATCGTATCCTGCATCCCTTCCAGTCTGGGTTCAGGCCACTTCGGGGGAACGAGACTGCCCTGGTCACTCTGCAGGATGACCTCCTCAAGGAGGCTGACAGGGGGTGTTCCTCTCTGTTGGTACTCCTTGATCTGTCAGCTGCCTTTGATACCGTCGACCACAGTAACCTGCTGGACTGGCTTGCTGAAGTGGGAATTGGGGGCCTTGCACTGTCTTGGCTCCATTTCTTTCTTGGCGGCCGGTCTCAGTGGGTTCAGCTGGGTGATGACTTGTCGGCTCCTTGGACTCTCCCTTGTGGGGTGCCCCAGGGGTCAGCAATCTCACCCATGCTGTTCAATGTTTATATGAGGCCACTGGCAGAGGTCATCAGGAGATTTGGAGTTTGCTGTCATCAGTACGCTGATGACACACAACTCTATCTCTCCTTTTCTTCTTCTGCAGAGGAGGCAGTACGCTCCCCCTACCTGTGCCTGGAGGAGGTCCTGGAATGGACCGAGACTAACCAGCTCAAGCTGAACCCAGAGAAGATGGAGGTTCTGTTCTTCAGGGCGCCCTCGTCTGGGTACAATGGCCCCCTCCCTAGACTGGGGGGAGTTTCCCTCCAGCCTACAGACAGGGCCAGGAATCTGGGTGTGGTCCTGGATTCAGCCATCTCCCTGGAAGTCCAGGTGATGGCAGTCTCCAGGGCCGCCTTTATCCACCTCCGCAGGATCGCCCAGATCCGACAGTACCTTGATGAGTCCTCCCTGAGGACAGTCGTGCAGGCCCTCATGATTTTGAGGATTGACTATTGCAATGCCCTCTGCGTGGGGTTGCCCTTGACCCTTTTCCGGAGGCTCTAACGGGTGCAGAATGCGGCGGCCAGACTGGTGGTGGGTGCTCATAGATTTGAGCACATCACTCCAGTTCTGGCTCACCTGCATTGGCTACCCGTTGCCCTCCGGATAAGGTTCAAGGTCCTGGTTTTGATTTTCAAAGCCCTCCATGGCTTGGGACCAGAGTACCTGTCGGAGCATATCTCTCAGAGATCAACTGGGACCAGGCACATGAGGATGGTGCAGGCTCGCTCACTTTGGGTGGCCACACCCAGAGAGGCGTGGAAATCACGTACACGCAACTGCACCTTCTCTGTGGTGGGCCCTACACTGTGGAATCAGCTCCCTAGTGAGTTGCGCCTAGCAGCATCCCTGCCCACCTTTTAAAATGCCTTGAAAACTCATATGTTCAAGGAGGCATTTTGTGACCTTTCTATTTAATTTTCTATTTAATTTTATTTTTTTGCCGTCACCCATGCCATCCTTTGTGGAGAATATTGTACCCCCTTATGGGTAGTTTGCCTCTGATTGCCATGTTTGTTTGCTGCTGTGTGTTTTTTAAGTGTACACCACCCTGAGTTCCGCTTTGGAAGATGGGGCGGTAAATAAATAAATAAATAAATAAATAAATATATAAATAAAAGTGTCCTCTTCAATCCTCACTTTCCCAAATTATAGCACTTTATGCTACCCTTTGGGAAAGCAAAAATTGAAGAACAGGTTTTTGTATTTCCTGCGGCCACAGCAAGGCTGTTGTGGCTGTGGGAAATTCAAAAAACTGCTCTTCGATCCTCACTTTCCCAAAGGGTAGTACTTGAAGCATTTTAACCTGGTTACAAATTTATTCAGATTAATTTGCTGTATTGCTACTTTGTGAAAAATGAATGGGTTTTGAATTGCAGTTTGGGCACTCGGTCTTTAAAAGGCTTGCCATCACTGACTCAGGCTATTGGAGAGGGGGAGGAACCCACAGCACATTGAACTATGACTTTGGAAAAGAGGTACCATTTGTAACTCTGCCTCAGGCAGCAAAATGTTGTGGAATTCTTAGTATGAAAAATAGCATTTTTAATTGGTCAGCAGGCTTAGTTTTGTACAATTCACATTTTAGATGAGGTGCAACCTAGAAAGTGGATTCTACTGGATCTTTTTAAAAATGCATTATCAAGTTTAGGGGGGGAAAAGCCAAGTAGGTGCTTAGATGCAGCGTCTTGCCATTTGTTTGTTGACTGTATGGTGATCTTCAGTTTAGGATTTTTGAATAATGTGCAAATGTCTTTATGACAACCAGTACTGTTTGTTCCTCATTGTAAGCTAAGAACCATAAGCTGAAGATCCAAGTATATTTACCTCAGGCAGAACAAACATCAGGGAGTCTAGCAAGTATACTATCTGTAATTAGTCTCTGCATTGCAACATCACATAATCAACTTAATTTTTGTATTTTTAAATGAGCAAATTTAGTGGTGATGATGATCATTAAAAATAATTTGCGTAAGATTAGTTAATCCGCAGCTGATGACAGTCCAGCATGCTGTTGCAATAGTTCAGTAACCAGAATGCAAGATTAGGTATATGAGCTATTTGTGGTAATTATGTCCTGGCTTAAATGGAAAAGGGTTATATTCTCATATACTGAGCAGAGGTTAGGGAGAGGCATGCTAAATTCATAAAGTAAACATATGCTAATTATTGAAACTCTGTTTTATGATATCATTGTTGCAATAAGGATGCTTATACTGCTTCTTTTCTGTTCATTCCATCACCATGAATTTATAACCTTTTTCTGTTCCCTCCCTCAACCACACCATCCTTAGATCATCCTGAATAATAGAGGGTAGTCTATAAATATATTGTAAACTTGCTTTGGTTTGGAATTCTTCTTGAGTCAAGGAGAATATTCCAGCATCCAAGAATGTGTCTTCCACCCTTGGTCCTTAGAACCTGAGGCACCTGGAAGCATGTGTTATATTTTCTATTGCTTTAATTATTTAACTGCTGCATCCACAAGGCATCAATATTTTCAGTAAACTTTATATCAGACAACAGGCTTTGTTCATCTCCAGGCAATTTCTGAATCTGTTTATTTTGAAGCCTTCAGTGCCTGGAAACCTCGAAATTCATGTAGCCATGTCTACAAATTTCCATAAGCAAGATTTGGAAATTTCATATATTTTCCTTATGTCTGTGAAGATTCTCAGTCATCCAGGTGAGTTTATCCGGAAGTTGAGTCATGACAATGGGATTTCTTCTTCTTCTTCTTCTTCTTCTTCTTCTTCTTCTTCTTCTTCTTCTTCTTCGAGAGAGAGAGAGAGAGAGAGAGAGAGAGAGAGAGAGAGAGAGAGAGAGAGAGAGAGAGAGAGAGAGAGAGAGAGAGAGAGAGAAACATTTTGCTACTCATCCAAACAGCTTTGTCAGTCTGAAGAAAGCTAGTTACGAGTCCTCCATTTCTTAGTTGACTTGACCTCCTGTCACCCTGGTCTGAAACAGGCACATAAGATGAGCAATGGCCTGAATGCGCTCATTAAGTAGACAACAGTCTCAATAGCATTAAGGTGAACCATGGCCTAAGGTCCTGAAACCCATAAAGTATGGGTCATTAGCTATGGCCTTGGTGGTGAAGGCATGAAGTATTTTTATTCGTCTGGGTATTGTTGAAATCACAGCCTGATAAGTGGCAGATAGATTGTGCCTGCCCCCCCAACTCTGTTGAGAGAGGGGTTTCCAATGCTCACATGAATGGCTTCCCTGACCCCTCTCTCAAGCCACCTATCTTCTCTGTCTAATATGTGTACATCCTCATCTTTGAATGAGTGCCCTTTGTCCTTCAAGTGTAGGTGTACTGCTGATTCTGGTCCTGAGCTGTTGCCCCTCCTATGCTGGGCCATCCTTCTGTTTGGTTGTTTAGTTTTTTTCAATGTAGAGGTCTACATACTCCTCAATGCATTTGACCGCATATACTATATTGCTTATTTTCTGTTTTGGTATTGGGTTTTGGGGTGGATTTGCTTTAGTGTGTTTGTGGGTTTGCAATAAACCAGGATGTGGTGTTTGCCAAAAAATCCCTTTAAGCTTCTCAGACACTCCAGCCATGTAGGGAATGACCAGGTTCTTCCGTTGGGTCTGGGTCCCAGGCTGCCCCATTGTTTTTCTGGATCAGCACACTGCTTTGTCGAAGGCCCACTTTGGATATCCACAGGCCTTAAGGTTTGTCTTCAAGTGCCTGTCTTCCTTCTTCTTGGCTTCTGTGGAGTTGGGGATGCTCTGTGCTCTGTGGTGTGTGTGTGTGTGTGTGTGTGTGTGTGTGTGTGTGTGTGTGTGTGTGTGTGTGTGTGTGTGTGTGTGTGTGTGTGTGTGTGTTTGGGGGAGAGGGAGTCACACAACTGTGAACCACTAGAGTAGAGTTTGACCTGAAGCCACCAACATTCAGTGCAGACAGTTTAGAAAATCCTTGCAGCTTTTCCTTAAAAATGTTTATTCTTTGGCAGCTCTCCAAAACTCATTCTGTAGCTGTAGATCAGTCACCAAATATACTTACTGTGAATCTGTATCAGGTGTACTTTGTACAGTACAAGGAGATAGTGAAGGAGGTGATCTTGTCCTAAATAATACTGCAGCAGAAGATTGTGTGGGATTTATCATGGAGTTACTCCACTTAGAAGAGAGAAGAACTCTCACAAAAATTGTTGTTCTCAATTAGAATAATTCTCACAAAAGTTCTTGTTCAAGAAATCACTGATCCCCATTTTACTTTTTACTTTAAGAGTAATAACAAAACACTGATTGTTAATTTTGCAATTTCTTCAAAATATCCATGTGCAAAACTGTTCTCTTCCAGTTGGAAAGCAAAGCACACAGAAACACAGAAAAGTCATCCGTTTGCATCTGTCAAACAGATGGAAAAGTGAAGCATCTTATGCTTCTGAGACTAACAGTCCATCCAAAAAAAGGCAGTAACTATAGATTGCTCAATTTTCCCAAAAATGTTCTTGGAAATTTAAAGTTCTCATCCACAATAAGTCAAAAATGTCTTGATGTCTTGATGTCTTTCAAAGAAGAAGAGAAAAATGCATGTTGTATCCTATATGACTTCAGTAATTCTTACCTCCAAGGTCAAGATTCAAGTCTTAGTGGCAAATCATCTGGAGAGATGATCACGGTCTAGTTCTAGAACTGCAATTAAGAATCATAGGGCAAATGATAGATATATTGTCAAAACAGCATAAAGTCTTGCATAGCAGTGAAGAAACCTCCTAAGAAGTGTGTTTCCAATAAAAGACAAGTTGAAGAGCCACAAACTGACACACGTCATAGGTCAACTTGCATTTAGGAATGGAATAACCAAATTATAACTGATATAAAGCAGAGTAACAATGATTTTCTAATACATATCAATATGAGGATAATGTGTGTTATTCAGCTTGGAGAGACGTGACCAGTGGGGTGCCCCAGGGTTCTGTTCTGGGTCCAGTGCTATTTAATATCTTTATTAATGAATTGGAGGAAGGAATAGAGTGTAGGCTAATCAAATTTGCAGATGATACCAAATGGGGAGGGGTTGCTAATTCCCTAAAGGATAGGATGAAAATCCAAAAGGACCTTGACAGATTAGAGTTCTGGGCCAAAACTAAAGGAATAGGGTTCAACAGAGGGAAATGTAGGGTGGTGCATCTAGTTAAAAAGAATGAATTGCACAGATACAGGATAGGAGACACCTGGCTGGAAAATAGTACATGTGAAAGGGATCTGGGAGTCTTGGTGGACTACAAATTGAACATGAGTCAGCAGTGTGATGTGGTGGCCAAGAAAGCCAACACAATTCTTGGTTGCATCAGCAGAAGCATCATGTCTAGATCAAAGAAAGTGATAGTACCACTCTATTCTTCTCTGGTCAGACCCCATCTGGAGTACTGTGTCCAGTTCTGTGAACCTCAATTTAAAATGGATGTTGACAATCTTGAACAGGTCCAAAGGAGGGCGACCAAGATGATTGCGGGTCTGAAAGAAATGTCTTACAAGGAGCTGCGAATGTTTAACCTTACAAAAAGAAGACTGAGAGGGGCTATGATAGCTATGTTTAAATATTTTGAAATGATGTCACATTGAAGAAGGGACTAGTATGTTTTCCATGGCTTCAGAGGCTAGGACACGGGGCAATGGTCTCAAACTACAGGAAAAGAGATTCAATTTAAACATTAGGAAGAACTTCATGACATTTATTGCTGTTCGGCAGTAGAATATGCTGCCACGGAGGGTGGTGGAGTCTCCTTCTTTGGAGGTTTTAAGCAAAGGCTGGATGGCCATCTGTCAGGAATCCTGTGATGGGGGTTCCTGCATGGCAGGGGGTTGGACTAGATGGCCCTTGAGGTCTCCTCCAACTCTATGATTCTATGATACAGGAATAATGAAAGTCACTATAGAGCAGTTATTCTTGGAAATCTCCCCTTGTTGTGTTTGCCCTTGGTAAATATTCTATGAAAATAACTGAAATAAACTCATACCATGGAAGACAAATATCATTCAGTGAAAGGGCAAACCGTGCCTTTAGCTGTTCTTTTGAATTTTCTCAACCTTTTTTCATCCTCACTCAGGGGGCAAAAAATGAAAAAAATATGTCAGAGTTTGTCAGTAGAATAATTCACAGGGAACGTAAGTGAGCCATAAAGTGTTTTCCAAGCAAAGGTGTTGCCTCTTTTGCTCTTGAAGGCAGATTAATTATGTTCAGTTACTACACTATTTAAACATTATGTATTCCTCTGAGTAGGTGAATACTGCAAATCCTTTCACAGAGGAAAGAGAAACTTTGTAGTGCAGTCTGAAAGTCTGACTCAGGTGACATTAAATGGTGGTGTCCCATCAAATATTTGATGGGGCTATCATTTAAGACAGCCAGGAGTGGACCTGATTGATTGATTGATTGATTGATTGATTGATTGATTGATATTCTTCCCACTTACCTTAATCTCCCTTCCCCTGTGTTACCCACTTGCTCAACTTGCCACAAATACACAGCATGATAGTTTAGCAGCAAGGGCAGCTCCTTGGGGCGGAGGGTCCCGGATGGGGACGTTTTGCAGCATCTGATCCAAGCAGGCTGCAAGAGGAACAGTCCATGTGGTTGCACGGTTTCCACGGGCTTGGACAAGATTTTAAGAAGGCTGTCCTCCATTGGGTCTTCCTCTTTGTCACTTTTTTGCAGCATGGGGGGAACTTCCTGCCAGTGTGATCACTGCTTTCATTTTTGAACGTGTGGCTGCCTTGTCAGAACAGTTGGTCCTTAGTGCTACCTTGTGCTAGCTGGGGGAGTTTCTCCATTTGATTTACATTCAGTTAATTGCCTTATTTGATTTTGTTTAGTTTTACTTAATTGGTTTTTCAGGTGACTCTGACACAATCTCCAGCACCTCCATGCTAGAAGGGAGGTGGATGGGGGAGCTCCTTACATGGTTTTTGGTTTCCCTGGGCACATCAATTCATTTTAATTAATTATTATTAATTTGATTGAATAGTGCTACTTAAAGTGTGTTTTTTTGGGGGGTATTGTGTTTGATTAATTGGGGTTTCTTTTTTGGGGGGGAAGCTTCTTGATTTCACTGACAGACTGCACTTGAGGTCCAATTATTTTAAATGGGGTACAGTGGATCTTGAAATATATTATGTCCATTGGTTTCCATTGTATAGTTTAAAGAGGGTGGTGGGCGCCCAGAGTGGTGTTGCCCTCCCTGGTGGTCTTTTTAAAAATTGAATGAATGAAAAGGGCCCAAGGTGGCTTGCGATAAGGAGGGAAAATATACAGTCCGGAACATGTAAGACATAGTCAAGTTAAGAGCTGGGAATTAGAAGAGGTATCTTAGAACCTTTAAAGGTAACCATAGACATACAAAGAAAATAAAAATCCATTTTGAGGGGTGGAAAGTAACATGGAAAATGCTGGTGTTCTTATGAAATCAGTCAATGCAATCATGCATGGTAATCCACAGAAAGTCACAGCCTAAACATTTTCTGAATAGATCTGTGGGGGGGGGGCTTTGGTGGGGGGCAAAGAGCATACCTAGTAGCCCCTCTGCAATGGCAGGTAGTACAAGTCTTTGAGGTAGGTGAATTCATTGGATGGTCCCATTAAAGGGAGTTGGGCAGCCTTTGATAGAACTTTATCAAATAACTTAAACTAGTTATTTAGCAGTAATAAATTAACAGGTTGTGGTACATTTACTGAAGGCTGCCTTTGGGAGTTAGTCCCACAGAATATGGAAATCTGCTCAATGAAGTTAACAACACATTTCCAGGTAGGAACTCACCTAAAATTGTAAGGCCCCGAAGGTCAAGGACAAAACAGGCCAAAGTTTACTTGCATTACAGCAGCCCCCCCCTTTTTAATTTAGGGACTGTTGATTAAATTTATTTAGTAAAGTTGTGGCCCAATTTTAAATTCAATGTGACGTGTTCCCTGTTTATTTCAGGTCTGGGGTTGCAAAGAATGAGCATGACTTCTAGAGAAGGTGCAATTAATCAAATTTCCCCAAAGTGTTGAAATTATTTCCAGTTTAACCCATCATATACATGTGTATATTGTGCCAACAAATACAACCAATTTATTTCAACTTTTATAGGCTTTTCAAGGTAAATAAAAGATTCAAGAGTGATATTGCAAGGTTTATACACATACACATAGAGTTAAAGTAAGTTTCGATGGCAAACCAGGGATTTGAATGCAGATATCCTGAGTCCTAGTCTATCATTCGGTCTACTGCATCACACTGGGTATCTTACCTAAGCATTCCTTGGTTATCTGGATTCGGAAATTTTTCTTTCCTGAACTGTAGATCTCAGGCATTCCCCAGCAGGACGGCCATTCTCCCAGAGGTCATTCTCAGAAATGTAGTTCAAAAAAAGGAACTTTTCAATGCCCTGATTATTATTCTTTCACAATGATGAAGCATCTGAGGCTCTCACCCTGTTCATGACATTTTCCCTCGCCTCCTTCCCTTCCCATTGCTATGACATAAAAATGTGGTGCTGCATTGGGGTTGTCCGTATCTGTTCTACCCTTCCTTTCTATGATTCTCAACTGAGTTTTCCCTTCCCCCCTCTTCTATTGTAGCATTGCCTGCTCACTTATCTATGTCATTTCACTGAACTCTGTTCACCTGCTGCTTAGAGAATCACTTCGTGCCTCCCAGTTATTCAAGGCCTCCATTCTTCTTACAACTCCTGCAGCTTTTAAAATGGAGGTTGAGGGGTAAAGCATGCCGAGTTGGAAATTGGAAAGGGTAGATTCTTCTACCTGCAGCTTCAGAGGGAAAACATATTGATTTCCCTGATTGGCTTTTTTCCATATTCACATGCAGAGAGTCTTCCCGGTGTAATGAAGCTACTGCTGATCCGGATCATAGTCTATATTTATCATTTGCTGGAGGAAGCTGTTGAAAATTTGTTATGTATCCTCTGGACTGGAGGTATAAACTGCTAGCCTTGTGGGGTTGATCCCCATATATTCAGTACTGTGTAAGGTCATTTTCATACAGAATTTTGAGGCCTTCACTGCAAACATATTTAGATCTTTAATTTTCATTTTTGATGAAGGCTGAGCATTCAGTTTTATTTCACAAAAGTTAATGGCTTTATAGAGAATTCTCTTCCCAGCAGTGTTGCTCTGGGAAATTTAATTAGTGTTAAGTGCTAGAGATGGGCACGACTTAGCGGTATTCCCGTTTCCGTTTCCGTTACTCGTATCTGTTACTCTACGGAAACGGAAACGGGAATTAGTCCACCAGAATTCGAGCTCGAACCGACGAATGAACAATTTGGTCTGATTTGTCGTGCTCGTTACTTGCATCGCGGCGATCGCGCAATGCCAAGCAGCACAGAAAAAAGTTTTTAAAAGTTAAAAAAAAACTGATTCCCGGCCCTAAAAGTAGGCGAAAACTGTCTGAGGGCACCTACCAGGCCAGAAGGTATTACAGCTGCGCATTCGCAATGATGGGCTCGCCCATGGGAGTGGACCATGCAAAGTTTTGGAGCCACTCCACCAATCGCATGGCCAGGTTTTGCTGACTGTACCAGGCTGGGAGGGCGCATCCATTTGCCATGCGGTGGGGGGGGATCCAAAATGGCGACTGCAATATTTTTTTTGAAATCGTTGCCCAAAACCCCACCAAAGCACCACAGAAACATGCGAAAATTAGCTATTTTAAATGCTTGAATTTTTACAGTAGCAGCAGTGGGTTTTTCTTGGCCAGGTTGACCACAGAGACTTCTGGGATGTGCCAATCGGGCATAAACAGCCCACCACTAATCGTAGCCCACACCCGAACCCGAACCCTAAGCCTAACCCATACGCCAGTACACTGTCCTTCTAAGTGGGTCAGAGAGGCACCCAGAGGTGCACCCCAATACTCACCCTAACCTCACCCGTAACTAGCCTAACCCTAGCCCTTGCGCTAACCCGTCTTAACCCTAAGCCAGATCTACTTGCATTGCACTACATGCAAGTACGTGAGACACAGCGGGTGCAAAGAGTCTGCCAGTCCGTCACTTGTGGCTCTGGCTGACTCCTGCAGCTCCCTCCAGGAGCCCGCTACCCCCTCCCCAAACCAGTACTAACGACAACGAAAAAACGAAAAAACGAACTGACTAATTTTTGCGAATTTTCACGAAAAACGGAAACGAGCCGAAACGGAACCGGCCCGACTAACGACAACTCGAAATTTTTTTTTTCAAGTCGTGCCCATCTCTATTAAGTGCCTCCTAGATCAGCTCAATGTTCTATGTGATCTGTCTTCATTGGTAGTAGTAATCCAGCCACAGTGACTAAACTGATGCTTGTTCAACAACCAGAACAATAACTCATGAACAGGACCTCTTTATTAATTTTTAACCCCTGAATCCAGAACTTTAATACAACTCCATTGCATCAATTGTTGAATGATTTACAACCCAAATATGATACATTTAGTAGGTTTGGATGGGAGGGGCTTTGGGATGAATGTCAATCACAGAGTAATAGCCAAATTTTCCCTATGTACCTCAGATACCATTGCCTACCTTTTCCCCTATTCAGGGTTCTGTATCAGTTAGCTTTGTCAGTATTAAGTGTGTGTTAAAGTCTGAAAGTTACAGACAGTTAACATCTGAATGAAATGATTGTGTAAACATTCAGTTAGCCAATTATAATAAGCATACAAAATGTAACCGGTAAATATGTTTTATTTGTTATCTTGATATATATGAAGATTTGTGAGTAAAAGAAAAACATTTTCATTATTTCTTAGTGCCCAAGTTTCTGACTGAATCTATTGAGATTAAATTGCCAATTGAAGTAAAACCAATTAAGAATAAAATATGGTAAGCAATTAGGTATGCAGTTATAATAATTTGTTCTATAGGTCCCTGTCTGGATATTTTCTCCATGTATAGCTGGAGTGTTTATGAAAATGATTTCCAAACTCTGCCAGTATCAATAACCATTGATCGATTCATTTCCATTTATTTGAAACCAGATAAAAATTAGTAGTTCAGACAACATCTGGAATGTTACCTGAATAGTAAAACATACACCTTCTTCCAATATGCAAACAGTCCCCATTAGGGATGGGCTGTTCATTTTCCAAGCTACTGGCTCTGAAACAACATGCGAGAACCCAGCTGATGTTTGGAAGCTCTGAAATGCAATCAGCCAATCCCTTACCTTGCTCTGTACCCACACAGGGCTGAGCTCCAATGATAAATAAGCCCCCCAAGTCCCAGTGTCATTGTTCCTTCTCCCTGGTGCTGGCCAATCAGACAGGGAGGGAGGATGATGCATTTCTCTGCACAGTTCCTGATTGGCCAGCACCAGGGAGAAGAAACGATGACGTTGGAGGCTTCTTCCTTGTTGGAGCTTAGCCCCGCACTTTTGGTGGCTTCCGAACTTCAGCTGAGCTCCTGTGTCTCGTTTTGGAACCAGTAGCTTCCAAAATGCCTAGTCCCCATTATTCCAGTTTGAATGGCATTTAGACTCAATATCAGCAGGAAATTCCAGTAATGCCTATGATATAACAGGATAGTGTTTTTTTTTTCTTGATGAGAACATGAAAGCTATTTCTCTTATGTATACAGGTTAAGACCTGTTGGGAGGAAATGAACTTTTGGTCAAAGTCAACAATATAATTGTTACATTTTCATTTCAATATAGCAAAATGAAATTCACAAATTTATTTTATAGTACCATCTGTTGATGAAAATTTAGTATCTCTTAAAGCTTCTCATTGGAACAACAGAGCTTGGTTCAAAGGGGCAGCAGCATAACACTTTTGTAGGGATTTTTATCCTGTACGTGTAAACCAGTTGTACAGTCGAACTCTTCCACCTATTTATCATCCTGAAAGAAGCAGAAATGACCCTGCCAATAGATGGAGAACATATACAGGACCACACAACATGCAGTCCTCATTGCATTTTGAAAAGTGATCTATTTTGGCATCTAATATTTATGTCCATTTCAACTTGTGGGCTCATTTTTCATTGACAGTGCCCTTGGTGATGATGGAAATTAGTTTTATTATGGCTTTCCCTGAAAGGACAGCCAGGCTTACAGAGAAGGTGGGGGGAGTAGGAGGGGGCTAAAAAGCATCCAGAGGCATTTGCTTCAAATTGATATGTCAGGAAAGTACATCAATGAATTTCCTGTGGAAGCACAGTGATCTATAATGGTCTCTTGTATTATATGCTTATAAATTACTTTCCTTTAGTGGTATGTGATTTAAATATATACTGGCAAGAAAACTAGGAGTTTCAACCCCAAGCACAGACTGTCGGTACTGCTGGGGTCACCCTGGGAAAATCAAATTGATGGCAGTTTTGACAAGGAATGCCTTATCTTCCATTCACGACATGTAGGTGTTAGTCTTTACGTGTTCACTTACCTGAAATCCAAGTGGCAAATCTGTCAGTGAGTAATAACATTGCTGTACTTATGAGACAACTAGAAATAATAATGCTGAAATAGTACCATTGTTAGAAGATGGTCTCTATTCAAGGCCTAGTTCTTGTTCAGCCTCTAACATCCATTTATGCCTCTGTGAACTTTGAATTATACACCTGCTTTCCTCATCAATATATTAGAACATAATATATAAAGTCTGGGGAAAATACTATATATGGATGAAGAAGAAAGAAAGCTAGAGAACTAAGAAAAAACACTATTGTATATACTTCATGATAAATATGACTCAGTTTAGATGTGTAGAAAGATTTAAACTATTGGCAATTAGATATAGGTGACTACCAATTCGCACCTCTCTGTATCTTGTACCCCCCTTTTATGTTTCCCTATACCCTTTCCCCAATTTGTTTGTATTGGAAAGTGTGTGTATGTGTGTGTATGTGTGTGTGTGTGTGTGTGTGTGTGTGTGTGTGTGTGTGTGTGTGTGAACATTTTCCCTAGTCCAAAAGGTAACAACTCAAAATCTAACATTTTTGCAACAAGTTTGTGACAATATGAAAAATGTTCTGCGTTAAAAGTGCCGAAAAAGTCCCCAAACTGGCATGAAAATCAAGCCTGGTAAATATTTGGGTCAACTGTTTATTACTGAATCTGCCTCAGTTTTGACATGGGCACAATTTTATCATCATGTTTGATTTCATTCTAGCCTACAAAAGAGCATAAGTAGCAAGAAAACTGATATTGTTTAGAAACGTTGAGATTAGTGCTCATTTGGGCCTTTGGAATGGTTCATGTTGTCTGCCCATTACTTAATTTTAATAGTAATTTGTAGAGATAAACAAAAAGGTAGGAACAATATGTCACCTCTAACACAGAGGAGTGTTAACTGGCTGGATGAGATGTTGGTTGCAGCCCAATACACAATGGCCTGTGAAAAAAACCCACAGAAGTCATTTGCATGAATATTTCTCTAAATGACATGCACACCTCTGTGAACAGTAAAATGGCATGAATAGTGTTGAAATGAGTCAATACCTAATATAATTCTAAAATTGCCAATACCACTGCAGCTGGAGTTGCATTTAAGATAAAAAAAAGCTAATGCGGTTATACACACCTAGGTTCTGTGAAATCAATAGGTTCTAGGCAGAATCAAATTAACCAAAGAGGCATTTAAGAGAAAATTGGACAACCATCTATCAAATCTGCTTTGATTTGGACCCCTGCATTGAGCAGGAGGTTGAACTCAATGATAGAAGAGGATGGCCCCTTCCAACTCATTTATTCTACAATTCTGTATTTAAGCATCCAGTTGCCAATGCTGGGATTGTCACCTGGCCTTGTAATATGCATGGCCACAGTAGCTCAAAAAAGGGCTGCACAAATCATCATGATGATATCAGGAAGGGAGCACCCCTGGAGGAAAAGTAATTTGCACAAATGGTCTCCATTGGAATGTGGCTGGACTCCAAACCTGGATGTAATGCCCATGTGATGGTAACCCTTGTGATGGTGGCCTCCCTTGAACTCTCATTATTTCACCCAGTCAGGGCATCCCTCATCCTGCTGGTTGCACCACTGACATTCAAAGTTATGTAACAATATCAGTTCTGAAGAGAACCCATCTGAATAAACTTCATGATGGGGGAACAGGTGCCATGGACACATTTAGTACTTTTTCTAATCTTTCTCCAGGTAAACTCGCCTGTCTTTAACCCTTTCCTATTTTGTAATGTTTTGCTACCAGTGCCCCTGCAAGTTAATCGTGTGACACAGGCTTTCCTGAGCTCCTCTATTTGTCAAAATATATGAGATACACATGGAAATGTGTGGCATCAGGTGCAGATAATAACCTTGTCCTCTGGACCTTCTCTTGCAGAGATAATGATTTGGGGTTTTCTGAATATTTCTTCTACATACTTCAAGCTCAACAAACAAATTGTTTTCATTCTTATGGAGCACAGCAGCTTCCACTAATGCTTTCACTAAGACCTCAGGAGCTCATTATTGTTCAGGAGTCTGTCTGCCACCAACTATCTACTGATCTAAAGAGATTTGTTACAGAAAAAGGATGAGAATACAATTTGACCTGGGCAATAATAATGAACCCAGAGTATCCAAATGAATGGAAACTCTCAGATTTGTTCTCTGAGAAATGACTGCTTCCCAGAAACTGCATTCAAATTAAAATATCTTATAAGATACAAAGCCCCAATTCCCTGTTTTGAAGGATTGCACTGTCAGTTACACAAACGTTTGAGGGAGAATAAAGGAACCACATTGGAAATACATACTATGGCCAGTCATCCATTCATATTTGTTCCCTGTGTGTAATCAATAATCAATGTGCAATCATATTATATCTGTCTGGAACGGGTTGTTTCCCAAAAGATGTAGACATATTGTATAAATATTTGGAAAATGACAAGGCTGCTTTTTTAAATGAAGAAATAGCATTTTTGCTAAGCATTCCACAAATAATCCAAAACAAACAAACAAAAAGTATTATTGAAGATTTTCACAGCCAGGAAAATACCGGTTGTGAGTTTTTCAGGCTGTTGGGCTGTGTTCTGGAAGTTTTTATTTCTGACATTTTGCCAGACTCTGTGGCTGGCATCTTCAGAGGGCAAGGAGCTCAGGGAACTAGAAACCCCAGAGCACAGAGAGAACTCCTAGTTCCTTGAGCTCTTTGCCCTCTGAAGATGCTGCTGGCCACAGAATTTGGTGAAACGTCAGAAAGAAAAACTTACAGAACATGTCCAAACAGCCTGAAGAACCCACAAAAGCAATAAGAAAAATCAGCTGACATCCTTGATAGTGGGATGTACAAGTTCTGGGTTGTGTTGCTCTGGTTGAATGTTGCACCGAAGTGGGATGTGGCCAAGGTGGCAGTGGGCCTGGCTTTGTGAAGCATGAGTATTCAAATTTGCACCAGCATGAGAATAACTGGATATGTATATGAAGCACTGACAGGCACTGGGATTATAGAATGTCTGCCCACAATGCAGTGAACCCAGGACTTGCAGGGGTAGGGAGTAGAACCAGGGCATTTTCATTGTCAGTACAAGTAATTTCTTTGCCAAGGCTTCCATGTGTCCTCTGAACATTTCTTCAATCCTTGCATTAACTGAAGGGGAGATTCTCTAGGAAAAAAAACATATTATAGTAGGACTCCTATATCCACTGATTCATTAATCACTGATTCGGTTATCCATGGTTGGCAGAGGAAAAAAAATAAAAAAATAATTCAGCAGCCACAAAGCAAGCTACTGTCACAAACAATAGCTGTAAAGCAAGCAATTGTTGAAATACATTAGCCATAAAGCAAGAGACGGTTTGGGGTTTTGAAGGGGCGTTCACTCTTATTCACAGATTTCATTATCCACAGGAAGGCCTGGAACTAATCCCCAGTGGATACTGAGATCCTACTGTATTATGAATTATACCTGCTATAATGCCAAGTCAGAGTTCACCAGAGAAATTTTCCTGCCTGAGTCAAATAATGTAATGGGGAAACACTTCCCCACTTCTTGTGCAAAAGCCACCAGCAGTTGGTGTTTCTTGAAGATTAAATATAGACCAGCCTCCCTTCATGCCAAACATTTCAGGATATCTAGGACATAGGGAACTATGAACCTTGCTGACTCCTCTATCTGGCACCTGGCGGGTCAGACCTTTTATATCCCCCCCTTCTAAAAAAATATTGATGTGAGTCTGTTTGAAAAGCAAGATAAAAATGTTATTAAGGAAGCAAAAGAATAGCAATCAGCAAATTGACTCTGTAAACTCTGTGAACTACTCAATAAAGTCAACATATGCTATAGTTTTAGAAACTGTGCTAGTCTGACCTAGCATGGCATGCTAAAAGGAACAAAAATCCCCAAATAAAGAAGACCAAAATGTTGTGATGCTTTAAAGACGGCTATATTTTAACCTGGGCTTTTGTGGATAAGTCTGTCCATAAAAGCTCGCATTAAAAGATAGCAGTCTGTCTTTAAGGCGTTACAACATTCTGGTCAATAAACATTGTGATCTTACATTGTTTCAATCGGGGGGGGGGGACACATAATTTCTCACTTCTCGAAGTATAGTGTAAAGCTGCACTATCATACACACTTACACAGGACTGTTCCCACTGCTTTGTCCTCATGAGCAAGAGTGGTCAAGAGCAAGAGCCTACACTCCAAAAACTGCTGTTATACTGTCACCATTAAAAACGCCAAAGTTGATCAATGTTGCCTCACTCACTAACAGCTCTCAGTAAACCAGATGAAAGCAAGTAAAGTCACATTTTGTTCCCATTGTCTGCCAGAACTAGTAGTAACAGAAGGCTAGGCTGATTGGGGTCTTTGGCAGCAGTTTGGAGGGTCCTTGCTGAGAGGCTTCAACTGTTTGCAACATCTTTCATTAGAGACATGTGCAGACGAGTCATTCAATGAAGCAGTGAGAAGAAATAAGTTATGCTAATGAGTCATTAGAAGGGGAAAATAAAAATTAATTTAAAAAGAAAAACAAACACAAAAACCCTTGGCAACAGCACTGGAGATAATATGAAACAGTACCAAAAATCAATGCAAGCGATGTGATAAGAAAGCAACTATTAGAGAGGGATAAGTACAAGCTTAGGGGGAAATAAGGTTAATTGGAAAATAATAGGGAAAATAAGGCATTATGGTTGGAAATGGGTAATACATGTAAATGAAATGGCAGAGATAAGAATTGGAAATAAGATTAATTTACCAAAACAAAAACAAAAGAGTGCAAAAAACAAATACAAATGAAATCGTGCATCGAGCACATGCAAAATAAAATCCAACTTGCTGCAGAAACATTACATTATAACTTTCCATAAAATTAGAAAACATGAAGATATTGAGGACAAACCTTAGGGTGTGCAATAAAAATCAGATCTTAATATCCATGAGGCCTACCCCTCATGGATATTTTTGTTTGTATTTTTCATGGAGAAATGCATTTTTCCACATTTCTTTAAATAGGGTGCCTTTTTCAATGTGTGAATAGTTTCAATTGTATTTTGCCCTCCTTGGGAAACACATGATGGGCACTTTCCTAGAGAAATGTGAACAAATTCCTTCCCATCCCTCCAACAGTTTCCTCAGAACATAAAATAAAATTGCACGCATCGCTATTGTTCAGGAAAGGCAAGGGAAGGTGCTGCAGTTCTCTGCTTACTTTCTGTGAAGAGTTAAGAATTATAGAGCAGAAAGGTAGAAATAATATCAAAATAATAAGAAGACTAGCTTGGAACTCCTCTTCAATAAGTCAACCTGAAACCTCAAGCTACAGAAGTTCAGATGAAATTGAAAAGAAACATCCACAAGAAAACACCAAGCACATTTATTAAAAACCTCAGTGTCAGTGTTGACAGCAACAGTGATGGATTTGAGCTGATGACTAAGATGCAATGCAGAGAAATATTTTACAGCTAAGTCACTTGATAGTACATCATTTGAATCAATTAATCCAAACCACAGACATGTAAGAGCCCTTTACATGTTTCCTTTTGTTGCAACAGCTTTTTCTCAAGCACAGTGCAAGCCATCCATTGCAGGAACGGCTGCTAGACCATCTTGATGATTCTTTGAGATATAGGTGTGAGGCTCATAGGTAATACTATTATGTCTCTTTTTTCCAGTGGAGTGCAGAGATACATGGATTAAGGGACCCCCAAAACTACTTCCACACAAAGGGGTACCATACTATACCATATGAACAGCAGTCCCTTTCCATTCAGTCATTTGTCTTGGGATATGATGCTTGGTTATGTGTATGTCTTGTGTATGAAAAAAATTGAGAGGAAATAAAATAACATCTATAGATTGGATCTACAAGTAAGAGCTTAATAGCTAGGGGATAGAGTTGGTAGTAGGGATGGGCATTTCTTTTTGGAACCAGTAGGTTACGAAATGAACCACACAAGCCCAGGTGGTCCTCAGAACCGGGCGATACACCAATTGCTTTACCTTTCTCTGTCTTGTGCAGGGTTAAAATCCAGTGGAGAAGCATGCTGTGACATCATCTGTGCTTGATCTGTGAGGCTGGCCAATCAGAAGCTGTGCCGGGACAGGAATCATCCCTCCTCCCTCTCTGATTGGCCAGCAGCACAAAGCAGGAAAGATGATGTCACAGCGGGCTTCCTCATTGCAGTTCAGCTCTGTGCCAGCAGAGCTAAAGCAATTGGATCCCCGTGTATCAGCCGGTTCTGAGCACCACTTGGGTTCACATGGTTTGTTTCATAACCTACTGGTTCCAAAATGAAATGCCCATCCCTAGTTGGTAGCCATGGGATCTCCTTCTAAAAATGAATGCCATCTGCCATAGACATGATCCAAAAATGAAATTCTTCAGTAGCTTCCCCACCTGTGTACTAGCTGCAAAGCTAGCATTAATTATCCCCAAAAAAGTAATCGTGTCTCCCCATCCCCCCCTTTCCCCCACGCAAATATCATTTCACACATGAAGTGTCCCCAGGCACAAATTTCAACATAGCATGCAATATATGTTCACAGTTTCAGGGGAACCAAAGACCTGTTTCTGACCTACTTGACTTCAGAGCTTGTACAGCTTAAACACAACAACATGATTTGTGTTCTTAATAAAGACTGTAACCAAACAGCTGGAGCATCTTCTAGTCCACATAGTACCTACTAGAGATGGGCACGACTTGAAAAAAATTTTTTCGAGTTGTCGTTAGTCGGGCCGGTCCCGTTTCGGCTCGTTTCCGGTTTTCGTGAAAATTCACAAAAATTAGTCAGTTCGTTTTTTCGTTTTTTCGTTGTCGTTAGTACTGGTTTTGGGGGGGGGAGCGGGCTCCTGGAGGCACCTCTCTGGGGTGGGTGCCTCCTCTGGCCCGCTATAAAGGGAAAGTGGGCTCCTGGAGGCACCAGTGGGTGCCTCCTATCGAAGCAGGCTCCAAGAGACCCCTCTACATGGGGGTCTCCCCTCCTCACCTGCTGCTGCTGCAAAATGCTATGCAATAGCTATATGGATATTGCATAACAGAATGTGCAGACAGTGAGACCAGTGAGAGTGATAGCGTCATGCCTTCCCTGCACAAGGCTCCCGCACCACCATGTCTCACACAGAAGGGAATTGTACTTGCTGCGTGTAGTGCAATGCAAGCAAGTAGATCTGGCTTTAAGGTGGCTTAGTGCAATGGCTAGGGTTAGGCTAGTGACGGGTAAGGTTACGGTGGGCTAGTGGGTTGCACCTCTGGGTGCCTCTCTGACCCACTAAGAAGACAGTCTGTGACGTATGGGTACGGAGTCAAGGGTTAGGGTTAGGGCTAGGGCAGGTTTTAGGGGGCTTTTTGGCACATCCCAGAAGTCTCCATGGCCAAGTGGCCATGCGACTGGTGGGATGGCTCCAAAAATTTGCATGGTTGTCCACTCCCACATGGCTGGCCACTCGGCCAGCCCATCATTGCGCAGGTGTAAAAAAAAATAAAATAAAATAAAATCAATGGAGGACAGAGGAGGAGAGGAGAGACATTTTGTTGCAAGAAAAAACCCACTGCTACTGTGAAAAATCTGGCAGTTTATAAATTTTCGCGTGTTTCTGTTGTGCTTGTGTGTTTTTGGACCACGATTTCAAAAACAATATTGCGTTTGCCGCCCCATTTTGGATCCCCCGCCCGCACCGCATGGCATGGCGAAATGGCAACTCGAGTCCGGCTGCCCAGGACGGGGGGGAGGAGGGACCCCCCCTCCAGAAACCACCCCTCCGGTAGGTGCCCTGCGCCCTTAGTCAAGCAGGCATTTTTCCGCCTGCTTTTTTGGCCCGGGAATGGGTGGGGGGAGAGTTTAAAAGTTTTTTCCTGTGCCGTCCGTGCCGCTTGCTTGCGCTTTAATTGCGGGCGGCCAGCGGCGAGACTGGGCTTTTTGCTGGCTGCGAGCCTGCGGCGAGTCCCACCAGAGCAGCCCAGGACGGGGGATGAGGGGGGAGGCCGGGGACCTCCAGAAACAACCCCTCTGGTAGGTGCCCTGAGGCACGGCAGGCATTTTTCCGCCTGCTTTTTGGCCAGGAAACCGGGTTTTTTTAACTTTTAAAAACTTTTTTTCTGTGCCGCGTGGCATCGCGCAATCGCGCGATGCAAGGAACGAGCACGACAAATCAGACCAAAATTGTTCGTTCGTCGGTTCGAGCTCGAAGTCTGGCGGAGTAATTCCCGTTACTGTTTCCGTAGAGTAACGGAACCGAGTAACGGAAACGGAAACGGGAATACCGCTAAGTCGTGCCCATCTCTAGTACCTACTATGGCAGTCCAATAAAGTATCTGTAAGTAGCTATGTCTTGGCTGAGGTAGCTCTTCTTATTTCAATAGAATCGGAGAGATTTATCCCAGCTCAGCAGCAGCTGGCCCCAGAATGGCAGTAAATGTCAGAATATCATTTAAGATTATATAGGAGGATATAAAGCATGCAAAATTATTTGAGATGAGGCTTAACAGAACCTGATAATGATCCTGTGTAACACTTCTATGGGGCTTTATTTCTTCAAATCATAGGCAACAGAAAACATTAGCTAATTAATGCTTACAACAACTCGGTAAGGCAAGTAATTAAAGGTTATTGCTCCCATTTTACAGATGGCAAATTGCATCCACCATCCCCTTACTTGAGCTTTGTTTGACTGCTAAAAGGTACTGATTTCCAGATCCTTCTGAGTGAAGAATGGGCTTCCCAATTGTTGGGGAGGGGAGCTGATTGGAGAGAATGACTGGTTTTTGAGCATTTCCCCCCAACACGCGCACAGACACACACAGACACACAGACACACACAGACACACACAGACACAGACACACACACACACACACACACACACACACACACACACTGCTTCTGCTTCTCCACAAACCATCAATTCTGGTTGAGCATTTCATCACACTTCTTGGGCAGCCTTTCAAACTGGGTAGCCTTACAATGCTATCTGTGGATGTGAGCCATAAATAAAAGCTTTACGTGCCTGTCAGTTTCACTTCGTGTCCCGATTCTTCCCTTTGACAAGACTGAGAAATGGCACCACCCTGTAGTATAATTTGGAAAAGTGAGCACATATTTTATTTTTTAAAAGAACATCAAGAGTATAGCCATCTATGATCAAAAATAGGCTAAGTATTCAGCAGTGCAGCCCAAATTCTGAAATACGTACACGTATGGGCCATCTGTTTATCCCTGTCTTCACCTTTATGCCTCTGCTTGTAAGGACCATAATATATCAGACCTGTAGCAATCATAATTCACTTAGAATCAATAAAACCTTTCATTCACATGAATCTTGGAATCCCGTAGAAGAACAACTATATGCAGCGGAGTTCTGTCGCGTTTAAACCAAATGAATGAATATTCACAATGGATAAAAAGGGAAGCATCTTGAACCAAACATGATATAGAGGCTGCCCTATATTCAGGGGGGGATACAAATAATATTTGAATGAATTTTATATCCTTCCATAAAAACGACTCATTCCTTCTAATAAATGAAAGAAAAAGAAGCAGCCCTGTGATCCATAAACAAAATCCAAAATCACAGCCAGTCTAATACTTTTATAGAATCACTCCCTGTTGGAACACTGTGAATGAAATCCTGTTAAACTATTTTATAACACATCCACTACTGATCTCAGCTGCAACAATTTTGGGACTTCAAAGACTACCTTCCCCGACTACTCCTGCTCCTACAACCTACCTAGGGAGAGTCAGTGTGGTTAATAAGTGCAATAATAAATAAATAAGAAATATAAATACAAATTCTCTCCCTGGATCCCAAGGGAGTCTCCAAACGGTTGGGTGCGGTAGAGGAGGATCAAAAATATTTGACTATGGTTGGTGATGTCAACAACCTTGCATGGTGTAAAGTAGCACCACAGGATTTGAGCCAATTGGATATTGTAAGTGTCAAATTAAGTTAGTTCCTAAACATGCTTTTGGACTTCTCATGGATATAAAGTTGACTTGACAGCTTATTGGGTTGGAATTAGAGATGGGCACGACTTAGCGGTATTCCCGTTTCCGTTTCCGTTACTCGGTTCCGTTACTCTATGGAAACGGTAACGGGAATTACTCCCCCAGACTTCGAGCTCGAACCGACGAACGAACAATTTTGGTCTGATTTGTCGTGCTCGTTACTTGCATCGTGAGATCGCGCGATGCCACACGCGGCACAGAAAAAAAGTTTTTAAAAGTTAAAAAAACCCGGTTCCCGGCCGAAAAGCAGGCGGGAAAATGCCTGCCGTGCCTCAGGGCACCTACCAGAGGGGTTGTTTCTGGAGGTCCCCGGCCTCCCCCCTCATCCCCCGTCCTCGGCTACTCTGGTGGGACTCGCCGCAGGCTCGCAGCCAGCAAAAAGCCCAGTCTCGCCGGCCGCCGGCCGCCGCAATTAAAGCACAAGCAAGCGGCACGGACGGCACAGGAAAAAACTTTTAAACTCTCCCCCCACCCATTCCCGGGCCAAAAAAGCAGGCGGAAAAATGCCTGCTTGACTAAGGGCGCAGGGCACCTACCGGAGGGGTGGTTTCTGGAGGGGGGTCCCGCCTCCCCCCCGTCCTGGGCAGCCGGACTCGCGAGTCGCCATCGCCATGCCATGCGGTGCGGGCGGGGGATCCAAAATGGGGCGGCGAACGCAATATTGTTTTTGAAATCGTGGTCCAAAAACACACAAGCACAACAGAAACACGCGAAAATTTATAAACTGCCAGATTTTTCACAGTAGCAGTGGGTTTTTTCTTGCAACAAAATGTCTCTCCTCTCCTCCTCTGTCCTCCACTGATTTTATTTTATTTTATTTTATTTACACCTGCGCAGTGCGCAATGATGGGCTGGCCAAGTGGCCAGCCATGTGGGAGTGGACAACCATGCAAATTTCTGGAGCCATCCCACCAGTCGCATGGCCACTTGGCCATGGAGACTTCTGGGATGTGCCAAAAAGCCCCCTAAAACCTGCCCTAGCCCTAGCCCTAACCCTTGACTCCGTACCCATACGTCACAGACTGTCTTCTTAGTGGGTCAGAGAGGCACCCAGAGGTGCAACCCACTAGCCCACCGTAACCTTACCCGTCACTAGCCTAACCCTAGCTCTTGCACTAAGCCACCTTAAAGCCAGATCTACTTGCTTGCATTGCACTACACGCAGCAAGTACAATTCCCTTCTGTGTGAGACATGGTGGTGCCAGAGCCTTGTGAAGGGCGGGTATGACCCTATCACTCTCACACTGGTCTCACTGTCTGCACATTATGTTATGCAATATCCATATGGCTATTGCATAGCATTTTGCAGCAGCAGCAGGTGAGGAAGGGAGACCCCCATGTAGAGGGGTGTCTCTTGGAGCCTGCTTCCCCTTCCTAGTGGCAGGAGGCACCCAGGGGTGCCTCCAGGAGCCCACTTTCCCTTTATAGCGGGCCAGAGGAGGCACCCACCCCACAGAGGTGCCTCCAGGAGCCCGCTACCCCCAAAAAAAAACCAGTACTAACGACAACGAAAAAACGAAAAAACGAACCAACTAATTTTTGCGAATTTTCGCAAAAACCGGAAACGACCCGAAATGGGACTGGCCCGACTAACAACAACTCGAAAAAATTTTTTTTCAAGTCGTGCCCATCTCTAGTTGGAATACCTGAATATGGACCCAGGTGTTAGAATTTCAACCCCCATCCCCACTAAGCCTCTGCGAGAAGAGCCATCCTATACAGCTTTGGACAAGCTGTGGGGTTCTGGAGAATCATCAGAAGTAGAGATGGACACGAAACGAACTTTTTTTCATTTCCGTTATTCATTATTCATTCCATTACGTAACAAAACAACTAACGAAAATTGTGATGAAAATGGAACGAAACGAACAGAACCACGAAAATTGGATTTGTTACATTTCATTTTCATCAATGGCGACGCACAATGAAATGAGCTGTTTAAATGTTAAAAAAACGCCCTGGACATCCATAAAAATGCAGCGATAATTATTTATACTGTCTGATAATACCTACCAGGGGGAGTTGGGGTCCTTAAAATGTGCCTTTATGTCTTTTCTCAGATCGCTTTATTTTTTTCCTTTTAGGGGAGATAGGGGATATCGACCCAAAATGGCTCCAAGATGCCTAATATTGATTTCTTGGGTATTAAAACGCCCTGGACATCCATAAAAATGCAGCGATAATGCGATAATTATTTGAAATTATTACCTACCAGGGGTTTGGGGTCCTTAAAACATTTGTTTTTGTCTTCTATCACAATGTATTTTTCTTTTCCCTTTCAGGATGACACAATGGATGTCTCCAGCCACAAAATGGAGGCAAGCCATGTGATGGGATCATGTTCAACCAATAGCATGCCCAGGTTGCAGACTGGGCAGGTCTGGCAGCCACAGAGGGCATAAAAAGCTCTGGCAGCCCCCGTCCTCCTTGCAGTCTCCAGTGGGAGTTAGGGTGGGATTGCTGTCTCTGCGACTCTAGCTTCAGTCCTGCAGCCTCCCTGTGTGTGTGTGTGCGTACCTCTCGGTGAGTACCCTCCCCTGCCCCACACTGCAGTCACTGCCTTGCACCCTGGGCAACGCCCGCTGCTGGCTTTGCAGCCTCCCTGCATACCTAGTCTATACTGTGTCTCTGCCAGCATCAATTTTTTTTAGTGTTTTCCCTCTGGTCTGGGGCGTTGGGGGACGCCCGCTCATGGAAATGCTTTAAAAATCGTGCAAAAAGCAGGTAGAAACAAAAAAAAACAAAAAAAATGAAAAATGAAAACAATTGTTTTCCAAAAATTCACAAAAAAACGGAAACGAACCAAAATGGACCGCTCAACGAAAAACAAAAACCGAAATGCCATTTTTTTTTTATTCATGCCCATCTCTAATCAGAAGGACAGACTTGGCAATGCCAGCACAGAAATTTTTTCAGGGCTGCCTACCGACCATGCCCAGCTCTGAGAATGTTCCTCAACCAGCAATTTGTGCAGAGCAGACTTTGTGGAAAGCAGCACTACCTCTCTGTGCAGCCATCATTAATATCTACAGAGCTCACTTGTCCTCTGTGGTGCCATAGTGGATGGGAGGGAGGGCAATGAAAAGGGACAACAACTGCATTTCTCTTTTTACCCCCAGTGACAGGAACGCTCAGGCTGTCATTAGTTCATAATTGCCATATCCCACAATTTTCTTTTCATTTAAGCTTAATGCCATGTGAATTTGATTTTGATCAGAGCAGCTGCTTTGGGGTATGGATTATTTTGCCCTTTCTCTGGCCTGTTTTCTGGATCTTAATTGCCTTCTGTGGTAACTGCCATTAGTCTTAGAGCAGAAAAGAATAGAGGTGGAGCAGGCAGACCTCAGGGAGGCAATATAAGTTTAGCTTTTCACTAATGCATTGTCTGTTAACTGGAGGAAGATACATGAGAGAGGCATGGGAGGTTCATAAAAAGTCAACATGGAGGTTCCTTAACTAGCGATTTCAAGATCACTTCACAAAGAAGAAAGCATGTTGTGGGCCTCCATCTTCAAAACAGTTTGTCCTGCTAGTATATCAGGGAGCCCATCTTAAAATTTCTTTTAAAAATCCTACCTTGATGGCTGATTGTGACATATAAATGCCCCTAAGGCCCTTCAAGATAACCCCAGGGAGACATACTATAGGTTCTGGCAAATTTTAATCACCCACTAAGTCTTTGTGCATGGCCTTTGTGCATGTGTTCTTCTTAATTCAGGCAAGTAAGGAGTCCATTGTGTATATCAGAAGACTATATGGGCAAAAATTGGAACAAATTTTGTAGTACTGATTTATCAACAGTTTGATAACAGTCGGGAACAACTGGGAACCCTTCATACGTTGTGCTTGTCATGGGGAGGGCAATTCCAAGGGGAAAGCATCAATTATGGAAAAGTTGATGACACTGCCTTTGTGGGGGGAAAGTCAGCACAACATATCATCCCAAGATCATCAACCATTCCTAGCATTTATATCCTTAGTACAGTTGTTGATCAGGTGAGGGTGGATGATGATTCAGTGATGGGATTCCACCAGTTGTTTATTCTCAGGAACATTAATGAGAAATGGATTTGTTCCAATGATGTATTTAGACAGGCCACAACTTTGCATTAAATTTCTTTTCTCTCTTGTATATCTATTACATAAAACAGTCTTAAAACTCTGATTTCATATTTTAGTCAAACTGAAATCTAGCAAATATATTTGTAATTCTGTAATTCGCACACAGCATCTCTGCAGAAAGGCAGTATTCTCATTCCTGTTTTCTTTTGGAGAGCACCGAACAAAACCAAATCAAACCTTTGTCTTCTAGTAGGGTGAGAAGGATAAATTTGCAATTTTAAGGAAACATTTTCTGAATTGTGCCCTCTAGGCCTGACATATTTTTGGATCCACCTGCCTATTTGCATGTTTCCACCTGGTTTTTCTCCAGGGTCTCCTTCCCCTCCCTCAATATCCCAAGGCAACTTCATTTGCTGATGACAAAGAGTGGCATTTCATCTGGCAGCACCATCCGTAGTTCTCATCTGCTACAAAATGGGCAGCACTGACCTTCATGCACGGAACAATCTTTTCTTCCATGCTGTTTCCGCCTCACTGAAGCCAAACATCCCATTTTCTGGACCTCTTTCATATGATTAATGCCCTTCACTTTCAACATTTTGTTCTTTGCTTACTTCATCTCTTGCTCTCTGTCTCTCCAGACATTGTATAAGATGGACTGCAGGCCTAGTGCTGTGTACAGTACACCATCAGCTTTTTGGAGTCTCAATAGAATCAAACCCTTTATTGGAGGCTGCTTTTGAAAGCCTTTGAATGTAGCAGGCCCTGAACCACAGGGCTTTGAAAGAGGGAAATGTGAAAGCCTCTTTTGTAAATACTAGGCTCATAAAGCTCCACATTCCATCAACATGAACAACAAATGTGTGCAGGGCCGTCTTAAGGATATGTGGAGCCGTGGTTCGAAGATCCCTCTGCTCCCCCCCCCCCCCCCCGTTTCACAGAGCTGTCTACCTTCTCACAATTTATCATGCCAATAGTTTAAATCTGTATGTGGATATATTGGATTTAGCAAAATGACAGTTCAAACTCTTGATGAATACCCTTATATTGTGGAACACTTTTCCATATTATTTTCCATAGATAGATAGATAGATAGATAGATAGATAGATAGATAGATAGATAGATAGATAGATAGATAGATAGATAGATAGATAGATAGATAGATAGATAGATAGATAGAAATGTGGTAGTTTGAACCCACAAATGAGGAAGCAGCATCATAGTGAACCATTAACAGAACCAGCAGAAGGCAATCAGACAAGTCAGTTAAAAGGGACTAGCAACCCCATCGCCCACACTATAATCATGTTGCTTTCCTACTGCATTCTCCACCCCTGAACATCACACTACAATTCCTACATGACCAAAACACCATCTACAGACGCTGTCTTTGCAAGAACGCTGTCTTTGCAAGAGACAGAGAAAAGGAGGCAGGGCCGAAGGGGGTTGGTGTTCGGAGTGGCTGATATCTCCAACTGCAGTTAGGAAGATGCCTAGCAGGACTGTGCTCGCCTCCTCCCCCCCCCCCCCCGCCTGCTGGCTTACGCTCTGTTCTCCAAGGGTGCTGCAGGAATGGAGTAGGAATGGAGAACAACTGCACACAATTGGGGGTAGGTGGTGGTGGGGAGCGGGCTAGCCTTCTCCTTCGACTCCTTCTTTCGGCATCACTGCCCCCCCAACAGGAGAGAGGAGGGAAGCCTTTGGGTCAGGCTGAGAGGGGGGGCGGAATGGAGAACCTGCCCCGCCCCTTTCCCCGGGTTCAGCGGAGAAGCCCCAACTGAAGCCGCTCCACGTGGAATGTTTGGGAGTCTGGTCGCGCGAGATTTCCCGGAAATCTCGAGCCCCGGGGAAGGTGCGCGTTCGGTGGTCGCCTAGCAACGGCCTCTTCGCGCTTCACCGAGGAGCCATGGAGCCTCGTCGGGCGAGCGGCGCCGGTGGCGAGCAGGAGCCCCAAGAGGAGGAGGAGCAGCGGTGGCGGCGGCAGCGCTGCACGGTCACCGACCTCAAACATCAGGCTGCCGAGTATTACCGGAACAATGAAGTGCCGCAACACCTGGAGGAAGTGCTTAACGCCATGTTCTACCACCGCCCCGACGACTTCTACCGGGTTCTGCTTTCCTGAATCTAAGAGTTTTTGGGGTTTGGGGGTTCAGGCGCCCTTGGGGTTCAGGCGCCCTGGTTCATTGAACCACAAAGGCCTATGGGAAAGTCGCCCCTGAATGTGTGTTCCTCTATTACTGAAGCAGCTTTCACATATAATAATAATGCTGCAGCTGAAAAACCAAGGTGAACTAGAGGTCCTGTTAACCTGTTGACCTGCATCATGCTAAGAAAAAAGGTGTGTAAAGATTCAAATGTGTGACCCTTATATAAAAGGAAACACTATATATTTTCTAAAATAGCTCAGTGGCAAAAAATGCATTATTTAAAAATAGCATTATGAACAATTATCACATGTGGTCAAGTCAGTTATGGTTTGTATTACCTTTCTGAGAGTTTTCTTTGTATATAATGGCAAGTGTTGCAGTGTATCCAGTTTTCAGCGGTGTTATGGGGACTGTGCAGCTTCCCTAAGGCTACACAGGCTGGCTCCTCCTGAGAGGCACAGTCGAGATTTCTAATTCCATCCCCTGACTTGGCAGCCAGGTACAGTAGCTTAAATTGATCTGGTAGTCCCAACTAATATAAGCCTGTGAAACCAATTGTTGCATGTCCATTTAAATTCTTTTTATTCACTGGTCTTATATGTGACTACCTCTTGAGTCCAGGTCTAATAAAACTGTGAAATGATCCTATGTACTAAAATATGATTTCCTCATTATATACCAAAGACCCTTCAGAAACTTCCTCTTTCTTCTTCTGCTTCTGTCAAAAAAGAGGTAGACTATGAACTGAGGAATCAGCTCCATCTATTTGCCGTAATTTTACAGACTGGAAAAAAATAGTTATGACAGCTCCACCTACCTGCTATGGTCATGGACTAAAATTAAATGATGTTGAGACATGAAAATCACTGGATAACTAGAATACAATTATTTTAGTCCACCAAAGCTAAGTCATAGAGCTACTGCTATGCATGCAGAAGATCACAGGATCAATCCCCTTCCCCATTATTTAGGGCAAGAAATACAGTTTGATAACCTGGAGACCTGCTGCTTATCAGGATCCACAGTTCTGGACTGTGTGGATTAATAGCCTCGCTCTATATAAGGTAGTGTGTCTCTGCAAGTTACTTCACAAGGACTTATAGTCTGTTGATATTTTATGTTATTCTAACCTCATCTTCTAACCTACTAGCCAGTCAAAACAGCAGTATATTTTTGATAGCTGTTATGAGTTTTTCAGGCTGTTTGGCCATGTTCTGGAAGTTTTTCTTCCTGATGTTTTGTCCTCAGTTGCTGGCATCTTCAGAGGGCAAGGAACTCAGGGAACTAGGAGTTCTCTCTGTGCTCTGGGGTACAGAGTGAGTGAGTCTGTGGGGTTTTAAAGATATGGGAAAGAGGAAACGTGTCCTATGCAGGAGAATAGGTGTTACTGTTAGGCATTGTATTGTGATGGAGGGATTAAGAGGTTTCACTGCAATCAGGGATAGCAACCATCCTTCTCTGTAGTTGATGGGTGTCATTAGTAGGGATGGGCAGGAAATGAAAAATGAAATGCTGTTCCATCGTTTTGTTATGTAATGAACCAAAATGAAGCAAAACGAAATGAGGAAGCAGCATTTCATTGTAGATAAAACGAAATGGTCATTTTTGCATTGAAACAAACCATTTTGTTTCATCATTTTTGGGCTCCTGCCAAGCTGTCAATGGCTGGACCCCTTTAAACCTGGCCCAGTTGGCACCAGGGGGACCCTCTGGTACCGACTAGCCCAGGCTTAAAGGGGTCCAGCCATTGACATATCAGCAGAAGCCCTCTGAAAATGCTTGGGAGGGCAGCGTGATTGCTGGAAGTGCCCCCTGACCATTTTCTGAGGGCATCTGCTGAGCTCTCAATGGCTGGACCCCTTTAATGGCCTGCCGAGCTCTCAATGGCTGGATCCCCCTGGTGCCAACTAGGCCAGTTTTAAAGGGGTCCAGCCCATAACAGCTCAGCAGGAGCCCTTTAAAAAAAAATCTGGTGCCTCTTGGACCCAGCGGAGCCGTTTTGTTTTATTTCATTTTGTTTCATATGATTTTTTTTAAAAAAAATTGTAAGAAACAAAACAAAATGGGGATGATCATGAAATGAAATGAAATGAAACATTTTTCTGTTTCGTGCCCATCCCTAGTAATTAGATGTTCTATTGTGTGAACTGATCAAGAGTGCTTGTGGCTGGGTGGTAATCAATGAACTTTGATCTTTTGCAGGCTGTAGTTTTCAGTATTGGAATTCAGGCTTTGTAGATTTGTAGACTTTCTTCTTTTCTGTTGAAACGGTGCTTATGTTTGTGGATTTCAAAGGCTTCCCTGTGTAGTCTCACATAGTGATTGGTAGTGTTGTCCATTGCCTCTTTGTCCTGGAAAAGGATTTCATGTCCAGATCCCGGCTGTGAAAGCCTTCGAGAATACAGTATATTTTTGCTTTTCCTGACACTTTGTTGCCAAGGGGTAGCTCACTGTCCTTACCATCATTTTTTTAATTCCCTGGAAAGAACATCCTTCAAATTTGAAAATTAAGAAAAGGCTGTGTGATTCAGAATTACAGAAGTCGAAAGGTAGCGTGGTACCTTTACTGAACAACTAAAAAGCACACTAATCCGAAGCTTTTGATATTGCCCCACACCACTTCAAGTACTCTCTGGGTGGTTTGCAGTTTAATTATTCAGGCTACACATTGCCCCCCCGCCCCCAGCAAGCTGGGTACTCATTTTACCAACCGCAGAAGGATGGAAGGCTGAATCAGCCATGAGCCTGCTACCGGGGATTGAACCTTAGGTCATGAGCACAGTTTTACCTTCAGTACAGGCATTTAACAATTGCACCACGAGGCTCTTATATATATAGCTATAGGTATTGTAGGTCTGAGTTGCATAAAAGTTTGCAATTCGTGTAATTTTAGTAGACCCATAAAAGTACTCCTGCACTCTTCTAATCCAAGATATACAGCATCAATGTTTAAATGAAAATGCACTAATTCTATATTTAAGCGCAAATACAAAATACACACATGAATTCCTCCCCAATCCAACCTATTTTCCTTCCTCTTGTTTTTTGTACATCCACACATTATAGCCTTTCCCTGGAATCACTCTGAGTCACTCTGAGTTTTAAGTACTGAAAAATCCATATAGAAGCTTCCATTATGTGTAAGAAGTGCATTGTACCTATTAGTAGATGAACAGTCGAGCAAAGAAAAATAAATTAAAACCCTCCATTTAAGAAGGAAAGAATATGAAGGCAAAATGGGGGGTAAAGGATGAATGATAATTTCATCTCCGGCTTTTAGACAAACTAAGTGCAGACTTTCTTGATTGCAGCAAGGAGGAGGCCAACTACATACACTTTAGTAACTGCTTTGCTGGATAAAGCCATAATTAACATTTTATCTCTCATAAGCTGTAAATCTGAAACAGCCTTGTTTAGTCAAATTACTAATGATCAACATTTTAAAAAAGCATTAATAAAGAAAAATGATTTAATGACATGCTGTTGAGGGATTTTTTTTAAAAAATGGCTTTGAGAGCTGCTGATTAACGCCCACTTACTATAATGGGAAAGGATAGATCTCCTGTCTACTTAAAAAAATTACCCTGTACAATTAGAAGGCTAACTATAGGCTGAAGTTCATCCTCCTGTCTTCCAGATCCTGGCTGCTTTGAAATGTAAAATGGGAGGTAGCTTTATTTAAAAAAAAAACTACTGATGCAGTATTAGCCTTGCCTGTTATTTTACGACTACTGTTTATGATGAAGTCACAGAAGCAAAGCCAGACAAAGGGATTCAGACCATCTTGCTCTCAGAGGGCATATGGTTAGAGTCAACACAAAATATTAGGATCCTCTGAGGATCTTCCAGCCTCATACATTTTTTGGACTTTTACATTGATGTGATTATAAAGGTTTTGAGGTCTTAAATTCAATTTTGCTTCTAACCCCTTCTTCAAAAACTAGTAACACAGTAGAGTAGGACCCTGGTATCTGCTGGGGATTGGTTCCAGGCCTTCCCATGGATAATGAAAACTGTGGATAAGAGAGAACACCAAAAAGCCCCAAAACTTCTGTTTTGTGACAGTAGCTTGCTTTATGGCTGCTGTTTTGTGACAGTAGCTTGCTTTACAGCTGCTGTTTGTGACAGTAGCTTGCTTTACAGCTGCTGAATCATAGAATCATAGAGTTGGAAGAGACCTCAAGGGCCGTCTAGTCCAACCCCCTGCCATGCAGGAACCCCATCACAATATTTCCGACAGATGGCCATCCAGCCTCTGCTTAAAAACCTCCAAAGAAGGAGACTCAAACACCCTCCACGGCAGCATATTCCACTGCCCCCCTGCCATCTGTGGATAACTGAATCAGTGGATAACGAATCAGTAGATACAAGGGTCCTACTGTAACAACTTCTGACCGTGAGCAGAACTTTTTTTTAAGGTTGAATAATTCCCAGTATCCCATACTTCAAAAGAGGAAGTATGGAAGCAGAGTTTAAAAGTCAGGTCATGCACCATCCATCAAAGTGTAGCCTTCTCCCTTTCAAAAATTAACCACACACATCCAGTGGTGTAGTCCCAGATGTGTGTGCACTTTGGATCCTACAGGATCACTATCTAGTGTCCTATCAGATCATTCCCTTTATTCTCTCCCCTCACGTACTTCCCAGATCATGTCTATTCAGATTGGGTTCTTCTTCAAAACTGTTCTCCTTTTGTGCTTCAAAATAATTTTAGACTTCTTCCTCCTTTAGGTGTGGGAAGAAT
Organism: Phrynocephalus guinanensis; assembly: GCA_037367245.1. Taxonomy (NCBI): domain Eukaryota; kingdom Metazoa; phylum Chordata; class Lepidosauria; order Squamata; family Agamidae; genus Phrynocephalus; species Phrynocephalus guinanensis. Next base: position 22,569,580 of record CM074741.1, read on the forward strand.
CTTGTTCTCCTTTGTACTCCATCCAGGGTAGCAGAGCCAGATCTCTCTTTTAATTGCCTACCCAACTGAGATAGGGTGCGCTGATTAACTTTCTGTTAACATGTGCACAGAGCCTACACATGTTTACATTGTGTGCAGAGGTCTCCCTTTCCATTCAATCTGTGCATACAAATGCATGTTTGGTTGGTTGGTTGGTTGGTTGGTTGGTTGGTTGTTTTTAAAGAGTGCAAACTCTGCATTGGTATGTGCAAAAGCTCTGTGTAGAGGTATAGATCAACATACAGAATGGACCCAGCAGTGTATGTGCATTGATACATGGATGCATCATCTTCTCAGAATTTAACTATGACTGTTTAAACTACAAACAATGTCTCTCTTCCTGCAGTGAAAAAATGGAAGACATGTGTAAGGTGAATACACCACAGGCATGTGTAATGTGTAAGGTGAATACACCACAGGGCAGCAATTTCAATATATGTTTTAAGCATATGCAGTCACAACTTCAGTCCAATATTCTGAAGCTCTTTGAGTTTCTCACTAGCAAAGGTATGCCTCCTCTGCCCTCTCCCCATAAGAGTTCATAGCTTTTCTACCTTTGCTTTTGTATGATTTCAGTGGCATGTTGCACTTCAAACCAAGCAATATAAATAGGGGCAGGCATAAGAGAGTTTTCATCCTCCCACTCCAAAGTCAAGTCATTTAAAATGAGCCGAAGTTCAGAATGCATCTATTGTGTGAGTCTATTCAGGGTATTAAGGTGCCTGGCAGTCCAGTCCCTGCAAGCAGTTCCTCTTAATGCTTTGGCTCCTTTGCAATGAAATACAAGATTAGATAGCACCTTTCAACACTGTTTAAACCTTTCTTTGACTGGAGGATCAAAGGAGATGAAAGTTCTATCATGTAGTATAGCTGGCTTTGACTGTACGCCCGTCAGCATGCCCAGCAATTGCTTACAGTCCTATCCTGAATGATGCTGAGCATTCTCACTCCCTATTAACTTCAAAGGAAGTTGGACAGCTAGCCTTCAAAGCCATCAGATCAGGAAGTCTAGCAGGAGACAACTTTTTTGTGTAAACTTAAGGCTCGTATCTCCATCATCTCAGCTTATATTTTGAATTTATTTCAGTAACAGATTCACATAGAATCAAACTGACCAGACATATAAATCCCTTGCACTACAGTTACTGTTTTTGTGGTGTCATTTTTAATATGAAAAGAGATTTCCTCCTTCATACTTTTGATACCTGAAGTAAATGGCTGGCTTCCTTGCTGGAACTGAAAAGAGAGAGATGTTTTACTCTTACTCCCAGAAAAGTACTTCACCCCCATCTTAACGAATGATGAACCAATGAACAGAGAGTGGAATCGGAAATTGGTAGAAAAGCATATCACTTCAGGAAAAAAAAACATATTCCCTCCATAGTATCTCAGATATGTTTTTATGTTACAGCTGCTGGGAAAGATTCTGGACAAAAGCTACCAGTACTTATGAGCTACAGCTCAGTAGTAGAACGGCTATACATGATCACCAGGGCTGTATATTGGCCCCCACACTATTCAAACTTTTATCTCAATGACCTGCTATACTGTCCCCTTGTATCAGACTTTCACCCCCCTAGAGACTAAATGTCACCTACTGTTATACGTGGATGATGCTGTTTTATTGTCTCTATCAAAAATAGGCCTCAAACGGCTAATACGCGCATTCATGCCTTACTGCAAGAATAATCAACTGCTCATAAATATCACCAAAACTAAAATTATGGTTTTTGCTCAGTCTGTAAGATTAAGAAAGTGGTCAACCGTACTGAGCAAGTAAAACAGATTAAATATCTAGGTATCATATTCCACTATAAACTATCTTGGGCTGTTCATAGATAGCCTGTAATCCAAGCAGCCCAGAACAAACAAAAGGCCATTTCTTGTTTTTTCTTTACCAGGGGCGGTAATTTGTATCTGCTGCATTTCAAGTTTTTAAGGCCAAGATATTACCTCAACTACTATATGGAATACCAACTTGGATTCTAGGATTCCACCCTAGCATGGAGCCTGTCCTTTCAACATTTTTAAGACCTATCCTCAGAATGCCAATATGTGTTCCTGCAGCAGGTCTTTGATTAGAGACTGGTGTTACATCACTAGAATGTGTTGCTTGGATCTATGTTTTTAGATACTGGATTAAGGTATTACATGCAAACATCTCCATGGGATATCTGCATCTTTTACAAAAAGATGTCCACAATAGCTCATGATTTAAAGGAGACAGATATCTAGTCTTGTGCACTCCCAGACGCATCTGGTGGGGCCACAGTGAGATACAGGAAGTTGGACTAGATGGGCCTTTGGCCTGATCCAGCATGGCTCTTCTTATGTTCCTATGTAAAGCTTTCCCATGTAAACTGCACCTATTAGGGCAATCTATTGCTTTTCTTTATGCCTATGAGCCAAAGGCAGCTAAATTTATCCTTGAAAAGCAGATTAGAAATAATGACTTTCAGCACTCTATTGCTCCATTTAGCATTTCGGATTAAACTTTATTTTTTTCCAAAGTGCTGGATATCTAGAAAATCTGACTATCCCCAAATATTACCATGTTTTCTCAAGAGCTCAATTTAACTGCATTCAATCTGCAATTTTAGATGGGTGTTACTCTGGCCTCTCTTATGAAAACTGATTGTGCCCTTGTAATAACAAAGAAATTGAAAAATTGAATCATGTCCTATTTGTATGTAATTTTTATAGAAATGAGCGTATTAAATTACGCAAGCCTAAATGAGTGCCTTCCCAAGTAGGACTTTGAACTGGTATTTAAAATATTTATTAAGTGACACAAACAAGGGGACCACTGAATCAGTGGCCAAGTTTCTGTTCTCTCCCAAAGAATTCAAAAGAGAACCTTGGCCTCTGTTAGCTCTTAATATAATCGTGAATTGCACAATGTTTGTGCAATTTATTTTTACTACCTAAACTGTTTTAACTATCTTGAAGTTTTGTAATAGTTTTATTCTCTTATCGATTTAAAACTGCAGGTATGTATTTTCTATTTCATTGGTTGGGTCTGTGGCTGTAAATAAAGATTGTTGTTGTTGTTGTTGTTGCTGCTGCTGCTGCTGCTGCTGTTGCTATACATGCAGGGAGTGCTAGATTCAACCCCTTGTGTCTCTGGTTATGACAGAAGTCTGTGGGAAGGAACCCTGAGACCTGAAGAGCCATCATTATGCAGGCAAGCATGGAGCCTCCTAGGAAATTGAGCTGAAGGATTAAAATAGTGTCTGCTTGAGATTGCTGTTTGTATAGATGAAAGCCAGAAGTTTTGAATGACTTTGAACCTCTCCTTATAAAAAAATTAAAAAGCACTTTTCCAATTACAAATTGATTTTATGGGGGGACCCACTTTGGAGTTGAATAACCTGGCTCCCTGAACCCCAAATCTCTCCAAATTTTGGAGGCTTACTGGGAATAGTTTGATGAAGCTCCCCTGTTTTATTTCCCAAACAAAAAAATGTGGTTTGTTTGGTTCATCACGAAATGGTTTCTAATGTTTTATTTAGTAATGAAACAACAAAACAGTGTCTGCATTTCCATGCATGCTTCTTAGAATGATTAGATTTCTTTAAACTTCCTTGTCTAATAGCACATTTTTGTGATCACTTTCCTCAATATAATGTATTTTTGCACCACATTTTAACTAAAATAACACATTTTGATATACATCAGAAAAATCGCAGGAGTATGAATGGTGTTCATAAAAATGAAATTCAAATTCCTCAACACTAAATTAAGTTTAAAAATTAGCTTGAAAAGGAATTGTGAACACTATATTTTTTATTGGAGAAAAGTGCAAATCACTAGGTTGGGTCACTTGCCTTTTCCAGAAGTGTTACACCTACAGTGTGGCCTGGAAATAGTAGTTTTAGCAGTGTTCCATAAACTATTACACTAATAGCAGAACCACCCCACTGTATAGCACAATGATCCTCAATTATGGGTCCCCAGATGTTTTTGGACTAGAACTCCCAGAAGATTTCACCATCAGCTGAGTTGGCCAGGTTTTCTGGGGGATGTAGTCTATGAACACTTGGAGACCCAATGCTGAGAAGAACCACTGTTATAGCAGATTTCCTGCCTGTTCTAAGACGCTTTCCTAGCAGAGGTATTGCAGATGTACAGAAGCACATTTCTACATTGTCTCCTAGGCCAACACTTCAAAGACGGTTAACACAACCTTGAAAACCAACCACAAAATCTAAGCAAAAAAAAAAAAACTGCTTCCATACTCAGATGAATTGAAGCATCTTGGATTGTAAATTTCTGTCAGTACAATGAAGAATGGGAAAGATGTCATTCTTGGTAATGCGCCCGCTCCCACTGCTATTTCTAAAATGGCAAGGAACCTTGATTTCAAAAGCACTGTGGTTCAATGGAATGGTATGTTGGCCTTTACTGTCCAAGGGATGTTTCCTGTTGGTCTCTGCTGTTGTGCCTTGTAGTTTATGGGGTAAATGAGGCAGCTGCCTTTACTACTGTGGAGGCCTTTTGCTAGGGTCCTGTAAGGAAATTAGCTTTTTCTTTGCATAACTGTGTCTCTGAGACTGGAATCTGCATTCAGTTTTCTATCAGTACTTTTTATATAAGTGCTGACGGTGACATCTGTCTACAAAAAAAAGTTTTTGCTCACTCATATCAACCATTCAAAGAACTGAAATAAAAAAAATATTCAGGTGGGAACCAGCACCCAGACTTCAGCTGGCATTTCCCACAAATAATATTGCAAGAAGAAGTTATTACAGCTTTCAAATTATAAACGTTCTTCCCCAGCAGCAAAAAAAAAAGAGCATTTCTTTTAGTGCATGCAAGTGGGAATGTGAACCTGGGATAGAAATAATTGAAAAGGAGGAACAAAATCTATTTTTAATGTATATAGATTTCTTGACTCCCCTGAGTTGACCTTTTTTTTTTAAATTGTTGCCCTCAGATACACCTTCGCTGGATAGATATAGTGAAGAAATGTGGGCCGTATTATTAATACTGGCAAAATTTTATGGTCTGTTTAGTGAAGCATGTATGAAAGGATTGCTGCACAATAGCAGGTTAACCTGTAAAATAATGGCCAAATTATACATCATGCTAAATACATATTGTGCAGCACTCTTTCGACTATTTTTTTTAAAAAAATACTAAAACAAAAATCTGAATAAGTAACTGGGAGTTGAGTCATGGCTACTGGACTTCTTTTTTGAGAGATAGAAACGTTTCGCTGTTCATCCAAACAGCTTCATCGGTCTGAATACAGCTAGTGCAAGAGACCTTCTTATAGTCAGCTTGACCTCTTGTCCCCTGGTCTGATTGGCTCATAAGATGAACAACGAACCTGGATGAACAACGAACCTGGATGACTGAGAATCTTCACAGATCTGAATAAGTACCAGCACACATGAGAAGCTCAGATTTAATATTTCCCAGACTTGCTCAGATTTCCCCTAAATAACTCCAATTCTCTTTGTGGGTGGTTTTGCTCCTTGGTCACATGGTTGGGGGCAGGGTAGGAGCAAAATTGGGAGGGGCTTCTGGATGAAGCAAGATGTGACAGCAGCTTATTTGTATGAGGCCAGATCGAAGTAGAATAGATAGGTTCAGCTCCAGGATGAGACAAACTGAATTTACAAATGGACACACATTGGGCTCATAAAGTGAATCAAATCAGACTCAAAACACTTAGACTTTTTAAAAGCAAACATTAGTAGAGACCAGATTTCTGCAACTCTAGGACTTCCAGCCCTAGAGGTTACCTAGAATCCCTCAGGCAGATTTCTGGAACTGGAAGAGGTGAAAGTAGAAAGCAAGATAAATGTCCTTGCACCTGCATATTGTTCTTCTCTTCCTCTACGCCAGCTAGTAAGGACAAGGGAATGCCCCCTCATTTGTACTGCTTCCTAGGAACCAGCCCATTAGAAAAGCCTCTTAATGAATTTACTGTCCCATGAAACACTGAAGTGACTCTCAGGAAACAGTGTGACTGAGTTGCCTTCTCTCCTTCCTTCCAGCTGAAACGCAGGTTTGGGGACTTGAGTTAGGGGACTTGCTGTCAAGTCAGACTAGAATTGCACTGATTACTCAAATCATATTCCACTTAGTTGGTTTGTTTGTTTTCAGTGACTCAGACTTGACTCACAATTTGGACCCCTCCTCTCCCTTTTCTTCCTGGGGGGAAACTTGTTTTGAATAGGAACATGGACATAGGACTTTTTTTTCCTTTCCCCTGCCATCATGCTTATTTTTATTATTGTTATTATTATTATTGTTTTCTGTGATTTTTACATTGTTGCTTTATTTTGTTGTTTTGCTTAGTTTTTATTATTGTTGCTTTATTGTCTGTTTTATCTGCATTTATATTGTAAACCGCCCGGAGTTCCTTCAGGAATATAAGCACCAAAATAAATAAATAAATAAATAAATAAATAAATAAATAAATAAATAAATAAATAAATAAATACTCAGGATTTGGTACCAAAGACTTGGACTTGGGACTCAGTACACTCAAAGACTTGCCCAAAGACTTGATGAACCAGACTGGGGACACTAAAATCCACTTTTTTCCTCTTTTAGCCCCCGTTTTACTGGTGTGTGTTTTTTAGTGTGCTTTTGTGTTTTTGTGTTTTGTCTTTTTGTCTTTTTTGTTTTTTTGAAACTTTCTAGTTGGTATACCGATTAGGCGGAAAGGGTCTGTCATTTTTGGAGCATTGTAATACCAGATAAACTTCGGCTATGATGCAGCTTCCCATCATGTGGACACAAAAAAGGCGGTTAATGAAACAGAGTTTGTGGGGACACAGGAAGTGCCTCTGTAATCATGTGACCATTGCCGAAGTGAAAGCACCTTTTACTGAAAGCCGGTCCTTCTGGCCATGGGATATAGCCCTGAGTCAGCCTGTAAAAAGTAGCTGTCGGGAGTGATACAGAGCTGAAGACAGAAGAGGGGTTAAGTCAGTGGTGGCCCAACTTCGCCCCTCCAGATGTTTTGGACCACAACTCCCAGCATTCCAAGCCTGTGTTGCCAATGACAAAGGACTGTGGGGATTGTAGTCTAAAACATCTGCAGGGCTGAGGTTTGGCCACCACTAACGTAACCCCTAACCCACTGTGTTAAGTACTGTGATACCAGGTTGCTTGCTGTTTTTATGGGATGCAATGAGAAGCAGCCTTTGGCTTGTTCAGGTTCTTGCTCTTTGCTTAGTGGTTGCCATGCTGCTATGGAATTCAACAGCCATGTAAAACCACCTATGTGAAGACTTGCACAGTTCTGGTGGTGGCTCCAATGGAATGTTAATTTGAAAATGGAACACGAAAATATTATGTTAGTTGTCAGGAGGAATAAGAAAAAGAAAAATCCAAGTGTGCCTGCAGGTTTGTGCTTTCTGACACGAGACATTTAGGTACCTTTGGCGTTACCCAGTGCAGGTGGGGAGAATAAATCTATTTCTCTAAATACTTATATGCAGCATTTTCTCTAAAGCCAGGATACACTGCAACCCCTAAAGACACATTCCTAAAAGCAGTGTGCAAGAGAGTCTGCTTGCAATTACTTTTAAAAAAATACAACAGCTGTGTCACAAAGAAGTTATATGGATGCACTGCAGAATAGCGTTTTAAAGGATGGGATGGCTACAATTTGAACATAACGTCTCACAGCGATAGTTATGGTGGCAACTGGGTCACAATTTTCAGAGGAAATGCATTATCCTTTAGATACTGGATGGCAGTGATAAAGAAAAAGAAACAGTGATAGCTAACATGTTTCACAGAGGAACATTTCTTAAGTGTCTCTCACTTTATCTTTCTCTGTCTTGCGCAAGGTTACAATCCAATGAGAAAGCATGCTGCAATGTCAGCTGTGCTAGATCTGTGATGCTGGCCAATCAGGAGCTGTGCAGGGACAGGTATCACCCTGCCTCCCTCTCTGATTGGCCAGCAGCACTAAGCAGGACAAATGACATTGCAGCATGCTTCCTCATTGGATTTTAACCCTGCACGAGACTAAGAAAAGTAAAGCAATTGGATCTGCATGTATCACCCGGTTCTGAGGACCACCTGGGCTTGCGTGATTTGTTTCGTAACCTACTGATTCCAAAATGAAATGCCCATCCCTATTGGTGAGTTGCAAGGACAGTAATTACAGGCAGAAAAGAAGCAATTTGGCAAAATCTCATGTTTTCTCCACCCCTAAAACATGGCTTCATTCAAGCCATCTAATGTCCAGGATATGAAATTCTACTTTACCTGATGAGTGTTTGCCCCCCCACACCCGAAACTGACACGCGAGACACACATGTGGGGTCAAACAGGGCCAGATTTATTAATACCAGAACCAAACAGGTTAGCAAACCACAACAAAGCTGTAGAGGGAGGGGGCAACTGTAGTGCGGGAATTTCCGGGTCCAGGGGGGCCTGGGCCCAGACCCCCCCTGCAATCTGTTGACCGTCAAGTGAGGAACCACCAGGGGGCACCATAATGCTGCTGACGCCCACCCCCAATTGCTGGATCTGCTTTCCTCCAGCCGGGCGCTGGGATGCCATCACCTGGCATGTTCCCCACCCGGCTGCGGTGAGCAGATAATTTCCCCTTACCCACACAATACACACACAATTCTTTATTGAATAAGTTGATTAGACCATTTCAAAACCACGAGATAAAGACACGCACATCCAAATACTGATAAATATACAAATACAATGCATTAAAACAATAATATTACATAGTTCTTGCTCAAGAGCTACAAGGGATATATTCACATTTAATATATATCTTGATCCAACTAGATCACACCCTTACTAACCACCTGCTTCCTCAGGATTGCTGCTTTTACTGCAAAAATTCCAACTTTATGTGTTAAATGATGATTTCTCCCACATAACAAATAGGCAAGTTTCTTTTTATCATCTCAATTCCCCCAGCATCTAGGATAGGGGCTTACCCGTATGCTGTAATCTCTCGACCGGCAGCGTCCCGGGGTTGGAGGTCCCAGCTTCTGGTGACTCCCACTCCCCGCCATGTTGCTTTTCCCGCACTACGCACCCCAGCAAACACGTCCACTATGGCCGAAGTGGGCCAGGTCCCCTTCCCCCCTTCTGTCAGGGCCGGATAGGCGAAAAAGCCCCGGCCCCCATGTGCCAATCTGGGGCCCAGGGTAAACAATTCCTATCCGGTCCCTCCATGGAGTCCAGCACTCTCATCCTGACAGCTGATAAAAGGGTGGGAGGGAGGGTTTTGGCGGCCGGAAAGCAAAGAGGCCGGGCCTCTGCGAGAGAGTGCTTTTAAACCTTCCGCTCTTGCGATGCCCCCCTGGCCTCACGAGGCTGGGACTTCCCATCTCACGAGAGTTCGGCCAGGGGGGCAAACCGGCCCTGCCTGCCTATTCCGGCGGCGGAGCGGAGACTTGTCACCGATTCTGAAAAATTCAGTTTGTGTTGTCTATTCATGAGAAAGTTAATGGGACTGCAAATAATGGAGTACAGCTGGTGATTTGTCCTGTCATTACTGGAATTATTTCCTTCCTTGTTGCACAAAAGTCAATCTAGGTTTGTACTGACATCCTTTCTTTCTGCAGCTAGTGTGCATTAGGTTTCCTCTGCCACTTTTATTAGGTGATCTTATTCTTTATAACCATCACAAGAGCCATGAAAACAGCCCAGGTTTTAAAACCTGGGATTTTCTCTGACAGAACATCTCTTTGGGGATGGTCGGGACCCTTATAGATGAGCTTCTTGAGTGAATACGGCTAAACCAGGGATGAACTGGAGCCTCGCTCTGTCTGTTTCCAGCTTTGCATCAATAACAACAGTCGTCTTCATTTAAATAAAAGGAAACCAAATGAGTGACATGCACTAGTATGCCAGCCTCGGAAGCGACTGGCTGCATGCCAGTAGCCCAGAGCCCCGCTGAGCTAAACTTGCAAAGATCCTGCTTCTGAGCAGTGCGAGTTAAGGAGGCTTGCTGTGGCCTATCCTTCCATTGGATGAACATGTCTGGAATAAAAGCATTGGAGATGGGATGGAAGGCACAACTACCCCCCTTCAAAAAGCAAAACAGAAACAAACCCTAACATCTGAAGTGCTAGTTGCAACCATTTTTGTTTGTTTAAGAGTTGAATATTATTTAAAATCCCTCCCTTAATATTATAAATCATTTGTAGCAACAAATATTATTTTTTTCAGATCCTGCCTTTTCTCTAAGGAAATTGAGGCAGGATAACACAGTGCCTTTTCTTCTTTCCCACAAAGGACTCCTGTGAGTTACGTTAAATTAAGAATGACTATATTGGTTCACAGAAGTGAAAGTCTCTTTGTCTGGATTTCAGTCTATTTCAACCTTCCATTTTCAATCTGCCCTTATTTTGTAACAGACCGTGGAACTTTGTTTTTGTTGCCTATAGTGACATTCAAATATTTGAAAAGACATTTTTCCTGTTCCTGTTCCACATTTTATCCAATGCACGTTCTTGATCCATTGTATGTTATTAAAATGTCCATTTTATGCATTGTTTTGTGCATACTGTTTTCTCCAACATGCCCTGTAAGTCTCATAAATGTGCAGATTGTACTGCACTTAGGTTTTGAATCGCCTTTTCCTTAAAGTCAAATTGCCTTAAAATTCACTTACTGCACTTCCAATCGCTTTTTTCCGTGGAGCCCACTTGGCCATGCCCCTTTTTGGCTGCTGTGTCACTTTTTCTTGTGACGGCCACCAGGGGTGGTGTTTCTTTAAACCGATTTCTAGACCGCTTCTTGAAGCGATTTGGCTCCAGCTGCGGACACAATGTAAAGTCAGATGCATCGTGACCATGGGAACTGTGAAAAGGCTCATTTTGCCCCCTGCTGCCAAGCAGGATGAATTTGTGTTCCATTGCTAGCTCAACTCTACCCAGTGTGCTCCAGAGTCAAACATCAATTTTTCAGGATACATTATAATGGGCTCAAGTTACAGGAAGCCCAACTGAGGCTGAATATTAGGAAAAACTTCTTACCTGTTAGAGCAGTGTGACAATAGAGTCCCATACCTTGGGAGGTGGTGAGAGCTCCTGTGTTGCAGATAATCGAGGAAAATTGGACAACCATCTGTCAAACCTGCTTTGACTTGGATTCCTGTATTGAACAAAAGGCAATGGCTGCACAGATTGGCTAGTGGAAGAGTGTGCCTAGGAGTTCCCCTTCTAGATATTTAGCTTTGAGAAAAGAATAGAGTGGAGATATAATAGCACTCTTCAAATACTTTGCAGCCATATACAGTAGAGGAGCAGCAATTCGTTCTCCATCATACCAGAAGCCAGATTTATGTTGGCTATTGGGAGGAAACTCATAAATGGTTTGAGCAGTACGACAGTGCAACCAATTACCTCAGGAAGTAGTGAGGACTCCAGTGCAGGAGGCATTCACAAGAAAATTGAACCACCATCTGCCAGATCTGCCTTGATTTGATTTCCTGTATTGAGCAGGGGCTTGGATTTGCACATACCTACTTGGGACAAGATTCAAATAACTTACCATGAATCATCATCATCATCATCATCATCATCATCATCATCATCATCATCATCATCATGTAATAATAATAATAATAATAATAATAATAATAATAATAATAATAATAATAATAATAATAATAATAATAATAATAATAATAATAATAATAATAATAATCTTAAAACTACACAGGTGGAAGGGACCCAGTGGGCGATCGAACTCCCAATTTCTAGACACCAAAAAACCACTGAGCTACCCAGTGATTCAATGCTCCAGTTTTACATAAAGCTCCAAACAATTCTAATGAGACCACTTCTATTCATGAAGAGGAAAGAGGGGCAGTTATAAATATGAAATGCAACATGTTTTTGTCATAACAGCCATGTGTTGTAGGCTGGTAACCTTATTCATTATTACTCTAAATATCAATTGACAAGCAGCTTTTTTGTGTGTGTGCCCCCCCCCTTTGGTACCATTAGGATGATATAAATGAAACCTGAAGGAAAATTATTAAATGGCTTTGCAAAATATTTAACAACACACACTCCCTCTGCTCTTCTGGGAGTAAGAAGAACAGAGGGGCTTATGCTAGTTGCCAGAGCTGGGCTGAAGAGATGCAATGCAATTTCATTTTTTAAAAAATGCACAGTTACCTTAATAACATTTGGATAACAAATTGACCCAACTCAATTACCCTTAATGTGCTCCTGGTGCCTCAAAGTCAAAGTAACAAGGGAAAATATTAAGTAGTACTCGATAGGATTTAATTATTTCTCTCTTCCAGCTGCTCCATTATCCCCAGCCGCTTCTCTCAACCTGAAGTTCCAGGCCAAGGCAGCTGTGCTGCTAGGGCATGGGGGTGGGGGTGGGGTGGGTGGGGTGATGGGTGGGATGAGTCGGAAACCCAGGACACAAAAATCCACTTCAGATCTTGAGAAGGGGAAGTGAAGGAAGAACAGAGATTAGTCCTCAATGCCAGAATAGAAACTAGTAGTAGCAACACGTAGAAGCAATGAATCTATGATGACATCTCTTTGTGAGTGTCCCTCCCTTTTACCGCACCTCTGGGTTGTAAGAACCACATGCTCCATTTCACAACAAATGAAAATGAGAGGCAAAGAAGGGGCCACAGGGCCTGGCCTTTTCAGCAGCAGAGACATGTCTGCTGTATAGCTTGCTGCTGGCCCCAGGAGAAGATTTCAATGGCACTGTGGTGGCCCAAGTGACCAGGGCTGCTACCGCACTTCAAAAAGCAACCGCTTTTTGTTTTGAATCGCCTTTTGCCCTCTCCCAGTCACGTGGTCGCTGAAGTGATTCAGCATTCTGCACTTGGCATTTTCTCATGAACCAGTTTCCTCATCTGCACTTTGCTAAACCGCTTTTTGTTCCGATTTTGTCCAACATTTCCCCATTATCTGCTTCTATTTCAGAAATTATTTTTTAGAATAATGTCATGCCGTTGTTGTCCCATTCAAAGTAATGCAGCTAATTTTCTGGTTGTCCCTTTAGATTACTTACAACGTGGTGCATTGATTTTGATAGCCTACTTCCATAGTTAACCTGCACAGTACCAAAAGAGGAAATAGAAGGACCCAAGAACTCAGTGGAAATGATTACAAAGCAGGAGGATTTCTTTTTTGGCTTTTCCGATTGCAGGATAAGGTGTACAGAGGGGGAAACCCAGGAAAAACCGGTGCATGGTGTCTGCAGTTTGAGCCAAATCACTTCACAAAGCGGTCTAGAAATCGGTTTTAAAAAACACCACCACCGGTGACCATCGCAAGAAAAACTGACACAGTGGCCAAAAAAGGGTGTGTTCAAGGGGGCTCCGTGGAAAAAGCGATTGGAAATGTGGTAAGTGATTCATAAGGCGATTTGAGTTTAAGCAAAAGGCGATTCAAAACCTAAGTGCAGTAGGGCTCAGGTCTGATGCAGTTGAAGTGGATACTTAGGATACTGGTTGTGTGTTGTGTGTGTGTTGTGTTGTTACAGTTGTGACCGACTCTTCATGACTCCATGCCCATGGAGTATTCTTGGCAGGAATACTGGAGTGGTTTGCCAGTTCCTACTCCAGGTGCCTACAACACCTGGTATTCCCCGGTGGTCTCCCATCCAAGTACTAACCAGGGCCAACCCTGCTTAGCTTTCGAAATCAGGCAAGATTGGATGTGCTTAGGGCATCTAGGCAGCTCATTTAATAGCCATAGTTTTATCCTGGTCATCAACTGCATTAGAAAAAGACCACCTCCTTCATTTGATGAGAACAAAGAGGACATTTCCAATTTTTTTCTGCCTCATTAAGAACAGATTTCAATTATTTCACAGAGCAGAGGAGCAATTTGAGATGTACTCGGTCTTCTTAAATCACGTACACAATAGTGATGGAAATCAATGAAAAATAATTTAGGGACATGAAAAAGAGAATAAAAGGTAATGTGTGTACAAAGAATTGTCATGCAAGCAAAAGAGGGCTGGGTTGCCGAGACGTTATTTACTACACATTTTGTTCCTGATCCTCAATTACAACCGCTTTAGAAACCAAGGAGGAAACCAGATTATAATAACTGTTGGATTCTGTTTGGTTGATAGATAAAGAGTGCTGGAATTAAGCTTGATCTTCACTAATTTAGGCCTTAATAAAATAGATTTTGTCATCTTTTTAAAAAATAAAATCCATACCTTTTTTGTTTACTCTGTGAATAAATACACATATTCATTTTATACTGGACTCCTAAGCATCTCACAGGAAATGAGGTTAAAGGCTTTATTACTGACTAGAGCTAAAAAGACTTTCACACATTTAATTTTATGTTCCTTCCTTCCATTGGGACAAACTGAGTGATGACTGTGATGACACAGTAGTGGACACAGTAGTGTCCAGAATTCTATTGGCAAATTATTTTTCCATATAAGCCTTGGTGGGAAATTGCCACTGATTAATGAGGTGCTGGTTATTGTCCTAGGCACATGGCTTATTATAGGAATGGGAAAATGACCAGCTCACCATTAATAATTTGCATGCTGCCCGACACTTTCAAATTGCATTTATATGAATGAGAATTGTCAACAAGATTATCTTGACCTTTCTGTCCAACACAGTGGCATGAATCTGCCCCAATCCTTTTCTAGTGCATTTGTCATAAGAAAGTGAGGTGAGACCTGCATGCATATACATCCCTATATCTATCTATCTATCTATCTATCTATCTATCTATCTATCTATCTATCTATCTATCTATCTATCTATCTATCTATCTATCTATCTAATTTTTAAAACTGTGCTGAAAGGGTTGATTTTATGATTGAGTTATGTCATTTTTGTTTTGCTATATCAAATTTCATCACATTGTTAACCACCCAAATTAGGGCCACATATTAATGAGGCAGTATATAAATAAACAAGCAAGCAAATAAAATAAAATATAAAAATAAAAATAAATAAATAAACAAACAAACAAGCAAATAAAATAAAATATATTAGACTATTAAATTTGTTTCTTTCTGAGTGGTCCATTCCACACTTCAAGAGTTCTGGTTTTCCCCGGATATTACAGGAAGGTGCTATCCTCCACACTGGCAGAAAGGTGGCCTATGAAACAGGCCTATATTCCATCAAAGCACATCCATTTAAGCAGGTATATTCTCACCAATTCACTGCAATTCATTTCTGATGGTTTTGGAGACAGTAGACCTTTCATCGATTGGTGTATGCTATTTAGCAGATGCCTCTTCTGTACTATTTTTTTTTAAAAAGTCATTAGGCAAGCACAGTTGTGTCCCTGCATGTTAATGGCCCTGAAGGTCTAATCAAACTCAGTTAAAAGCCAATGCCTGGCCACCAACAACATCAGCGAGTTTATGGATTAGACGCTTCCTGCTGAGATTGGCAAGGCTCTTGATTACAGTGAGAAATCTCCATTGTAAGAGTGTGTTTGTCTCCAAATCTTTAAATAGCATTAGTATCCAAGTCTAATTAGATCAGTGGCAACCAGAGAGGAGAAAAGTTCAAACTGAAGTTCAGCCAAACCACAAAGCCAGCCAAGTAGAAAACTCTGTTTAGGCAGTATGACTTAGAGATACCCTTCAGCCAAACAATTGATCTACATGATCAATGGAGGCAAGGAAAAAAACAGGAGTCTGCTTGTGAGGTCTCTCTGGCACAAAACGTGGACTGTTTTTGACCGCTGCACTACATTCTTCACGTGTAACCAAGCATATATATATGTGTCTGTCTCTGTGTGTGTGTGTGAGAGAGAGAGAGAGAGGAGAAGTGGAAACTGGGCACTTGCTAGCTGAATGTACAAAAAGGGGGCTCAGACATTTTCATGTGGAACAAAGCAAGTTATGATTGAAGCTATACCTCAAAGCAAGAACATTTCTACCAGCAATCAATCCCTTCATCCCCAATAAAAACACAGACATATTGATGTACTCATACCTTAATTTCCATCAAAGTAAACTTTACAGCTTAAACCCACTAGCAGTCAACCTACAGTACTTCCAATATGTTACTGATAGTGTCACAGTCTACCAAAACAGCTTTGCAGGACAGTTATATAAGATTTGCTAGTCCAAAAATATGTAATCAATATGTAGGGGAAGGAAACCTGATTATGTTTTATAGGCTTACTAAACCAACCACCCCCACCTGGCAATTAGGGAATCAAAGAATGGAATTCACTTCTTGTATTTACTTATGGTTGAAAGGAGGATAAAAGTGCCATGTTTTCAGAAGAACTCTAAAAAATTAAAGCATTTCCTAATTAGGGTATCCAAGCAAAGACTGCATCTTGTGATGAACAGTGGAAAGAAATGGGCACGTTCCCTGTGTAGAGAAGTTTGTGTACCCCAAGTATCTGAATGTTGTCATTCAAATGATAAGACAGTTGTTATCTATCATTCTGGATCAGAATGGTCGATCTCTACAAGTTCTGGGTAAAACATATATCTCAGGCCTGCCCAACAGGTAGACCATGGGCTACTGGTAGCCCACGAAGGGTTCAAAAGTAGCCCGCCAGCCATCAATTAAAAAAGTGAGGGGGGAAATTCTCCACCCCCTTCTTCTCCCATCCCAAGGACCACCACTGCCCCAGCAAAGTTCTGGGTCTGCCAACCCACTGTCTCAGCTGAGCGGGGCAGTTCAAGGGCCATGTCGCATTGAAATTTGTTCCGTCCAGAACAGATTAACTGGTTTTCATTGCATTCCTATGGGAAACCACTGCTCTACTTACAAAAGTTTTTAGTTTTGAGCATGTGCTCGGAGCAGATAAAATTTGTAAGTAGAAGTTTTAGTGTAGTAGCCCTCAGACACTTTGAGCCGGAAAAAGTAGAACTTGGCCTGTTCAAAGGACTGCAACCTTTGCTGCAACATTCCACTCCCATTTTTCCCCTTTAATGATACATACATTTAAAAATAATAAGAATGTGAGCTGGAAGCGCTGAGGGTGCTGGGAAGTCTCAAAACACTGCTAAATTGTATTTCATGCCGTCTAGAGAAAGAAAAGAATTTTTGAGGCTAAAAGAGTGGGAAGTGGAAATCTGGGAGTCACATATCAGCCCCTGGACAATGCCTGCAGCCCATGCCTGCCTCTGGGAAGGAACAAGATCAATGAGGGGGAAAAAACCAATCAGGGAATTTGATTCCAAATAATCACAGGGCGAACCTATGCAAAAGTAAACATGGTTTAAGCCTGAAACAGACTGTTCTCATGAGATTTTAAATAGCAATGGGATTTTCAGAATTCATGAACTACAGATTCTAGACTTCTGGCTGTGGGTATTCCTGCAAACCTCTGCGGGCTCTGGTCCTTGATTTCTGGGGGGGAAAACATACCGAATTTTGAAATTCACTTTGCTGGAGACATTTAAGCAATCTGGGCAATCATCTCCCAGTGATGCCATACTTGTTGGGCAGATGAGGGGCAAGACAATTTTTCATTTAAAAAATCAGTGGCTCAAATTCAATTGATAATCCCAGCTAGAGCAGACCCAATGAATCAATGGGACTTGAGTAAATCAACATTTAAGTAAGTCATATATTCCACAGGTCTGCTGTAGTTGAAAACGGCTACCAGACATAGCACGTTGATTGTACAGTAATACCTCGGATAACGACTGTCCCTGATAAGAAATAATTCGGATAACAACTCATTATTTTTTTAAAAAAAACCCACAGCCCACAGCCCCAGCCTCCCTCCACATTTCTCTTTAACTGACCTGCAGAGGAGGAGGGGAGGCAACATGCAGAGGTGGGGGCCAGGGAGGAGGAACCAGCACATGCTGCCCGGCTCTTGTGCCACCCAAATGCCCAGCAGCGGCGGCGGTGGAGGAGGAGGAGGAGGAGGAGGAGGAGGAGGAGGAGGAGAGTTGGGGGGCGGGGTGAGGGGAAGCGCCAGCCACCGCTCGGCTCTCGTGCTGCCCGAATGCCCGGCGGCAGCAGAGGAGGAGGAGGAGGAAGAGGAAGAGGAGGAGGAGGAGGAGGAGGAGGAGAAGAAGTGGGGGCCGGGGTGGGGGGAAGCACCAGACACCACTCAGCTTTCCCTCCGCCTGAACACCCGGCGGCAGCGGCAGCGGCAGCAGCAGCGGCAGTGGCAGAGGAGGAGGAGGAGGAGGAGGAGGAGGAGAGGTGGGAGCTGGGGTGGGAGGGAAGTGCCAGCCGCTGCTTGGCTCTCCTGCTGCCCGAACGCCCGGTGGCGGCAGCAGTGACAATGGAGAAGGTGAGGTGGGGGCCGGGGATGGGGGAGTGCCAGCCGCCGCTTGGCTCTCATGCTGCCTGAATGCCCGATGGTGGCGGTGGCGGTGGTGGTGGCGGCGGCAGAGGAGGAGGAGGAGGAGGAGAGGTGGGGGGGGGAAAGCACCAGCCACTGCTCGGCTCTTGCACCGCCTGAACGCCCGGTGGTGGTGGTGGCGGTGGTGGTGGCAGCGGTGGCGGCGGCAGAGGAGGAGAAGGAGGAGGCTCGAACGCCCAGTGGTGGCTTTTTGGGGGGCTTTTTTTCTGGACCTCTGGAACGGATTAAAATGGTTTCCCATTCATTTCAATTGGAAACCATGTTTTGGATAGCGATTTCTTCAGATAACGACTAACCTCGGGGAACGAATTCAAGTCATTATCCGAGGTACCACTGTATGTGGTTGTATCTACTGACTCTAGCTACAGCAAAACATTGCCTTCTTTCCTATATTTAAAAGGAGCTATTTTCCTCCCCAAAATGTTCTTAATCTTAAGGCATATCTCTCCAAAGAGGAGAAAATGTACTGTAAAAGGCAAGCAATTTGGTACAATTAATACCAGAGCTGTCAGACAAGTAGAGATTGTGATAATATGAACAGACAGCAATGTTTAAGGGCTAAATGTAAAGCATCAACTGTAAGTGATGAAATGACATTTACACCAAGTGTAATTTACATCTGTCTGACAGTCCTCCTTTATGAAAGATGAATTTATTTTTTTTTTTTTTCTTTTTTTCTTTTTTCCCAGGCAAGCTATTTGAAATGGCAGCAGACACCAACCTACAACTTTTTATAATAAGCACCAAAGATATTATGCAAAGGAAACTGATAAGAAACAAGAATAAACTGCCTTTGACATTAGTGTTAGTTTAATTATACATGCTAGCATATTAACCTACAATATTAATCCATCTTCCAGTAGTTATCATGCCAGAAAACAAGGTGGCCTTAGGGATTTCTCACCAGCTTTTAAAAATGTCACATTTGATTTTCGAGTTGTGTAAAATGAATCACCAGTTGTTTGAAGCACATTACCCTCTTATGTTCTCTGTAGAATGGTTTTGGGGTGCTGCGATAGCAAGTCCCATTAAAAATAGATTCTCCCAGCAATACGATTGGAAGGTAAAACTGAAGGATTACAATGGTGTCAGGAACAGATGGCTTTAATGATGGGATGAAATAACCATTTGAGAGCTTCTTTTCTAAGGAAGGAAGGCTCCTAAAGCCTCTTATGGCCTTTGCCAATGGACACCAGGCAGTTTTCAATGCTTCTGTGGTTTTTGCAACATCTCAATCTTAAAATAAATACTGTATATATAATAGAAAGCAAAGATTTTCACAGTATGGTGATCAGTAGACATGGGCACGACCAGAAAAAATGACGCTTCGAGTTTCCGTTTGTCGGAACGGGTCCATTTCGGGTCGTTTCCGTTTGTCACGAAATTTTTCAAAAAATTGTCATTTCGTTTGTCGTTTGTCATTTCCACCGCAATTTAGCGTGATTTGACTTCCCAGAGCACAGGGTTGTCCCGCAATCAGGGCCAGTGCTAGGTATTTTTGCGCCCTAGGCAGTGGGTGGGGCGGGGGATGGGCGGTGGGGGGGAGGTGTGGGCGGGCAGCGGCCGCGGGTGGGCGAGTGGGCGGGTGGCAGCATGGGCCGCAGGCGGGTGGTGGCGCGGGTCGCAGGCGGGTGGCGGCGTGGGCGGGCGGGCGAGTGGGCAGTTAGGATATCATTTAGGATAGAGGTTCTGTTCTTGGCTTGCACCCCAAATGTGTGTGTGTGCAAGCAAACTGAAGTTGGGAAAATAGAAAATAAATGGCAGTATATAATATATTTTTAAAATAAATCCACACCTCCCACTCCCAGTCGAACCTCCCCCTTTATCCAATATCAGAAAAAAATCCTCAAACTGCCAGAGAAGAAATAAAGAATAAACTGCTATTCCCTTCAGCAGACAAAGCTGCAGGGAATCAAAGAAATTATTTTCTAAATTCAATTCCCTCCCTGCCTGCCTAACTTAAATCCTAAAGCCTCCAGCCTCCCTCCTCAATCTCGATCGGATCACACCAGCACCAGCAGCCAGCCCTCCTCTCTCAACCACATCCATACAACTGACTGCGATTTCTGGAAGGTGCCTCGGCTTTTTATGCCCTCCGAGACATCCAGAAGTGTCAGTCAAAAACCTGGCGATGCCATTGGTGGAATGGTTCAAACAATTTGCATGGTCCCATCCCATGCCCAGCCCAAATGGGCAGGTCTAAAAAAATAAAAAATAAAATAAAATAAAATAAAATCAATACGACGTTTTATTGCTATTAAAAAACCCACTGCTGCTACTATTAAAATTCAGGCATTTAAAATAAATAAATTTCACATGTTTATGTAGTGATTTGATGTGTTTTTTGACCATGATTTCAAAAAAAAAATGTGGTCGCCATTTTGGATCCCCCCCCACCGCATGGCATGGTGAGATGATGAGGATGACCCCCCCAGCCTGGTGCAAGCAGCCCAGGACAGGAGAAGAGGAGGGGAAAGGCCGGGGACCCCCAAGAAACCACCCCTCTGGTAGGTGGCAAAGCCTCAGGCAGGCATATTTTTGCCTGCTTTTTTGGCCGGGAGTTGGGGTTTTTTTAAAAAAACTTTTAAAAACTTTTTCTGTGCTTCACATCGCGTGATCACTGTGATGCCACAAACGGAAATTAAAAACCCGACCAAATTTTTCTTTTTTCGGTTCGACTTCGAGTTCTGACGGCTTAATTTAGACACTTTCCGTATCGGAAACGATAATCGAAAATGGAAACAACAATTTCGCCAAGTCGTGCCCATGTCTAGTGATCAGTGATCACTGCCAACATCTGTCCATCATGTTGCTGCTAAAGATGCAGCAACAGGGTTTATTTATTTATCAACATTTACAGACTCACTTTCAATGAAAGGCTATACACACAGCACTCCACAAAATTAGCAATTTTGGCTTGAAAATTCTTCCCACTGATGGCAGTTGTGTGTGTGTGTGTTTGGAATCATAGTACATCATTAATAGCCTGGGTGAGCTACAATATCTTCTGGATCACAGACTCCTTTTTTAAAAAAATCTCCAAAACATCTTTCTGTATCTGCTTTCTATAATAGTTCCATACTGCTTTCTCATCCACTGACTAGCTTCTCAGTCCTATCCCCAGATCTTCTTCTGTATCAATTTGCTCTTCAAATTGGTGCACTCTGTATTCAGTGGAAGTTATGGGTCGACATTCATCAATTGGCTTATTCAGAATGGCTAACCCCAATGCTCTTGGTGTTACTTGCTATTGGGCAAAAGTTATGATCTATTTATCACTTGTATTGTGGTCATTCCAAGGATGTTGACAAAATCTTTGGATACCAAGTTCCAAGCCCAGTTTCTCTACCAAGTCCTGAGTCCCAAGCCCCAAATTCATTAAATCAAAACTCCCAAATTAAATCCAAGTTGTTGAAAGAAACACCCTGAGTCAAGTCACTGGTGCAACTTAAGTTCAATTTGACAGCAGTTCTCACAATCTGAGTCCCCATTCCTGGGTACTTCTGAAATGATCAAAGAAGATGGTTTATCTTTATTATGAGCTGGCTGGATACTTCAGTTGCAGCACGTTCAGACAGGAGAGGTTGGAGCAGTTTTTTAGTGTGATCCACTGTATTTGTGATTTGAGCTATCGATTGATTTATGCTGATTGAAATATCTTCTCTCATGAGAAGGATCTAGACTTGATTGTTCCAGTTAGTTGCCCTTCTCACTAACACCCCTGCTTTTTATATATGAGAAATAGGGTTGTCATCATGTCAGCTCTATTTGGGTTCAAACTAATCATCCAAATAGGATACATAATGGGATAATCAGGATTGCTCCAAATTGGGGCCACCAAAGCTGTAGACCCCAGTGCTGTTTCAAAATAGAGGGAATGTTTAGAAAGAAGCAAAATGGATCACTTGAAACCCATGTGAGTGCCATAAATGGACTTGAATGAAACAGCAGCAAAGGTGATCCAAATAATAAAGCTCTATACTCATCTGAATATGCCCTAAGTTGGAACACCTGGAAACAGAGGTCAAAGGTTTGAATCCTCACTGTACCTTTGGAGAGAAGAGGCAGTCTGTGCTTCTGGCCAAGCTGCCTCAGAGCACCTCCAGTGGAAGGTGTAGGTAAACCATATCTGAGTTCATGTATACTCAGAAACTCCTGAATAGGGTGGTGGCAAACCTTCAGCACTCCAAATGTTTTGGACTGCAATTCCCAGAATTCCAAGCTGGTATTGCCAGTGACAAAGGACTGTGGGAGCTGTGGTCCAAAACATCTGGCTCATCACCTGCCAAATTCCAGGCAGATTTTACAGGTGTACATAGAATCATAGAATCATAGAGTTGGAAAAGACCTCAAGGGCCTTGCAGTCCAACCCCCTGCCAAGCTATTTTTTAAAAAGAAGGCTAAAGTGATTTGTGTTCCATCCAGTTGGATTTGCAATGCAGTTGGATTTATAAATTTGTTTTGCTTTGCCCTGGATCAAATCTGGCCAGTCCACTTTGGTTTGGATTGGAGCTGGTCTGAATCTGTCCAATTCAATTACTAACTTTGGCTTCTATAAAAACCAGTGCATGGCTCTCATCTCCATACATCTTCCCTCCGACTTTCAGACACAACCTTAACTCTACTTTTTCTTCTTTGTTTCCTTTCCTCTCCTTCACATATGACACTACTGGCGGCTCTGATACATCAAAAGAACAAAACACAGCTCACACTGCCCACTGTCATGTGTATTAAAAAGCCCACATTTATTTTGAAAGCCAATTAGACATATTGGTGAAGCAGATGCGACTCCTAGCTGCAGATTCCCACCCAGGCATGAAATTTTGCTCTGATAAGCATCCTTTGATTTTGCTGACATAAATGAGCCATCCACACTCTATGCACCTCATGTCATTACTGGGACAGTAAAACAAGGTCAGGTACTTGAAGCAGGGACCAAACAATATATGTCATAAAGAGAGCACGAAGAAAGTTAAGTGCAGTGAGCAGTGGATAAAAGAGAGAAGGGAATACAAAGGTCCTATTTCCTGAAAACTTCAAAAGAGAGAGGGGTGTTTCTTTTTAACCTCTTCTGCTGCTGCTGCTGCTGCTGCTGCTGCCTTAGCTTTCTTCTTCATGTACAGTATGTGCAACAACAATTTAACCTTAAAAGTAGGCCTGTTGAAAATATATGTGGGTTTTGGCACCCAAAGCATGATTCTCAAGAGCTTCTTTTTAATGGTTGTTTATTTAAATAATTTTTAAAAAATCATTGAAAAACTTGATTACATTTCCAGATCAATCTGTCTCCATTTCTGTCCCCACCTACATTTTCCTTTAAAAATATGTTTATTTTTATTGCACTTCTCCTTAAGTATATGTATTTTTCCAAGCCATTTCCTCTTATATGATCCAGTTTTGTACGTAAGGTTCATGCATATATGCATTTTGTGTACAAGTGGCCTATAATAATACACATTTGTTTCTGTACACATTTTTCATTGAAGTACTACTAAATTTGGAGAAGAGTGGATTTTAAAGCATTGCTGCACTTCCATTCATGTACTGATTCAACTGTATGAAAATAAAGAAATCTGCATTAAAATATGAACCAGACACATTTTCCTCCATCACTAATTGCAACAAGACAAAATGATTATCAGGCAAAATTAGACTTGGCTCAGAGACCATGTAATAAATATGGAAAGGCTTATAAGGTAAATTTACAACATCAGTGCACAAGCTGTTCCCTCGCTTAAGCCAATTGGCCAAGTGTGATTCAGGAGCCCATTAGGTTGTCAGTAGGCATCTGAACAGGGGGGGGGGGAATCTTTAGTCATCTGGTCTTTGCTTTTGGATGAGAGATGACATGGAATGAACCAGATGGACCCAGAGAGATGCATTCTTTTTATCAGCACATTCGGCTACAGGGGAGTAGTTCTTGATTTAGCCTTGAGACATTTAGAACTGTAGTCCTTCAGCCCAGCTAGAGATGTGGCACTCACAAGCTTTTATGAAGACTTCAAGAGGTTAGTATTTAGTTAATTATTGATTTAGACACTTTCCAGGCACCCCTTTGAGTGTCACTGCATGTACATGTACATACTTGTACATGCAGCGTGCATGTACATACTTATCTAAAATGTTCTCTCAGGAGGAAACAACAAAGAAACATTCAGCAGATGGAACAACCAGCCTAGAATGCACAGACTGCCCAACTACCATATCACCACCTATTTATATCCCAAAAGATTGTCCCTGGTAATGTCGCCATGGTGACAGAAGTCTAGATAGAGAGTAATTCTACTGGGTCCCCTAAAATTAACTGGTTTCTGTCACCTGGCAACCAGAACACATAGTCTCCACCCAAGAGCTATAAGACTGAACCAAACGTACAGGAACTGTTCTCAGAAATGGACTCTGTCAGAAAACCATGTGTTTTTTCCTGAAACAACCGATAGTGTGTTTTATCAGTGTTTTCTGCTTGTGCCAGAAACGTCATCTCCTTTATACCTTTAGAACTGCAGTGCTGGAAGGGACCCTGTCGATGACCAAGTCCGGCTCCTGTTATGGAGGGGACATTGGGGGCACAAACTCCCAACTGGCATTGAGATTCAAAGGCAGAAGTGAAAAGATTAACACACATAGCAGACCATCAAAGTAATGATTACATCGACATCCTGGCATCCCATTAACAGGCACATGCAACCTTTTGCAGAAATGAGCTGTACATAATGCCAACTTATTAAAACATAGGCTGAAATCATGTCGTTAAGCAAAGGAAATCAATCATATCTAGAGGAGGCCCATGGAATCAGTGGGAATTTGATGAGTCAATTCCAAATTCAATGGACCTAATTTAGTGGCTACAGGATTTCAGCCATGGTGTGCTAAGAAACCCCCATCTCTCCCTAACCCTGAAATTTATGAATTTCATAAATTTCATCTTCCCAAACCTCACTGTGTAGTTCCTTCTTTCCACAATGGCTACTGTCGGATCAGTGAAAAATGTCCTCAGAGGCTGAAATGCTCTGATACCAGAACTTTATATCATACCATTCCTGATCAGATTTGAACCCATTTATCCTCCTTTACACTATTTTGCCTTCCTCATACAGAACACAGAGAAGCACAATGCCAGCAAAGGGTGGATTGGAAGATAGATGAGTAAATGAGCTTCTGATATTGTGGGTTACATTTCTGGGAACTAGATTAGTGTTGCCAGGTGTGTGGATACAGCTGATGTCTAGTTTTGTAACAGGACAATGTCCCTGTCTTTCTGCCCATGCCTTGTAGCTATTGTTAATGGGGCTATTTTAAGGAAGGAGGGCTGTCTGTAACCTATCACAGGACTGCCACCCAAAGTGTAGGAGAAGGGTGGAATGCTGGCCAAATTGGACTCTAGTTCACTGACATGGGCTTAGCAAGATGCCGCAGGCACCAATGGTGTTTTGTTATTCTCTTTTGTTTTGTTGCACGATTTGGTTATTTTTTAAAAGCTCATTTCGATTCTAAATAGTTTAGAGGTCAAAGTAAAGGTCCCCCCCCACACACACACACATACACACATGCATGCTAGTTGTGTGCTACACTAGGGGCAGTGCTCATCTCTGTATTCCAGCCGAAGAGCCAGTGTTGTGCATGTCCATGGCTGCTGCTGTTGCTGTTGCTGCCGCCACCCCCCCAGTAAGGATGATGTGTTGAATGTTGAAGATGATTATGATGATGTGGATGATGAGGTGAGGATGCTACAAGTCCAGTCTGTGCAGTAGCTGTCAATGTCTGTGTTTTTAATTATTTTTTGAATGTTTTTCCTGCCCATGCACTGTCAAATGAAATAAATCACGCAAAGTGGGGGGAAAGGATAACGCATCAACGAACCAACAAAACAATTTTTTTTAAAATAAGTTCAAACGAAACGAACCAAACCCTAAAACGAACTGAACCAAAACGAATCACATTTTTTTCGGTTTGTGCCCATCTCTAATTTTTACCTTATGTGCCAGGTATCTTTCTTTAGAAGTAAACTATTCTTATTATTTATAGCCAAATATTTTATAGTGTTCCGATTTAATTTGGAATAGCCAGTGGTTTAGGTATCTGGCTGCAGAGCCCAGGGTGAGGTGTTTGATTCCCCACTGTGCCTCCAGGGAAAGGAACCAGCCTGTGTAGTCATAGGCAAACTGTATAATTCAAGGACATCCCAAGAAGAGAGGAATGATAACTATTTCAGAGTACTGTCTAGCTAGAAAACCCTGAAACCCAATGAGTCAGAATTGACTTTATGCTATGCAGTTATTTTTACGGGCAAAACCAGGTTGTATAAAGTTACACAGACAAAACCTGATCTGGCACCAGAATTAATTAATTTTATTTAAATTAATTGAGTGCTTCCTACTCCGCCCCACCCCCTTTCAGGTTCTGTACTTCTGTGGGATTCCTTTTTGCCCTGCAGAAACCTTTTGGAGTGTCAGGATGGGAGGTGTGGAGCCTTTACTAATAAAAGAATCAGTGGGTTTGCAACCACTGCCAACAACCCAGCAGCACTTTTTGACTATTAAAATCTTCTTCCAGTCCTGTCTGAGGCTCCCAAAGGCTTTCCCAGGGCAACAGGGAGTCCTAGGGAGCCTCGGAATAACAAGTAGAGAAGAGGAAGCTTTTAGTTAGCTTAAACTAATTATTTCCGGTGTTGGACCCAGTTTATGCCAGTGTAACCTTTTACAACAACTTTTTGTCCGATGAATTTAAAACAATTTTAATGTTTTTGATTCTATTGCAATTTAATTTTCTATTTTTAACAGCTGTATAAACTGCCTTTGGTCCCAATTGCAACCTATCACTAAATAATAAATAAGTAAATAATTTTGTCCCCTGAAATCTTGGCATACAGTTCCTGTACTGTTTGTTGCAACAACTAATAACTAAAACCTCCTTATAGCTGGATATGATGTGGAAATGGATCCTTATTTTTCGGCACAAAGATGCCATATTTCCCTAGTGTTCCTGTAATACCTGTGCTGATCCCCAGAGCAAGACGCGTATTCATGTTAGATGAAAAGTATTTCAGTCTGACTGGATTCTGATTAATGCCATTGTCTGTTTGGAATATTTTCTTTTTATTTTCTGCTGCATCCTTCTTTGGATAGTTTATTTTTATTTTCCTTTTGACCCCAGCTGTCTTGTTGTAGTCCTTCAGTGAAAACTCATCAAGACAAAACATTGTTGCATTGTTGTTAGACATCATTACATTGCAATCAGCCTGCCTAACTACAGATTGACCAAATGTGTCACACAGCAACCTGTACTTGCTCCTATGCACAATGTTAAGCATGATTAACCCTCCAATGGAATAACCCCACCTGCAATCATTTTGCTTTAGGTGAGGAGAAAGTAAAAGATGAAATCACACTGTGATGGAATCGATAACACGACAGGAGACAAGTAATATATTTGTTTTATGTAATTTACTGTAGAAAATAAATAAATAAATGTAACAAACAAAAGATGAAATCACACACCAGCTATTTTGGGAGCTCTGGAGATGGTAGCAATGTTGAACTTTGATTTATTAAAACAATTCTTCTGTTCTTCTCCAGAGAGACACATTTGATGAAAGGTATAAGGTTTTCCATGAGCCTCTGAAATACGTCCCAGAGACATTATTGGGATGAATGAGGGAACATTGAAAACACTTTCTGAGTCCTTTGCTATCAACTGCTTTGCAGAAACAGGTTTCTTCATGGTCTTAAACACAGAGAATATAATAGAGATAGCAATGAGCATTTAAAAAAAACATTATCTTGGATAAATACTCTGCAGCAACACTTATGGAGACAAAAGATAAAAATATGAACTGACCTGTGCAAAGGTGATGAATGAGGATCTTCACATAAGCAGTAAATTGGTCTGGGAAATGCCCTCTCAGCATTGCCTTGTGGTCACAAATTAGGGATGCAAAAATGCTCAAGCAATTCCTCATTCTTATCAAATAGTACTCTATGGACTCATCAAGACATCTTAGCAAGGAAATTTCAAGTCTCATGAGTTTCCTTTCCTCTACACAAGCAAAACAAAGACTTCTCTTTTTATCATTGAAGTTTCCAAAATTAGTACAAAATATTTCTGATGATGTTCCATATTTTCCTTTTGGCAATCAAAATATGCATGCATGGAGCGCACGGAAGGACTGGTTGACCATAGAGGATGCAAAGAACCCATCCAATGCCTCAACTTCTCAAAACCCAATGGAACAAAGCTGTGTAGATAGCAGGGACAGCTCAACATGTTTTGCTGCTTACATAAAGGTCCATAGTAGGACATACACTCTGTGCAGAAAAGGTTCCAAGATCTATCCCTGGCATCTCAAGAATCTGAGAGTCCTTCAAAAATAAAAAAAGACTCCTGCCTAAAACTTTGGAAGGCTGAGGATGGTCACCAAAAATAAGGCACCTGATAAACTGAAGGTCTGACCTGAGAAAAGATGGCATCCTACGTTCCAAAAATACCTCTCCTTTCTATGTACAGGAACAAACTGAACTAACTGTTGGATTTTACTTCATCACTGTTAATGACACCATTATCTTCCACCTAACAGAGTAATTTAGGGAGTGTCAACCACACTATATGCCACACTCATCTTTTTCCTTTAATTAAACCTCTCTATTTATGCTGGTCACCTTGTGTGTTCAAAGACAGTAGAACTTGCCTTGAAGAGGGTCTGAAATCCACATCTCTTCATGATAATAATAACTTTATTTTTATGCCCCCTTTCTCCCCAAAGGGACCCAAGGCAGCCCATGATGAAATTTGTTCTGTTGACTTGCTAAAATCAATGGGGTTCTATTCTGGTTTAGAATCAGCCAGAATTGAGACTGGAAATTTCATGGCCAGTGCACTGGTGCCATTTATTTGGAGTTGCAGAATAGAAAAAGATGGGCAGTAATGCCTTTTCAGATAGCAGCATATCCACCTCCCATATAGTCCATTGGCTCCTCCTGGGATGCTTAGCTGAAATTGAATGCAGTTTTTTATCCAGCCAGTAGCCAGCTAATCTTGTTTACATAGTTGCCAGTCCCTTCTTTATTGGAAACTTCTACCTCTTCTGCAGTCTTTCTACCTCCTTATTCTTCTCCAGTCTTGACATGTCCTTGGTATTTGATGTGCCAACCCTGTTTTAACTCCCTTGATATAGGCTACTTTACTATGGTTTGGCCAATGATATATCGTTATAATTAAGGTTGCAAGTATCATCCCATCACTTACAGATAGCCAGAAAAGATTAATATGATCCACATCACCTGATCAGAGTTTAGAATTAATATTATAGGTACTGTACATAGTTATAGCTGCCTGTACCTACTTATGGTTTGCATGATTAAAGTGTGACTAAGTTACTTTTTGAAAGCAATGCAGTTACAAAGTTGTTTTTTGTTTCTAGTGAGTAACATTTCCCAGTAACTTTAGAAATCACTTTTAAAGGGCATTGTTTTTAATGAGGATTTTAAATGCATACTAAGGCATTTAGAGAGCATTGTTTTCAGGTGTGATGATGTCCTCTTATCAGCCCCGGAAAGAATCCTTTTGATTCCATGCTGTGTCGGAGGCAACAGTGTGGAAAGTCTTCCTGTTCTGCAAGATGGCAACCATGCTCCTCTGCTTCCTAATTCAAGGAAGCATTTGTTCAATCAAGGATGGCAAGAAAAGGGGAAAGGGTAAGAATTTTGTCCTAAGTTGCAAGGAACGTGTTTTTTATTTTATATCTTTCAGATACAGTCACCCCCCGCCAATCGCGGGGGTTAGGGACCCACCCCACCCATGATGCATGAAAATCCCCGATATGTGGAAGTGGGTGGGGTGGGGCCTGGGGGCGGGGGGAGATCACATTCCTGTCCGAGGCTTCTCGGAGGAGCGTGGGGGCAGCGCAGAGCGACCCAATCGCCCCCCCGCCACCCCCCACCTGGCTCTGAGGCTTCTCGGAGGAGCACAGGGGTGGCTTGGAGCAACCCGATCGCCCCCTGCTGCCCCCCGCATGGCTCCAAGGTGCAGGTACTGCGATTTTGTCATGTAGTGGGACCGCAGTACCTGAACCACGAAATGGCGGGGGTGACTGTATTTTCCTCCTACTTTCAAGGTGCAATATCAGGATTGACCACTAGAGGGAACTAGAGCATATTTCCCTATATTTTTCTGACAGGTTTGTAAAGCAGCACAGGGGGCAGTGACATCCAGTCTGCCTGGAGAAATAAGGAGCAGCTGAGATAGTTGATTTTAAAAATAGCATTCTAAGTCATATGGTTGGCTGCTTATCTGTCTAGAGTCCCATCCTGGAAAATGCAGCATTATCTCATTTATTAAATAGCATAACGCCCAGGCTTATGGTGCATATAAGGAACCACACATACTTTTCCTAACAAAGGGACTTGTATGCAGCTGATCAATGCCCATCCTAAAATGCACAACAGTTGTTCTTCTGGGACCTAAGACCCCAGAAGAAAAGACAGAATGGAACCCCATCAGAGAAGGATGAATGATTTAATATGGCTAATGACACTGATTAAATATTCATGTTCATGAAAACCATTTGTTATATTCTTCATCTACGAAGCTGTTCACGCCTAGCACTTGCTGTAAAATTCCATCACTTTCAGTACAGTGGAAGGCTGCTAAAATATTTAAGTGATATCATTATAGTTTGGCCACCTGCTATTGACAATGTATGTCTGTCTGTGCATTATCTTTCAGCCAAAGAATCTAGCTCAAGCCTATGTTCTAAGTGTTGCAGTCACAAAACAACTTGGTCAAAAGCAAGAAAATACTTGATGACCCACACAAATTATACCAGCACAGAAGCAAACTACAAAATTATTCTTCTCACTCCGTTAAATGAGCCAGAAGACCCTGACCCATAAACACTGGAGAGAGGCACTCACTATCCACATCCTTGCACATGCCACACCTGCAGTTTTGGGAGGGCATGAAACTTTGTGAAGCTCCCAACATAAGACAATGAAAGCACTATTCATTCATAGATTCGTTCATTCATTCATTTGTTTATTCATTCACTCATTCACTCATTCATTCGTTCATTTGAATATATGCCCTGTCCATCTCGTGGCCAAGCCATTACTCTGGGTGTTTTACAACTGAAAGACACAGATATAAAATAATATTCAATTTTAAATTAAGATAAACCAGCCTTAAACTAGTTGTATGTAAAGTCCAGCTGGCATGGAAGATGGGGGCAAAACAGAGGCAATTGGCCCAAAATAATGGGATGTTAGTAATTAAAGGATACAGCAGTAACCAGGAGTAAGGCTGTGGATGACTAAATTGAACAGCAACAAAAATTAAGCCAATAAATGTTGATACCCCCACACACATACAATGCTTCTGTTCAAATAATACAAAGTGATAGTTGCTGCTTTTTTCATCCATCAGCCAGTTATTTTGCTCTGTATGTATGTACTTGGCTCATTGAGGTAAAGGGATGCTAAGTTTGCACAGCAGCAGTTTCCACAAATTAGGAGAACTTAGGAAGAAACAACATCTTTTGCTGCCTCACTCTGATTTAGAGAAGAGAAACCTTGCATGGCCAAAAAAAAGTCTTCAAGACATTTCCTTTTTAAATATGAACTGCATAAACCGATTTTACTATCATTTACTGATGTTACTATCTTTTAATGAATCTATCAGAAGTAAAAGGTCAGATATTGAGACTTCAATACAATAGTAATTAAGAATGTTTGACCTATGCTTAAAAATGGTAGGAATCATGAATCATGTAGTCATAGGAAACCCTCAGACCTTTTTATAATCCCTTACCCCTTTGGGAACTTCTGGACTTCCAAAGAAATTTGAGATTGTTGCTTTAGTGATGTTGCAGATCTTTTAGATATTAACAATAAGAATTGTGTGCTGTCAAGTTAATTCTCATTTGTGGTAACACTTTTCAAGGTTTTCCAGGTAGAGAATACACAGAAGTAGTATACCATTTTCTTCTTTTCAGGGTGCCCGAAAAGACCCTTCACCAAATTCCATTTGGTATTTCCATAGGTCTTTGTGTGCATACACCTCGGTAGTCACTGGAGTACCCAGGTGTGAGTCTTCAGGTTTGGCTACAGGATCCAAGCATTAACAACACAATCTCCAATTAAAATCACAATCCATCAGACAGATGAAAGAACAATGCTTTTAATTATTTGTTTCTCTCTGTGTTTGTGAACATGTGTGTATATGATGATCAGTGCTTTGTATATTGTGAGCTAGAATGCATTCCACTGTGTAGTAGGCAGGAATTCCGTGTGGCTGAGCAACTTGCTGAAGTCGTTTTTTAAAAACGTTAACTACAAGTCTCCTGAATAGCTACAAAGTAATTCAATCATTATTAAAAAAATGTTAGCAAGTTTTGAACTTCTGACTTCAACCTTTTCAGGACTAAACTGCTGCATTCCACATGTGGTTTCTCAACTTATTCATTCATATTCATCATAAATTGAGTCCCCCGACAAATATGAATTGGTAATTTTTAACAATTTTTGATTTGTTAATCCATTGGGTGAAAAAATGCCCCCAATGCATTGAGAGACACCTAAGGTTAGAGGGAAGCGTCCTCTGACCCTCCACTGCAATCTATCCAAGTTAGGTGAAGAATGGGTTTCCCCACAATTGCTACAATGCGTTTTCAAAGGGGGTGCTTTGTGGGTGTATAACTCAGATGTCTGAAACCCAATCTTCACCATACTTGGAGGGATTGTAGAGGTGAATTGGGAGAGGCCTCTGTAAGTTTTGTATATCTAGGTGCATGGGGAGAACTTTCTTGGGTGGTACTATATAGGGGCGCATAGCTCAGAAGTCATTTTATAGCATTTTGAAGGGGGGATTTCAATTCATCACTGGAAATTCATTGATTTATCAATTTGTCAATTCATCAGCCTTGACAAATCATGAATCATGAAACATCACATTTTTTAAAAAAATTCATCCTCATCTCTAATTCTAAACTTCAGAGATGACTACCAGCCTTACAAAATCATGATTTGGGTTGAAGATATGGTTTAGAGGTAGTCCAAGTCATTTGTTGCCTGGTTGTCACAAGTTGTCAGTGTGGCACCAAAGTGGTTGCAATTCCCTTTCCCCCCTCCACAAGATGGCTCCCCTACTCACAAGCCAGCATCCACTGTTCATCTCCTTTTTGTATGACCATCCTCTCGCACCTGGTCATTCAGATGAGACAGGGCAGAGATTCCTGCAACACTGGCTTTGAGTGGGTGGCTGCCAGAGGAGGTGGAGGAGGGAAGCAATAACTCCTCCTGGGATGGGGCAGTGACATGAAAAGGAGGAGATGAGCAGTGTACACTGGCTGGTGAGTGGGGAAGCTAGCTGGGGGAAAGGGAACACACAGCACTAGTGGTGCCATGCCAATGACTTGCAACAGCTCAGCACAAAGCAATTCATGACCTTATCTAGTCTGGTTTCCTTGCTTACAAAGTAAACAGCTGGATTCTGCAAATTTCGTCCACTCTCTTTCTTATAGGGGAAAGAATTGCTTATTTATTATATTTGATGAAGAGCTTAAGCCAAGAGAACTACATGAGGCCCAGAGTCGCTCTTGGGCCCGCAAAACATGAAAAACTACCCCCAAGCTCCCTAGAAGGCATAAGGGTACATATGCAATGAGCCATTGTTAAAATGTACTGGGGAAACAAGCTGAGTGGGGCACCCTTGAGGCCACATGTCGCACAACAGGGTGCACGTTGCTCACCACTGGCTTACATGTAGTGAATAATATTGTTACTGGTAATTTTTTCTCAGGCTAGATGAGCACATATATTACATCTCAATGGCATCCGCTACAAGCAGTCTGGAATCAAGCCTATCGCCCCAGGATTAATAGCAGACACAAAGTTCAAATTGATAGCCCTTGCACCGAAGGAAAAACACTTATCTTGAAGATGGACAAAGAAAGTCCCTGGTCTGAAGATACAGGTGGTGTTCCCAGGAAGCTGAATAGTATTGCCTTAACAATACATTTGTGAAATGAACTCAGATTCTATAGCCCATGACACAAGCATTGTTAAATTATACTAAATTCTGGATGATACTTCATATTGAGCCCATTTATTCCAGTGTAAGTAATCTTTGTTTTGCAAAAATGTGTTTTTTCCCCTTTCTCTTCATTGAACTCACATTTTTCAAAACGACACCTTAAAATATACATACCACAATTATTGCTCTTTAGTTACTTATTTTCCCCTGATATGGGCAAATCACTCTAAATCACTTCTACTCCCCATTGGTTAATATAAAAATAGAGTTTTAACATCAATTGCTTGGCATTTATTTTCAATTGCAAGAGCTCAGCTGTTATCTTGTCTAGTATGTATAAAATATTGAAGAACTTCTGGCAGGTTCATAACCTCAGCACCTCTAGCTATCCATATCTGTCTGTACTGTATGATTAGCTTATGCCTTTTTAAATAGAAAGTAGATTACAAAATCCCATACATGGCTTCTTTCCCACTTTTCTCTCACAACACCACTGAGAGGTAGGTCAGGGTGTGTGAGAGAGGTCAGTCTGTGAGTGTCATAGCTTAGTGGGGACTTGAATGCTGATTTTAGTTGTAATCCCAGAACTCACTGCTATACTGCACGGGCCATCAATAAATGCATTGTTCAGTCATTCAGTCATGTCTGACTCTTCGTGACCCCATGGACCAGAGCTCACCAGGCCTTCCTATCTTCCACTGCCTCCCAGAGTTTGGTCAAATCCATATTGGTTGCATCGACGACACTGTCCAACCATCTCATTCTCTGCTGTCCTCTTTTCCTTTTGCCTTCAATCTTTCCCAACATCAGGGACTTTTCCAAGGACTCCTCTCTCCTCATGAGGTGGCCAAAGTACTGGAGCCTCAGCTTCAGAATCTGTCCTTCCAGTGAACATTTGGGGTTGATTTCTTTCAGGATGGATAGGTTTGATCTCCTTGAAGTCCAGGGGACTCTCAAGACTCTCCTCCAGCACCACAGCTCAAAAGCATCAATTTTGTGTGATCAGCCTTCCTTATAGTCCAGCTTTCACTTCCATACATCACTACTGGAAAAACCATAGCTTTGACTATCCTGATCTTAGTTGGCAAAGTGAAGTCTCTGCTCTTCAGGATGCTATCTAGGTTTGCCATTGCTTTCCTCCCAAGAAGAAGGCGTCTTTTTATTTTGTTGCTGCAGTCGCCATCTGCAGTGATCAAGGAGCCCAAGAAAATAAACTCTGTCATTGCCTCCATTTCTTCCCCTTCTATTTACCATTTTCCACTCTCCTCTTTCACCCTCATTAAGAGGTTCTTTAATTCCTCCTCACTTTCTGCTATCAGAGTAGTATCATCTGCGTATCTGAGGTTGTTGATATTTCTTCCGGCAATCTTAATTCCGGCTTGTGATTCATCCAGACCTGCCTTTTGCATGATGTACTCTGCATATAAGTTAAATAGGCAAGGTGACAGTATACAGCCTTTCCCAATTTTAAACCAGTCAGTTGTTCCATATCCAGTTCTGGCGGTTGCTGCTTGTCCCATATATAGATTTCTTAGGAGACAGATAAGTTGGTCAGGCACTCCCATTCCTTTAAGGACTTGCCATAGTTTGTTGTGGTCCACACAGTCAAAGGCTTTGGCATAGTCGATGAAGCAGAAGTAGATGTTTTTTCTGGAACTCTCTGGCTTTCTCCATAATCCAGCACATGTTGGCAATCCATAGTGCATAGTTATACCTAAGGATATCCATTTGAAGTGCCTACATCATGGGTCATGTTATGAGCAGGGTGAAAAGAGTCCATGCTTGCTCACTGGATGTTTCATTTGTCAATAGCATTTGAGTTAAACCTATTACTTCAAGACATAATGTGCTTATATGGAGAGCCATATGAAAGTTAGGATAACTGGTTCTTTGACTAGAGATGTGCATGAACCTCGGTCTGGAATTTCAAGCTAGTTCATTGGCCCATGTTCCCTTCCTCCACTCCCCACTCAGCTCCTTCACTCACCAGCTATTTCCTTCCTCTTTCTATTGGAAGGCAGGGTATGGATTCCTGCAGTGCTGCCTATGAATGGGCAGCTGCTGGTGGAGGTGGAAGAGAGAAACAGGAATTCCTGCTGGGTTAAGAAGGAGAAGAGTAGCAAGTGCTGGCTGGTGAGTGGAGGATCTGGCCAGGGGGTGGGTGGGAAAATGGAATGTGCAGCACTATGATGCCTACTGATGAACCAGCATGAACCTCTGAACTGGATTTGTGCCCCTCTCTAGCTTTGACCACCCAGAGATGCTAAAATTTAGATGACATGAGTTTAAAAGGCTCTGTCCCCAAAACAGATCATTTTCCATTCCTGCCCAGAAGACATGCCCCAGAGCTGCCATGGCTCCTCCTGCTTCTCCCCGCTGATTCTCATGAGAAACAATTGGAAGGGAACCTTCACCCAGAAAAAGGTTTTGAGAAACATCCTCATCTATCTATCTATCTATCTATCTATCTATCTATCTATCTATCTATCTATCTATCTATCTATCTATCTATCCTCTGGTGCCGACTGGGCCAGTTTTAAAGGGGTCCGGCCTATAATAGTTCAGCAGGAGCCCTTTAAAAAATTGTAAGAAATGAAATGAAATGAAATGGGGTGGGCAAGAAACAAAACGAAATGAAACATTATATTTTTGTTTCGTGCCCATTCCTAGTCAGCACTATTTAGGTCTGTAAGATCTCAGTCCTGCAGATGGAGCACCCAGAAAGGGAAATTATGTGGCTTGTAGTCCAAAAACTCCTAAATTCACATCCCTAGTTGCAAGAATTTATGGAACAAAGAATCCTCACTTGCTCCTGTTTGCCCAAGAACATTTCCAGGCCTATTACATGAAATATTTTCTGCTTTCCTTGAAAATGTAAGCACCTCTGCTGCCCCCTTCCAGTTTTTCTGCTCCTTAAAGGACTAAACGTGCTTGGTTCAGGAGAAGAGAGAGAGGCAGCCATCAAAATATATGGAATGATAAGTTTATGTTTATGTTCTAAATCAGTTGCAGATGTTATGAACGGACTGGGTGAGGGACAAGGGTTTAAAGCATAATCCTGACAACACGGAGAAAGGCT
This sequence comes from Phrynocephalus guinanensis, assembly GCA_037367245.1. NCBI lineage: Eukaryota > Metazoa > Chordata > Lepidosauria > Squamata > Agamidae > Phrynocephalus > Phrynocephalus guinanensis. The sequence continues at coordinate 22,606,987 of CM074741.1, forward strand.
CAAAGATGGTTCAGAGATCACACACACACCATGCTACTAAACTCTGTTCTCTTGATCTCTTGCTAGATCTGAAATTGTGCTTTTGAAGGTGCTCTCATTTAAAAGTTACTTCTGTTTCCATGTGTGCCAGCATGGCTCCTTGTTTGCTTTCATCGAATTTAATTTCTTTCAGCTTCCTAATCTTTTTTCTTTCTTTCTTTTTCCATTTTCCAAAACTGTCATACCATTTAAAAGCATTGTTTCCTGGGAATTCTTTCTTTGCAGTTTTGGATGCTTGCTGGCAGATCTGCAGGAGACTTGAGGGTGAGCATTATATTAAGCAATGTGAACCAGAGATCTTCAGATACGCCAGAGCAGAAGACATGCAATCACTTGTTATTACTGGAAGATCAAAGCTCTTTCTCGTATACATGAACACTGCAGGGTTACATGAGCAAAACGGAGCCAAATTAGAATTTCTTTGAATTCTTTTGGGATCTGGCTGCGCATAAGTCACATTTTGAGTCAAAGCAGTCACATAAATATAACTGAAGGAGGAACAGAAGACAAAGGAAACTCAGTTTCCTTAATTAAAAATGCAAAGGTCTCTTTGCAGCATGTTATTAACATCTCCTCCAGAGCAGCAAGTGCAAAGGAAAAATGTGATTTGCCAGATGACTCCAGCACTCATATTTATTATATTTAAATAGAGATCCCATGTCTGTTTAAGATATTTATATGGCTCCCATGGCCACGGCTGCTGATCATCTCACAATTATGAATGAGTTATTCTTAACAAAAATCCTGTGGAGCAGAAAAATAGTACCCTTGTTTTGACTGGTGGAAAACTCCCTCTCTCATCTGAGGTTACAGAAGTGACCAGCAATGCAGAAAGCATGTGACCTCAGATCTTTCTGTCCCAAGTCTATCCACAACAGCCCATCCATCCTGATCTTCATAAGGAAGGAACCCACAAAACTCAACTCCCTCCCTGGCCTTTCCACAGTTAGTATCTTCTGTCTCCCTTTTATTCTTTTAGGGCGTTTATACACGACCCCTAAGCTCCGCTGCAAATGGCTGCAAGCTCCGGAGCTTAAAAATGTTTCCCCACCAGCTCCGGAGTTTGCAGACAATTAAGTGCGACCCCGCCCACTTTAGCGCAACCCAGCGCACTTTTCTTGTACCTTCTCTTTGGGGGTGAAAAATCTTTGATGCGGGTGCAACGATAGTGAGTGCGGGGCTCTCCTCGCTTCTGTTTGCTGCTTTTTGGCTCCCGCCCCTTTAAGAGCTACTTTTACAGAGACGAGGGGGTTGGACTTGATGGCCTTACAGAGACGAGAGGCAGAATGAGGCGAGCAGCATGCTTTTCTTTCTCTTTTTCTCCCTCACGCAGCCAGCAACCAGGAAGTGCGGAGGGGGGTGGGGACAGAGGAAGAGCGACGAACCCCTAAGATCTCTGGTCCGAATTTAAGTGGCCAGCGGATTTTAGGGGTCATGTAAAAAGGCCCTTACACTCTGGGAGGCACTTTCTCCACCTGCTATCTCTTGATCAGTCCTGCTGGTTGGAATGTTCAAAGGGAAACCTTTTCCTACCATGCTTAAAGTCCCTACCTCACTAGTTAGCTCCTGGTGAGAGGAAGTACCTGAACCTATCTACAAACATACTCATGGCCTGTAAAGGAACTTGTTATAAAGGCTAATAGTAACCGAGAGGCCTTCTGTCAAAATTCTGGCTACAAGTATTAACAATTGGCACATTCATTCAAGTTGATTGCAGGAACCATCATGGCAATCTGCCGACAAAGGGACTGCATAAACAAAATGATCTAGTCTGCTTCTTTAAAAGAAATTATGATGAACAAAGGAGTACAGACCATATAGCTCTGACTGGCAGTAGCTTTCAAGGCTTCAGGTAATATTCTTCCCTAGTTCTACTAAGAGCTATCTAGATTCCCTGGGTGATCTCCCATCAAACTACTAGCCAGACCGAACCCATGCTTAGCAGCCAAAAATAAGGCAAACTGGGATGTGTTTGGCTGATATATATATACTCCTTTTTGCACTGGGCAAAGTGCATTTTTTTTGCAGTAGGCAAACTATGCCCAGTTCTTACTATTGCATTTAGAGATGGGCACAAACTGAAAAAATGCTGATTTGCTTCAGTTCGGTTTGTTTTCCGGTCCGGTTCAGTTTGTTAATTACGAAATGAACTTTTATTAAAAAAAATATTTTGTAATTTGTTTTAATTCGGGTTGGTTGGGTTTTTATATTATTATTATTATTATTATTATTATTATTATTATTATTATTATTATTATTATTATTATTATTATTATTATTATTATTATTATTATTTAATTCTGCCGGCCAGCAGGCTGGATCGGGTTATTTTTATTTTATTTTATTTTAGTGACAGGTGGGCCAGTTCAGCTGCCAGCGGGTCAGTTCTGGTGCTCTTGGGCCAGTTCAGTGGCCTGCGGCCTGATCAGGGTTTTTTAGTTTATTATGTGTTTTTTCGTCCTGCCAGCCCATTGGCTGGTTCGGCAACCCTTGGGTTAGGTCGGAGGCCCATGGGTCAGTTCTGGTGCTCACGAGCCAGTTTGGCAGCCCGCGGGCTGGATCAGGTAATTTTTATTTGTTTTTGTTTTTGTTTTTGTTTTTACTGCCGACCACACGGCCCGCCTACCAGCTGTGGTGTGGGCCCGTAGGCTTTATTCTCTCTCCTGCCGCCGCGCTGCAGCCAGGACTGGAGGACCGGACCAGGACCACCCCCAGGTAGGAGACACTGCCGGAATGAAAAATGAACTGAAATGAAATGGAAATTTCTGTTTTGTTTCATTTTGTTTTTACTTAGATGGGGCAGTTCATTATTTGTTTTGTTATGTAACGAAACAAATAACGAATAACAAACCAAACCAAAAGTTTATTTCGTGCCCATCTCTAATTGCATTTTAAAGAAACTGATAAACTGGAAAACACTAGGCAACTCATGAGAGTATGTAGGTTAACTGGCTGCCATGTCCAATGAATATGACTTCCAAAAATTGGCTGTATTTAGCCTGGAGGATACAAGATTAAAATGAGAACAGGACAGACGTCCTAAAATATGAACAAGAAAAATAAGTAGGCTTGTGTTCTGCTGCTCCAGAGCACAGAACTAGAATCAAAATGTGGAAATGGCAAAGAACTATATTTTAGTTCAACTGGAGGAGAAACATTGATGGCACGAGTTGTACGTTTGTGGATCAAATTGCTTCAAGAGGTGATGAGCCCCTTTTATAAATAAAAGGGAGCTCATCACTGACCCTGCAATGAGCAGAAGGTTGGACTCAATAATTCCGAGAGTCTCTTCGGATCTTACAATTATGAAATTATTGGAGAAAATGTTAAGCTGCACAGTTCTGTGGTGCCCTCAGAAAAAGACAAAAATGAACAACTTTTGAGTATTCACTACTTGGAAAACCCTGAAAAAGGTCACCATAAGCCAGAACTGGCTTAACAGCACATGCTTATGCTTTATGCTTAGAGAAAATTGGGATGAATAGACAAGAAAAATTAAGACCATCTTGAGTCAAAGTCTCTAGTCCAGCATTCAGTTTTCATCCAGATACCTTAAAGAATCCCTACATAAGGGACATATTCAACAGAGTTCTACTATTGTTCATTCTAGGACAGGGCAAAGTGCAGCTCATTAGCTACATGGAGCACCGTGTGGGCATTTTTGCAGCCTTAAAGGTCAAATCAGTTTAAAATACAAAAATAAAATAAAACAAGTCTGGCGTTTTTGGAAGTTTTCTCCAAAATGGCTTATTACTGCCGCTGGAAAAGCTCCAGGAAGCATGATTTTCACTTTGGGCGCCCTTAGGGAATCCTCTAAGTCACTGCTCCTCAAACATGGAGTCCCCAGATGTTCTTGAACTAAAAGTCTCCATGACTAGCTGTGCTAGCCAGGATTTCTGGGAGTTGTAGTCCAAGAACATTTGGAGAGCAAGATTTGGAAACCACTACTACAAGGGGCTTCAACCCTTAGGAAATGAAAAAAAGGACATGTCTATTTATTGGTATAGTTTCTGTGTACATTTCTTAAAAACAGAAAAAAATGCCATGGGATTAAATTCCATAGGAGGATTTCTTACTCCTAGTTTATTCGGTATGCCACTGGAAATTATAATGCCTAATGATATCTTGATAAATCCATAAATGTTCCAAACACCATCAGCACATCATGGTCTACATATCTACTACATTTCCTGCTTCTGCATTTGATCCATGACGAGGTGTATCAAGTTATTGCCACCCCTTTGTTTGCTTAGCTTTTAAAAAACCATCTGGACAAAACTGTCCAGATGTTTTAAATATGTTTTAAATATGCATTGCTTGACAATCTGTTCCATTGATCAAAGTTTGCTCAGTGAGTGCTTTCCATACATTTCCTTGTGCAGATTTTTCTACCCCCCCCCCCCAAAGCCATTCTTTAGTATTAGGATTGAGGGACATAATTTATATCGACACTCCCCACTCCCTCCCCAATATGGGAAATGTAGATCAAGACAAGCCTGTTGAACTGTTAATAGAAACTGAATTCCTCACATATTCATAGTAATAGCTGTGAGTTCCATAATTGAAACATTTCTTTAACAGCTTCAGAAGCTGTTACAAGAGTAGCTGAAGGGGAGGAGGAGAGGTCATGCTGTGTTTGGCAATGGTCGAGACTGCAGGAAGCTGAAATCGACATACATATCAGTACTAGATGCAGGTATTTTTGCACCTCAAATAGAAAGTCAAAATGTTAACAGACAGTTCTGCTGCAGAACAGAAGGGACAAGACAGAGATGGACAGGATGGTACGGTAGAACCCCCGTATCCACTGATTCGTTATCCACTGATTCAGTTATCCATGGTTGGCAGAGGAAAAATTAAATTATTCAGCAGCCACAAAGCAAGCTGTTGTCACAAACAGCAGCTGTAAAGCAAGCTATTATCACAAATAGCATCTGTAAAGCAAGCTACTATCACAAACAGCAGCCATAAAGTAAGCTACTGTCTCAAAACAGCAGTCATAAAGCAAGCTATTATCACAAATAGCATCTGTAAAGCAAGCTACTATCACAAACAGCGGCCATAAAGTAAGCTACTGTCTCAAAACAGCAGTCATAAAGCAAGCTACTGTCAGGAAACAGCAGTTTGGGGTGGGTGGGCAGGTGTTCTGTCTTATCCACGGTTTTCATTATCCACGGGAAGGCCTGGAACCAATCCCCAGCGGATACCGGGGTCCTACTGTACATATATAAGAGACCATCTAGATCAGTGGTGGTGAACCTTCAGCAATCCCCCACTCCTTTGTCATTGGTAATTCAGGCTTGGAATTCTGGGAGTTGTGATACAAAACATCTGAAGTCCTGAAGGTTCACCACTACTGATCTAGAGTCATATTAAACAGTGGCAAGGATAAATTAGTACAGAAGAGAGCTAGACAAAGCATTTTTGTTTATTTATTTATTTGTTTGTTTGTTTGTTTTGTTTTGTTTTGTTTTGTTTGTTTGGATTTTTATACTGCCCATCTGGCAGTGACACCACTCTGGGCAGACAAGGACACTCTGGGCATAATTCCTGGGTCCCCATTGTGGCCTTTAAACCTACAAAAATGTATATGTAGGAAATGCTTGCAAGGTTTCTCATAAGTTAGAATTGACTTGATGTGTTATCCTCCTCATCATTATGAACTGTAAACACAATCTTAAAAATTGTAAGATGAAAAGAAAAAGCACAGTGTTGTTGTTGTTGTTGTTGCTGCTGTTGTTCAGTCATTAAGTCATATCCGACTCTTTGTGACCCCATGGACTAGATCACTCCAGACCCTTCTGTCTTCCACTGTCTCCCAAAGACTGGTCAGGTCCATGTTGGTTGCATCAATGACACCATCCAACCATCTCATTTTCTGCCATCTACTCCTTTTACCTTCAATTTTTCCCAACATCAGGAACTTTTCCAAGGAGTCCTTTCTCCTCATGAAGTGGCCAAAGTATTGGAGCTTCAGCTTCAAAATATGTCCTTCCAGTGAACATTCAGGGTTGATTTCTTCCAGGATAAATAGGTTTGATCTCCTTGCAGTCCAGGGGACTCTCAGAAGTCTCCTCAAGCATCAAAGCTTAAAGGCTCGAATTCTACGACAATGAGCCTTCTTTATGGTCCTGCTCTCACTTTCATACATAACTACTGAAAAAAATAGTAACGCATTAACATTCATCATTTCTGCTGAGGATTCCGGAATCAGTCTAAATGTATGCCTGTATCTATTGCAGTTCTACTTCTCATTGACAGCAGATAAGGTTTTGTTCTGGATGAAGATTAATAGGTGTTAATGGGCGATGAAATAGGTGGTGCCCATCATAAACATGATTTCCAGGACTGGAACACCATGTTTCTATATATGAGCCCCCATTGCCATTTTAATGTTTGTGGTATCCAATCCATCTCTCAGTTCCAGCCAATGGTCCTTCTGGCAGAAGAAGTAGGAACAATACTTTGAACACCAAAGTTCATCTTTCATGCCTTACAATGTGTAGTCCAAAATGATGTATCAGAGAGGCAAATCAATAGGTTATCACAGAAAACTCAACTCCAAACGGCTAACTTTATAACAGATTTGACAAACTTCCATTGGTTTTTTACATTAGCTTAACAAGAGATAGGGCACTGCCAATCAGTCTTGCCAGAAAGCTTGCAAATACCCTTGGAACATTTACATCTTCAATAAAAATTAAAATAAAAAATGGTCCCAAATATTTCATCCTTTTCTTTTGGCAAGAAGGAGGGTGGCTCTTTAATAGCTATTCGAAGTTGATGCCTCTGTTTTAGAAAAGGAGAGGAGGGGTGGAAACACCTCCAGGATTCTGCAATTCTCTCACCCAAACTTCTTTCATTTGCCAATATGGATATAAGATGCTAATCAGGAAATATGCAGGGAAAACACATTTTGACACATTAGCACATTTGGAAGCTGATGCACTGTACATTTATCATCATGTTAATGTGCAGCCCCTGCGGAAGAGTTGATGGAATGCGTGAGGGACTGAGAAGAAAGAAGGAAGTTATCTACAATCTTTTTAATTTCTCTTATCTGTGCTAAAGAGAGTCGGTATAGTGTTGCAATCAGAGCAGCCTTTCCCAATCTGGGGATTTTTCAGATATTTCCCACCATCAGACTCAGCAAGGGCAATATATCTGCATGCTGGCTGGATCTGATGGGAACTGTAGACTTAGGGGCTCCAGATCGGAGAATGCAGAACCAGAATTTTCAGATTTTGTCTAGAAATGATGAAAACGCACGTCTGTATTCTTCTGGGTAGCTTTCTGGGTCATGTAAACTCTGTGTTGCCAAGTCCATGACACACTCAGCCTCACCTTCCTTGTTAATTTCTGGTGACAATAAATTGGGACAATCCATCTCTCCGTATGTATGCACATGCTATCTTCTTGAAGAATGGCTGATATACTGCTTAGTGTTATTGTCATATCTAACAATATCCATGGAGGGCTATAAAAAGGACCCAAGGTGGCTTACAATAATGAGGGACAATATACAGCCCAGAACATTTAAGACATGTTCAAGCTAAGGGCAAGGAATCAGAAGAGGCATCTGTTTGGGTGGGAAATGGGTGGGAAATGGGTGGGAAATTGCTTTCTGTTTGGGGGGGGAATGGCTAACTGAGGTAATAAGGAAGCAAGTTCTGAGATTTCCCCCTGCTTTGTGAATGGTAGTGAGTGCAAGAGTTATCCTGTAGACCATCTTGACTGAGGTCATGGGTATCATCAACACTCAGGCTTTCAGGGCAAGCGAGCTTTCAAGGATTTACTTTTTTTTTGGCCTTTTTAATTTTTTAAAAAATATTATTTTTCCTAATAAAGGTATTACCACATATCAGATTTCAGACAGACCTGGCTTGGGCTGCACGTGAAAATGGCAGGAATGCATGATCTATTTAAGAGCCTCATGGTACAGCTGTACTGCAGCCAAAACTGTGCTCATGATCTGGGGTTCAGTCCCAGGTAGCCAGCTCATGGTTGACTCAGCCTTCTATCCTTCTGAGGTCAGTAAAAAGGGGTGGGGGCAGTGTGTAACCTGCTGTAGCATCACCATGCTTTGCTCCCAGTCCTGTCACAGGCTATTGACAAGCACCACCTCTAATTTTGCTCTTTCAGTGCCACCAACTTGCTTCTCTAGTAAATTAATGCTTTCAGACTGTTTTAAATTGAATAAAGATAATAGAAGTTTATTTATGACAAAGAATCACAAACATAAAGGGTAACTTGTTAAGGTACAAACAAAAAGAAAAAATATAGCTCAAACACACTAAAGTTATGTTACAGACAAAGCAGATCACTTGCACACCCAGTTCTTAAGTTTAAAGACATTGAACACTTATTTTTCTTCACAGAAGTTCTAAAATCATATCTCTTCTCTCTCTAGTTCTTAACTGTCTTTCAGTCAGTCCCTATCTGACTCTCTCTCAGACCTTATCAGTCTCTCAGTCAGTGTAAGACCCTATCACTCAGTCAATCCCTATCGGACTAATTCAGTGTTGGGCTGATCCTTAAAACCCATCAGGCTCCTCCTCCAAACTCTCTCATTGGTCTACAAACCATCAACCTACATAAACACATCTAATAAATTATTCAGCACAAAAGGGGTAAACACCTCACCTGCATCATTAAATTGTAAACCACCCAGAGAGTGCTTTAAGCACTATAGGGGAGTGTATAAGCAGAACACTTTACTTTACTTTAGAAATTCCTGTGTATTACTTTGTCTCAATCTAATATATTGTCTGAATTTTTGTAGTTTACACAGGTTCCTAGAAGATTTCATTCTGAACTGTCGTAGTCTACACAGCTTCCTAGAAGATTCTATTAGGAAGAAAAATTAATATTCTATCCACTTTTAAAATTCAGGGTAACTCTGTACAAGGTAAACAAAGTAATTGCTGGGGGGGCAATGTGTAGCCTGCATACTTTAATTAAACTGTAAACCACCCAGAGATTACTTGAAGTGGTATTGGGCGGTATATAAGAAGAACACTTTGCTTTAAACAAAGTAATATCACACAAATTTTCTCTTAAAAAACTAAAACATTTTTTCTTTTAAAGTGTATGATTTTCTAATAGCACACTGAATCAAAATGCTATATTGCTAAATTCACTTTAAAATAAATACTGAAAATCAAAGTATTTCTTAGATTTTTTTACTTTGCTAAAAATTATCAGCTAGTATATAAAGTAAATAGCATTTAAAACATTTCCTAGGCAATGCCTCCCTCACTTAATCTTTCTCTAAGATTGTCTGCCAACTATTGTGCGAATGAAAAATGCCACATTTCGTTATGTATTTTCATGGCAATGCATTAATATAATTCCCAGGGAAATAAGAACTATTGAACCAAAATTGAATGAAATTTGCATAAACCATTATGTGATTCACTCACAGAAAAGAAGTACCACCATTGCCTTTAAAAAAAAATCAAGGGGGGTGGAAAGCTTTTTAAAATTTCTTGGCTAAAAAACATTACCACAGTTGATATTTGTAGCTTTCTGCCACCTAAAGAAAAAGGAACAAAAAAGCATTTTCCACTACAATCCCACATACACACATTTGACAGCAGGTCCCTTTGAACTCTGTGGGGCTTGATTTTGAATTAAGGTATATAGGATTATGGTGTTATAGCCAGAGTGGTGTAGGGCTGTGACTAGAGATGGGCACGGAACGAATATTTTTTCGTTTCCGTTACGTTTGTCGTTTCCGTTACGTAACGAAACGACAAACGAAAATTGTGATGAAAATGCAACAAAACGAACAGAACCACAAAAATTGTGGTCGTTACGTTTCATTTCCGTTAATGGTGACGCGCAATGAAATGAGCTGTTTTAAATGTTAAAAAACGCCCTGGACATCCGTAAAAACGCAGTGATAATTATTTATATTGTCTGATAATACCTACCAGGGGGTTGGGGTCCTTAAAACGTTTGTTTTTGTCTTTTCCCATCGTGATGTATTTTTCTTTTCCCTTTAAAATGGATGTCGCACCAGCCACAAAATGGAGGCAAGCCATGTGATGGGATCTTGTTCAACCAATAGCATGCCCAGGTTGCAGACTGGGCGGGCAGGTCTGGCAGCCACAGAGGGCATAAAAAGCTCTGGCAGCCCCCATCCTCCTTGCAGTCTCTGGTGGGAGTTAGGGTGGGATTGCTGTCTCTGTGACTCTAGCTTCAGTCCTGCAGCCTCCCTGTGTGTATGCATGCATGTGTACCTCTCGGTGAGTACCCCCCCTTGCCCCACAGTGCAGTCACTCTGTGGCTGCCTTGCACCCTGGGCAACGCCCGCCGCTGCCTTTGCAGCCTCCCTGCGGACCTAGTCTATACTGTGTCTCTGCCAGCATCCATTTTTTGTGTTTTCCCTCTGGTCTGGGGCGTTGAGGGATGCCTGCGCACGGAAATGCTTTAAAAATCGTGCAAAAAGCAGGTAGAAATGACAAACGAAAAAATGAAAAATGGTAACAAATTTTTTCCAAAAATTCACGACAAACGGAAACGAACCGAAACAGACATCTCAACGACAAACGAAAAACTGAAACACCACTTTTTTGTTTCGTGCCCATCTCTAGCTGTCACTGTTCAGAGTGGAACTTTGTACATCCGGTTTCATGGCCTAACTCAGCCATCACACTCACTGGGGGACCTAAGACTTGTCACTCTTTTTTAGTCTCATAGAGTTGTTGTGAGGGATGAGGAGGGGTGGGAAGGAGAGTCATGTCTCTCATCCTGTGTTTGTTGGATGAAGGGCAGAAAAAGGGTAAATGATCAGAGAAAAGAGGAAGGAAAGGAGAGATGTGGAAATGATAGAACAATTATTTTCCATGGTGTGTGAGTCTATGCGCCTTCCCAGCTTTAGTGCCACTTTAAAGGTCATGAAACCACATCCCTTGTATCAACAATCCTTGACCTAGACCTGTGAAGCACCTTTAATACATCTTCACCATCCGGCTAGTTGTCCTAATGGTGTTCTTTACAATCCACTAGAAAGGCTCTGTGTTAAATCCTCTCATATTAAATATAATTCACCGCCATTTGCTCCTGCCAGCTCTAAGAACATGAAAGAAAACCATCAATGTTTCAGCAAGAGTGCCAGATTTCTTTAGTTTCATGTTGCCACTTTTCTTGGGTTTCAATGAATTGCTGCATAATTGCCTAAGATATTAAAAAAAACCAGAATGGAATTTGGTCTCTGAATAGATCACAGAGGAGACCTAAACAGCAGGAGACATCTTGTTTAATCACTTCTCTGAATTCTTATAGCTCCTTTAGGAGAAGGAGAGGAAGGGTCTCCTGAAAGTTAAACTATAGAGACTGCCACCATTGCAGACAAATTACAGCATTTGTCACTGTGTGTATGACAGCAATATCTCCCTACATTTCCAGCCGTGTGTGCATCCTCATGCATGTGCATTAATTAAAAATATGTTTTCAGCATAAACACCTGGTCCCCAGTATGTTTCAGACTCAACTAATTTCTTGGGTAGGTTTGCTCACAACAGCTAGGGATGACCTTTATGGCGACAGTCTGTTGTGTCGGGGCCTGATTATGCTGTGGCTTAAAGGCATGTCCAAAGTTGGAAAATAGGGAAGAATGAATGTGTCCGCCCTGAATCCCTATCTAGGCATTGCAGAACCCAATAATTATTTAGAGGTTAGTTGAAGTGTCTCAGTGGGCTGGAAGGGGAACAACTTATGTGGTGCAATTAAAGGTTCTCAAGATCTGTATTTGCTCATTATTAAACATACATTACTTTTTATTCTGATCCATAAGTGACCACATAAGAACATGATGACCAAGCAATATTGAGAACATCAGATTCGGCGATGCTTGAACAGGGATTTACTCCCTCATTCAACTCTGCTTTCTTTTGACTTGTTTCTGTTGCTATGCCACCAGAAAACACTACCAAGATGAATTAATGTGCTATGAAAGCAGCCTAAAGTTATGGGCTTTGATATGCTGAGTGCTTCTTTCGAATATGAGTCTGCTCCTCTTGACCTGCATATTTGTGTCTGAACTTGCCATATTAGCTGGCACATTTCTCCTATCTCCTTTGTCAATAGACTGCTTTAATAGAAAGGTGTGTTTAATAGAAAAGTGTGTTTGTGTTGTATATTAGAATACACATGATGCACAAGAATGAGAAACATTGTTCATGGAGTCAATTGATAGAGGGAAAGTGTTCTGCTTATATAGACTGCTTGACTGCTTGAGATACATCCACTGTAAGCCTGAATTTCAGCTAATGTTGAATGGTGATTAATTTGAGATCTGATCTAGTAAAACATTCTGGGACCATTTTAAGAAGTTGAGTTTAATAGTAATGGCTTGGGACCATTAATGGCTTGTGCTTATCCTCAACTTCCCAAGAAATTAAAATCCCTTGTATAGGTTACACGTTTTTAGAAATGATACAGGGCCTTTTTCTGCTTGTAGTGGTCCTTCTTCTCTCCCCAGATAGAGTCATACTTGTTGTGTCCTTTCCGAATGCTGAAATAAATGTTATATTCATGATTTCAGTAGATTTTATCTGATACTAATCCTTGAAAAGTAATTTGATAGGAGAAGATCTTTTGCCATTGCTCAGCCAGCCCTGAGGCAAGACACAAGAGGTGAGTTCAAACATGGGCCACACTTTATTAAACTGATTAAAAACAACTTCAACATATCAAAAGGAATCCTAAAGTGTGTGGGGGGGAGTTTTGTGCCTGGAGCCAGCCTTACTCCAGACGCAGACCTCCCATGTGACTTCACATAATATTTGGCTACCCTCTCAACAGTAACCATCCAAGGCTTCCAGCTCTATTGCTATCCTGTGGGACTCCTGACATCTACCCCCTCCCAACACAGAGTTCTCCAAGCCTTCATTGCCAGGAGATGGGCCTCCTTACATCCCTATCGGGTGCTGCTTTTAGTCACCTAAAAACTAATGCTTTTTTGTCACTACCCACCACAGCATAGGGGTTTCTCGGTATGCCACATGCCCACCACAGACCATATATCAGTCTCAAAACTCTCTTGAATATCCTGTACTAATATACTGTATCAAGGCCCATGTCTAACAAATGAACCCCATCACTGTGGCAAAGCTCAGTGCCTATGTCTATGTGTCTAGAATCACAATCTGGCTGAGCTCTCCAGACCTACCATGGCAGCACAGCTGACTAAACAATGGTCAACAGAAATATTTGGTGACAAGGACCTCAGATCAGTAATCATCTGTTGTACATGTAGCCTGCCTATCTCCCAAGCTAAGTCATTTCCACCCAGGTGAACTGCTAGTATATCAAAGGGAAATAGTGCATCAACCTGCTCCATAGCATTCCTCTTTGTCCCCTCCACTCATGCAGGACTTGAATTTGGGAGAACAGGTATGCTGGACCTGAAAAAAAGAAAGAAAGAAAGCCAGAACCTAGGGCAATGAAGAATGCACACATAGGTACAATACCTCAGGGAAGATGATCTCCCTGCCCTCTTAATTTCCTCTTAATTGTTATCAAAGTGGTGTCCTAGTTTAGGATGCACCAGGGCCATGTTCCCCAATCATAAAGCATTGTGCTTAATGTCCCAATGCATGCTGGAGAACATGGTTGTTCTCATACAGAACTCTTCATTGTAAAGCAGCCAAGTATGCCATGGAAAGTCCATATATGCCCTGTATATCATGCCTAGCTACTGGAAAAGGGAAAATGTCCTGCTTGGCTGGGTACAAACAATTGTCCCTGCATAGATATAAAAACCAGTTAGCAACCAAGTAGCTCAGAATCTATCCGGTCCCCTTCTTTCTCATCTTTCCCTGCTCCATCCAAAATTCAAAAGATGTACCTCCTCTCCCACTGACATACTGGCTCCTAGTGGTGCAAGTGTCCCATGCATTGAAAGGGAGCTCCCCCTACTGAGGAAGTCCCAGAGAAGTAAGTGGTCTGCTCTATAAGCATAAGTTAGCAGCTCATTCACGACAAGACGGATATCCTATTTTATGTGAGTGCTATCAGTGGCACCTCTAAGGAACCTGAAAATATTGACACTGGTTTTCTGCTTTTCAAGGAACAATTTAAGGCCACATGAAAATAAAGACAGTATTTTATTCACATGCACTTCAATAACTAAAAGACTGCCCATAGCAATTGGATGGTGCTCATAAAAGCCACTTCAGTAATTCCCTGGATTCTGCTGACTTCTTAATAAGTAAGCATTTTCATTCTTTGAGAATTAGGGTAACTGATCTCACAAAGAGGTGAAAAGCTTTGGAGCAGTGTATATGCTAAATTACATTCCATTGTTACTCAATATTATGCCTTTCCAAGAAATCTCCTGCAGTTTGCATAACTCCTAAGGAATCTCTGGTTGTCTGAATGCCTAAATGCACTAAGGGAGGCTTTGCTCAGATCTAGTTTGGCTTTGAAATCCCTTTTGTAAACCAGGACTTTAAAGTCTTTCAACCATCCTTGGCAAAACAGTCGGGGAGCCACAAAGAGGTTTAAGGGCTTTGGACTTAAAAACTGGACACTCTGCCCCAGTGGACTTTAGGAGCTGCACATATGGAGCTTATCCAGCCCTTCAGAGTTTTAATTTGGCACCACCTCTAAAGACACAAAACAGTAGGCATCTTCTTATCTCCCTTCCAAGCCTAACTAAAGTACCCAGGTTGATTAGTGGAAATGGATCTCTTGCTGTCCATGTGGACATAAAATGTAATTTCTAGCATTTTGGATATCCTCTGAAGAAATAAGCCCTTCCCAAATTTCAACTGAAAACTGTGTTCCCTGCTGTTGCTGGTAACTGAATTGGCTGTAGAAAGGAAAGGTTATATTTTATATTATTATTAGCATGAGTCACAACTAGAGATGGGCACGACTTAGCGGTATTTCCGTTTCCGTTTCCGTTACTCGGTTCCGTTACTCTACGGAAACGGTAACGGGAATTACTCCCCCAGACTTCGAGCTCGAACCGACGAACGAACAATTTTGGTCTGATTTGTCGTGCTCGTTCCTTGCATCGCGAGATCGCGCGATGCCACACGCGGCACAGAAAAAAAGTTTTTAAAAGTTAAAAAAACCCGGTTCCCGGCCAAAAAGCAGGCGGGAAATTGCCTGCCGTGCCTCAGGGCACCTACCAGAGGGGTTGTTTCTGGAGGTCCCCGGCCTCCCCCCTCATCCCCCGTCCTGGGCTGCTCTGGTGGGACTCGCCGCAGGCTCGCAGCCAGCAAAAAGCCCAGTCTCGCCGCCGGCCGCCGCAATTAAAGCGCAAGCAAGCGGCACGGACGGCACAGGAAAAAACTTTTAAACTCTCCCCCCACCCATTCCCGGGCCAAAAAAGCAGGCGGAAAAATGCCTGCTTGACTAAGGGCGCAGGGCACCTACCGGAGGGGTGGTTTCTGGAGGGGGGGTCCCGCCTCCCCCCCGTCCCGGGCAGCCGGACTCGCGAGTCGCCATTGCCATGCCATGCGGTGCGGGCGGGGGATCCAAAATGGGGCGGCAAACGCAATATTGTTTTTGAAATCGTGGTCCAAAAACACACAAGCACAACAGAAACACGCGAAAATTTATAAACTGCCAGATTTTTTCACAGTAGCAGTGGGTTTTTTCTTGCAACAAAATGTCTCTCTCCTCTCCTCCTCTGTCCTCCATTGATTTTATTTTATTTTATTTTATTTACACCTGCGCAATGATGGGCTGGCCAAGTGGCCAGCCATGTGGGAGTGGACAACCATGCAAATTTTTGGAGCCATCCCACCAGTCGCATGGCCACTTGGCCATGGAGACTTCTGGGATGTGCCAAAAAGCCCCCTAAAACCTGCCCTAGCCCTAACCCTACCCCCTTGACTCCGTACCCATACGTCACAGACTGTCTTCTTAGTGGGTCAGAGAGGCACCCAGAGGTGCAACCCACTAGCCCACCGTAACCTTACCCGTCACTAGCCTAACCTTAGCTCTTGCACTAAGCCACCTTAAAGCCAGATCTACTTGCTTGCATTGCACTACACGCAGCAAGTACAATTCCCTTCTGTGTGAGACATGGTGGTGCGGGAGCCTTGTGAAGGGCGGGCATGACCCTATCACTCTCACACTGGTCTCACTGTCTGCACATTATGTTATGCAATATCCATATGGCTATTGCATAGCATTTTGCAGCAGCAGCAGGTGAGGAAGGGAGACCCCCATGTAGAGGGGTCTCTCTTGGAGCCTGCTTCCCCTTCCTAGTGGCAGGAGGCACCCACGGGTGCCTCCAGGAGCCCACTTTCCCTTTATAGCGGGCCAGAGGAGGCACCCACCCCCCCAAAAAAAAACCAGTACTAACAACAACGAAAAAACGAAAAAAACGAACCGACTAATTTTTGCGAATTTTCGTGAAAACCGGAAACGACCCGAAATGGGACTGGCCCGACTAACGACAACTCGAAAATTTTTTTTTTCAAGTCGTGCCCATCTCTAGTCACAACAGCACAAAACACAAAAACTTCCCTTTAAAAGCTGTGAAGTTTTTGGATCTTCTGAAGGTGGCAAAAAGAAAAAAGAAAAAACCTATTAGATTTCAGATTATCCCATTCTATTGTTAAATAGCATTTCTTTAACACCGGATAAGAATCTCAAGATTGAAATAGCCTGTCATTTGAAAAAGGCATGGTTTTGGAGGAACGTATTCGAATGTCTATAGAATGTCTTAATTAATTTTTGAAATACATCTGATTCCTTTGAATAACCTGGCAGCTGTCTCAATGAATGGAGAGGTTGCTTCTGTGTCTGGCACAATACAGCATTGATAAGGCATGCTGCAATGCCACTACTCTATTGTAATGAAAAAGCATATTTTTCCACTTATGGTACAGAAGGCTAGGAGATGTCCTGGCCATTATTCACACACAAGTAGTAGCTGCTACATAGCTGCCTAGATGCCCTAAGTACATCCGATCTCACCTGATTTTATAAGCTAAGCAGGGTCAGCCCTGGTTAGTACTTGGATGGGAGACCACCAGGTAATACCAGGTGATGTAGGCGCCTGGAGTAGGAATTGGCAAGCCACTCCAGTATTCCTGCTGAGAAAACTCCATGGACATGGAGTCACAAAGAGTCGGTCACGACTGTAACAACACGACACACACACACACACACACACAGTAGCTGCTACTCCCAGCAATAGTCAGTCTCCAAGCAGGAGGAAGGTGAGATGAAGCTTGCTGAGAGGGGCAAAGTACCCTGAGCAATGCCTTTGGGCCACCATGATCAAGACTCAGTCTTATGTTTATTCTCACCAAGCTTTAAAAGCTTAAACCAGATCATGGTTAAAACTATAAATAAAACTGATTGTGTGGGTAAACAGTTACTTATTTAAACCCAGCCTCCTGATACCAATATGTTTACAGTGGTCCCCCACCATTTCGTGGTTCGTATACTGTAGTCCTGGTATATTGCAGAACTGCAGTATATGAAAGGCAAGGCCCCGTGGGGTAAGCTGCTTGGGCCTGTTTGAGGCCTCCTGCATTTACTCCAGGCCTGGCGTTGCCCCAAACGGGCCTCTGACAGGCTTCTCGGGCCTGTTGGAGGCCCCAGAAGTGGTTTCCGATGACCTGGAAATCACTTCCAAAGTTGTTTGGAAGCTGTTTAGATGAGCAGCGAAATGTTTCAATCTCTCAAGAAAATAAGTCCAGCTGCCATAACTCCACTTCCAGAGTCCCAAAAGTGTTAAGCTCATTGGAGGAAATGAGGGACACTACTGTTTAAGAGCCATTGGCCTTGATGGCAATGTTTAGTTCACTGTTTTCTTGTGACTGTGTAACCACCAGGATAGACAAAGGCAGTCCACATGAGTCATAAAACAAGAAGACCAAATGCGAATGGTGATACTTATTCCCCACTTTCAGGTGACTGAGTCTAGAGCACTGTATTTAATGTCGGCTATGATTCAGAAGATATTTTGAGCCTGTACATTAGCTCCGGCTTTTATCTCTTCCGCCTTGATCTCATCCATATTCCCTTAAATGTAATTAAACCTATCATATTTTCTCCAGTCAAGTAATTTTCCTCTTCTCTCTCATTCTTCTAGAAACTAAATATTCATGCACATATTAGGAGGATTAAACAGAGAAAGTTCCAAGGGACGACCAGAACTCTATTTTCAGCCACTTGAGTTCCAGTTCAGTCACAGGTCTTTCATAAATAGACCATTCTCCATTCAACCCAAGTTTTCCTCTCCAGTTGTTTCTCTTGGTTTCTATCGCACAGTTGATGTCGGTTAAATTTCTTTTAACTTCCATGACCACGTAAACCTTGGCATCCAGAGACATGAATAATTCCCAATTAGTTTTGGGTCTTAATAAAGGAAAGTCTATGATGGCCATTTCTTTAGTGTAGCATTCATGGACACCAAATTAATTGTGAACCGAGCAAAATTGCTTCCATTCCTTTTTAAAGCATAAGTAGACAACTGGGACCCTCCATATATTTTCATTCTAGCACTTTCTACAGTCCTAGCCAGTCTAACCCATGCTGATGGCTTATGGGAGTTGTAGTCCAAACATACCTTGAGGGCCACATTTGCCCACCTCTGCTTTTCAATGTATGGAAACATCATAAATGTGACCTCAGAACAAGGATTAGAGCTTTTTTGACCCAGGTTGGCCGCAAAGGAAAGCACCCAGGTGAGCCAATGAATCTCATTCTCTGAGAAGCATGCTATTGGCTTCAAATCATAAAAAGAGCACTGTATCGACCTCAAGACTACCACCCTTCTTTTTCTACAATACCCCCACAGGCAAAACAATGATGATATCAATGATGACAATGATGATGATGATGATATAAGATAATTGTTGTGTCAATCCAGTGACAAGAACAACCATTTCTTTTTGGTCCCTTTGAGGCAAGCTCACAGTAGACAGACCCATAGGATGGTGGGTCAGGCAAGGCCAAAAGAGGTGAGTCTTGTGTCAAAGAAGGCTTATAGTCCCTCTGTAGTGTTCACCCTTTTACTGTGTATGTTAATGAACAGAAGGGGAAATAAAGGGTCAATGCCTATGCCCAAATATGGAATGTGGAGGCAGAGCCATAATGCTTAAATACCTCCACCTGAGGGAGAAAGATTCAGATAGGGAATAGTCAGGGAAGAGATAGGCTAGAGATAGGGAAGCTGCTGTAGGGATTTCATACCCCGATAGCTCTGTACCCCAAGAAATGGGCAGAGCACAAAGCGCACCTAAAGGAAACTGAAGGCCTAGGAGGGCTGCTTGACCTGTTATTTCCTGGCAGCCCCAGGACCGAAGCAGATACCAGGATGTGCTGATGCAGGCAAGAAGGCCAGAGCAAACAGGACGGCAGATAACCAGGATAGCAGGATACATCTGCTCAGGCCCAAGGAAGCCTCTTATCAGTAATGCCTCACTAGCTAGGGAGCATTTCCCCCCATCCTATGGATTCCATTTCCCCTGCTTTGTGTACCTGTTTACTGAACAGATAAGGCTTGCATTCTTTCCCCCCACCGAGGAATGTTTCCCTGTATCTATTGTGCTTACCCTCTAATAAAAGGCTGGGCTCAGGCAGCAGTAGGACAGACAATCATCACCACACAATCTCACATACACGCATGCCTCCACACATATTCAGACACACAGACATCAATGGAACCCTAACAGACAGACGAACAGGAGTGCTGCCCTGAGCGCCAGATGATTGCACCCCGAAACTCTGTGTCCGTGTGATTCGTAACGCAACAAATGGTGACCCCGACGTGATTCCCCCAAGGCAACAGCAGACGTGATTCCCCCAAGGCAACGGCAGACATGATTCCCCCAAGGCAATGGCCGACGTGATCCCCCCAAGGCCACGCAGAGGCGATTTCCTGCAGCAAGGCAGATGCAGAGGAACCACTAAGCAGAAGGACCACGCTCCAGGCCAGAAGGCACGAATGCAGCCCACCCTCATCTCCCTATGCCTGTAAAAGGCTTCGAGACGCGTCCAGACATCCTCCCCAGGGGATCCCAAAGGTGAGATGGGAGCGTTTTTCTCGGTTGAAGAACGAAATGAATTCAGAGGGCCAGCTAATTTTCGGAGCAAAAGCATGCCAGTAATAGTACAGCCTTTGCTCACAGTCCCTAAGGTGGGATCAGGGGGGCAGGGAAAGATTTGCGTGAGCCAAGAAATCAGAACAGAGTCTTGGGAGTCACAACAGCCTCTGGGTGGGAAACCAGTAGCAGGAAAGAAAATTCAGGCAGAAATTTCCAGGGTTGGCAACCAGAATGCAGGTGATACAGCAGAGCAACCATGGGGACGCATGCAAATACCCATTTCACTCCTTCCCCCAGATTTCAAGACGCCACTACCAATAATTTTTCCACCTAGTGACCTACAGTTAGGAACAGTGTCCCACAATCAGGAATTGGTGGAGGAACAAAGGGAACCCTGTGCTGAGACCGTTGTTCTAAGATCAAAAAATTCCATCAAGAACGGTCTCAGCACAGGGCAAAATGACACTCGGGAAGATTTCACCAAACCCCAGAAGCAAGAGGGGGAAAATTTTGTCCTGCCACAAAATGTATCTCCAAAAGGCAAGGAGATGCCCCAAAGGCAGTCACTTTCTTGCAGCAAAGAGCCAAGCCATGGGGCAGGATTTCCCAAAGAAATGCAGAGAGGCCAAAATTTTGTCCATGGCTCAGTAACTCAAGCCCTGGAATTGTTTAACACTCAGGATTCTATTTCCCAGGGAAAGCGCCACAGGTTTCAGAAGCGGCCAGCTTTAGAGCAAATGCAGAGTTCAGCCTTGGGCTGGACCAAAGCAGATTTGCCCAGAGAGGGAATCCCAAAGATAGACCTCTTTTCCAAAAGGGCAAAGTTCACCATTAAGGCAAAGAACAGCCTCTTGCGCGCTTTGACAAATGGAAGACACCCTCAATATAAGTATAGAAGAAAGGGCAATTTTTTCAAAAAAATCAGTACCCTATTTTTCCCTAAGAGTTTTTCTCTTCCTCCAAAGCCATGGAGGATGCAGATTTCCTTTTCTCAGAAATCTTGGGCAGCCAGAATTCCACTCACCCTTTTTTAGCAAGCCACAGGAAAATTTAGGAATCAAAGATGCTTTTCTCTCTCTCTCCCTCTCCCTCTCTCTGTCTATCTAATGGAACCAGCTCAGGAGGAGGGGGTAAGGGGGCTGGAAAAGCAAGCAGGCAGGGGAGGAAAAGGTTTTTGGATAAGAAAGAGGTTGCTGGAGAATGGGAAGTTTGCTGGAGAAGCAAGCAGGCATCAGTTGCCTGTCAGGAATTGTGAGAAAGATTTCTGGAGATTTCAAGTCCTTTAGAAAAAACGTCCCAAAGATCTCATCTTCCACTATTTTCCGGGGGTAAAAAAGCAATTATATGGGTGTGATCCATCCCACTAGCACACAGAAAACATGTAAGATAACAGGAAGCAAGGAATGGTTATCAGCCTGCCAGTAAATCCCTTTAGGAATGTCTTCAGAGGTTTCTGTGAACAAAGATCAGCTTGAATCAGTTAATCATTGATTGTTGTCAGGATAGGACGACAGAGAAAAATGCAGGCCTTCAAGGTCTGAAAGCAAGGATTACAAATCCCATATGCCTTACATTTTGGGCACAAGCAATCAACAGGGTTTAAAAATGCATAAAAATCATCACTAATCGTGTTCCTTTTGCCTCCAAAAATCAAGCAGTGGAAAAAACCTTCCTCTCAGGGTATGAATTTCAAATTTAAAACAAAAAACAATTAAAAGGAAAAAAGGGGGAGAAATGTCCCCCCCCCCCGAAATGCCCCCCCTCTCAAGCCTCTTCAAGCAAGGAGAAGGCTTGATTGTAACTATACAGTATGTACCCTGAGAGAAAGACAAATAGTCTCACAGGTATGCCTTCCATGGCAGTTTGAAGCTTCACCAGCAGAATGATCCCAGAACATACATTCATCATTTTCTCAATTGCAAGGACTATGGTCAGAGGGCAAGATTGATGTCCTCTTAAGGACTGGACTTGGTATTCATGCAAACCAGGTTTTGCTAAATCAGATTTCACCACCAGAAGAAGAAGACATTTCCCAGATCCATGAACTTTTAGCAAAAGGACTCTTAAAAGGACCTTTTCAGCAAACAGCCATCTATGGAAGCAGCGAAGAAATATAGTTAGGTAGTCTTTCACCCTTCCCACACAAAAATGTAAGCCCCTAGTACAGACAGATCCTGCTTATTTATGTATTCTCATGTATTGTATTTGAAATTATTCACTGTCCATACCTGCAAATTCTTGCCATGCTTAGCCACCAAATGTATTCATATATCTATGCATTACTTATGCTATAGCTTATTGCTTGAGTAGTATTGTTAATGCATGTATATCTGTATGCTAGATATGCCATGTACCTTTGGGTTTTGGGAGACAACCATGCTTTATTATGCCAGTTCATTTCTTATTGCAAGTTATAAGTTTCTATCTCTGAAAGTCATATGAATAGTGCTCTGTATCTCGTGGGAGAAAAATGCAAGCCAACATTCTAGAGGGACCCCCACATTAGATAACACATCACAGCCAATGATTTCTGCCATGCCCTAGCTTAGGGCTCTCACAATGAGCATGGGAGTGGGAGGAAATGGCCATGGAGTGTCAGCACAGCAACTCTCATGCACAGCCATAAGACATCTCACATTTTAGGGCATAATTCTCACATCTCAGCCCAGATATATGAAGCTTGTCTTGCAGAGACATGTCACTCCCTCCTACATAAGGAGTTGAGTTTCCTCTTGGGCCAAGCAATAAGGCCCCTGGGGCAAAAGACCTCAGGTTGCCAGGCTATCAGGGCCTGCATGGGTTGAGCACCAGATGAGTGCCTGATTTCTGGTTGGTTTACACCTGTGCCTCCTGACTGGTATGCAAAAAGGGCCACAGCTCTTACCAGCGCTCTCTTAATAAAAAGGAAAGGGAGAGATGTAGGGATTTCATACCCCGATAGCTCTGTACCCCAAGAAATGGGCAGAGCACAAAGCGCACCTAAAGGAAACTGAAGGCCTAGGAGGGCTGCTTGACCTGTTATTTCCTGGCAGCCCCAGGACCGAAGCAGATACCAGGATGTGCTGATGCAGGCAAGAACGCCAGAGCAAACAGGACGGCAGATAACCAGGATAGCAGGATACATCTGCTCAGGCCCAAGGAAGCCTCTTATCAGTAATGCCTCACTAGCTAGGGAGCATTTCCCCCCACCTATGAATTCCATTTCCCCTGCTTTGTGTACCTGTTTACTGAACAGATAAGGCTTGCATTCTTTCCCCCCACCGAGGAATGCTTCCCTGTATCTATTGTGCTTACCCTCTAATAAAAGGCTGGGCTCAGGCAGCAGTAGGACAGACAATCATCACCACACAATCTCACATACACGCATGCCTCCACACATATTCAGACACACAGACATCAATGGAACCCTAACAGAGAGACGAACAGGAATGCTGCCCTGAGCGCCAGATGATTGCACCCCGAAACTCTGTGTCCGTGTGATTCGTAACGCAACAAGCTGCATGTTTTGTTAAGGCTCTGAAGAAGAGACAGGGCAGTTAGGGAACTGTCAAGTTTGAGTAAGGAAATTATATCAGTATTTGAATGAACTGCTTTGTGTTAACTTTAAAGTAACAATATACAAGTGAACCTGAATTCAACAGCTATCTGTATTCAATAAGCCTTCATTTTATTTTTACCACATTACCTCTTGTCTGGGACTCAGTGATTGAACTGGGATACCCTGAATGGTGGCAGGAATAGAGGTCAATGGTCCATGAGACAGCCAGAGGCCTGTACTAGAGTGAGGAAGTACTAAGCGGGGTGTGGTACTTTGGCTGCACCCCTGAAAGTCCTGATTAGAGATGGGCACGACTTAGTGGTATTCCCGTTTCCGTTTCCGTTACTCGTTTCCGTTACTCTATGGAAACGGTAACGGGAATTACTCCGCCAGACTTCGAGCTCGAACCGACAAACGAACAATTTTGGTCTGATTTGTCGTGCTCGTTCCTTGCATCACGCGATTGCGCGATGCCACGCGGCACAGAAAAAAAGTTTTTAAAAGTTAAAAAAACCCGGTTCCCGGCCAAAAAGCAGGCAGAAAAATGCCTGCCGTGCCTCAGGGCCCCTACCAGAGGGGTTGTTTCTGGAGGTCCCCGGCCTCCCTCCCATCCCCGTCCTAGTGGGCTGCTCTATGGGACTCGCCGCAGGCTCGCAGCCAGCCAGCAAAAAGCCCAGTCTCGCCGGCCGCCGGCCGCCGCAATTAAAGCGCAAGCAAGTGGCACGGACGGCACAGGAAAAAACTTTTAAACTCTCCCCCCACCCATTCCCGGGCCAAAAAAGCAGGCGGAAAAATGCCTGCTTGACTAAGGGCGCAGGGCACCTAACGGAGGGGTGGTTTCTGGAGGGGGGGTCCCGCCTCCCCCCCATCCTGGGCAGCCGGACTCGAGTCGCCATTTCGCCATGCCATGCGGTGCGGGCGGGGGATCCAAAATGGGGCGGCAAACGCAATATTGTTTTTGAAATCGTGGTCCAAAAACACACAAGCACAACAGAAACACGCGAAAATTTATAAACTGCCAGATTTTTCACAGTAGCAGTGGGTTTTTTCTTGCAACAAAATGTCTCTCCTCTCCTCCTCTGTCCTCCATTGATTTTATTTTATTTTATTTTATTTACACCTGCGCAATGATGGGCTGGCCGAGTGGCCAGCCATGTGGGAGTGGACGACCATGCAAATTTTTGGAGCCATCCCACCAATCGCATGGCCACTTGGCCATGGAGACTTCTGGGATGTGCCAAAAAGCCCCCTAAAACCTGCCCTAGCCCCCTAACCCTAACCCTAACCCTTGACTCCGTACCCATACGTCACAGACTGTCTTCTTAGTGGGTCAGAGAGGCACCCAGAGGTGCAACCCACTAGCCCACCGTAACCTTACCCGTCACTAGCCTAACCCTAGCCCTTGCACTAACCCACCTTAACCCTAAGCCAGATCTACTTGCTTGCATTGCACTACACACAGCAGGTACAATTCCCTTCTGTGTGGGACATGGTGGTGCGAGAGCCTTAGTTAGGCATCTCACTATGGCTCTGGGTTCAGTGCCATCCACTAGTCTTCACAGTCACTGTCTGCACATTCTGTTATGCAATATCCATATGGCTATTGCATAGCATTTTGCAGCAGCAGCAGGTGAGGAGGGGAGACCCCCATGTTGAGGGGTCTCTTGGAGCCTGCTTCCCCTTTCCTAGTGGGTGAGGATAGGAGGCACCCACGGGTGCCTCCAGGAGCCCACTTTCCCTTATAGCGGGCCAGAGGAGGCACCCACAGAGGTGCCTCCAGGAGCCCGCTCCCCCCCCAAAAAAGCAGTACTAACGAAAATGAAAAAACGAAAAAACAAACTGACTAATTTTTGCAAATTTTCACGAAAAACGGAGACGACCCGAAATGGAACCGGCCCGACTAACGACAACTCGAAAAAAATTTTTTTCAAGTCGTGCCCATCTCTAGTCCTGACCTCTACACCCTCATTTCCCTGCCCACCATCACTGACGTGCACTGCAATGTTAGAAGTGTCACTGTGCAGTTTTCCTTCCTCTTTCTATGATGGGGACAAAACATTCTGATTTCTCCAGCTGGCGCAAAGCACATTAAGGCAACAGGGTTGTGCAGGAAAAACTCAAATAGTGCAACACACACAAAACATCAGACATTGGTCCCGTTTCATGGACTTTTTAGAATGTGAAGGATCGGACAGGGTCTGAGTCCCTTTTTGATTCTCTATGTGCGTACAGGCATGTGTGGTGCTTTGGTTCTCAATCGGAAAGCATACGAGCTTTCAACAAACATTTTGGGCAAATTGTAGATACCATATTGGGACTTAAAGATACTTGTTTTTCTCTTGTACTTTAGGTGAAGAATCTTATGGGGCTTGAGAATTCCTCGCTGATGTGTTATACCATGCCAAGAAGACCCAAATAAACAAGAAGAAAGAATTTAAAGGTTATTCCTCACATCCCTAGCTCACATACAAGTCACATGAGATTCTATAACTGGCTGCTGTGAAAAATTCAGTTTTTATTCAACAGTGTGTGGCAGCCACAAATGGGATGTCAAGTGCTAGGAACATTGGTTACTATTATTTTTACCATGAGAGGAAGGCACAACTATGGGTTCTCTGCTAGCCATGTATACAAACAAACAAACAAAATCATATTCACCTTAGTGGGAAGTACATATCTGTAGGAAGATCTTTGTTGTGGTGAGGAGGTTTAATACTTACACATCTTTCTGTACCCAGTGTTTAGGCTGTTTAGGCTGCTGCTAGAAATTAGCTCCTTTCTAGGACCTCAGATGTAGTGTAGGTTTCCACGGAAGGTATTTTCATGAGTAAGAACTTTCTCAGGAGCACTGAGACTGCATGAGAGTAATATCTAAGCCCTCAGAGCTCACACCTGAACCTTGTGTGTTATTTTTAGCTGCAGGACCATTGAAGCTTCTGTTTCATTCATGCCCAGCTCTGGAAATACTGTAAACTCTTTGAAACATTTTAAACTTCCCCAAAATTGCTGGCTCACTTGTTGCTGGACTGTTGATCAGTGTGCTCTACACTTGTTTGTCCTCAGTCTCTCATTATCTCTCCTGGCTGATTACTGCAGACTAGAGATGGGCATGAAATGGAAATAGAGTGTTTCATATTGTTTCATTTCAGTCTTCATTTCATTTCATTAATAACAAGTTTTTAAAAGAATTTTCATCACCAAATGAAAAAAATTGTAAGGCTATAAATAATGGGGAGCTTTCCTTTTTTGTTATTTAACAGGGACCCACTGCCCTAAATCAAAGGCCCTTCTTAAAGCTTCCAATCAATTTGCTTTCAAACAAAGAGCCCTCTGTAAACAAGCAGGAAACCTAAGGGCTAGCTGCTGCATGGAAATATCGGAGAGATAAGCTCAACAGCTGATCAGCAGAGGGAGGAAGGAAAATAATAATAAGAAAACTGCAATATTTCAGTCACATAATGCGTACTAACAAATACCATCTGCTGCAAGTTATCTATCAAGGCAAAATAGATGAGAGCCATGGCCTGGGGCATAGAAGAACATTTTGGATTAAGAATTTAAGCCAATGGTTCACAGTAGACACAACTTCCCTATTTCAAATAGCTCTAGATAAAAAACAAATTGTGCTACTGATCGCCAATGTTCTACGAGGACATTGCACTTGAAGAAGAAGTAAAGCATGTAATAGAATTAAATAGCTGAAATGGAAAAGAATTAAACTGAATTTGAGAGAGGAAAAAGTATGGTTTTCACATATCTTGAGGGTACCTGTGGGAAGAAACTAACTTATATCTGAATTTCACATATTATTTTATTTATTTATTTATTTATTTTTACAACTTATATTCTGCCCACTACCCAAAGGTCTCTGGGCAGCTTACAATAAAGAATTAAAACAGTTAAAACATCAAATATCAATAAATAATTAAAACAATAATAAAAACCTTACACTAAAATAATTACACTAAAATTGCCATCAGAGGACCCACAGTCTATGTTGTATCAATTAAAAAACTTCTGGAACAGGAAGGTTTTTACCTGGCGCCAAAATGTCATCAATGTTGGCGCCAGGCGGATCTCACTTGGGAGGTCATTCCTTAGCTTGGGGGCAGCTGCCGAGAAGGCCCTGTTCCTACAAGCCATCTCTCTCACCTCCTTGAGGGATGGCTTTTTCAAGAGGGCCCCCTGGCTCGATCTTAACTGATGGGTAGGTTTGTATGGAAGGAGGCGGTCCTTCAGGTATCTAGTTCCTAAGCCATTTAGGGCTTTATATGTCAAAACGAGCACTTTGAATTGGGCTCGAGCAGCAACTGGTAACCAATGAAGGTTATACAGAATTGGCATGATGTGATCCCTGGCAGCCCCACCACTTACCAGCCACGCCGCACGATTCTGAACCAGTTGCAATCACTGAACCGTCTTCAAAGGCAGCCCCATGAAAAGTGCATTGCAGTAATCAATATGGGATGTTACCAGTGCATGCGTAACTGTCATGAGGCTCCGTTCGTCCAGGTAGGGGCACAGCTGATATATTTTCCGCAGCTGGAGAAAGGCACCCCTGGCCACCAAGTCCACCTGGGCTTTCAGAGTTAGACCGGGGTCCAGGAGCACCCCCAAGCTATGGACCCTGTCCCTTAGGGGGAGTGCAACCCCGTCCAGAACAGGGAAGTGGCCCTCTAACCTGTCAGGCAAAGCACCCACTAACAGCACTTCCATCTTGTCTGGACTGAGTTTCAATTTATTAACCCTCATCCAGTCCATTATCTGGTCCAGACACGAGTTCAGAACAGAAACCACCTCACCTGGATTAGTGGAGAACGAGAGGTAGAGCTGAGTATCATCAGCATATTGCTGACCCCTCAGCCCAAACCTCCTGATGACCTCTCCCAGTGGTTCCATGTAGATGTTAAACAGCATGGGAGATAGTATTGAGCCCTGTGGAACCCCATGACGTAAACGCCATGGGGCAGAGCAACAGTCCCCCAGCACCACCTTCTGGACACGGTCAGCCAGGAAGGAGCGGAACCACAGCAAAGCAGTGTCTCCAACCCCCAACCTGGCCAGCCTATCCAGAAGGACACCATGGTCAATGGTGTCGAAAGCTGCTGAGAGGTCCAGGAGTATCAACAGGGTCACACTCCCCCTGTCTCTCTCCTGGCAAAGGTCATGATACAGGGCGACCAAGGCAGTCTCTGTGCCAACACCCGGCCTGAACCCAGATTGAAATGGATCCAGAAAATCCATTTGGATCCAGAAAATCCACTTGGATCCAGAAAATCAATTTGGATCCAGAAAATCCACCTGGAGTTGCTCGGCCAGCACCCGCTCCAACACCTTGCCCAAATAAGGGAGGTTCGCTACTGGCCGGTAGTTCACCACCAGCCCTGGGTCCAGGTTAGGTTTTTTTAATGAGTGGTCTGATTAGTGCCTCTTTTAAGGCAGCAGGGACCACTCCCTCTCTTAATGAGGCATTTACAGCTTCCTGGACCCAGGTCCGAACCCCCCTGGCAGATCTTTCAATTAGCCAAGAAGTAACACTCTATGGGCCATTTCAGGCAAAAAAAAAAGTAGATAGATAAAACAATGCAAATATTTTAAACATAAATGGATACAACCAATACAATGTGGGATGGAGGATGTGCAAACTCTTTAATCAATGGGAGAATTGTGGATATGATAAAAAAATTCTTAACAATATGTACAGTACAGGGCTTGCACTGAAAATAACCATAAATTCTCATGCAAAAAACCACATAAGCAGACTTTTAATCTAATTTAAAAGAAAGGCAGAGGGGGGAAAGTGTACATGGGAATCAGGAACATGCACCATAATTGAGACAAAGAGATTTTTCTCACCCCTACTTCACATAGTACAAAAGTGAGAGAAAACAAATGAAGTCATTTGCATTAAAAGTCTAATTTGCATAGAGTGTGAATCCAACACCTTCAATTAAAATGGCAACAAATTTCAATCTCAGTGAGAGATACTATAAAATCTATTGACTCTGGAGACTTAAAGTAAAAGAAATCGTTGGCGAGTTCCAGAGAAATAGTAGTTCAAATATACTGCAAGTAGACCATATAGCTGTGCTTTCTTTTATTAATCAGGTTAGCCACTGAGACATAATGTATATGGTTACAGAAAATCAGTAGCCCCTGACTGAAGAGTACCTGCGTAAAAGATTCAAGCCGAGCTCTTGTTTTCAAGCCCATGCTGTGCCTCTATGCATATCTGGGATCAATGCTCACTAATCTTTTCCTAAGTCTGCATGATAGCAAATGAGTGAACCTATCTTCCCAGCAATGAGACAAGTGGCTCAGAAAATCGTTTGGCTCTTTTGTGTTGGCAGAACAATTTTGTTTTGCTTTTATTTTTCAAAATAGACTTCTACACACTTGAATAACAACTGAGCAGGGATATTTTATAGCAGCATGCGGTGACAATAAAGAGATTCAGGATGGACAACTTTCATGAACAGGGCCTACTATTTATATAAGCAAATATGTATGTTGCTTTATATTCAAGGCTCTACATATGATAGTTTGAGACATGTTCATAATTCAAAACTCTCTACCACTTTCTACCCAATGTACAAAGTACCTGCAGAATGTTCTATGCGCAAGACCCAATGCATAAGCAGAATCTAGAAACCAAAATGGTAGGCTGAGAAAATTATGTTTCAAAGTAAGAAATGACAAAGGATGGGAAACATTGATTAACTCTTTAGATCAGCCAGCCAATGAACAAGCATATTGCTTCTCATAGAAACTAGGGATGGGCATGAAATTGAAAAATTGAGATTCATTTTGTTTTGTTTCATTTAGTTCCCCCGTGATTTGTTTTGTTTTGTTAGAAACATTTTTCTTTAAAAAAGTGATCAAAATGAACCAGTAATGAACTGATTTGTTACTCTATAAAATTGATTCCCTTGGTCCTAGAGGCACCAGAATTGGTGTGATCCTTTTTTGGACTCTGTCCGTTAAGCCCACCAAATTTGGAGTGATTTGGAGTTCAGTGGGCTGAGTTATTCAACTTCAAATGGGTTGCCCCCAGAAAAATCACTTAGAATTGCAATGTTATGTGCTTGAAAATAGTGATCCCAAGCAGCTAGCAGCATGGAAATTACAGTGGAGCTTCCTCAAGCCCTCCCCTTGAAGTACCCCCAATTTGGAGAGTTTTGGGATACAGGGAATGGAATTTTTGAGCTCCAAAGGGGCTGCAGGGGGACTTAATTGAAGGAGTGTGGATCAGTATGCTGTTGGGAAGTTGTTTATTAACCCTTAAATTGGTAAAGCACTCCGGACACACTCCTTCCTTCCATTAATCATAAGCACCCCCACCTCCTTTGGAGCTTAATATCTCTGCCCCCCAAAACCCTAACTTTTCTAAACTTCAAGGGATCCCCTAAAATCACTTGGGGAAGAGAAGCCTGCCCTTCGCATGCCTGAGATCAATATTTTTCCATTTAATATTTTTTAAAATATTATTTTAAAATTATGCTATAGACAATAAATATCCCAGCAATATATCTCCCCCAAAGTGTCAGGGCTAGCTTCCTCAAGCAATTTTAGGGGACCCTTTGAAATTTGGAAAAGTTAGGGTTTCTGGTGACAGAGATATTAAACTCCAAAGGACAGGGGTATCTAATTGAATGAGTGTCTTCCCTGTCTTGTCTTCAGTGCACTTTACCATAGAGAGGGGAAACTGTCATTAAGCCTTAAATCGATAAATCATGCCAAAGACACACTCCTTCGATTAAGCATAAGCACCTCCTTTGGACCTTAATATCTCTTAATATTTTTAAAAACATTCAATGGAAAAATAGTGATCTCAGGCATGAGAATGGCAGACTTCTCTTCCCTAGTTCCTTTGAGAAGCAGTATTATTGTTAAGTGGCTGGCTGATCTAAAGTGTTGGTCCATGTTTCCCATCCTTTGTCATTTCTTACTTTGAAACATAGTTTTCTCAGCCTACCACTTTGGTTTCCAGATTCTGCTTATTCATTGGGTCTTGCTCATAGAGCATTCTGCAGGTCCTTTGTACAGTGGGTAGAAAGTGGTAGAGAGTTTTCAATTATTATGAACATGCATGCCCCAAACTATCATATGTAGAACCTTGAGTACAAAGCAGCATACATAGTTGCTTATATAAATAGTAGGCCCTGTTCATGGAACTTGTCCATCCTGAATCTCTTCATTGTCACCGCATGCTGGTATAAAATATCCCTGCTCATTTGTTATTCAAGTGTGTAGAAGTCTATTTTGAAAAATAAAAGCAAAACAAAATTGTTCTGCCTACATAGAAGAGCCAAACGATTTTCTGAGCCAATATAAACCTTAGTTGGTTAGTTAGTTAGTTAGTTAGTTAGTTAGTTAGTCAGTTAGTTAGTTAGTTAGTTAGTTAGTTAGTTAGTTAGTTAGTTAGTTAGTTAGTTATCTTTATTCATGGTCAAAGACCAAACTAAGCCACTATAAACTAAAAAACCACCGGTTCATTTTGTTACTAACGAAACTCTGCTTCCACAGTTCATTTCGTTTCACTCCGTTACATAAGAAACTGACAAATCAGCATTTTGTTTTTCATTTGGTACCCATCCCTAGTAGAAACATAAAATCATTGCATTGGAACGGGCCCATATGGCCATTAAGTCCAACCCCCTGCAGGAATCCAAATCAAAGCAGATCTGACATATGGTTGCCTGTTTTTTACTCTTGAAAATTCAAGTTCTAAAGTTCAAGCTCTAGCATGCAGACTTGAAAGCATGCTCAAATGGAGGAAAAATAAATACAACATCCAACCAGGCACAGCTAAGACTGGACTGTAAATGCTATTGAGATGTGTGCAGTGAGGTGATTGTCAATTATTAGGAGCATGAGAAAAATAAAGATATTGCAAGAATGTTCATTCATCTAGTTTTTTTTTTCACTGCAGCACTACGCATTCCTGATTTGAATAACACAGACAAATGCCCTTGCCCTTTGTCAAACATTGGATAGATGTTCTGCTCCATGGTTAATCACAGCAACTGATACATCATGCATTAATAGTCTGAGGATGTCCTAGAGGGGATTAGCCCCATTGTCCTTCTTTTTGTGAGATGGTATGAGGAATTAAAAATAGCTCTGCCAGCTCCTTAATTACATTCAGATGCCTTTCCTCAAGAGGCCTTTGAAACAAGAGCACATCTTGTTCTTCTATAAAAATCAGGTTGTTAATTTTTGACAAGATATTTGTTGTCCAATGACAGTTCCTATCTAGCAGGTCCCAGATTCAACACAGTGAAGCGGATTCCAGCACTTCTACGCTGGCACAAAAGGAGAGAAAGACAAGGTGATATCCTGCATGCCAGTCATTGTCCCAAGCACTGTTAGGAAATGAAAGAGTTGTCCTTGAGAAGGCCTCGCGGTTTTGAAGCTGCTATTCACATTGACTCAACAAGAACAAGAAAGGAAATTATTTGAAAATATAAAGCAGCAGCATCTATTGTCATCCCTTTGCTGATAAATAACCATTGATGTTAGGAAGTCTGAGTCCAGAATTGTCAAACAAGAAAAGATCTAGCTTGCTCCTTGTGTGTTGTGACGTTACAGTCATGTCCATGGAGTTTTCTTGGCAGGAATACAGAAGTGGTTTACCATTTCCTACTCCAGGTGCCTACATCACCTGGTATTCCCTGGAGGTCTCCCATCCAAGTACTAACCAGGAGCGACCCTGCTTAGCTTCTGAAATCAAGTGAGATTGGATGTGTTTAGGGCATCTAGGCAGCAGCTTGCTCGTTAATACTGCTCTAATACCCATACATTAGCTGGCTGTATAGCTTAGGGATTTGCTTATCTGACTGTGGATCCAGAGGTGAGCAGAGCCAGCCTATGTGGCCTTAGCCAAGCTGTACAGATGCAGGAAGCCCCCAAGAGATGGGAATGATAAACCATGTTTGAATATTCCCCACCTGGAAAACTCTGACAAAGTGTCACCATAAGTCAGAATTGAATTGGCAGCACATGACTATTGTTAATTTCTAGAAATTTGTAAGTGAAAGCTTTCACAAGTGTAATTTGCAAGTGATGGCAGTGAAGTGAAGGAAAAATATAGTTTGATGTTCATGAGGGTCGGGATGTTCCCAAGAGAAGGGAATGATAAACCAGAAGGAAGGAAGGAAGGGAGGAAGGAAGGAAGGAAGAAAAGTTCAGAGAATACCCCACTCCTAAATTTGTATCCCTCAAGACTTCTTCCTAGCAATGTCCCAAGTAGAGATGGGCACGACTTAGCGGTATTCCCGTTTCCGTTTCCGTTACTCGTATCCGTTACTCTATGGAAACGGAAACGGGAATTACTCCACCAGAATTCGAGCTCGAACCGACGAACGAACAATTTGGTCTGATTTGTCATGCTCGTTACTTGCATCGCGGCGATCGCGCAATGCCAAGCGACACAGAAAAAAAGTTTTTAAAAGTTAAAAAAAAAAAACCGATTCCCGGCCCTAAAAGTAGGCGAAAACTGTCTGAGGGCACCTACCAGGCCAGAAGGGTGTTTTATTTTGGGGGGGGTTCCCCGCCCCCCTCTCCTTGGCTATTGCTACTGCTGCGCTGCTGGTACCAGGCTGGGAGGGCGCATCCATTTGCCATGCAGTGCGGGGGATCCAAAATGGCGACCGCAATATTTTTTTTTTGAAATCGTTGCCCAAAACCCCACCAAAGCACCACAGAAACATGCGAAAATTAGCTATTTTAAATGCTTGAATTTTTACAGTAGCAGCAGTGGGTTTTTCTTGCAAAAAAAAAGTCTCCGTTGATTTTATTTTATTTTATTTTATTTTATTTTTTTACACCTGCACATTCGCAATGATGGGCTCGCCCATGGGAGTGGACCATGCAAAGTTTTGGAGCCATTCCACCAATCGCATGGCCAGGTTTTGCTGACTGTACCAGGCTGGGAGGGCGCATCCATTTGCCATGCAGTGCGGGGGATCCAAAATGGTGACCGCAATATTTTTTTTTGAAATCGTTGCCCAAAACCCCACCAAAGCACCACAGAAACATGCAAAAATTAGCTATTTTAAATGCTTGAATTTTTACAGTAGCAGCAGTGGGTTTTTCTTGCAAAAAAAAGTCTCCGTTGATTTTATTTATTTTATTTTATTTTATTTTATTTTATTTTTTTTACACCTGCACATTTGCAATGATGGGCTCGCCCATGGGAGTAGACCATGCAAATTTTCCACCAATCGCATGGCCACTTGGCCAGGTTGACCACAGAGACTTCTGGGATGTGCCAATCGGGCATAAACAGCCCACTAATCGTAGCCCAAACCCGAACCCTAAGCCTAACCCATACGCCAGTACACTGTCCTTCTAAGTGGGTCAGAGAGGCACCCAGAGGTGCACCCCAATACTCACCCTAACCTCACCCGTAACTAGCCTAACCCTAGCCCTTGCGCTAACCCGTCTTAACCCTAAGCCAGATCTACTTGCATTGCACTACATGCAAGTACGTGAGACACAGCGGGTGCAAAGAGTCTGCCAGTCCGTCACTTGTGGCTCTGGCTGACTCCTGCAGCTCCCTCCAGGAGCCCGCTGCCCCCTCCCCAAACCAGTACTAACGACAACGAAAAAATGAAAAAACAAACCGACTAATTTTTGCAAATTTTCGCGAAAAACGGAAACGAGCCGAAACGGAACCGGCCCGACTAACGACAACCTGAAAAAAATTTTTTTCAAGTCGTGTCCATCTCTAGTCCCAAGCAATAAATGGCAGGTAGTGAAATTGAAAGTTTACTTTACATAATTAGATCTAAAATGCCCATTATCTTGTTATGGTAGGCAGGGACAAGACACATCAATCTCTTCAGGTAGCAAAGTGTATGTACAAAATATCAAAGAGCAAAGTCACTCACTGAATTATATGCATTAAAAAATGACACATTGGACAGCAGAGACAAGTATGATCGATGGGCTTGATCACAATGAAATATCGCCAGTAACTATGTATCAGTTTCTGGCAACAGAGTGAGTCAATTTCGGCAGCTGAGGTAATCTCATTCAAAGCAGCTTTCTTGGACAATATGCCAGGAGAGCAGAATTCAGTGAGAAATCTAAAACAAAATCAAGCCACCACATTCACTCCCTGCTAGGAATATAATCATATGTATCCTCACATGTGAGAAGAAAGAGATGCAAGATTATTTTGTGCCAACTTTAGCCCACTCAAAAACTTGAGAAAACATAGCATTTCTTTGGTTCTCTTTGGAACCAAAGACATTTGTGCAGCTGAGGAGTCACATTGATTTCAAACAATCTAAATGACAGATTGGCATTCTGTTGTTTTGTGTAGTAAGTACAAAACTAAAGTTGGCCCTTTGAAACAGTGGAGATTGGGTAAGTCGACTCCTTCATAAATTCCATTGCTTCAATGAGCCTAGTTTAGCTATGAGTTACCATACAAAGCAACAGGATTTCTGTATAGTATGGTATTTCTGCTACAGGAAGGGAGAATTTAGCCAGTTTTCTTTACATGCTGGCTGGAATCAATCCCCTCCCCAATCCAATAGCTTCAGTTTCAATGAGGTGACAAATTGGCTTCAAGCTTTCATTCAAACCTCAAAGGAGCTCTCCAAGGTTGTGAAGGAAATTCCAGATAGGATTTATCAGCAACTTGAATATCTTTTAAAATTTTCCCTAGTTCTTTTGAGACCATTTGCTATTTGCTGCTCACTATTACATCCTGCTGTAATCAGTTCCTTGTTTGTTGACTATGGCTAGTTGTTTCATTGGAAGGTTAGAAAAATACATGAAATGCTACCTATATAGTATTTAGCCCATTCTTCCCATGCTACAGATGGATGGGTGGTTAACTATAATAGGTCCTTGATTGGACCTATTTTAAAAGTCTGTTATGAGCAAAAAGGGGCAAGAAAAGAGGCATGCATACTGGCATGAACTTAATAGAGAAAGGGCACTAAATGTCTCTAATGCATACATACACACATATACATGCTCTCTCTCTCTCTCTCTCTCTCTCTCTCTCTCTCTCTCTCTCTCACACACACACACACACACACACACACACACACACACATGCCTTGGAACACTCATTGCAATGTGATGTAACATATATAATGGCTTTTTAAAGTAACAAAGAGAATACTTTGAAAGCATACAATACACTAGCTGTCAACCTTGGTATACTGATGTTGTTTTTTAAATCTCTCCCACCTTTGGCAGGGAAAATCTGTCAATCCCTTTCTGAGCTGGAGAGCAAACTGCTTTGCACTGTAACCATGCTGTCTAATCTTATCTTCCAAACTGCTCCTATGCTCCTGTAGCATGGTTATTATGCCCCTCCATGCCCAACTCCCACCACACTTTTTATAAAGGTGATAGAGAGGGGAAATCCATAATCACCTTATATGCCAAAGCAGATGAGCTCATTCAACTTACTTGTTGGACTAGCAGCAAGCAATATGTTTGAAAGTTTCAAGAATCTGTCTTTCCAGTCAGTCAAACTGTTGGGCAAACTGAAAGCCTTCCCTGGAACACAGACAGGATGAGTTAACACCGGGCAAAGCTTTATCATCCCTCTGAGAGCCCCAGTCATTTGAATATACCCATAGAGAGGCACTTAATGTACATTGTATAATTCACTCTCCCTTGAGCCATATAAAAGGCCAGCTCAAAACATCAGTTTCATGCTGTATGAAGCCTTCTGACTTAGACTTGAGCCATAGGCGTCTGCTGTGTTAGTGTAGTTCTCAATTGTTAAACATGAATTAATAGATTCTCATTTCATTTTAATGTAATATGTGTGTTCAAGAGATTGAGAAGGATCATGCTCGTTATTAGGATGAGATCTGAAGAAAATTTAAATAAAAAAAATCTGGATTGTGAGAAACAGTTTCACATTGCTTTTTCAGTATGAACGTGAAAGCTCCTTTTGGGTCTTGGTATTCTGGAGGGCTCTGAATGCTCAATGGCCCACTAAAATTCATTCATAAAGACTATATGTCTATGATTGTTACTTCACGTCCATTCTCATCCCAGGAGGAAGTTTGTTGCATTTTGATGTCAGTCATGGTCACTTGGTCTTCTTCTGGTTCTGTCCCTGTTCCCATGTACACACGGGCGTGATGGATGATACTGGCATGACTGTTCCCGCACGTCCTCGTTCTGCAATGAGATGTGAAATTCCATGCCTTTGTTCTCCATTTTTTTCTGGCCCCAACCTTCCCTTTTTTCGATGTTTCAATTCTCCGAAGCCTTGCCTTCAGTGCGTTATGGAGCTACGTTTGAGACATTTGACTTTTAATCTCCCTGCACTGTGTTGCTGACTCCATAGTGAAAGTACTGGAGAATGGCACTTCGCACTCCTGCCACTAGATGGAGAATGGCACATTGCGTGATGAGCCTTACCTCATGGCCACTCATCTCAGAACAAGAAGTGTGACGAGCAGATTCCCGACACCAGGGAGGGGAATCTCTCATCCCACTTAAATCGCAATTCAGGGTGTGTGGTTGTGATGAACTCCCCTCATTCTGCAATGGAAATGCGGTTAGATTACTTCGTACCGGTCCCAAGCGGTACCGCGAACAGCAATGAAATGGACATGAAGTATCAGCCTATGTTGACCCACTTCATGCAGAAAGTGGGCTTTCCAGCCCATCACATTCTGTTTCCAATACTCTCCACATCTTTCTATGACTTAAGTACAAATCAAGTTAATAATAATAATAACAACAACAACAACAACAACAAAACTTTATTTTTATGCCGCCTTTCTCCCTGAGAAATAGATCCTTCCCTCCCCTATATTCTTTTGTTGAACACTACAAATACAGTTGCATCTTCAGGTTTAAGTCATAGTGATAATGCACTTAGGGGAAAAATAAATTATTTGTCTCTTTTAAACTCACTTAGTAAAAAGTGTTATGTTGAAAGAAAGAAAGAAAGAAAGAAAGAAAGAAAGAAAGAAAGAAAGAAAGAAAGAAAAAGAAAGAAAGAAAGAAAGAAAGAAAGAAAGAAAGAAAGAAAGAAAGAAAGAAAGAAAGAAAAAGAAAGAAAGAAAGAAAGAAAGAGTGGCTGGATTGCTGAGAGGGTAGTTTAGGCAATCTGACTATACTTACTCTGAACTTCAAAGGTTGGAATTTATTGTGTGCCTAAATTTAACCCTGAATTTCCTTTTCTTTCTCTTATATAGTCAGTGTGATCTTTTTATTTATTTATTTATTTATTTATTTATTTATTTATTTATTTATTTATTTATTTATTTATTTATTTATTTGACTTATATACGACAGCCATCTAGCCCAAAGGCTTCTCTGGGCACTTTTGAAAGAATGTTTTTTTTCCCCTTGAACCTAAAGCATAGTTACACATGTCATCACCTCATTTCAAGTTTGGAGGATAATGTGACAAAAATAGGTGTTCATGCTGCAGTGAATCTAACCCAGAATGCAATGAATACTGTTAGGCTCCCATTATAAAGAATGTGGTAAGCATTGGAAGTAGAGATGGGCACGACTTAGCGGTATTCCCGTTTCCGTTTCCGTTACTCGGTTCCGTTACTCTACGGAAACGGTAACGGGAATTACTCCCCCAGACTTCGAGCTCGAACCGACGAACGAACAATTTTGGTCTGATTTGTCGTGCTCGTTCCTTGCATCGCGCGATGCCACGCGGCACAGAAAAAAAAGTTTTTAAAAGTTTAAAAAAACCGGTTCCCCGGCCAAAAAGCAGGCGGAAAAATGCCTGCCGTGCCTCAGGGCACCTACCAGAGGGGTTGTTTCTGGAGGTCCCCGGCCTCCCCCCATCCCCCGTCCTAGTGGGCTGCTCTGTGGGACTCGCCGCAGGCTCGCAGCCAGCCAGCAAAAAGCCCAGTCTCACCGGCCGCCGGCCGCCGCAATTAAAGCGCAAGCAAGTGGCACGGACGGCACAGGAAAAAAACTTTTAAACTCTCCCCCCCCCCCACCCATTCCCGGGCAAAAAAAAAGCAGGCGGAAAAATGCCTGCTTGACTAAGGGCGCAGGGCACCTACCGGAGGGGTGGTTTCTGGAGGGGGGGTCCCGCCTCCCCCCCATCCTGGGCAGCCGGACTCGCGAGTCGCCATCGCCATGCCATGCGGTGCGGGTGGGGGATCCAAAATGGGGCGGCGAACGCAATATTGTTTTTGAAATCGTGGTCCAAAAACACACAAGCACAACAGAAACACGCGAAAATTTATAAACTGCCAGATTTTTCACAGTAGCAGTGGGTTTTTTCTTGCAACAAAATGTCTCTCCTCTCCTCCTCTGTCCTCCATTGATTTTATTTTATTTATTTCTTTTACACCTGCGCATTGGATGGGCTGGCCGAGTGGCCAGCCATGTGGGAGTGGACGACCATGCAAATTTTTGGAGCCATCCCACCAGTTGCATGGCCACTTGGCCATGGAGACTTCTGGGATGTGCCAAAAAGCCCCCTAAAACCTGCCCTAGCCCTAGCCCTAACCCTTGACTCCGTACCCATACGTCACAGACTGTCTTCTTAGTGGGTCAGAGAGGCACCCAGCGGTGCAACCCACTAGCCCACCGTAACCTTACCCGTCACTAGCCTAACCCTAGCCCTTGCACTAAGCCACCTTAAAGCCAGATCTACTTGCTTGCATTGCACTACACGCAGCAAGTACACTTCCCTTCTGTGTGAGACATGGTGGTGCGAGAGCCTTGTGCAGGGAAGGCATGATTCTATCACTCTCACACTGGTCTCACTGTCTGCACATTATGTTATGCAATATCCATATGGCTATTGCATAGCATTTTGGAGCAGCAGCAGGTGAGGAAGGGAGACCCCCATGTAGAGGGGTCTCTTGGAGCCTGCTTCCCCTTCCTAGTGGGTGAGGATAGGAGGCACCCACGGGTGCCTCCAGGAGCCCACTTTCCCTTTATAGCGGGCCAGAGGAGGCACCCACCCCACAGAGGTGCCTCCAGGAGCCCGCTCCCCCCCAAAAAAAAACCAGTACTAACGACAACGAAAAAACGAACCGACTAATTTTTGCGAATTTTCACGAAAACCGGAAACGACCCGAAACGGGACTGGCCCGACTAACGACAACTCGAAAAAATTTTTTTTCAAGTCGTGCCCATCTCTAATTGGAAGATATGGGACTGTGTTCTGTGACCTGTTCCTATCTCCTACTACAATTCCAGGCATTTATGTCCATCCTTGTCCAATAAAGACCTCACCAGTACAATCCAAACCTGGGGTGAAAGGCAATGGTGGCAGCAGCTGCCTAAACTCTTCAGAGACCTAACATGGGATGAGACGCATCAGCACTGCCTGTAAAACATTAGAGCTGCCCAACTTCATTCACATCTATTACCCCCAGCTCCACCATTTTGATATGAAAAGGCCCTGTCCTGGTATCTTCATTTTATGTAGGCAACAGAAGCAAGGAGCAGCAGTAGCTGTATGATGAGGTGAATGAGTGAGGGCACATATAAAGACAACCTGGTATAGAGTAACACAGTGGTAAAGGGAAGTCAAGCATCTAAGAGGTGAAACAGTTTTTTCAGTCCTTCTGGTGGTCAGGCTGGAGTTGGAGAATGGCACTTTGATTCTTTAGGTTTGGGGCTGTTTAAGGCAACCACCTGACTTTGCTGAATGGTAGGCCCATTCCTGATGAAGAGCATACCTGCCAATCCGTACTTTCTTTTGAAGATAGGAGTGCAAATTTGTCTTTTAAACAAGCAAAAGTTTTTGCAGTTTTCTTTTTTGCGATCATTTGTGATTCACTTATGTTCTGAAAAAAACGTTGACAGATCCCTAGGTTCCTGTGCCTAAAAGAATGCTGATGGGAAGCACAGGCAGAACACAACCCACATCTGTAGCTAAAGCCTATGTCCTAGAATCAATAGGGACTTTCTCCTCACTGCCATGTGCTTTTTCCAATTTTCTTCCTTCCTGGCATTTAGATGGAAAAGATCACTCCCCTTGAAATTCTACACATACAGAGCAGTGACTGGAGTTCTAGGATGACAAATAATAGTGGCATTTGCTTCCTTGGGTGCATGTATGTGTGTGGCTGCATGTACTCAGCCGCATTATGTCATTGTACCAAATG
Source organism: Phrynocephalus guinanensis (assembly GCA_037367245.1). NCBI lineage: Eukaryota > Metazoa > Chordata > Lepidosauria > Squamata > Agamidae > Phrynocephalus > Phrynocephalus guinanensis. The sequence goes on from CM074741.1 coordinate 22,648,686, forward strand.
ACATATGAAATCAATAAGCCCAGGGAAAATGGCTACAAAGCTACATTTTTAAAAATCAAGCGAAAGTAAATTGCCGATGCTACTCAGGTAGCTTTGGATTTGTTGCCTGTTTTCCTTAACAGAGATTTTCTTTCCAATAACTTAAGACTCCAGAATTGCTGTTAGTCACTGTATGCCTAAACGCCGGCTGCATTAATCTTTACATATGTTCCCTTCCATTCCATCTCACTTTATTTATGGAAATCATTTTGCCAGAGCAATCCCATAAGCTCTACAACTTGTTTTCATGAGGAATTGAAGTTTCCAAAGAATAGCTTCAAATAAAACAAGTAATGAAATGTCTTTTTGAAAAGTACCACATAAACATTACAAATATTCTTCTGCTGGCTATAAATATAATCTTTCCTTTGAGTGACTTTAAAAAAAAATAAAAAATACCTTGGATGCTTACATAAGAGTCTCCTGAATCCATAAGAACATAAGAACAGCCATGCTGGATCAGGCCAAAAGCCCATGTAGTCCAGCTTCCTGTATCTCACAGTGGCCCCCGCCAGATGCATCTGGGAGTGCACGAGACTAGATATCTGTCTCCTGATACCACTCCCCTGCATGTCTTCTATTAATTCATAAATCATTGGTGCATCTTGTCATACTATTCACTTTGAAGCGACACTAATGATTCGGAAATCAGAGGAGCATGTTAATTCCAATGTCTCAGGATAGTGAATCCTTTCTGAGTTTTTTAGACCAATTTTTAAAGAGGTTGAAACTGTTTTGGCGATAGTGTTTAAGACTTAGGCATGCACCTGTAAACCCAAAGTGTCTCTGAAAATATGTCTCTGAAAAATTACCTCTGCAAAATGAGGGTCACCAGTCTCCATATCTGGTAATAAAGTGTTCACTAGAGCACATATGGTCAATGCCCATGAGTATAATTTCATGTACAGCAAAAGCTATATTCAAGTTCCATTTGTGTGAAGGCTTTATGCCAGTGAGGACTGGCATTGTTTTATAATCTCTAGGGACAGGGAGAGTCCTACAGTCCAAGACTCTGCTTATGACCTAAGTTCTATCCTGGACTCAGGTAGCTGGCTCAGGGTTGACTCAGCCTTCCATCATTTTGAGGTTGATAAATTGAGAACTTGGCTTGAAATTGAGTACTCAACTTGCTGGTGAGACCAATATGTAGCCTGCATAATAAAATTGTAAGCCACCCAGAGAGTGCCTTAAGCACTATGGGGCAGTATTTAAGCAGCATACTTGGCTTTTATAAAGCATATCTAGATCACATTTTCTGTAGCCTATCAGAGAAAGCTCCACTGTCCTGGTTGTGGTTGTGCATCAGCAGTTATTTTTTATTTTATTTTATTCATTCCTGTGCATGCTCAGTTGTTTATATTGAAACTTCCTACTCAGAGCTATAAAAAGAGCAACTGTCTGATTATTTGGAGAGACACACTTTGCACAGACTGTATACCATGTGCCAGTAGCCCTGCATTTTTGAAAGCAAGCAATACAGTCTAGTTATATTACAAAGACTCATTCTGTGTACTGTTTTGCAACCTCCAGCCAGTAAACCTGAGCTGCTTCGAGGTGCTAAAAGCCTGTGGAGGGAATGGAATGGTCTCCCCAGCAGAATACAGTTGCTTCTTCAAATCATATGTGTAGCACTGTTCAGTTGCTTTTTACCTAGCCATGATGCACAACAGAGGCAGATTTATATAACCTCATTTCATTTCTTTTCCACCTTCCTCTTTCTACAGGAATATAAAGGAGCCCACAAATGTTTAAAAACATGAAGGAATGATGAAACACACATTTAAAAGCATAACCAATTCTAAAATTAAAAACAATTGAACATAACTGTTTTAATAATATAACTAGTTTATTCACATTCGGGTATTGATGCGTCTACAAAGTAAAGAGACTAGTCACTAGTAGAGATGGGCACGACTTAGCGGTATTCCCGTTTCCGTTTCCGTTACTCGTATCCGTTACTCTACGGAAACGGAAACGGGAATTACTCCGCCAGACTTCGAGCTCGAACCGACGAACGAACAATTTGGTCTGATTTGTCGTGCTCGTTACTTGCATCGCCCAATGCCAAGCGGCACAAAAAAAAGTTTTTAAAAGTTAAAAAAAAAACGGATTCCCGGCCCTAAAAGTAGGCGAAAACTGTCTGAGGGCACCTACCAGGCCAGAAGGGTGTTTTATTTGAGGGGGGGGGGTTCCCTGCCCCCCTCTCCTTGGCTATTGCTACTGCTGCGCTGCTGGTACCAGGCTGGGAGGGTGCATCCATTTGCCATGCAGTGCGGGGGATCCAAAATGGCGACCGCAATATTTTTTTTTGAAATCGTTGCCCAAAACCCCACCAAAGCACCACAGAAACATGCGGAAATTAGCTATTTTAAATGCTTGAATTTTTACAGTAGCAACAGTGGGTTTTTCTTGCAAAAAAAGTCTCCGTTGATTTTATTTTATTTTATTTTATTTTATTTTTTTTACACCTGTGCATTCGCAATGATGGGCTCGCCCATTGGACCATGCAAAGTTTTGGAGCCATTCCACCAATCGCATGGCCAGGTTTTGCTGACTGTACCAGGCTGGGAGGGCGCATCCATTTGCCATGCGGTGGGGGGGGGATCCAAAATGGCGACCGCAATATTTTTTTTGAAATCGTTGCCCAAATCCCCACCAAAGCACCACAAAACATGCGAAAATTAGCTATTTTAAATGCTTGAATTTTTTACAGTAGCAGCAGTGGGTTTTTCTTGCAAAAAAAAGTCTCCCGATTTGATTTTATTTTATTTTATTTTATTTTATTTTATTTTATTTTATTACACCTGCACATTTGCAATGATGGGCTCGCCCATGGGAGTAGACCATGCAAATTTTCCACCAATCGCATGGCCACTTGGCCAGGTTGACCACAGAGACTTCTGGGATGTGCCAATTGGGCATAAACAGCCCACTAATCGTAGCCCAAACCCGAACCTTAAGCCGAACCCATACGCCAGTACACTGTCCTTCTAAGTGGATCAGAGAGGCACCCAGATGCACCCCAATACTCACCCTAACCTCACCCGTAACTAGCCTAACCCTAGCCGTTGCGCTAATCCGTCTTAACCCTAAGCCAGATCTACTCGCATTGCACTACATGCAAGTACGTGAGACACAGCGGGTGCAAAGAGTCTGCCAGTCCGTCACTTGTGGCTCTGGCTGACTCCTGCAGCTCCCTCCAGGAGCCCGCTACCCCCTCCCCAAACCAGTACTAATGACAACGAAAAAATAAAAAAACGAACCGACTAATTTTTGCAAATTTTCGCGAAAAACGGAAACGAGCCGAAACGGGACCGGCCCGACTAACGACAACTCGAAAAAAATTTTTTTCAAGTCGTGCCCATCTCTAGTCACTAGGATACAGCATGTTGGTAATAATTAAACATTCCTGGTTGACCTGGTAATTGACTAAAATTTTTATCACACAAACATTATAGTTTCTAAGAAATTTCTGATGAAACTGAGTACTGCGGGGCAGTGGTTGGTTAAATGCCTGTACTGCAGCTGAAACTGTGCTCACGGCCTGGAGTTCAATCCCAGGTCGCAGGCTCATGGTTGACTCAGCCTTCCATCCCTCTGAGGTCAATGGGGGGCAATGTGTAGCCTGCATACTGTAATTAAATGGTAAACCACCCAGAGACTACTTGAAGTGGTATGGGGTGGTATATAAGCAGAACACTTTTTTTTTTGCTGGCTGGGGTTAAATGGGCACAAAATACCACATTTTCTGGGTTGCCAAGTGTCACTAGAAATATATTTTGATCATGGCATCTAGACCTTAGACTTCCATGGTGAGAGGAACAACATAATGCTGATGGATACTTGTTAAATTCAAGAGGCTAGGATGTGATCCTGGTCTGTTTGGATTAAAATATGCTTCAGGTTCAGAAATGTTTGAAATCCAAACTGGCAGAATCTGTCAGTTTCTGAAAACAACCCAAACCAAAGTGAGGAAACTCAGAGCAATGTTCAAATCATACTGGGTATCTCTAAAGTGCCAAATTCTGCTATGGTGCTTTATGGATTTAAAAAGCTGAAAACTTTTTTTTAAAAAGTATCAATGGGAAAATAAAAGTAATGCTGTACGATAAGAAGTAGGAAGCTCAATACTGAAGATGATACAGAGTTAAAAGCTCTCTGGGAAATACCAATCATATAGTCCCTGGAAGCCAATTCCTCATCTGGATGGCTAATGTCTATTTGAATTGCTTTGATTTTGAAGAGGCAAATGTTCATTAGACAATTTATTTGCTTTTGGGTAATGGACATCTCAGTCTAGGTGTTCAAATGTCTGCATATTTCAAATTCATGCCGTCATCCAGGATTGTGTCGAGGAGAGGGAGGGTCACCAAAGTATTTGGAATGGGATCTGAATTATCTCCATCCACACACATTTTCTACATTATTCCTTTCCATGTCTACTTTGGGATTATATTTTTGCACCACTTTATCTCCACACACACCCATTTATGACCGTGTTTCAGATGGGACAGATGGCAAAGTGACACACAAGGCAGCAGTCAGGTATTCAGCTCTATCCACTAGAACAATGACATTGCTAACTGAGAATATTCCCTCTTCCTTCAACAAACATTTTTGTTGAATCACTTAAGCAAATTGAATGGCTAGATGGAGGTGGGATATCCAATGCAGTATAGGGGATATGGAGTGATGGTCAAGGGTTTAGCAGGCCTGGATTCAAATCCTTGCTGAATAGAGATGGGCACGAATCAAAAAAATGGCATTTCAGTTTTTCATTTTTTGTTGAGGGGTCCATTTCAGTTCGTTTTCATTTTTCATGATTTTTTTTTAAAAAATTGTTTTTGTTTTTTGTTTTTCATTTTTCATTTTTACCTGCTTTTCCCTGTGATTTTTAAAGCACTTCCGTGCGCGGGCGTCCCCCAACACCCCAGACCAGAGGGAAAACACTAAAAAAAATGATGCTGGCAGAGACACAGTATAGACTAGGTACGCAGGGAGGCTACTAAGGCAGCGGAGGGCATTGCCCAGGTTGCAAGGCAGCCGCAGAGTGACTGCACTGTGGGGCAGGGGAGGGTACTCACCGAGAGGTACACATGCACGCACACAGGGAGGCTGCAGGATTGAAGCTAGAGAGAAATCTCTTCTTTCTCTCCCCTAAGAGCCAGGCTACAGCTGGCAGGAACACAGAGACACACACCTACCTGGCTGGCCTAAAGTGAAAATAAAGAGTCGCAGAGACAGCAATCCCACCCTAACTCCCACCGGAGACTGCAAGGAGGACGGGGGCTGCCAGAGCTTTTTATGCCCTCTGTGGCTGCCAGACCTGCCCAGTCTGCAACCTGGGCATGCTATTGGTTGAAGTTGTCCAAGAATTTACATGATCCCATCACATGGCTTGCCTCCATTTTGTGGCTGGAGTGGCGACATCCATTTTGTCATCCTTAAAGGGAAAAGAAAAATACATCGCAATGGGAGAAGACAAAAACAAATGTTTTAAGGACCCCACCCCCCCCGGTAGGTATTATCAGAAAGTATAAATAATTTTCGCTGCGTTTTTATGGATGTCCAGGGCGTTTTTTAACATTTAAAACAGCTCATTTCATGTGTGTCGCCATTAATGAAAAACGAAACGTAACGAACCTTATTTTCGTGGTTCTGTTTGGTTTGTTCCAATTTCATCACAATGTTCATTATTCGTTTCATTACGTAATGAAATGAATAACAAATAACGGAAATGAAAAAAGTTCATTTTGTGCCCATCTCTATTGCTGAACCATGCAGACTCATAGGGGTGCAGAAATGATAAAGCCATTTTTAAATACCTCACTTATCTTGAAAGCCCTATTACAGTAGGATTACTGTCTGCCATTTCCAGAGTTACAGCAGATATGAACCACAATGGATGTAAGAGAAGATGGAAGGAGGGAAGGAAAGAAAGAAAGAAACGAATAGGAGCTTTGCCTGCACACTGAAGGTCATAGAGTTTTTGATGACATTGCGTTCCACCACCCCATCCCAGGAGCTTTATTTTCACTACTTGCATGTTTTTTTTTCTCTATATATAAATATGTAGAAATTAGAGATGGGCACGACTTAGCGGAATTCCCGTTTCCGTTTCCGTTACTCGTTTCCATTACGCAACAGGAACGGTAACGGGAATTACTCCGCCAGAACTCGAACTCGAACCGACTAAAGAATAATTGGGTCTGATTTGTCATGGTCGTTCCTGGCATCGTGGCGATCCCGCAATGCCAAGCGGCACAGAAAAAAAAAGTTTTTAAAAGATAAAAAAAAAACCGATTCCCGGCCCTAAAAGCAGGCGAAAACTCTCTGAGGGCACCTACCAGGCCAGAAGGGTGTTTTTTATTTGGGGGGGGTTCCCCGCCCCCCTCTCCTTGGCTAGTGCTACTGCTGCGCTGCTGGTACCAGGCAGGGGGGGCATCGTCTTGTCTGCCTTTGCCATGCCGTGTGCAGGCGGGGGGATCCAAAATGGCGACCGCAATATTTTTTTTGAAATCATGGTCCAAAAACCCACCAAAGCACCACAGAAACATGCAAAAATTAGCTATTTTAAATGCTTGAATTTTTACAGTAGCAGCAGTGGGTTTGTCTTGCCAAAATACATCTCCGTTGATTTTATTTTATTTTATTTTATTTTATTACACCTGCGCATTCGCAATGATGGGCTCGCCCATGGGAGTGGACCATGCAAATTTTTGGAGCCATTCCACCAATCGCATGGCCAGGTTTTGGAGACTGTACCAGGCTGGGAGGGCGCATCCATTTGCCATGCAGTGTGGGGGGATCTAAAATGGCAACCACAATATTTTTTTTTAATCGTGGTCCAAAACCCCACCAAAGCACCACAGAAACATGCGAAAATTAGCTATTTTAAATGCTTGAATTTTTACAGTAGCAGCAGTGGGGTTTTCTTGCAAAAAAACATCTCAGTTGATTTTATTTTATTTTATTTTATTTTATTTTATTACAACTGCACATTCGCAATGATGGGCTCGCCCATGGGAGTGGACCATGCAAATTTTCCACCAATCGCATGGCCACTTGGCCAGGTTGACCACAGAGCCTTCTGGGATGTGCCAATCAGGCATAAACAGCCCACTAACCGTAGCCCGAAACCAAAACCTAACCCTAAGCCTAACCCATACGCCAGTACACTGTCCTTCTAAGTGGGTCAGAGAGGCACCCAGAGGTGCACCCCAATACTCACCCTAACCTCACCCGTAACTAGCCTAACCCTAGCCCTTGCGCTAACCCATCTTAACCCTAAGCCAGATCTACTTGCATTGCACTACACGCAAGTACATTTCCCTTGGAGCGGGTGCAAAGAGTCTGCCAGTCCGTCACTTGTGGCTCTGGCTGACTCCTGCAGCAGCATTTGTGTGCCATGCAAACCATGCCTGCAAGTGCTGCTTGACTGTGTCTCACCGACTGTTGCAGGGAAGGCACCCTAAAGAGGGGTGCCTCTGCCAGTCTGCTGCGTCTGCAATATGCATATCCATAGCATATGGCTATGCATGCCCTTTTGTAGCAGCGCTGGCGGGTGAGGATAGGAGGCACCCACCACAGAGAGGTGCCTCCAGGAGCCCGGTACCCCCCCAAAACCAGTACTAACGACAAATGAAAAAACGAAAAACGAAACGACAAATTTTTGCAAAATTTCACGAAAAACAGAAACGAGCCGAAATGGGCTGCCTCCGACACACGACAACTCGAAACCGTCATTTTCCCTAGTCGTGCCCATCTCTAGTAGAAATACTTGGAAGCATTTGGCCACAAAATAAAGCAGGCATGAGGTAAATCAGCTCAAAGCCAACCAATCATGATTTGTAGGTCAAATAATTCAGATCCGGGTCAAATAATACTCAACCTTTGCTTAGCAGCATATGGGTTGGAAGTGGTTAATACTTTCCTCTACATGTGGCTTCAATTGGTTCCACTGACAGTAAGTAAAACTAAAGTGGAAGCATTTCAAATGAAGATCTCTTTTATGTCACCCACTGCTTCCTCAGTCATTTTCAGCAAGACTTGTCGGCTTACAGCAAATTTTCAGTCTGAAAGGCCAAATCTCACAGCAGGCTTAAATTGCTGCACAACTTGAACCTTCTCAATTTTCTACAGCATCCCTTACACACACACGCACGCGCGCGCGCACACACACACACACACACACACACACACACACACACACACACACACACACACACACACACACACACACATTCTTAAAAAGTGACTTGTCCCACTCACATATTCTTTCTGTCTAATTTATGAAGATGTGAGAATCTTTTGAGAGCTCCTCTTAATACACAGAGAGAGAGAAAGAGAGAGAGAGAGAGAGAGGTGCCCAATTCTAGTTTGTACTGATGTCCTCTCTGTTACAAATTCTAAAAAAGAACAAGTTCAATTATTTAATTTATTTATTTTTTTCAACTTATATGCCGCCCACTACCCAAAGGTCTCTGGGCGGCTTACAACCAAAAATTTTAAGCAGTTAAAAATAGAATATCAATAAATAATTAAAACAATAATAAAAACCTTACACTAATCATTACACTAAAATTGCCGTCAGAGGACCCACAATCTATATTGTGTCAATTAAAAAACTTCTGGAAGAGGAAGGTTTTTACTTGACGCCGAAATGTCATCAATGTTGACACCAGTCATATCTCACTCGGGAGAGCATTCCATAGCTTGGGGGCAGCTGCCTAGAAGGCCATGTGTCTACAAGCCATCCCTCTCACCTCCTTGAGGGATGGCTCTTTCAAAGGGCCCCCTGGCTTGATCTTAATTGCTGAGTAGGTTCGTATGGAAGGAGGCGGTCCTTCAGGTATCTAGGTCCTAAGCCATTTAGGGCTTTGTATGTCAAGACAAGCACTTTGAATTGGGCTCGGGCAGCAACTGGTAACCAATGCAGGTTATGCAGAATCAGTGTGATGTGATTCCCTCTGGAAGAATTTGATGGAAGTAGTGGAGTGTTCTTTATATAGTGGTGTGTGTACATATGAATTTATAGTATTTGTAGTATATGTTGGAAGGTAGTAAAGGTGGAAAGTAGTAAGCTTAGCATAAGTCACAGATCCTTATAATATATGTAAGGGGGGATCTTTGAGTTTCTCTTTCTCCTGCATTGAGATCTGTTACATTTCAAGTTCATTATCTCCCTAATACAAAAAAGAGATGTGAATACTGCTGAATTCTTGAAATGTCTTCAATTTATGCAAAATGAGCCTGCACAAAATGGCTGCCTTTTCTGTTTGAAAAACAAAAATGGCTGCCTTTTCTGTTTGAAAAACAAAGAACACATAGTACCAAGCTCCCTCAATAAAAAGGAAAGTGACATTGCAATAGCTAGAATGCTTCCTCTTGCACCTGGCAGTGGAATGTTAAATAGGTTATTCCGGGGGGAGTGTCAGGAATGTCTACAGAAGCAACCATGAGTGTGGAATGAGTTTCAACAAGGAGAAACGTAGGGTGTTGCATCTAGGCAGAAAAAATGAATTGCACAGATATAGGACGGGAGACACCTGGCTGGAGAATAGTACCTGTAAAAGGGGTCTAGGAGTCTGGGTGGACTACAATATGTATATGAGTCAGCAGTGTGATGCAGTGGCCAAGAAAGCCAATGCAATTCTTGAATGCATCAACAAAGCATAGTTCTGGAGAAAGGGAAGAGATAGTACCACTCTATCCTGCTCTGGTCAGACCCCAACTGGGGTACTGTGTCCAGTTCAGTGCACCGTAATTTAAAAATATGGTGACAATCTCAAGCAATCCAGAGGAGGGCAGCCAGGATGGTTAAAGGTCTGGGACATATGTCTTATGAGGAGTGGCTTAGATATCGGAGATGTTTAGTCTTACAAAAAGAAGGTTGAGAGAAGATATGATAGCCATTTTTAAATTTAAAAGGATGCCATAATGAAGAGGGGGATGGCTTGTTTCCCATGCCTTCAGAGACTAGGACGCAGAGCAATGGTTTCAAACTACAGGAAAAGATAGTCCATTTGAACATTAGGAAGAACTTCCTGATGGTTAGAGCTGTTCGGCAGTGGAAGATGCTGTCATAGAGGGTGGTGGAGTCCCCTTCTTTGGAGGTTTTTATGCAGATGCTGGATGGCCATCGCTCAGGGATTTTTTGATGGGGACTCCGGCATGGCAGGGGGGTGGACTAGATGGTCCCTGAGGTCTCTTCCAACTGTATGAATCCATGAACCAGCTTGGTCCATCCCTCTTAAGCCAAAACCTATGCCAGCAGGCAGATGCATTTTCCATTTCATTAAAGTTGCTGGAAGGAAAGGGAGGACAGGAAAATCTGATCCATCTGCTGCACCAACTGGTATAAACTGAAAGAAGGTAAAAAGTGACAGGTTCTTCACATCATGTTTTGCACTCTACCTGTCAGTGTGAGTGCTCTGCTCAATGAAGTACATGCACATCACAATAAACAGTTGTGTGTGAGAGAGGGGGGCAAGTGGAGAGATGTATGTCATTGGAAGGGTTAGCCTGAGAACCCATTGCCTGGCATACCATTCTTCTCTGTGCAGAAGAATGGGGGAAGGGGAACATACATTTTTCCATCTTACCTTCAAGCTGAAGTGGTGCAGTCTGGCATCAGAAACATCAGAGAAGCTTGAGTCCCAATGGTGTTTATGTACTGTTTGCATAACACATCACAGTAAACTTCAGCTAATTGGCATGGTGTCAGGTTGCATCTTCTTCACAAGCCTAGTCACATGTCCAGTTCCACAATCAAGATGTGTCCTGGCACCTTGTCAATTAGCTTTAATCAACTGTGCCAAGTTACATAAACCTTACATGAATACAAGAGGGTAATTGCTTTTATTTTAGTGGAGGGGGGGACTGCAGCTCTTAAGGAGACTTTTAAGGTGTCTTAAAAATAAAAATAAACTCAAGTGAATATCTGCCCTTCTGATTGTCTCTTTCTACATTAAAAGACCCTGTTTGGATTGGTCAACTACCTCACCTCTACTCTTAATCAAGTCAGTTAGCTGCTTCATGTAAGCAATAAAATATCTTATTTTAAGTGGTTATAGTATATGACTACTTTAGAATACTGCAGATCAAAGTCCTACAGGAGGCAAGGGAGCTATTATCATGCAGAGGTTTATGTTCATGATGTAAGTGTGAATAACTTTATTGCAACAGGTCTATGTATTCATTGTTAGAGATGGGCACGACTCAAAAAAATTGTGTTTCGTTTTTCGTTTGGTCGTTTGGGGATCCGTTTCGGTTCATTTTCGTTTTTCATTTTGTTTTTGAAAAAATTTTCATTTCGTTTTCAGTTCGTAACAAAACAAAAAATGAAAACGAAAACGAAAAATGCTGTTTCATTAGCATTCTTTTCAGTTCAATGGATTTGCTGCAACAAAAACGAAAAACACGGCAAAATTGGTCGTTTCGTTTCCGTTTCCGTTTCCGTTTTCGAAAAAATTTTCGTTTTCGTTTTCGTTACAAAATGAAACAAAAAAACGAAAACGAAAACGAAAATTTCGCTGAGTCGTGCCCATCTCTATTCATTGTTGATGTTCCTCTGGAGTTTAGAGGTCAGGGCCTGAGGGGAAAGTATTACAGAGTTAGGGCAAAAAGAATCATGTAGGAGAACCCTCAGGAGAAAGATTCTGTTTTTTATATCTATTTTCTGAGAATTTCACTATCTCTGTAATATAGTTGGATAACTCAGTGAGTTGGAATACAGAGGTCAGGAGTTCAATTCCCTATTGTGCTTCCTGGAAATAAAGTCAGTCTACAGTATGTGACCTTGAGTAAGCTACACATTCCTAGAGCAGCACCCCCCCCCCAAAAAAAAGGAAATAGTAAGCCACTTCTGGTATTATATACTCAGGAAATACTAGTAGGGATTACCTTGTCAGGATTGACTTGATGGCACACAATAACAATTATTAGTATTACTCCCTTGTTAGGTTGAATTTCTAAAAGATAGGCTGGACATAAAATAGCAGCATAATTTAAAAAAAAAACAATATCTAACTGTTGATGCTGGAAGATTTGTAGTTAGATTTTCAAGATGCAGAATTTCAAATCAGCTTCAAATAGTGATCCTTTCAGTTACACTTCAGAGGATATACATAGAATGAATTCTTTCTCCACTTCTTTAGACTAAAGATTGCCAGCCACTGAACGATTGGCAATTCATTCTTTCTTGAGACAGATGACAATTGCAAAATCAACATGTTATGTTCTATGAAGTTATTTCTGATGAATAGTGATCCTATGATGATTACTGTGGTCAATATCGAGCAAAGATTTTGCTGTTTTGGAATTTTCTATATTTCTGTTCCTTTTCCATTATTATTATTTTTGGCTTGTTTTCTATGCCACCTATCTGATAGTGGAGTTGCTCTGGGCAGTTTTGCAACACCTACATACATATACTCTCCCAGAGAGTGCTTAAAGCACTCTCTGGGCAGTTTAGATTTTATTTATGTAGACTACACATTGTCCCCCAAGCAAACCAGGTACTCATTTTTCTGACCTTGGAAGGATAGAAGGCTAGGTCAACCATGAGCCAGCTACCTGGGACTGGACCCCAGGTCGTGAGCACAGTTATGCCTTCTGTACAGCCATTTAACCATTGCACCACAAGGCGAAAAAAAGAACCATAAAATAAAACAAATTATACTAAATCACATTCCAGTACAATTTAAATACATAGAAGTCATTGTGGAGATTTTTCCACTCCTCGGGTTATATTATACCCAATCTCATGAAAAATCCTGCAAGATCTGAAAGTTGACCCTTTCATGGTATTTTCTGTTGTGTGCCATCACACAAGTTGTAGCTGATTTGCAATGAGCATTATAGGGATTTCAAAGTACGTGAGATATCGTACTAATTCTGCACACACACACACCGAATGAATGTCCATGACTGAGTGGGTATTCAAATTCAAAGTCCTAGTCTATCCACTACACTAAAGATATTAGTCAATGTAGCCTTGGGTGGTAGCTCTGTGTCATTCCTTATACATGTCTGACAAAGAATAAGGCGGGGAGGAAGAGGAAGATGCGGGCAACATTTCTACTTAGAGCCCTTTGTTTTCTGAATGCCTGACTCTAAGAACCCCTTAGTCATTTCAAGACTTGTGCCTTAGGAAACGCCATGCACACCAGCATGTGGGATGGCAGAGACAATGTGGAAGGCAATGCTTTGCTTCTCAGCAAGTGGCAAGAGAAGTTCCATCACTCACAAAACATCTACATGAATCTCACAGGCTGGACATGACAAAACCACCTTTCTGTTCTTGTCTCCTAGCAACTACACAGGGACCTTCTTTCTTTGAGGTACATTCTAGCCATCACAGCTCATAGTCTTGACCAAGAGTCAGAGAAAAAGAGCTGGCATATTTGAGCTGCTTCAGAGGGCAGCAGTAGAAATCATGGGGGAAATGGGAAGTAAGCTCATTTTGGCTACCTATTAGAAGAATCATCCTGACAGTTATTGCTATTCAACAGCAGAGAAGATTGCCTTAGGAGACAGGAGGCTTTTCTTTGCTGAGGCTGTTTAAGTATAGACTTGGGAAGCATGCCTGACATCAGTAACAGTGTTATTCATCACTCCCCATTGACCAAACTTTTGGTCTATATGACCTCCAAGGTATCTTCCAAACTCTATAAGGCATGGCATGGGTAGAGATGTGCCTTCTTCCTAATAGTTGAAAAGCAACAGAGAAGAACCCCGGTGCTGGGCAAACATTGAATGACATTCTGTGTCATCAAATTATGGTTGCTGTACAGTTTGTCTCCATGCCATTCACCCTCTTGACCCACCCCCATTGTTTTCAATCAGCACTGTGTTTGTTCAACTACAAGAGGCTTTTAACCTTACTGCTTTCCATGCCCCCTGTTATGCCATCATTTCCTAATGACCCTCTGAAATCAGTGTTGCAAGTAGGAGGCAACCCAGAATATTCAGGAACAGATAATTCTCTTTAATGTGATTTTTTTTAAAAAAAAAAAAGGGGGGGGGGGTAAAATACATTTCCTAAAAAACCCAATAATTGTCTTAGGATATTTTTGTATAGATCCATGTCACATGTTCTTTGTGTCACGATTATTATCCTCATGAGGCAGCCTCAGTTAAACGAGGTTGATTTAGTGCAGGGAATCATGCAGCTGTCATGCATTTCCAAACATTGGCAGTGGATGTTTTCATTTTTCTTCAAATATGTGAATAATTTTCCCTTTTTAAAATGCTAAGTAGAGATGGGCACGAACTGCCCATTCGGTGGTGGTTTGTTTATTGTCCGAGTAGGTGGTTAGTATTTCAAAGCTCTGTCTCATCCCACAGGTGACCGGTCAGAAGCAGATCCTTCAGGAAGTGCGGCAGGGAAGCCAGAGTCTGCTGCCTCAGAGTGGGCACTCACCAGAGGAGATGGGTTTTGAACAGCTGTTCCGGTGATGAACGAACCAGCACAAAACACCAAACTGGCAATTCATGCCCATGTCTAATGCTAAATGGCCTACAACTCCACCAGTGTTGCAAATGGTGTATCTTTCTGCAGTTGAAACTCGCTTCTCAATTTCTTGAACAATCTACAATTACCTATGTACCATCCTGTGCAATAAGTTTGCAAAGATTGCAAATGGAACAATAAAGACAGCAAAAAAGTCCACTCCCCCCCCACCATCCCACCCCCACAAAATGTAGTATGCTGCAGTTCAGACAGCCGCATAATTGCTGATTTTCCAATGGGACAGCATCCACCAGCAGTTCAAAGACATGCCCTATACATCAACATAGGGAATACCTCCCCAACAAAAACAACAATGCAATTGTTCACACAACCAAAAATAAGTTTTTTAAAAGCTATCATGATGTATAGTGATTTAAAATAAACAACCTCCCAATGTGTGTTCAGAAAGGAAAAATTCTTTGAAGAAAAGTATGAGTTTCTTAAAATAACATCATGTACTTCAGAAATTCTGGATTGATTTGCATCGTGCTAAACCAGAAGTAATTGGAGACATATACTGCAGTGTGGTCTCACCCTTACTTAATGAAAAAATGCACAGTTGTTGATCTTCACCCTTCATTCTAATATTCCACTGAACCCAGTAGAACTTTGGCTGAACAAACACCCTTGAATTCTACAAATAGGTCTCTGTGTTGTTACCACCTTGCCTTGTACTCAGGTGATTACACACTTGTTCTGTCTCTTGCTAACATCTCAAAATCATCTTTTATTGTGTTCTACATTCTTCATGATACTTTGATAGATAACAGCATATATGCAAGGGAGTATACACAAATTGCTGTAATAAAATTTAAACTCATGGGTCTTCTATAATGGGCTGGTTATCACGCAAGCTGCTTCTGCCTTTATCAGGGGCTGGCAATGTGAAGAAGATGGTGGCCAATTTTCTGCCCCTCTAAAGACTTCATGGGTTACCAAAAATTCCCCCAAACAAAGAAATTAAAACTAAGGGTGATCAGAAGTAGGAGATGGCATTTAGAGCTGCCCTCGCTTTCTCATCAAAAAGACAGCTGCCCCAAAGTTTGCTGGGAAGTCTTCCTTTACTTATAGAGAGATAGGGAAGAGTTAGGGCCACCATAGGTCATGAATTATACAAGCCAGGCCATTTCAGCAGCCGAACCACACATTTGTAGGTATGCCAGGTGGAATTCCCTGAATGGAGAATTATGGAGTTTGTAGCCCATAATTCCAAATGGCAGATCTGTAGACAGAAGTCCACTTATATTTTTTGTAAAATGTGTATTTCTATAGTTAAATCATGTGGAAGGACTACAATCTATTGAAAAGGTGATGGTCCCATAAGAAAAAAATGAGTGGTAGGTGAGAGGTAGAAGGCTCTTAATATTCCAATAATTCTGTAAGATGGGCTGTCAAGTCCCTCTACAATCACTCATGGCTTTAGTGTGGCTGAAGTAAACAAACTGTTGCATTTGAAGTGAAAGTACTTTATAATTACCAATTCCTTGTTTATTATGTTGGTGTGCTGACCCAATAAACCTATTATTTCCAGTACTGTACCTCAGAAGATGCCTAGAACTAGGAGCTTTCTTCACAGGCTGGCAGAGGATTTAGATCATATCCCAAGATCTCATTGCCCATAACTGTCTGCTGTGGGCCTTGAGTCTTCTCAGAATGTTTCTGTTCACATTTGATAGCCAGGTCACTTTCTGGAGATAAATCCATGTCCAAGCACTACTCTAGGGAAACAAACAAACAAGCATTCCACTTGTGGTCTAATTATCAGCCTTCTATGCTGTAAAGATTTGCTGCATCCATGTCTGAAGTAGTTCTCCATTCAGAAGCTTTCTCTGAAGAAGACCAATATAATAATTTGGTCACATTTCTTCTTTGGAGGCAAATCACTTGTTTAAAGTGAGGTCAACATCTAGTAAGCACCATTTGGCAGGTATGAATTGTATTGCTCTATTTGTTTTTAGATAGATTTTATTAATGGTTTTATTGTTTTTTCTGTTTTTAACTTGCTATTCGTCTGTTTTTAATTATATTTGTAAGCTGCCTGGATTGTTGCTGTTTAGCAGAAATTAGGGGTTGAAATGTAATGAGTGAGAAAAATATATACTGTGTATAATATAAATGAGCAGTTACATTCCATCACTGCTAATAGGAGTCTGGCCAATGGGTTTTGCTAATGTCAACACTGTTGCTAACATAAAGAACAAACACTTATGAAGTTCAATTGAATTGAGAGCATTTTGACAGATACAGTATTCTCAAGTTTCAAGAAATGCATATGCTGAAATCCCACTGCTTTGTGTAGCAGTGTAATAACCACACTAGAATAGACCCACTGTTTGGTTAACACTGTAAAACATTCAGACGCCATGGTGATATATGTATTAAAATCATCTGTACAATACATTACATACAAGCGTATGCATGCAGTGGTTGTAAAAATATCCACTCTGTAGAAAAATAATTAGCATCACATGAAGCTTGCATGAAGGCATCTTCTCTTTGCTTTTGTTTCTCCCATCTTTCCTCCTGTTCTACCTGCTGCCATCCATCCTGTCCTCTTCCACTTCCTTCTCTCTTCTCTTTTATATCCATTTGATCTCCTGCTTCCTTTCTAGAACTTTTGGGAACTGTACCACCTTTGTTTGTTTTCTGACCCTTGTCCTTTGGCAGTGGCTCCCATTGCTTAGACTCTTAACTAGCCATTTCTCATGTCTTCTCCTCCTCCCATTGGAAATGGGGTTGGCAGCTTTGTAATGGGCAATGTGGCCACCTTCTATGGAAGGGATGGTCCAGGAGAAATAGCCTGTAAAAGGGTGGGGTGGAGGGGAAAGGTATGAGTAGCAGCCTGACTCCAGACTTTTCATGGACCCTTTCACAGGTATGTGGTAGAAAAAAAATCAAAATGGAGGTCCCAACATAACAAAAATAATATTTGAGAATTTAATAAAATTCTCTTGAATACAACACCTGGAATGGGCTCTTGATCCCACTTAGATTCACTGTTAATTTTGTAATTCATGTAGCTATACTTTTTCTAAGTTTTTTTCCTAGAATGCCACTCTGCCCTGGGAGAACATCACAAAATGACGCAGAGAAAACACACAACACCCTTTTCGTTCCTCTTCTCTTGAATCACTTTGGCAGCCACAAGTATGATGAAATTCATCCATCAGGTTCTGACAGGATACAAAGCTCTTTCATATAGAACTTGTAAGTGAGAATATTTTAAGGGGGAAAAGACTTGCGAAGCTCAATAAAACTCAGCATGTTTTGATAGCAACAGTGTTTCTAAAGAAATTCACAATAGGTCAAAAGTTTGTTCTGCTTCACTAAAACCTGGCAAATCTTCGAACCATGTATCCTTGCTCACATTTGCCCAAACACAAACTTAAATTCTGGTTTTCCATTGCATGAATATTTTCTGTAACGTGTGACCTTGAATTTGAAGAAGCAAATGTAGAAAGCCACTTATAACAGAATGCACTAAGCAATGTCTGAAATGCAAACTCATCATAAATCTACGCTATTGAAGTTTACTGTAGGAGTTAAAGGTTTTGCATTATGCAAACATATAATTGTATACTTTATCCTGGAACAGAAAATGATAAATTACATTATAAAAGCTCTACTACATTTAAATATGGAAAGTTCTTTGAATAGAGGCAACTGTTAAATTACATGACTTAAATGAAAGCTACAGCTGTAAATTCAGAGCCATATATTTTAAATGATTCTGACCTCATAAACTGTACCAAGTAGTTAAGATTTTTCATTCTATAAAAGCCGGAATTTAAATTAACTGTGAATTAAAGAGGCTCCGAACTGGACGTAGTGCTGAGATAGAATAGTGGTGGGTTTTGTTTTGTTTTTGTTTTTGTTTTCCTTTTGTTTTGAATTCTCTCTACAAATGCAACAGTTTCATACTGGTTTAGATATTATGGTACCGTCTCCTGGAATCTTGGAAGTTGTAGCTTAATATGTGCTAGTACAGTGTTGGCAAATCTATGGCACAGGTGCCAAAGTTGACACATAGAGCCCTTCCTGTGGGCACACAACATCGCCTCCTCACAGCCACTGCACCTTCCCCTCCATTAGGAACATGCCTGTAGAGAGCTGGGTGAAGGGAAGACAGCAGCTTGTGGGCTCATTTGTAGCCCCAGTTTACTCTCCAGCCACACCACTCTGGGCATCCCAAAAGTGGTGTGGCTGGAGAGTAAACTGGCGCTACAAAGGAGCACACAAGCCACTGTATGCTAGCCACACCACTTTTGAGATGCCCACAGTGGTGTGGCTAGAGAGTAAACTGGGGCTACAAACGAGCCCAGAAGCTGGCACCACTTCCCCTGCCCGGGGGCGAGGGTGCTGTGGCCGTGGAAATTCAAAAGCCTGCTCTTCGATCCTTGATTTCCTGATGGGTCGCTCCCTTTGGGAAAGTGAGGATTGAAGAGCAGGTTTTTCCTGCAAGGGTGCTGTAGCCGTGGGGAACTCATAAGCCTTCAGGTAGCACCTGAAGCATTTGTAACCCTGGGTACCACTGTATTCAGGTTAAATTGCCATATTGCCACTTTGTGAAAAATAAGTGGGTTTTGAATCACAATTTGGAAACTCGAACTCTAAAAGGTTCACCATCGCTGTGCTAGTACAATGGTTCTCAACTCTGGGTCTCCATATGTTATTGATCTAAAGCTGCAAGAAGTCTTCACTGCTAGATGTACAGGCCAATATTTCTGGGAGTTGTAGTCCAAGAACATCTGGGGACCCAAGGCAGGGAACAACTGCTTGCATATATTTATTTATTTATTTATTTATTTATTTATTTATTTATTTATTGGATTTCTATACCGCCCATCTGGCAGCGAGGTCACTCTGAGCTTAGAAAATTTAGAAAATTTAGAGAATATAATTCCATGATCAATCATGAGTTACCATTATTGTGTACAGCAATTCACCATATGAAACTAGGTAGACCATGAGCTTTTTGCACACCTGAAGGTGAGGATGAGACCACTTGTTCAAGCAGCCCATAATGAATGTGACTGCATCCTCCCCTAACCTTCACTATCCTGCATAGGATCCAGTGGTGAAGTTTTAGAATAAGTTCCGTATTCCATTTACTATCCTCTAATTAGATGATCAAAAGATGCTGCAAAACTGCTTGAGTTCCATTCACATAGCTTACTCTGCAAACATGAGTAGACTGTGCCAGTTATTAAATGTTCCATTAAGCTAGGAGATGTAGCTGACACATCAGTTCTTGTGAAATCTCTTCATAGCAAGATGTGGCTACCCTGAGTATGGCTACTTCTTCACCATTAATCTGGCAGCCCCTGGGCTTGTACTTCTGTTTTTAAGCCCATAGCATCACTCCCACCACACCACTTATCTGCTTTTTCACACCATGTTACACCATATTAGTAGATGAGGGTTTATCATTCAACACAGTTAATCAATTCAGTGGAGACAGGTATTTGTTTATCACAAGCTTGCCTATTTATGGAGGCATTTGCATTTTTAATATCTGATTTTTGCAGTGTAGAACATTAAGCTGCAGTCACAGTGAAAGCACTTACCTCTCTGGAAATAGGAATTCACACTGTGTAATAATCCTTTTAGGGAAACAACAGTATTTAAGACACTTGCTGGAGCATGGCTTATTTGCTTCTGTCATATACGATTTAAGGAGGTGACGGAAGAATGAGAAGCTCTGTGTTATCCTTCCCCCCTCTGTGTTTATAAAGTATTTGTTTCCCTCTCAATCTGCTTGGATTGTTGCTCAGACAACAGGGAGACCCCATCAGCTCATGTAAACCGGAGTAAATCCTTTGTTGCCAAGAGAGTTACATCAGTCTGCAACTGCAGAGGATGCCTCCCTATCCTCCTACTGTAGCTTAGGACCATTCTCTGAATTTTAGTGCTCTCTGATCCATATACTGTAGTCCCAACCTAGGTGAACAATAGGATGCCATCTTGTGATTATCAGTCCTTCAAAAAAATCAACCTGTGGTTTACAAATGTGGGATGCAGTGCTTCTGCATCCATGATTCAAAAAGCTGAGAAATAACCCAATAGTGCTGCAAAATATTGTGCTAGCAGGAAAAAGGTTGCCAAGCATTGCATAGCAAAAGGGCACTCTGAATACTAACAACACCAATGGTACCAGTAAGGGTGGTCTACAGGGTATACCCCCTTCTGCTCCCTGCCATTCACAAAGTGATTCCACAAAAGAGAAAAATCCCCAGAAGCTGAATCCGATTTTCATCAGATAGCAGCAAATTAAGACCTACTTGTTATTGTATTCATATTTTCCAGGAAGGAAGAGAGGCACTTGTGACATTTTCTGCCTCAGCTAGCAAAATCCTTGACTAGCTCAGTGTATGTGGGGAGAGGAGGCATACTTTGCTGCTAAGGAAAAGTCAGTGCTGCCTTTGAGTTTTGGGTTATCCCTAAAACTCATAAGGAATATGAGAATACAGTGGTACCTTGGATAACAACTGCCCCGGATAACGAATAATTTGGATAACAACTGCAAATTTCCGGGTATAGGGCTGCCTCTGATAACGAATTTTCCCTATGGGCTGCCTCGGATAACAAATCGCAATTCCTAGGTATAGGCCTGCCTTGGAGAATGAATGTTCTCTATGGGCTGCCTTGGATAATGAATCTTCCTATGGGCTGCCTCGGATAATGAATTTTCCCTATGGACTGCCTCAGATAATGAATTTCCAGCATGTATCAGTAAAAAAGTTATCCCAGGTGAAATTGCATCTGTACCTTTAAAGTGCACTTTTTAAAGAGTTTTGAGCAAAAAAGAACAGGTGTCTGTGCCTTTTTCCTAAGCTCCAGAATGGATTAAACGGTTTCCCATTCATTCCTATAGAAAACTGCGTTTCGGATAACGACGTGTTTCGGATAACAACTAACCTCGGAGAACAAATTACCATAGTTATCCGAGGCACCACTGTATTACCCCCTTTTAAATCATGAGAATATGATTTTTATGAGATTATCCTTTTCAAATATTCTCTCACTGATTTTCTCCTTTCTAAATTAGTCACATTCAGAGATAGGTACAAACTAGAGATGGACACAAACCGAAAAAATGGCACTTCGTTTTGGTTTGGTATCATTTTAAGGTTTGGTTCGGTTCAGTTTTAATGGATTTTTATGGAAATATTAGTTTTGTTGGTTTGTTTTGATTTGTTATTTGTTTTTCCCCGCTTTGCATTATTTTTGTTTTAATCCTGTCAGCCCGCAGGCTTAGGTAATAAAAACAAACAACGAATAACAAAATGAACCAAAAGTTCATTTCGTGCCCATCTCTAGTACAAACCACTAGTTCAGCAGTCCATGGCAGTTCTTTTATCTCCTCTGGACATTGCCTCTGACTGGTCACCCATCACAGCAGGTAGAACCTTTAAACCAAACACTTGTTCAGCTGCTAAACCAACTTGCATGAACCACCAAAGTGGTTGTTCATTGTCATCTGTTTTGTAATCATTCAAATTTTGTCCATCAGGGCAAACTCAATACCCCCACCAATTCATAGCATGGAATTTGCACCTGTTGCACCTGAGTACTATAGACCTGCAAAAGAAGAACATAATAAGGATAAAAAGAAATCCACACCAGCATTGATTCAGCATTACAAACATGTTTTAATACAAAGCTATGGCCTTTGGTGCCTCCACCTAGTTGTAGGGAAAGCTCCCTTCAATTCCATGCCATATCATGCAGTAGGGTCCATGATGAAATACGTAGCAAGCTAGAATGCTATGCATAGATTAATTACAAACACTATTGGTCACATGATCTCATTTAGAACAGAGAACTAACTTGTTTGTTCACTTGTTCTCAATCAACAACTCTCCTGCTCACCACTAGGTGATTCACATCTCTATCTCTGAACTTTGGAAGCGGCAAACAACTTCTACACCTCTGAAGGTGCCAGCCACAGTCTGGTGAAACGTCAGGAAATAAAATTTCCAGAACATCGCCAAGCAGCCCAAAAAACTCTCAACAGCTATCAGATCCCAGCCATGAAAGCCTTTGAGAATAAACTTCTACTATAAGCTTTCTGTTCTGGAGAGGCAATTGGATGTGCCAAGGTAGTCATTTCTCACCTTTTTCCGTTTTAGTTCCAATAGTTCAACAAGGTGAGGCCAGTGCCCAGGGCAATGCTCCTAGGTAGAGATGGGCACGACTTAGCGGTATCCCCGTTTCCGTTTCCATTACTCGTATCCGTTACTCTATGGAAACGGTAATGGGAATTACTCCGCCAGAATTCGAGCTCGAACCGACGAACGAACAATTTGGTCTGATTTGTCGTGGTTGTTACTTGCACGCGGCGATCGCGCAATGCCAAGCGGCACAGAAATTTTTTTTAAAAAAGTTAAAAAAAACCCGATTCCCGGTCCAAAATGGCGACCGCAATATTTTTTTTGAAATCCTTGCCCAAAACCCCACCAAAGCACCACAGAAACATGCGAAAGTTACCTATTTTAAATGCTTGGTTTTTTACAGTAGCAGCAGTGGGTTTGTCTTGCCAAAATACGTCTCCGTTGATTTTATTTTATTTTTTTCTTAATTTCTTTTTTTTACACCTGCGCAACGATGGGCTGGCCATGGGACGGGACCATGCAAATTTTCGGAGCCATTCCACCAATCGCATGGACAGGTTTTGACTGACACTTCTGGATGTGCCAGAGGGCATAAAAAGCCGAGGCAGTTCCAGTCCATCACAGTCTGGGCTTGGATCTTGTGGAGGGTGGTCAGGGCTGGATTGCTGCGCTCAGTCTAGTTTCGATTTCGCGGTCGCGGTCTCGGTCTCGCTAGGCAGGGAGGGAATTGAATTGACACCAAAAGTCCGGAGCTGGCTGGTTGGCAGAGATATTTTAATTCGCAAAACATAATAATTTCTTTTATTCCCTGTGGGGAATAGCAATGCAGTGTTTATTCTTTTTTGTTTTCTGCATTTTTGAGGAAGAGTTCTGTTTTTTATTTGCTTATATTTGCTTCAAGGGGAAGGGAAGATTTGAGTGGGAGCGGTAGGGGAGGGGAGGTGCTGCGGATTTATTTTGAAAATATATTATTTTACACTACCATACCATTTCTTTTGTATCCCAATTTCCCACCAAGTTCATTTACTTGGCCAAGGTCCTTTTACCCTGCGCCTACAGCTTTTTTGCTGCTGTTGCGATTGGGGTTTTGGAAGGGACTCCAGCAACCCTATCCTACCCTAGTAGCAGCTTATAGTTTTATTCCATTTATTTTCTATTCTACAGTTTATTAGCAAGTGGCAAGCAACAGCCAAGGTCCAGTATTAGTGCTTAGAAGGGGAGGTTGGAGGCTGTGGATTAAATTATTTTAAAAATATTATACAGAGTACAGACTGAGTAGGCAGAGTCTCCCTCGCCAACCAGTGCACTCAAATTTCTCAAACACATTTGTTGGCAACAAGGCTAGGGCACCTTCTTCTGTAGAACATTTTACAATTTCATTTTACTTAACACTTATAGATATTCTTTCACTTGTCCAACACCTCATTAATTTTTTTGCAGTCAGGCACTCAAACAAAAATTTGTTGAAGGGCAGGCACCCAGCCACCTCTATAGAACTTTTTCTTCAATTACAACTTTGAAGAAGTTCCATTCATCTTAGTTACTGTGCATTATTTGTGAAAGTTGGGTGCTGCCAGATTTTGCAAACCCCTTGCTTCTATTAGCTTGGTTTTTATGCAGTTATAACTTACATCTGTGAAGAAGTTAAGTTACAGTTCTCCTAATTACACTTGCCCTGTGCATTGTGAAACTTGTTTGCCAGGATTGGCAAACCCCTTGCTTCTACTAGCTTGGTTTTTGTGCTGTTTTTGTGAGTCAACCTCACTCATTTACTTAGTTTGCCACCAGTGTACATACACAATTACATTTTTGAAGAAGTTACATTTCTCTTTGTTACACTTGCCCTGTGCTGTGCATTGAGAAACTTGTTTGCCAGGATTGGCAAACCCCTTGCTCCTATTTCCTTGTTTGTTGTGCTGCTGTAACTTGTGAGTCCATCTCACTCATTTACTTGCCACCACAGTCTACATACACAATCCAATTACAACTGTGAAGAAGTTACAGTTCTCCTAATTACACTTGCCCTGTGTAGGGCATAGAGAAACTTGTTTTCCAGGATTGGCAAACCCCTTGCTCCTATTTCCTTGTTTGTTGTGTTGCTGTTGTGTGAGTCCATCTCACTCATTTACTTGCCACCACAGTCTACATACACAATCCAATTACAACTGTGAAGAAGTTACAGTTCTCTTTGTTACACTTGCCCTGTGCAGGGCATTGAGAGACTTGGGTGCCAGGATTGGCAAACCCCTTGCTCCTATTACCTTGTTTGTTGTGCTGCTGTTGTGAGTACATGTCACTCATTTACTTGCCCCCACAGTCTACATACACAATTCAATTACAACTGTGAAGAAGTTACAGTTCTCTTTGTTACACTTGCCCTGTGCAGGGCATTGAGAGACTTGGGTGCTAGGATTGGCAAACCCCTTGCTCCTATTACCTTGTTTTGTTGTGTTGCTGTTGTGAGTCCATCTCACTCATTTACTTACAGTCTAAATACACAATCCAATTACAACTGTGAAGAAGTTACAGTTCTCCTAATTACAGTTGCCCTGTGCAGGGCATTGAGAGACTTGGGTGCCAGGATTGGCAAACCCCTTGCTCCTATTACCTTGTTTGTTGTGCTGCTGTTGTGAGTACATGTCACTCATTTACTTGCCCCCACAGTCTACATACACAATTCAATTACAACTGTGAAGAAGTTACAGTTCTCTTTGTTACACTTGTCCTGTGCAGGGCATTGAGAGACTTGGGTGCTAGGATTGGCAAACCCCTTGCTCCTATTACCTTGTTTTGTTGTGTTGCTGTTGTGAGTCCATCTCACTCATTTACTTACAGTCTAAATACACAATCCAATTACAACTGTGAAGAAGTTACAGTTCTCCTAATTACAGTTGCCCTGTGCAGGGCATTGAGAGACTTGGGTGCCAGGATTGGCAAACCCCTTGCTCCTATTTCCTTGTTTGTTGTGCTGCTGTAACTTGTGAGTCCATCTCACTCATTTACTTGCCACCACAGTCTACATACACAATCCAATTACAACTGTGAAGAAGTTACAGTTCTCTTTGTTACACTTGCCCTGTGCAGGGCATTGAGAGACTTGTTTGCCAGGATTGGCAAACCCCTAGCTCCTATTACCTTGTTTGTTGTGTTGCTGTTGTGTGAGTCCATCTCACTCATTTACTTGCACAGTTCCTTGGTGCTTTTCTTTACTATCACATTATACATTCCCTGGCCTGAGCCACAAGAAGTGAGAAAAATGAGGAGGGGTCGCACAGCTAGAGGGCAGGGGAGGGGGACCCCTACTAAGATAAATAGGGGCATGTTTCTGAGGGAAGGGACAGGAAGTAGTGCAGAAAGTGATACTGGTGCAACTCCCTCCCCGAGTAGCAGTGCCAGTGGCACAAGCAGCACTGTGCCATCGTCTGTCACCGAGGGAAGCATGGATGAGGCGTACCAAATCCCATCTCCGTTACCTGACAGCCCCACCCTTGATCAGCAAGAAAGACAAGGGCTCTGATTCTGAAATGGCATCAGAATCAGAATCGGGCTCCTTGTATCTAAACATGCCAGATTCTGAGGACCTGTTGGCAGGGACAGACTTAAGGCAGGCTCCAGGCAGTGACGGAAGGAGCAGCCCTCTTTCCACCCAGAGTACCACCAGTGAGAGGAGTAGTACTACTCTACTTTCCCGGCAGGGCAGAGGCCACACCAGCATCACAGCAGCGGCAGCGGCAGGCAATAACAGAGGGGGCGTTACTTTCTGTAAGCCACGAGGGTGTCTCTGGGAGCATTTTGAGAACAGCCCCCAAGACGCAAGGATGGCGGTGTGCAAGATATGCGGGGTGGTCTTGCGCAGGGGGAATGACCCCAAACACCTCTCCTCAAGTGGGTTGCGCAGCCATCTGATGAGGAAGCACCCTGGGACTCTGCCTGGAACCCTGTCAGGCCCTTGCTCTTCAGGGAGGAAGAGAGGGGAAGAAGGGTTAGAGAAAGAAAAACACAGCTCCGCTAGTGAGAGTGGGAAGAGGCAGGCCACTCTGCAGGAAGTGGGGCTGTTGGGTGGGACTTTTGTCAGCCCGCGAAATAGGGCCAAAGCACAGGAGACCACCACTCGAGTGGTGGGTGAAATGGTGGCCATGAACGGGTTGCCCCTCTCCTTTGTGGAGTCATCAGGCTTCAGGCACCTGATGAAGCACGTGGCACCATGGTACGAGACTCCATCCCGGTGTACCTTCAGCACGCGGGTGCTTCCCTCCCTTTATGAGTCTGTCAGGGACAGGATCCGGGCCCTGCTGCAGGCGGCCAGAGGGAGGAAGATCCACTTCACTTCCGACCTCAGGACCGGTGGGCACCACGGATACCTCTCACTGACGGCTCATTGGTGGCAACCCAAGGAGGTCCTGGAGCCCCGGTCAGCCCATGAGCAGCTGCAGGGGGAGGCACAAGGCAGCACCCCAAGAGGGTATAGGGTGGTGCTTCTCCAGGCCCAAAGCATGGAGGACAACGCCACAGGGATCAACATTGCTGACGTTCTCAAGACAGCAGTGCGAGAGTGGGGATTGGGGACAGAGGGACAGGTCAATCGTGGAGTCATGGTTACAGACGCGGGCCGTAACATGACCAACGCGGTTCTTGGGGCAGGGTTCCAGGGCATCGTGTGCGCAGCACACAAACTGCATATAGTGGTGGGCGATGCCATTGGCCTGGGTGCACCAAAGGACTCCTGGAGTGAGGGGACCAGGGAGACCAGGGCCTTGCTGGACAAGTGTCGGAAGATCGTGGGGCACTTCGCTCGCAGCGTCAAGGCAGCCAGGATGATGCGTGAGAGGCAGGCAGAGACGGGCCGACTGGAGCACGTCCTGATCCAGGACATGACCACCCGGTGGAACTCCACCCATGAAATGGTCAAGCGTCTGGTGGAGCAGAAGGAAGTGGTGGAATACATCATGTCAACCACCCCAGTCCTGCATGAGGGGAGGGAATTGGACCTTGTTGCTACCGAGTGGCTCGCCCTCTCCCAGATGGCGGGCATCCTGCAGCCTTTTGAGGAGACCACCCACGTCCTCAGCAGCTACAACGCCAGCCTGGGCCACGTTCTCCCCCTGGTCAATGCCCTTCGCCAACGCCTAGAGACCAGTATCCGGGAAGAAGGCAATCTTCTCCCTAAGAGCAGGGCATTGGCAGACAGGCTGTTGACCGGCGTGGATACCCGCCTTGGCCCACTAAGAAGGGAAAACGTGTACCAGATGGCCTGCCTGTGCGACCCTCGCGTCAAGGGTTCCCTGGCGGCCAGCACTGCCGAACTGAAATCCTGGAAGACGGAGCTATGCCGTCAAGTCAGGGCTCTCTCCGATGAGGGCCAGGCGTTTCAGAGGGCGCACGGAAGCCAGAGCGATGCTGAGGAGGAGTCTTCGCAAGGATCCACATCCCTCTGTACTCCAGGAGCGTTCACCCAGAGACCAGGTTCCGTTCCAGCAGCCAACTACCTGGCCTCTGCCCTAGCCATGGCAGTTTCCTCCTCAGTGGAGGCAAGGGAGGAAGAAGTAGCAGACCCCGCTCAGACCATGGTGAAGGAGTACATGGCCGAGCCCCTCCAACCCCTCAGCTCGGACCCACTGCACTACTGGGCCAGAAAGGCAGACCTCTGGCCCGCTCTTTCAACTCTGGCGTTGGACCTCTTGTCTATCCCACCCACCAGTGTCCAGAGTGAGCGTGTCTTCTCCCACATGGGAGATGTCCTGAGGCCGCGCCGCTGTCGCCTGGACCCGGAGACGGTGGAAAGGTTGACTTTCATCCGCTTCAACCTTTCCACCTTGGGATTACCCCAACACTCCAAGAACTAAGTTGCTGCCTGTAACCTAACCTCCTGCCTGCAATCCTCCATGCCCGCCTGCAAGCCTGCCTACCTCCCCTTGGCCCTACGAGCCTGCCTGCCTGCCTGCCTGCCTGGCCCTGTGACTACCTGCCGACTCCAGTGCCTAATGCCTGCAAAACTGCCTGCTTGACTGCCTGCCTGCCTGCCTGCCTACTTGTATTCTCTCTCACACACAATTAAAGGGTACTATTAGTGGCCCAATTTTTCTAGCCCTGGCCTGTCTCCAAACCAGGCAGGGCCACTCAAAGTGTCATTGGAAAGGGTCTGTCTGTATTGGCCCAATGTTTCCCCTTTTGCCATGGCTGGTCTGAGAGAGACCCTAATACCTGCCTTCCTTGGTGCTTCACACCGTTCCCTGGGGTTTAGGCGCCAATCTGCTAACAAAGTGGTGAGGAAGCACTTTACAACAACCTACCTCAAAGACTGAGTATCAGGGGGCAAGCTCCCCTCCTTACAGCCTTAAAGAAATAGACCCACCCAGTTCTCCTGCTTCCACTCTGTCTCCTTGGTTGCCAAAACCCGGTCTCCTGGGGTGGCGATAGAAACTCTGCCTGCCAAGGCGGAAACAATCCTCCCTACTGGCACTTTGGCTTAGTGCCTTCCCAATCCCTAGCCTTGGAGGATGGTATCCTCTAAGCATGCACCTAGGCTACACACACATACCTGTAAGCCAGACTAGATGCTTCCCTGCCTGCCCGGCCCTCTGCCAACCTGCCTGCCTGTCAGACTCCACCAGTCCCGGCTTTGAGCATGCCTTCAAGTTGCTTCTCATTCAACCTCCTCCAGTCTGCCCTTCTGGCCTCCCAGTCCCATACTTTGTCGTCTGGGCTGGTCTGTGAACCACTAAGAAGGGCTGTGGAAAGGGAAAGACAGGAGCTCCGCTTCTAGTGGGAAGATGCAGGCCTCTCTGCAGGAAGTGTTGCCGCTGTGTGGGAGTTTTGTCCGCCTCCGCTACCGCTAATTTTCACTCTGAGCTGCAATGCACTGTGAAGAGAGGGACAAGGAAGCCTCCAGGCTTGGTGCTTGGTGGATACTCTGACGCACACTGACTGTGTGAGTCTGTAATTCACACAGACCTAGCTCTGTCTCCTCCGCCACTCTTTCCACTGGGCTGCCAGCTGTGGCTCACACAAAGAAGGGAAATGTCCTTGTTGTGTGTGCGTATTCCTGTCCGAAAGTCCCCTGTGTGGATCTTGGTGCTGTGCTGTGTGACTCATTGTGCGCACACTCAGTGCTTAAACATTTTATAATCATTTCTGCCCTAACCCCGGAACAAAGGCTGCCGGACAAGAAAAGTTACTGGTTGCAAATCTAGGTTGTGATTGATGATGATGATTGAGTTATGGGAACACTCTTCAGGAACAGCTGGTGGTGGGCTTAGGGTTAGGGTTAGGGGGGGATGTTTAGGCCTCCGCTACTCTGTCCTCTGGGCTGCACCACACTGTGTCTCACTAAGAAGGGCTGGAGTGGAATGTACTTGCGCGTACCACAGTTCTGCACAATAATCGTTTGTTTCTTAGAAATAGAAGAGCCTTTCAGGAGGAAGTTCCAGGCTTGGCTCTTGGAGTTGTGGAATTGCTGTGATTCACTACGAAGGGCATGGAGATGGAATGCCGGCACGGCAGTTAGGAGCAGTCTACCAGCACACAGCTGGGAAAGAAAGTCAGAAAGCTTGGCTTGCTGTCCTTTTGGAAGCCTGTGTGGTCAAAGACTCAGACTCACTCTAGCTCTGTGTCTTCTCCCTGCCTGCCTGTCAGGCTCCCCCCACTTCCGGCTAAGAGGAGGCCTTCCAGCCGCTTCTCCTTCACTGGTCCAGTTAGTGCTTCAAGTTCAGCACTGTCACCACTGCCCTCAACTTGCCCATGCAGCAACCACGGCTGCGCCCGCCTCTTGGCGGAAAACCACTTGAAGACCAACTGTAACAGTGCATTCACTCATCAAATATTTTGTTTAGAAGAACTGGTGGACTCCGTCATCCCACATTGGGGGGGGTCTTCATGCAATCTAGGTTGGGAAATCCCTTGGCTGAGGGAGGGGCGATTCGGTGGTTCTCCTTCAACCCCCTCTAGTCTGGCCTTCTGGCCTCCCCTACCCTTCACTCTGGGTTGCACACACTGTGCCTCACAGAGAAGGGCATTGTGCTTGTGTGCTAGAAAACAGTCGTGGGGTGGGCCCGTGATTAGGCAGAACTCATGCAAAAGCACCCTTGGACTCTGCCTGGAACAGTGGCAGGACTCTGCAGGAAGGAGTGCCGCAGTGTGGGAGTGTTGTCAGCCTCCGGACTACCAATTAGTCTTCAGTGGGCTGCCATTGCCATACACTGTGGCTCACAAAGAAGGACAACTTACTGCCGTGCTGGTGGCCCTCTGTCACCGTTACAAATAGGACAGTTTATCAGAAAGTTCAAGGCTTGGCTCTTAGAGTTGTGGGGAATGTGATTCACTATGAAGGGCATGCCACTGGGATGCAATGCACTGACTGTGGCTCTCTGTGAAGGGAGGGAGCAAGGAAGCCTCCAGGCTTGGTTCTTTGTGGGTACTCTGACTCACACAGACAGTGAGCCTGTGGTTCTCAGGCCTACTGTCTTCCGTGGACTGCAAAGCTATGTCACTCACTGAGAAGGGAACATGGCTGTGCTGGCCTGCTAGGAGTTTACCGGGAAAGCAGCACACAGCTGTGTAGGAAGACCCTCTGGCTTGCAGTCCTTTTTTCAGAGTGGTCTCAGGCCTCAGAGTCAGACACCATGTGGACTCTGCTTTTCCACTGGGCTGCCAACTGTGGCTCACGAAGAAGGGAAGCCTGCGTAGGCGTACATAACAGATTGTCGGAAAGGTGCAGCCTGGCCCTTGTTGGTGGATGGATACTTGGAGTCACTGACTGTGAGTCTGTGAGGGAAGGGCGATTGTGTTCCATTTGCTGCAACCCACTGTGGCTCACGAAGAAGGGCATTTTCCTGGCGTCCTCCTCAGGCCATTCAGCTACGCTGGGGAGCTGGAGCTTCCTGGCAATGATCCTCCCCTACGGAGGCCCTGTGGCCTCAGACTCAGGCTATGTGGCCTCCTCCAGCCACTCTTTCCTCTTGGATGCAAAACACTGTGGCTCACTAAGAAGGGAAGAGTAGTTGTGTGCAGCACACACTCCAGTAGTTTCTCGGACAGTTCCAGGCTTGGAGTTGTGTTGGAGCTGGGATTCACTACGAAGGGCATGGTAGTAGTTTGCGGGGAGTTTCTAATTCACACAGACCTAGCTCTGTCTCCTCCGCCACTCTTTCCACTGGGCTGCCAGCTGTGGCTCATAAAGAAGGGGAAAAATGTACCAGTTGCGTGGTGGTGGCACCATCATTTATAAATAGAACAGCTTTCCGAAAGTTCAAGGCTTGGCTGTTGGAGTTGTAGGAGCTGGGATTCACAACGAAGGCCATGGTCGTGGATTGCTGGCCCAGCATTCAATTACTCCAGCTTGTGGCCTCCGCCACTCTTTCCTCTGGGATGCAAGACACTGTGCCTCACATGGAAGGGAAGAGGAGTTGGGTGCCAGCACTCCATTAGTTTATTGCAAAGTTGCAGGCTTGGCTCTTGGAGTTGTGTGGGAAAAAACTGTGATTCACAAAGAAGGGCATGGTAGTAGACTGCCGGGCCGGCAGTTAGCAAGTCTACCAGCACACAGCTGGGGACTTGGGGAGGAAGAGTCAGACTCAGAATGTGGCTTGCTGTCCTTTTTGCAGCCTGTGTGGTGCCAGACCAAACTCAAGGTGATTGGCCTCCTCCGCCAGTCTTTCCTCTGGGCTGCAAGACGCCATGTTTCACACTGAAGGGGGGTACTGATTTGAACAGCGTTCGTACGTACAGCACCACCAAGACTTAGTCAAAAAGTGACATGTGGTGGACGGTGGTGCATCGCAGGCAGTGTGGTGCCAGACCAAACTCAAGGTGATTGGCCTCCTCCTCCAGTCTTTCCTCTGGGCTGCAAGATGCCGTGTTTCACACAGAAGGGGGGTACTAATTTGAACAGCGTTCGTACTACGTACAGCACCACCCAAGAGTTTGTCAGAAAGTGCCATGTGGTGCATCGCAGGCAGTGTGGTGCCAGACCAGACTCAAGGTGATTGGCCTCCTCCGCAACTCAGTCCTCTGGGCTGCAAGACACTGTGACCCAAGGCCAGTGGCATTTAAATTCCTGTCATGCCATTCAGCTCCATCCTTTTTATACTGGAGCTGGCAATGAGCCCTGCCGCACTCTGGCTCTGTACTGTGGTGCTCTCATACTCTGCCTTGTGGCCTGGCCGGAGTGGCCGCCCTTACTCTGGCCTTATGGACGCATCGACCAGAGATAGTCCTCCTCCTTGTATAGCCTAGTGGGCTGGGCTGTGGGCTGTAAAACTTAAGTCAGAGCAACCCAGAGCCCTATCCCATTCCCATCCCTACCAAAACTATTCCTGGCTGTAGCAGCTACTAGCTAGGTACGTAGCTTAACCACCTCAGGCTCTAACTGCTAATGTTTTTGTTGACCATGACCAAAAGCAGGGTTGCATTGGCTTTGGCTTTATTGCTTGTCCTTTAAGTGTGTGTGACTTTGACTGTGAATGTGAAGTGAAGGCAGAAGGACCTTGGTGATGGGGGGCCAATTTGAGAGGAGTAGAGTAGTAGACCCCTCATCCAGATTTGGGGAGGAACGGAATGTCTGTTTCTCCTGCTGCCTCTGAGAGAGATGGAGGGGAGATGGGATGGATTCAAAACCAAACAACAAAAAGTACAACAAACAGGCACGTCAGCCAGACCAAGTAGGGTGGCTGGCTGGTTCAGCATCAGCAGATTCAGCACAGCAGACCAAGAGAAAAAAAAGAAATGCAAATTTGTTTCTGCCCCACTTTGTTTGCTTAGGATGCACTAGCCTTGTTGTGCAGGAGCAAGTCCATCACCCAGGCAGGTTTAAACTGTATTTCGCCTGGTCATTTGCGGGACCCCGCCCCCGCCCCGCCCGCCCGCCCGCCCGCCCGCGCGCTAGCCACTCCCCCTGCCGCTGCCGCTGCCGCCGCCCACACATGTACCCCCGCGCCACCGCCGCCCGCGCTGCGCCCGCAAGCCGCAAGTCTCGGTCGGATGTCAAAATGCGCGAAATCGCGGCAGTAACGGAAACGAAAAAATGAAAAAACGAACCGACTAATTTTTGCGAATTTTCACGAAAAACAGAGACGACCCGAAACGGAACCGGCCCGACTAACGACAACTTGAAATTTTTTTTTTTCAAGTCATGCCCATCTCTATTCCTAGGTGCTGATGCAGTGCTGTAAAGTGGCGAAAGAACATTAAAGCAGCATGAGGTGTATAGTCTCCCCTCCTTTTGTTAGGCTGTTTGGCAGAGAGAGAGAGAGAGAGAGAGAGAGAGAGAGGAGTGTGATTGCCACTTGACACATTCCCAAGCTTTTGGGGTGGGAGTGATATAAATCGATTGGCCACCCCAGCATAAATGATTCCATCTGTAATCGCACAAAAGGGAGTTTCCCTTGGCCTTCATTTGCATCTATCCGTGGTCTGATTTCTTCTCTCATTTTTATTTATTTATTTATTTGGAGCAAAATGATTTAGCACCAGTGTCTGCTGAGTAAAAAGGGGCAGGGGAGAGAGACTTGATTAATGTGCAGCAGCTGATGTTATAGCACATACACTCATGAAAGTGATGGAGTACCCTCATGTAATTGGATCAGAAATGGAAAAAAAAAATAATGAAAAATTTAACACAGTCTTTGTCTCTCTGTGTTACAAGGAAGTGAGGGCTGCAGCTGAGAGGTTGCAAGAAGCAGGGTATAGCTTCGGCCATTTTATGTCCTCTGGTGTTTAAAAATTGCTTAGCCCATTGATTAAAAGAAATGTACCATCCTGCTGTGGCCTAAAAAGGGTAAAGGAGGAATAAAGGGGAAATAACAATAAATTGGGGCCATCAACAAGATGCCATTTGTTTTCCACTCCCACATGTCAGGTCATGTTGTTGCAGTGAAATATTTCTGTGGTTAATGTATGCAGTACCAAACAAGTGGCACCCTTCTGATTCCAATAAAAGAAAACAGCTTTTAATCTGGAGAACACCGTCACAAGCAGGAAAATAAGGTCATTTGGGGTCTCCAGTTTGAAAAAAGTGGAGGTACAATCTGCTTCTAAAGGATCACTTTATCACAGATCCTTGCTCCTCCTCCTCTTTCTTTTAATCCCACCCCCAGCCACCCCAAGTTCACAGACACAGACACACACACACACACACACACACACACACACACACACACACACACACACCTTCTAATCCCATGGCCAAATCTCTTATCAGTAAAGTTTGTGGGAAAGTTTGTGGGGAATGGGAGATGGAGCAATTTTTAAAATTCATTTTAATCATGAAAAGTAGAAAGTAGTATTTCCCACAGCACGAAATGCTAGTCGAAACCACATGTTGGAGGTCTGAAATTAATGATTGATGACACAACCTTTTTGTGTGTGTTTCTCAACCAGGGATTCAATTATTATGAAACAATTAATTAATCTGGTGACACCCCTTTTCCTACTAAGATAGATAGATAGATAGATAGATAGATAGATAGATAGATAGATAGATAGATAGATAGATAGATCTTGAAAAACAAAAGTTGAATGTTTGAAAATAAAACCTTTTGGACTGCCTATTGTATATTATAATTTTACTTCTGCAGTGGTACACATTGCCTTCTGGGAAAGTGTTGTAATTGACACATAGAAATCTGGGGCCAGCTGTCCCAGTAGGTAGAGCAAGAAGGTCATTTCAGACAGCCCATGGTAGGAGATGGAAGCAATGTTTTTAAAAAGATACTTTTCTGTGTCCCTAAAGTAGACTAAGACCTTCTGGTGTGGTGAAGGATGCTATGTAATCAATAGTTTTAAAGGAGGAATTAAATGACAATCCAATTGCAAGAGGGTACCAGCTTACATTTTCTTTAGACAATGAAAGGTTGTGGACGAATTCTGACAGAAATTTTATTACCTCAGGCTATTGTTGTCATTTATGAGACCTATTAAGGACAGCAAACAACAACTAAATATATCATCAATTTCCCCTAATTAACCTGTTGAAAGGAAGAGATGGAGCACCAGGAAATGGGTCCATCTTTTTTTTTTCTTATTTACTCTCTGTTGTAAAACATTGTTCACTCCTAGAGGCAGCTAGCAGACTCGATTGGAAACATCTTTCTACACACACACACACACACACACACACACACAGAGAGAGAGAGAGAGAGAGAGAGAGAGAGAGAGAGAGAGAGAGAGAGAGAGAGAGAGGTACCTTGTATTAAGGAATTAATTCGTTCCAAATGAAATTATGTTAAGCAAATTTTGCTGTGTACAAATTTCCTGTAGGAATGGATTGAAAATAATCATGACTGTTTTTCTGTTGTATGGATTTGCCCCATAGGCAATTCTGTTAAGTGATTTTCACCTATCTGTGGATTTTTTTTCCTTTAAGCGGATTTTCTGTTAAACAATCTGCTTGTTATACGGGGGTCCACTTTGTGTGTGTGTGTGTGTGTGTGTGTGTGTGTGTGTGTGTGTGTGTGTGTGTGTGTGTGTGTGTGTGTGTGTGTGTGTGTGAAGCAGGCATGTCCAAACTTCGGCCCTCCTGATGTTTTGGACCACAACTCCCAGAATTCCAACCCTGTATTTCCAATGGCAAAGGACTGTGGGACTTCTGGTCCAAAACATCTGGAGGGCCGAAGTTTGGACATGCCAGGTGTAAAGGGCTGTAGTATTTTTCTTCACAACTAGAGCTCCCCTCTTTGTGTTCAACCAGCCTATCCTTTGTGTTTGCTGTGTGTATGCATGTATATAGTGCTTAGATAAATAAAGGTTATGAGTATTGCATTGGATATATTTTCTATAAAATGTGGAGAACATGATAGGGGGAACTGGTGCCTTAGTCTCATGCTGAAAGTTGTTCATGGGAATTAGAGAAGTGATAATGATCTCTAAGCATTAAACATAATACAGTATTCTATATATATGATTGTTGTCACTGAACTCAGTTGGGCTTACATCTTGACTTACATTAGCTGTCTAAGAAGTACATTTAGTTTAGCAAGATAATTCCCCTGTAAATTTGTTTTAGGAATGTTCTTTAGGCCAAAAAATTAATTAAGCACAGACTGAGCCCATACATGTTTACACACACACTATACTTGATCTCCACCAAAAGGATGAGAAGCAATCCATGTTTACCCAGAAGTAATTGCCACTGAGATTAATGGTGTTTAGCCCAAATAAGGACATCTAAGAGTTCATTTCCTATTGAGAAGGAAGAATTCTTCTGCTGTAGAGTTTCGTCTACAGTTTAAGATTCTATCCCACCTGTCTGTGCCATAATATGGAGCATGATAGCTTTTTAGTACTGCCTTAGTGATTGTGGAATATTTCCCCCCTGGAATCTTAGTTAAAATCTATTTTATGTGGCAGCAGGGAGGTGTCAACATAAGGCAGCATCGTTTTTATTATCCAGGGCTTAAAAATTAGGTCAGAATGAAGTAGAAGAGTTCTGCTGGTGTTTTTCTGTCAATCATTGTAAATTTCAGCAGTGAATTGGCACAAATTGAGCAGTGTAGGTATTTGGTATTTTGCACTGAGTCACATGACTTACATACAACAAAGCAAAGTGTTCTGCTTAAAGCACTCTCTGAACAGTTAACAATTTAATAGTGCAGGCTACACATTGTCCCCACCCGACACACACCCAGCAAGCAGGGTATTCATTTTACTGACTGTGGAAGAATACAAGCCTGAGTCAACCATGAGCCGGCTACCTGGATTGAACCCCAGGTCATGAGCACAGTTTAACGTGCAGTACACCCATTTCACCACTGTGCTACATAGCAACAAATGCTTATACCAGCTTCTCAAACTTCTGGCAGTAAACAGACGAGACTCATGCCAATGGACTTACATGAGCTTTGATTATTTCTGAAACTGTAATCTTCTGTTCCAAAATCTTTTTTATAATATTGTGATACGTTAATTTAGCATACGGTTCAGTTTTTTTTTAGTCTTATGTTATAATCTAGTTTTATAGATTTTTCTTCTTTCAGGACTTGGTTCATATTATAAGCCACCCAGAGAAGTTTGCTATTGGGTACCATGTGTCCTGTCAACACACAAGCATGCCTTCCACTTCACACAGTACATGTAAGAATCAGAAGGGCAAAATCAATCATATATGAAGTCCAGATAATAGCTTCCAGTGACACCAGCTTACTCAATGGCATTAGGTAAATGACTCTATGCTCACACTCTTCTAAATTTCTAATAATTCCCCTGAAGTCATTAGCAGGTTTACCCTGGCTTCACTTAGAGTGATGAAGCTCAACATTTAAACACAGCTAACTTCACTTCCCTTAATTATCACATTTATCAAAGTCATGGATTTTCAGCTTGGGCCTCTCCACCAAAGAGTCCTCTTTGCAGCTTGCACAATTCACCCGATGTCATGAACTCAGATAGGCACAAGACACAGAAATATGCACACAAAAAGGTCACCAAGAGATAAGATGAGCTCTGTTGATGTTGGCTCATTCAGCAACAACAAAGCAAGGCTCTGTGACTGAGGCTGGTAGATTTATTTTATCATCTTACTTTAGATGCTAATGAGGTTCTTGTATTGTTTAGACTCTTTAAAAATCAGATTCATGGTTAGTGGCTCACATAGTTCTCAGCATGCTTTTCATGCATTCTCTTTTTTTATGTTATTGTCTCAGCTGGGATCACCTTCAACTGCATGCACACGCCTCCAAGACAAGAGGCAAAGCAAACATTTTGAATTATGTGACAATATTTGGTTTCAGGCTGTGGGAACAGAATTGTTTCGGCTCCCTGGAGCAATAAAAATAAATAAATGACCCAATTGTTACCAGAAACAGGTGACAGAACTACAACTAAGATAAGGGTATGCCCAGGCAATGAGAGGCACCTTTAACACTCTGATTTCAATAGAAGAGGTTTAAGTATACAGTGGACCCTCGTATAAAAAACATTTTGTATAACATAAGATCTGTACAACATAAAAAATCCAGAGATAGGGGAAATTTGCTTAACAGAATCACCTATGGGGCTAATCTGTACATCATAAAAATGATTGTGATTAGGGATTAATCCGTTTTCAAGGCATTCCTATGGGAAATTTGTATAAAGGAAAATTTGCTTAACAGAATTTTATTTGAAATGAATTAATTCCTTTATACAAGGTACCACTGTACTGTACATTAAATTCTGCCACTGAAATACTTTAAGAAGGATCCCATTCAAAGCTTTACAAATTTACTGCCCCTTTGCAGTCCTTCACTCTTTCTCCACAAGATACGTTTTGCAAACTCCTGAGTATCTTCATGGTCTTCAGAACCTATTCCAGACTGCCCACAAATTTAAAACAGGGCAGGCTTCTAAGCAGACTTTTAAAAAATGCAATGTAAAGTCCCATTAAGATGTTATTGTACTCACTTAAACTGGTCCACTATCATTTCTGTTGCACATAATAAGCTTACCTTCAGCACATATGGAAGGTCACTTTCTGGAGAAAACTGCTCCCTTCATCAGTGAGGCTATCAGTGTTCTTCAGAATGCCAGAAGATCAGCATCCAGACTCAGATGCATCACCTTCATGCGTAAATAAGGTAGTCCTCTGTGGAAATTCACTCTCCATGTGAAGAAAGAGAAGGAACGGACAATGTAGGAAGATGGACTTGCATACTCCCTGCAGATTGGTGGTGAATCAAGATGGGCATGGAATGAGTTTTTCATTTTTTGTTTCATTCCCTAACAAAACAAAAAATGAAATGACCCATCAAAGAAAAATGAAACTAAAGAAACAGAAATTCTCATTTTGTTCTGTTCCATTTTTCCTATAGGAATGGATTGAAGCAATGCATTCCTATAGGAAAAGCCCGTGGTTTCCCCCCCCCACACACGCACCCAATCAAGTGGCAGAAACCACAGGCTTTTAAAAAAATGCTGCCCCAAGAGCCAATCAGCTGGCATGTGGGGCTTTGGGTGGCAAAAAAAAGTTTAAAAAGCCCACAGTCCCCACCCCCACATGCCTTATTTTGGGGACGGAAGAAGCTGTGGTTTTTTTTAAAAAAGTCTTTGTTGCAAGCAGTGGTTTCGCCACTGAACATGGTCGAGACACCAGCCCGGGGCTCTCACGCTGGCATCCTGACCATCCCCCTGGTGCTAACTGATCCATT
Organism: Phrynocephalus guinanensis; assembly: GCA_037367245.1. Lineage (NCBI taxonomy): Eukaryota > Metazoa > Chordata > Lepidosauria > Squamata > Agamidae > Phrynocephalus > Phrynocephalus guinanensis. The sequence continues at coordinate 22,688,468 of CM074741.1, forward strand.
TTTAAATGGTGCCAGATGATGACAGCTCATCAGGAGCCCTCTGAAAATCATTGGGTTGGCAGTTGAGGGAAAGCGTGGGATTTTAAAACTTTTTATTTATTTATTTTTGCTGCCTGAAGCCCTGTGTGCCAGCTTATTGGCACTTGGGGCAACAAAAAAAGTTTTAAAAGCCCACAGTTCCCCGTGCCCGATCGGGTGAGAGCAACTGCGAGTTTTTTTTAAACTTTTTTTTTTTGCTGCCTCAAGTGCCAATCAGCTGGCACACAGGGCTCCGGGCAGCAAAAAAACCCCAAGTTTTAAAATCCCACCCTTTCCCCCATCTGCCGAAGCCCCACATGCCAGCTGATTTGCAAAAAAAGTTGTACAAGTACCACACACTACATACTACACTAAACAAAAAATGAAAATAATAATAATGAAAAATGAAACATTTTTAAAATCATTATGTACAAAACGAAATGAAACCATAATGGATTTTTCTGTTTCATACCCATCTCTAGTGGTGACTGTTCAAGAAGTCCTGACAACAGCACAGGGCTTCAAAAATCAATTGGGCTGTCAGTAGCTCACATAGGATGTAACGACAAACAGGCATTTCAGCCTCTGCATACATTTTGCTGCCTTCACAGCAAACAAATATTCCCTAACTCTGGGTTGTGATACTATATGGCTGCCAAGGTTTCCTCCAGACTCTATTTACCTGAACTAACCTTCAGACCTCTTTCCACAACCAAGCTGACCCAGAAGCAGTTGCTCATAACCCTTGTTTGCCCTTACTCCACTCCTGTCAGAAGGACTTGCCTCTGTGACATTACAAGGGCCAACCCTTGATCTCAGTATTTTTTTGGTTCTGAACTCTTAGGGATTGGAACGCTTTTGACATGCCAGCCTTATTGTCATTCTTCACATACACCTCCTGTGCTGCTTAAAGGCAGAAATCAAATGATTGTATAGGGAGAGAGAGAGAGAGAGAGAGAGAGAGAGAGAGAGAGAGAGAGAGAGAGAGAGAGAGAGAGAGAGAGAGAGAGAGACCCTTTAATTTATTGTGTTCCTTTGCTTGCTATATTGACACGTATTTTGTTCAATAAAATCCACATGGGATGTGAAATCCAATTCTTTCACAACCACAGTATTTTTTTAAGGGGAGTGTACCGTTTATATGTTAGTGTCTGGAATCGAAAATAGCAGCGTTACTGACAAACTGATTTCTATGTCAGGCAAAACCTAAAGAGGAAAAAATGAAAATAATAATAATGTATATATTTTTAAAAATAAAAGACAAAAGCCATTGAATCATTCAAGACTGTTGTATTGTAATGTAATCTTTTGTAGACAAGTCCACTTCTTCAGACATATTAAGAGGAAACTAATTTCTGTCAACAGGGCCAAGATTTCTCTTCCTCACTGCAGCTGCTTGCCACTCCATCACTTTCATGTAGTATGGAGGATATTCACTATGCAATAGGAGTTTGTTACTACTCTGCCCTCAGTCAGAGATAAAGAGACTGAGACATTGCAAATATTCAAAAGTAATGTGACGGCCTGGGCATGCTACACAAGTAAATTAACTTTGCACAGCCAGTTCTGCTTAGATCTCCCTGAAAAGGCACACTTATTTATAAAAGTGAGGGACATACTATAAATATATTAGTGTGCATCTTAGACCAGTGATTCCCAACCTTGAGTAACCCAGGTGTTCATGGACCTCAACTCCCAGAAGCCTTCACCACTGGTTGGGGTTTCTGAGAGTTGCTGTCCAAGAATGCCTAGGGTTACCCAAGATTGATAAACAACCACTGCCTTAGGGCCTTTTTACACGACCCCTAAGATCCGCTGGTCCCTTAAATTCGGACCAGAGATCTTAGGGGCTTGTCGCTCTTCCTGTGTTCCCACCCTGGCTGCTGGCTGCGTGAGGGGAGGGAGAGAAAAAAGGAAGAAAGACCGTGGCTCACCTCCCCTTCTGCCTCTCGCTCTTGCCGGCTCTTGCCCCGGCAACATTCCAGTAGCTCTTAAGTAACTCTTAAGTAGCTCTTAAAGGGGTGGGAGCCAAAAAACAGCAAACAGAAGCGAGGAGAGCCTCACACTCACTATCTTTGCACCGCATCAAAGAATTTTCACCTCCAGAGAGAAGGTACAAGAAAAGTGCGCTGGGTTGCGCTAAAGTGGGCGGGGTCGCACTTAATTGCCTGTAAACTCCGGAGCTGGTGGGGAAACATTTTTAAGCTCCGGAGCTTGCAGCCATTTGCAGCAGAGCTTAGGGGTCGTGTATAAATGCCCTTTGACTCTTACACTATGGAAAAACCCCTCAGAGCAAGTTGTCAAGCAGTGCCAATGAGGCAGATGGAAAGAACACTATGGCATGGCTGTGCCAGTGCCCATATTGGTTGTAAGCTACTGAATTTAGTATTCAGTATTTCATAATATATAATTCAGAGACTGAATGTAAGAGGAAATCTGTGATATTATATATTACCCCATGTTTTAAGGAAGAAGTCGGAAGCATTGTTTGTTTTGCAAAATGAGCAGCTTCTGTGCTCAATGCTGCCTAGAGAGCAATCACCTTCTTCTAATCCCAACACAAGTAGCATGGTTTGCAGTAATCTGTTAGTGAAATAAAAGCCCTCTGCAAATGTTTGTAAGTTCTAAAGATGAACAAACTCTTGAGGTGTAGCATGGCCACCCCTAGTTAGGAAGAATAAATAAACAAGAAGAGTTATTTTTTTCAGGCACCCATAATGGGCTACAATCACCACAATCAGGGTTGCATTTCTATCTAGCTATTGATCAATCAATCAATCAGGTGAGCTCACCATAATATAGCCTAAGACAGGCATGTCCAAACTTCGGCCCTCCTGATGTTTTGGACCACAACTCCTAGAATTCTAAACCTGTATTTCCAATGGTAAAGGACTGTGGGAGTTGTGGTCCAAAACATCTGGAGGGCTGAAGTTTGGACATGCCTGGCCTAAGAGCCCTCCAAATTCCAGATATTTCCCTTCCTCACACAACATCTTCTGGTACATATGTAAACCCCAACCACTCCTATTATAACAGTGGTGGTGACATTTGAAGGACAGAAGGGATGGGTAAAAGCCTGTACTTGCCTCATAGGATCATTGGTTTTTGCTTTTTCATGCTCATTAATCAATCTCATTTTTTTGTTTCAGACAAACAAACAAACTTACAGCTGCCTATGAGAAAGGCAGTCCAGTCAGGCCTTTGTAGCTTTAACAGTACGGACAGCCTTCCTTCCCAGTGTATACAGTAGAACACTGGCAGAGGACATATGCAAATGATCCAGGCTTCATCTTCACTTTAGGTTGTGCTTTTTCTCAAAATTAAATTATTTTCCAAATATTAGATCCATACCAAAGGAGGGTTTTCCCCCCCTCTCTCCCCATTGCTGGACAGTCATGTTTAGCTAATTTGTGTGCAACATGAGTTCTTTGCTGTGATCTCAGTTGTCACCTGGGGTGGTGTAGCAAGGCTCCAAGACAGCTTCTAACCAAGATGACATTTTCAGGTGAAGTTTCCTATAGTGCTATGCTGAAAATGTTTAGCCATGTGTGGCTAGTTGACCTTTTTTTTATAACACTGGTAGAACACAGTCCTGATCAGGCAAGTGATAGCAGTGCCTCCGCTTCCCATATGATTCCAATAAGCAGGTTTAGGGGCACCCCCTTTGGAGCTTCATAACTCACCCCCCCCTCACCCCCAAATGTTTCCATATTCCAGGGGGTTGCCTAAAATTGCTTTCTGAAGGTACCCCTGCTACTTTGGTGCCCCAAAAGTAAGTAATTTTTGAGTACTTGTTTTAAAAAATATTCACTCAAAATTATTTTTAAAATATGCAATCAAAATTTACTTACCTTGGGACTCCAAAGTAGCAGGGGTACCTTTCTGAAGCAATTTTAGGAACCCCCTGAAATCTGGAAAGATTTAGGGGTAAGGGGACTTAGTTATGAAGCTCTAAAGGGGCTGTGGGTAGTATTGGCAACTGTACAGGGACTGTCGAGGCAATCAGGGAGTTTAAACTTTGGTATTAACTCCCTAATTGCCTCCACACTCTCAGCACCCATTGCCAGTTACTACCCCCAGCCTCTTTAGAGCTCAGCTGGTATACTGTATATACTTGATTATAATGGACAAAACACCCTCGGCTTATACTCGAGTCAATAAGTTTTCCCAGTTTCCCCCCCCCAGTTTTGTGGGGTAAAATTAGGTCCTCGGTTTATATTCGGGTTGGCTTATACTCGAGTATATACGGTAGTCCTATGGGACCTGACTGAAATTAAAAAAGGGGAAATTTATAAAAGAAAAATTAGTGTTCTGCTTATATATCCCCTCATAGTGCTTAAAACACTATCTGGGTGGTTTACAATTTAATTATGCAGGCCACCCATTGTCCCCAACCCACCCCCAAACAGGCTGCATACTCATTTTGCCAACCTCAGAAGGATAGAAGGCTGAGTCATTGAGCACAGTTTTAGCGGCAGTACAGCAATTGAACCACTGTCCCACAATACTATTGAACATGAAATTGCTTTAGTTGGATTCACAGTTAAACAGAAATAAGGCAGCAGATGGTCTGATAAAGCCAAATTCATAAGTAATGTGCATAAATAAAAATGATAAAACTAATAGTCCCTTTGAATCCAAAAAGAAATGAGATCATTCTTCCTTGCAAGCTTTGTTGTGAGATAATCCTTCATTCAGGAAAATACCGGATACTTCAGCACAGCTTCTCTACAAATAGCGTTACTCCCAAAACAGCAGGACAGGCAGAGCAAACGGCAAGCTTATAAAAGCAGCTAGAAGGCCATAGCCCTGCAATAAATATGCAAATAGGAGAAATACAAAATAGAGTCGCCATTCCCTTCAAATCAATCATACACATATATCAATTTAATTTGCCTTATATAGGATGATAACAGCCCATATTTATAGTTCAGCGCTTCTTCCTAGTATTTTCTCACAGGTAGAACCAAAATGGCCACTTTGCCAAATCAACCGTGTCTTCAGAGTGCAGGTTGATGATTTGCTTATTATTGACAGCTCTGTTTTGGTCACCCATATGGGCATTGCCATTGGTTTTCAGATGGTAAGGAGTTGGGGTGATGGTGGAAGGTATATTGTGTTTAGATCTGCTGAGTGCCTATATTCTTGGTATATTCTTGGTGTTTTGGGGTTTTGTTTTGTTTTTGTATTTTTTAATCTTATATACTGTTGACATTTATATTGTCTCTTGTTTTTGTATTTCATTTTTGTTTTGTTGGCTTTGTTGTTCACTGCCTTGAGTAGCCTTTGTGCAAGCCGGTGTTATATAGCTCATAAACGAACTAAACTAAGGTGCCGCTCTGAAGACATCTCCGTACCAGAGAAGCCAGCTTTCTTTAATCTTTTCTGTGATTGTCATGACACCAAGTTGCTGTTGGACAATATTATTTGTGACATGGTCAGGGTCCATGTTTAGCTCAGCACCACCCTAGAAGGAAGACAGTCTTAAGTGGCACCATGTGGAGGAATGGACCATCAATGCAAATATTTATTATTCAGATCTCAACACAAGAGGATACGTTTTGCTCCTAAATCTTCCTTGAGCAATGACTCCTCACATATGGGTCTAAACTGCACACTTTATCCAAGTTTATAGTACGCTACTGACTAGCTTCCCTAGGTGGATAGATCAAAATAACTTGGAAAGTAGGGTGTTTAGATGCTCCCCTACATCCTCTATACTCAAGCAAAGGACATAGAGATGAGAGACTCCAGCGTAGAATGGGACCATCCTGCGACATTCCAAACCATTATGTCTGCACATCCATTACATTATCTGTTCATTACTGGATATCAGCTGACCTTTTGTGCTTGTTGTATGTACAGGTTTTCCCTCACAACCGGAAAAGACACTAGTTTCTCACAGATACATTTTGTGTGAATTATGGGAACCTCCATCATGGAGGTTAGCATCCATTTTCTCACGGAGGCAACTGATTACTCAATTTATCTCAGCATGTCAAGAGCACTGCTCCCATTGAAAATAAGGAAAAGTGTTCACATTCCCAGCCTGACAGCAATACATATCTTTCAATCAGAGCCAATAGTACTCTATAATCTCTTTGCCTAACTTTGTAATAAACAACTTAAAACATTGTAGGTAGAGATGGGCAAGAAACGTTAAAATAGTGTTTTTTTTGTTCCATTCCCTTCCATTTTGTTTAGTTTTAAATGAAGTATTTTTAAAATAGTTTAATTTATCATTTCATTTCATTTTCATTTTTTTAACATGTGTATGTGTGTGTGCTGTGTGTGTGGTGCTTGTGAAACTTTTTTTGTGTGTGTAGTGCTGGTGCAACTTTTTTCCCTCCCTCAAGCCCCGTGCCAGCTGATCGGAGCTGGGGGAGGGGGAAATGTTTTCCCCCCAACCCCACTGCCAATCAGCTGGCGCATTGGGCTTGGGGAAGGGGGAAAAGCTTTAAAAGCCAGGTGGGGAAAACTGTGGGCTTTTAAAACTTTTTTCCCTGCCAGAGTGCCGATAAGCTGGCACGCGGGGCTTCGGGAGGGGGGGAAAGTATAAAAAGCCCACGGCTTCCCCATGCCCAATCAGTTTCCAATAGCAATATATTGCTTTGATGCATTCCTATGGAAAATGGAAAATGAAACAGAACAAAAAAATATTTGTTTCATTTCATTTCATTTTTCTTTGATGGGTCACTTTGTTTTTCATTTCCTTAGGGAACTAAACAAAAAATGAAAAACGAAATTTAAAAAATTGTTTCACCTCCATTTCTAATTGTAGGAAAAATCTGAATCAGTGGCTTTCAAAGAAGGAGCTATGACTCTGTCCGGTTGGTTTCTCCAAAATTCATGCTAGAAAAAAAAGTCAAGTCCTTTTCAGTAATTTCTATGAAGATATTTTGCGCATTATAAAATGTATTTCTCAAAAAAGGAATTAAATAGAATTCTCAACCATCTGCACCAGCCAAATTCAATATGTGCAGCTATTCCTTGTACAGAGTAGACTGTGTTATGCCTCCCTCCAAGTAGCTGTTAAGGATAATGGAGATGATCAGACAAATAAAAAGATGAGAACACTCCTTTGAGCAGTACAAACATGGTTGCCTTCACACTGGGATTCAGAACCATAAAGACATAAGAGTGAAACACTGCATTGGTAAATTTATCTTTTTCACTTTCTCCCACATATTTCAATCCCAAATTCTTTCTTAAAAAGCAACTTGTCCCACTCACATGTTCTTTCTGTCCAACTTATGAAGATGTGAGAATCTTTGAGAGCTCTTCTTCACACACACACACACACACACACACACACACACACACACACACACACATTTTGTCATCCATCCATGCTTTAAGGTTGCTAACACATTCCCTTAATCATAAACCAGTGATTCACCAGATAAATTGTTCAATACATAACTGGAAAAGTGTCCTGCCCCTACAGAGGAAAAAATGGTGTTTTGTCACGAAACAAAACACAACCTACCATTTTGTTAGGTGACAAAATAACAAAGTATTTTGTTACCTAACAAAATGATGAAACAGCATTTGGTTTTTCATTTTGTGCTTATCTCTACTTCCTCCCCTTGCCTAATAGTAGGGCTGGCACTGTGCCCAATCAAGTGGGAGTGCTTATAAACTATGAGTTCTTATGATTTCAGTAGGACTTACTACCAGATACGCATCCCAAATTCACAGATGAAACACCTGCTTCCTATACATGTGTTGAAATCCCAGCTGCTGCTATACACAGCTCAATTAAATAAGCAAACATGTTAATGCATGTGTTATTAATGAGTTTAAATCAAAGCATTTCAGCTGAAGCAGATTGTAAGCCTGATGGTTATCTTGTCGTAAGCAAGAGCTGGAGGTAGTTGGTACTTCTCAGCTTTGTTCAGTTTTCTGTTGCTCCTTTAATTAAAAAAGAATGATACTGGGAATCCGTGGCACTTAATTTTTTTTCTGTTTGCTCATTCCATAGACTCAAAACACTCCCAAACAAACACATTTCTATAGCTGAGATTTGCCCCTAAGCAATAACTTGTCTGTTCTTCAAATACATGGCAATCGAATGGTAGACAGCTGTGGGTGATCATTCAGCAAAAATCTAGAGGGAGAATCAAAATCCACTGAAACAGAGACACCACTGTTTCTGCCAGATGAAAGTACTATCTCATACATTTTGGCAACAACAGTTCTCACATTTTCCAGGTTTCTCCAAAATGTATTTTTCACATCATCCATGATTTCAGAAGCCCCACTGCTTGAAAGTGTCATGGGAAGGAAAGGAGACTGAAGCCTGGGGAACAACAAAAGGATATGATTCTACTTTTGTTGAACGAAGCAGTCCAACCCAGTGGCTTTAGTTTTTGGCAAGAGCCCTGCCACAACCTGCTTGAGCATTAATGAGACACACAGCACTTGGTGCCTCTGAACTGCAGTGTTTTAATGAGCCTCTAACTGCAGTTGCCATCATCAGCCATTAAGAGTGGCATCTGGAAAACAGCCAACTGGTGCTAAAACCAAGTGAGGTCAAATAAAGGACAGCATGCACCTTTCCAGAAGCATCTTTTGTTCCAGTGCAGGCAACCAAGTCAAAGCAAATTTGACAAGTGGTTGTCCAATTTTCTCTTGAGTGCCTCCAGTGTTGGAGCACTCAGCACCTGCCAAGTTCCATTGGTTCCATTGTCCTACTACCCTAAGAATTAAGATGTTTTTCCTGATATTTAGCCTGAATCAGGAATAGATCATGGGGTTTTTGTAGATCTGAATATGAATCAATAGTGTGATGCAGTGGCAAAACAAAACAAAGAAAAATATGTCGGTGAAAATTCTCAGTCGTCGAGGTGAGTTTATCTGGAAGTTGAGTCATGTTGGCAACGGGACTTCTTTTCTTGAGAGACTGAAACATTTCACTGCTCATCCAAAAGCTTCATCAGACTGACAAAGCTGTTTGGATGAGCAGCAAAATGTTTCAATCTCTCAAGAAAAGAAGTCCAGTTGCCATGACTCAATTTTCAGAAAAACAAAGAAAAACAAAACCAAAAATAAAAAAGGAAAATGAATCAGTTCTATCAATAAGAATGTAGGGTCCAGACCAAGAGAGGTAATATGGCAACCATATTCTGTTTCGGTGAGTACTCACCGAGAATACTGTGTCAAATTCTGGACACCATAATTTTAAAAGGATATTAAGAACCTGGAACATGTACAGAGGAAAGTGACCAGGATAGTAAAAGTTTTGGAAATCAGACCCTATATGGAACAGCTGAGCAAGCTTAGCTGGGGGGGGGGGAGAAGACTGTCTGTGGTATGATTGCATTTTTTAAAATAATTGACCAAAACTTACAAGAAAGAAGATTTGTGTCTATTAGAGATGGGCATGAAACGGAAAAAAAATCCATTCCGTTATCTGTTATTCGTTCCGGAACGAATATCAGGAACGAATAACGAAGCCCAGAGTAATTTAGGAATGAACAGAACAGAACCAGAACAAATTAGTTCGGTTAGGTTTGGTTCGTTCTTCCCCACTGGCAATGACAGCCCGGCTGTCATCGCCAGTGGGGGGGGGGACTGTGAGAGCCCTGTTCTTGCCTCCGCACACGGAGGCAGGACCGGGGCTCTCTCTAAACCGATCTCCGCTGCGGGGAGGTGAAGCCGGCTCGGCTGTCACCTCCCCGCTGCACAGATTGGTCCAGAGTCCATACTCCAGACTGAGGGCTGTGGTCTCACTACCGCAAGCGGAGGCGAGGCCACGACTATCTCAATCTCAGATCTCCGCAGCGAGGGGATGACAGAGGGTTGTTATGCACCAGCGCGTTGTTATGCACCGGGGTGCAGATTGCTGGAGAGGGGGCTGCAATATGGCCTCTGTGCACGGAGGCGGGATCACAGCCCCCTCTCCAGTGATCCCTTGGGGGAAAGCCGCAGCCTCGGCTCCGCTTGCGGAGATGAAAATGCGGCCCTATCCGACTGCTCTCCACCACGGGGGATGACAGCCGAGCCGGAGGCCAACACGCGGAGGCCGGATTGCAGCCCCCTCTCACCGCACTCCGCCCAAACAGGGGTCTTGGCTTCCCCATGCCAGATGACAGCACGGGGTGCCCTGTTATCCGGCACGGGGAAGTTATCCTGCACCTGGTGCTGTCATCTGGCACAGGAAAGGCAGAGGGCAGTGAGAGGGGGCTGTGATCTGGCCTCCACGCATGGAGATGGGATCGCAACCCCCTCTCCAGCTATCTCCGCCCTGGTGCATGGCAGCCCGGCAGGCTGCCATGCACCAAGGCGGAGGGCAGCAAGAGGGGCTGCAATCCGGGCCTGACGCAGATGGCAGCGAGAGGGGGCTGCAATCCGGCCTCTGCATGCGGAGGCAGGATCACAGCCCCTTCTCCAGCGATCTCCGCCCTGGTGCATGACAGCCCACCATGGTGGAGGGCGGCAAGAGGGATCTTCCCCATGCCGGATGACAGGGCGCCTGGCACTGTCATCCAGCACGGGGAAGCCGAGACCCCCGTTTCCGAACAAAGAAAAATGGAACGAACTTTTTTAAAAAAAAATCATTCCAAAAAACGGAAACTAGGGGAGATGAGCCACTAAACGGAATGGAAACATAACACAATTTTTCTGTTTCATGCCCATCTCTAGTGTCTCTATTTTGTGAACAAATTCCTTACAAGTAAGAGGTATTTGGTACTGGAGTGAAGTGGGTGGTGTCTGCAAACTCATTGGAGGTTTTAAAGCAAAAGATAGGTGGCCAACTGTTAGGGATGTTTTATGAGTGGACTGCCTGCTTTGTTAGAGGGTTGGACTCAGTGGCCTTTGGGATCCCTTCCACTCTATAATTTTATGATTCCAGGAAAGCTTCTGTTTGGCTGGGAGCAGATATACAGCAACAGGGTGAACCTTACATTAAACAAGATCGGAATAAAATTCAGTTTACAAATTAGATTCCATACATTGTAACCAGAGCTCTAGACATGCATGTGTTCAGTATATTTAGCTTGAAGATGAGGAAAGAACAGATAGAGAGGTGAAGGGCAGAAGGGATGCAGATTTTTTTTTTTTTGGGGGGGTACATTATTTTTCATCTTGGGTTACTTCAAGCAGCCTTTTGAAAAGAAAGCTCACAGCACATGATTCTGAGGCATGGCTTTAAGATCAGAAGAGGGCAAAAAAAAAGCCAGCTCAGATGTTCACCTTCTAAATTGTTGAGGAAATAAACAAAAGACTAGATTAATAAGAGATTTGCTTTCCCTAGATAAACCTACGTATGTGTAGCTGAGAAGAAAAGAAAATCCCGCTATCCCAAGATAATTATTTCTCTGTATTAGTGAGACTCTATTTTTCAGGTTAATCTCTCCATCCGCCAACCTTCGTGTATGTATCATGCAAATCCCTTCATGTTTGTTGTTTCCTGATATAAGCTTATTACACATCAGCAGAATTATCCTGCACGTTGTGGGCCAACACACCAGCTGGTTATCCTTAAGTTGAGTTTGGTACATTGAATTCCAAGCTCTGTAATATACAGAGGGCATTGCCACCCTAGCCCCAAAATAAAGAGATGAGAATTGTGGAGTTCAAATTGGGTCACATTTTATTGATTAGCTATATTTAGTAAACTGTAAAGAACAAAAATCCGGGGGGAGGGGCCTCAGAATAGTCCAAGTGGCATGAATTGCAGGGTCTAATTAAATTTAGGCAGGTGCTGTCCACTAGCACAGCACCCATCCCAAAGAAATGGTCTGGCCAGCCCTCATCTAACCTCTAGAGGCCAATTGTAATGCTCTAACTAATAATCTGAATATCCAAGACTATTGATATAGAGGGCTGCCAGGTAAATTACAAACACTGTTGTCCTTCAGATGAAGCAGCCTTCCCAGTGAGGACATGTTCTATAATTAATTTCCTTTTGGTCCCAAACTAGGGAGGAAACATTCTATCTCTCTCATCCCATAGGAATGGTTTCATGTCTCCTCTATCCTTGCAAAGTAGTGTGCCCATAAAACATTTTATGCTGCCTCCACTCAGCAAAATGCTCATCTCTGTTAGCCCTGCTGTAAATCTAGAATAACCACTAAGGGTTCTGTTAGGCTAACCGGAATATAGCCTACCAGAGTGGAAGCAGAACCTGGCTCTCTTGTCTAATTGGATTTACTGCTGCATTTCAATTGGCACAATTGGTTTTGATAGCCTAGGCCATCTCTGTAATGAAAATAAATTGAACGATACTTGGAGTAGAGCATAAAGCAAAAGGCACCTTTCATGGACAGGTGCAGAGAGTTCATCAGCTCTGCTTCCAGTTTAAATGATGAGAGTCTGGTTCCCCCCACCCCTTCCCTCAAAAGCCACAGGGTAGCCACAGTTCATCATCACTGCCCATTTATTCTGAGAGAAGTTTATTCAATATAATAATGGGAAGCTAGAAAGGTCTTTAAACATGCTTGATGTGATAATTTTATTAGCTTTATGTATAGTCTCTTGAATTTAATTACTAGTGAGGGAAAAAACATAAATACAATTATAAAGCAATTATAGTCCAAGGGAAGAGGGGTGCATGGCTTGGAGCATCTCTGCCCACATGGCAGTCACTGGTCCCCCAGGACCAAGTGGGAGAAATATATATATTATTAAATGCAGTGGTTAGCAAATAGTTGTGTATAATAAGTCCAGAAACCCTTAATCAGGATGGCCCCCACTGAGAATTTGACAACTGTAGTCCTGAAATGTAACTCTTCCAAGTGTTGGCTAAATGCTACAAAGGTCTACAAAAAATGTCAGTACCAGGATTCCTAATTTTTAACTTGATTCCATGGACAGTTATCAAATCAGCTGCCCTCCCACAAAGAGGCTTCGTTAAGGACCAGTCCAGCTTATTTGTCAACAGAAACTGAAATGGTTCATGATTTTCTGTACTTCAGTTCAATCATCAATACAAATTGGGACTGCAGAAAAAAAAAAAAAATCAAAAGGACTGGGTGGGGCTACGCTCCCCCGAAAAGTCTTGGTTTTGCTCCTGGATTCACCTCTGAATCTGAGTCCATAGCTTTCACTGCTGGCGACCCAGGCATTTTTAGAGGGGTACAGCCAATGACAGCTTAGCTGGACCCCACCTGAAAATGGCCCAGTCACCACCGTGGGAGCCCCCTGCTGGCAACCCAGCCATTTTTAAAGGCATCTTGCTGAGCTGTCATCGGCTGGACCTCTTTAAAAATGGCCCAGTCACCACCAGGTGCCTGTAGGACCCAGGTGAGCGATTTCATTTCATTTCATTTCGTGCATTTAAAAAAAATCATAAGAAACAAATTGAAATGAAATGGCGGTGGGTAGAGGTGAGCACGAAACAGAAAACTCATGGTTCGGATTCATCTGTTTTGGGCCCACCCTTGGTTCGGTTCAGGTTCGGGTTCATACAATTTTTGTAAAAAAAAATCATACAAACCCGAACCAATCCGAACTGGTTCGGGTTGAATTACTAGGCAGTGGCGGTGATGTGAGCAGTGGTGGCAGTGGCAGCTCCTGGGGCCAGGTCGACGCTGATACGTTTTAAATAATGTTTTAATTTATTTTACAGTGTTTTGTCATTTTTTGTTGGGTTTTTTTTTTTTTTGGCTTTTAAAGCAAAACCGTGCAGCCCCTGGGGCCGGGTCAGCACAGTTTGTTTTTGTTTTATTGTGCAGACCACACAGCTCCTGGGGCCGGGTCGGTGCTGGTGGGTGTAGGTGTGGGTGGGTGGGTGTGTTTCTTTAAGTGCCGACTGCACTGCCCCTGAAGCCGGGTTGGTGCTGATTCTTTTATTATTATTTTTTTCTTCATTTTACAGCACTGACCCAGCCACCCCTGGGGCCGAGTTGACGCTCTTTTTTATTTTATTTTATTTTATTTTGGGGTGGGGGAGTTAAAAGTACCCAGTAGGGGCTTTTGAGGCACTGGCTTGGGGCCAGTGCCTCTACAGACCTACGGAACTGTGGCAATAGGAAAAGGTAGGAGGGGGGGTAACAAAAAACAAAGCAAATGAAATGGAAATTTCCATTTCATTTCATTTCATTTTTTCTTTGATGGTTTGGGTCGTTATTTGTTTTGTTATCTAACAAAATGAATAATGAATAACAAAATGAATTAAAAGTTCATTTTGTGCCCGTCTCTAGTGGTGGGCACGAAACAAAACGAAACTTTAGTTTTCCATTTTGTGCCCATCTCTATTCGAAATGTCAACATGTTGCAGCCTAACTGCTGACTAGCACTAGCTAAAGGGAGCATGTCATTCCCCTTTAAAAGAACGTGAATGACTGCCCTTCTGTTTTGGGGTGCAATAAAGACCCAGTGAAAGTACTTTTGGACCTGGGTCCCTGAAACACTATGTCACCCCATACCAGCCTCCTCAGCTTTTAAGAACTTCTGGGGAGGCTCCTATCTCCGTCCAACCACCCTCACAGGGTCATTTGGTGAGGATTTGACAGTATGTCTTCTCAATGTCGGTTCCCAGGCTGTGAAATGTGCTCCCTCAGGAAACCAAGTTGGCATCCTCCCTCTTGCCTTTCTCTCATCAGGCAAAGAACTTCCTTTTCTGACAGATTTTTAAGAGGTTGTAGAAATTTACCTCTATCCAATTTAGATTTTCAGCAGTTTCAAAAGTGAATTTGAAGTCTTACATAGATTTCCATAGCCATGTGTGTTTAAGTGTTTTTAATGTTATAGTTTATTGTGTTTCAATTATTGTGTTATTTGAATCCTGTGAGCCACCTTGAGCTTGTTACTGTGAGAAAAGTGGCCTACATATAAGTAAGATAAAAATAAAGAAACCGTGCATACAGCTACAATTTCTATTGGCCTTTTTATGGGATGTAAGAAAAAAATATTGTTTCTGCTTTACTGGAAAATTACCATCACATCTTCAGAATACATTTGGGAAAATCCACCATGTGGCTGTTCTAGAGAGTGAACTTCCCAAATGGTTGACTTGTATTTTAGTACAAATCCTAGCATAACTATGATTTTTAAGAACTATTGGCCATAATGCTGTTGTATATTTCTGCCAGCATAACATCAGA
The DNA here is from genome assembly GCA_037367245.1 of Phrynocephalus guinanensis. Lineage (NCBI taxonomy): Eukaryota > Metazoa > Chordata > Lepidosauria > Squamata > Agamidae > Phrynocephalus > Phrynocephalus guinanensis. Next base: position 22,703,539 of record CM074741.1, read on the forward strand.
AGCCTAACTTTCAGCAGCGATTTGCTGCAAGTGGTGAGAGTAGGCAGTTCATATCACACACTAAAGTCATGCGATTGATGTGCAACAGGAAGTGTCTGCATCCATTTCTTAACGCAGCAATTTACAGTTGAAGGTAACTTGGTGTTCTGATGGCAGGCATAACTAACAGGATTTCAGCCACTGATTTCAAAGTGCACAGGATATAGGTTTTGCTTTTTTAAAATGGAACCATATATTTGTGCTCTCCGTGTCCTTCTCTATTTCCAGATGGGAAATGTTGCTGGGCATAATCCAGCCAACTGTGACCAGGGCATTTTGGAAGTTGTAATCCAGAAAAAGTAACTTTTCTGTAACAACACTAACAGTGTCATAGGCACAGTCCATAATAGCCAGTAGGCGTAGCAGGTCAGAAATAAGCACCTGCTACTTTTTTGTAGGGCGCGTGTCCCTGGCGATACATAGCACGATCTCACTTCACAGAAAGAAAAATGTCAGTTTTTACCATCAAAGAAGCAAGCCACCTAAATAGTGCCTTGTCTCTTTGGCAGCAGGAGATCCTCTGCCAACAAATCAAGACGTTTTGCATGCATAAGTTTTACTCTGGTTCATGTCATCACTTCACTTGACCTTAAACTGATATAATTAAGTTTTTCTCCAAAGTTGCAAACCTCCTGCCTATGAAATTAATTTGCACAAAATTTCCGATGCATAACCCCCATTTTCAGTAGGCCATGGATGACAGAATAATATACATACATATTGTATATATTTAAATCATTCTGAAGATGCTGTATGCCTTCCCTCAACTGTCAGAGTGAAGATGGGAGTGTGTATATGTGTCCATTTAATTTCACACATTCTTAATAAAATTTGACTATTCTATGAAAATGCAAATGATGCCTCATGCTCCCCAGTGTGCATTTTAAAGTGATAATAATGAGCAAGTAGCTGACCTATCTATTTGGCATGGATTTTTGCCACATACTACCTGGAATTTGCATAATAGAGCATGCAAGTTCAAATGCAGTCTCACTCCTCTCCACCACTGTGACACAATTTCCCCCATCATGTAGAGCATAAGAATATTAGTGAAGAAAAATTGCACAATGGATTTGCTCTCGTGCTGTCTTTGCAGATGAGCAAATGGAGAACAGAAGCAGAAGGGGATGTGTGATTAAGATTTCAGACAGATTCAGAACGCCAGAAAGATTTATGCTTCCCCATTTCTCAGTTGGGCTAATATTATTATTTTGAAAACAGAGAAATGTAATCTCCTTGCTATGGCATGCCTTTGTTTCCAATTCAGAAGTCATATATAATACAGGACTTGAAACGTCTCATTTGATCCCATTGGAACAGTGCTTAATTTCCAAAATGAAAGGTCATGTTGTCAGGACACAAGCCTGGAACCATGATGCATCATGTCTGCAGCACACTAACATGATTTCAGCTCTAATGATGGATTGTAGCAACAGATAGTTTGGCCCTTAAACTGCAGGGTCACATTTCTTTGCATAATCTAGGTAGGAACACATTTACAATATGAGACTGTTTTGGCATTGTCACCTGAATAGTTAAAGCCACTTGACATGTACTGTTCAGTGCTATGTTCTTTTTTAATCAACATGCAAAAAACTGGTACCAAGAATATCCTCCAAAATTTATTGCTTTCCCATTGTGGCATTTTTGTGTCACTGGGACGTAATATTGCCCCAACTGCAAGATGAACAAGCATTATTATTGAGGGGAAATTGGTGTTACTACCATTGGAGAGACACTAGGAATCTTGCTGAGCACATAAAATGGAAGAGTTAATTTCTATTAACTCTAACCCACATTCCTAGTCCTCAGTATATATTTGAATTCCACCCCAGTTTAAATGCATTTCCCCCAATCCTGTTGCATAAAGGACTAAGTAGAGTTAACTATCCCTGGAGGCAAAATAATGAAGCAAAGGTTGTCCTTCTTAGGCTGCTATCTCACCTGCGGAAGATCCTGATCGTCGGAAAGTCTGGCTTTTCCTCTTCCTCCCATCACGTGACTGAAGATGTGGGATTGCAGTTCCCACATACAAAGGTGCTTTTTAAACTGCAGTTCAGCCCCATGGCCAGCAGGTGCTGCTAGAATTTAAAAAAGGACCAGCTGACTGGCACTAGGGGTGGGGGAAGTTAAAAAAACAGCGCCAGATCAGCCAGCTGCCTGGCGCTAGGAGTGTGGAGGAAAATTTTAAAAACTAATAAAATAGCACCAGAACAGCCAGAGGACCAGCTGACTGGCACTAGGGGTGGGGGGAAGTGAAAAGGAAAAAAAAACAGCAACCGATCGGCCCCAAGAACAGCAGGTTGGTGCTATGAGGGGGGGAAAGAAAAGAAGAAAACCAGATTATCTGTGTGGTCCCACAACGTCTGCCTCCTTAAAAGGTGGATTTTGTAAGTGAAGCAAAAAATTCCCTACCTCTCCGGTAACTCTTGGAAACCTTACTTAAGGGGGCGTTACCGGGTTTTATTTTTGGACATGGTTTATCTACAGATTTAATCTGCATTTAAAGGGAGGTGTGATAGGGGCCTTTGTTATATCATGAAAAGGTAAGATTATGTGGAAAAAACTGGTGGAAGACAGCAGAAAAAGAGGAAGACAAAATAAAAGATTGACTCCCTAAAGGAAGCCATAAACTTGAGTTAACAAAGAGTTGAGCAGGACTGTTGAGGAAAGGACATTTTGGGGATCTCTCATTTATAGGGTTGCCACAATTTAGAGGTGACTTGCTGACATGTAAGAAAAACAGGGTCATGTGCATATTTGAAATGTCCACATTTGTGGTATACTTTATAACTGTATAACACCCCACTCAGAGAGGAAGAGCTTCCTTCACGTGCCCCATACTTCTAAGTAGCTCCAGAAACTTCTCTAGATGTCCCTTTCCTCTATGGATAGGCACTATCTTCAGACAAATGTGCAAACAAGGAAATGGCCTGAGAACTGTTATTTGATTTGCAACTAAGAATATAGTGAAGCTCTACAGGTCTTTTCCCTATTCCATCCAATGTTTGGGATGATTACAGATTATGTAAAAACAATTAGTCTAGGTGTCTGAATTCAGGAATGTGAAAATTAAAAAATGGACACAGTAGAAGAATGTTGAGCTGCTGACACCAAAGGAAAAGGAAAGCAACAGCTACGCCCCTCCTCCCATTATGCCTGGGATCTTTCCTAGACATTCCAAGCACCATAGCTCTAGGGAGGGATCAGACTGAGGTCACCACACAGTATGGTTGCCCATTCAGTCATTTGGCTACCCATTTCACTGATGTTACCGTTAGTCGTTAGTCGTTCCATTACGTAACAGAATGAAGAACGACAATTTGGACGGGCCAGGCCTGAACCGAACAGAACCAAGAAAATTTTCTTCATTCTGTTTATTCCCGTTAATGGCCGCGCGATGGCCTACCTGGTGCTGGCCCAGTCCCGGAAGTCCTTCAGGGATGGCCGGATGGTGGCAAGACCAACCAGGAAGAGGGTGAAAAGCCTACCCCGGAAGTTTGGGTGTCATTGCCGGCAGGGAGGACTGTCAGAGAGAGCCCCATTCTTGCCTCGCAAGCGGAGGTGGGACCGGGGCTCCCTCTCTTCCAGATAAACTCACCTCGACGACTGAGAATTTTCACCAACATATTTTTCTTTGTTTTGTTTTGCCACTGCATCACACTATTGATTCATATTCAGATCTACAAAAACCCCTAGATCTATTCCTGATTCAGGCTAAATATCAGGAAAAACATCTTAATTCTTAGGGTAGTAGGACAATGGAACCAATGGAACTTGGCAGGTGCTGAGTGCTCCAACACTGGAGGCACTCTCCAGCGATCTCCGCCACGGGTGCAAGACAGCCACCACAGCTGTCACCCCGGGCGGAGGAGATCGGCCTGAGGCTCGGCCGTGGTCTCGTCTCTGCGCGCAAAGGCGGGATCACGGCTTGATCTCCTCCACCCAGGGGTGACAGCCAGAACAGCTGTCACCTGGGGCAGAGGAGATAGGATCGGCCGTGGTCTCACATCCACGCACGGAGGCAAGACCGCGGCTCAATCTCCACCGCCCCGGGTGGCGGCCGGGCAGCTGTCACCCCGGGTGGAGAAGATCTCCTGAGCCTTGTGGGGAAGCCGAGTCCCCCCTTCTCCCCTCTGTGTGCACGCAGAGGGGATAAGGGGGGTCTGAAAGGGAACGTCCCCACCCAGGTCGTCATGACAGCGCCCGGCGCTGCCATGACTCACGTGGGGAAGGTCCCTGCGAGTCCCCCCTTCTCCCCACTTCCCCCCTCCCGGAGCCAGCACCCAGTAGCCGCTCGGTGCTGGCTTTGGGAGGGGAGAAGATTTAAAAAACCCGCTCTCTCCTCCCACCTGATGGGGTGGGGGAAGAGCGGGCTTTTTAAATCCCCCGAGCCCTTCCGGGCACCGCCGGCACCGTCAAGCCAGCCAGGAGAGCGCTCCCGTGGCGGCGGGATCGTTCTCCGGGCAGGCTTGCCACTGGCTCCGGTGGCGCCCGGCTCAAGGAGAGCTCCCGGCGGCTGCGGGAACGCTTTCCCACCAGGCACCAAAAAATGATGCCCGAAAAATGGAACAGGCCCCTGGGGCCCGAAAAACAGTCATGAGCCGAAGCGGGCCCCAGGGGCCGAATAACGAGCATGAAATGCCATGTTGGCATTTCATGCCCATCTCTAATGTGCAAGGCAAAGTGACAGAGTTCTGACTATCTTTAGATTAACTTTTGCATCCCATTTTAGGTTTTTTCCTTTGATTGTTTTGTTTGGTTTGTTCTCACTTTATTCACCTAATTTGTACTCATTGTATTGCACTATGAGATCAAACCTATCCATCCTGAAAGAAATCAACCCTGAATGTTCACTGGAAAGACAGATTTTGAAGCTGAGGCTCCAGTACTTTGGCCACCTCATGAGCAGAGAGCAGTCCTTGGAAAAGTCCCTGATGATGGGAAAGATTGAAGGCAAAAGGAAAAGGGGATGGCAGAGAATGAGATGGTTCGACGGTGTCATCGATGCAACCAACATGGATTTGACCAAACTCCGGGAGGCAGTGAAGACAGGAGGGCCTGGCATGTTTTGGTCCATGGGGTCACAAAGAGTCAGACACAACTCTTCCTTCTAAAGTTATGAATTCTTAATTGTTTTAATAAGTATAAGATTATTTTCTTTACACCACAGTGTCAGTCCTTGTACTTCCATTCTATAAGCAGACTCATTATTCCCTTTTATAACCCACAGCACTGTCATGTTATCTGCAAATTTGATAATTGTGTAGGTGTTCTACAATGGGGTGCAATCAGGAGTGGAAAAGAAATAAAAACAGAGTAGAAGAATTGAGATCTCATCCTTACTGACTATGGCCTATGTGTCAGAAAGACCTTTACCCACAAACAAATCTTCTGATGTATACCCAAGTTTATTATTTTGGAAAACCACCTGTTTGGTAGAATGGTATTAAAGACAGAGCTATAATCCACAAATAATAACCTTGTGCATGTTTCCTTTTGTTCCAAATGACTCAATATAGTAAGATCAACAATGAACATAGCATCATCAGTTGATCCATTACTCCTATATGCAAATGGACATGGGTCTAAAGTGTCAAAGGTCTACAGATAACAAATAAACAGAATCAGCTGCAAGGGAGCTATAAAAAATCTGTTTCTAGTTAAAGGTGGGTTGGCCCATCATTGTACTTTCATTAATACCAGTAAAGGTAGGCCTTGACTCAGCTCCTGGAATCATAGAGCAGTTCATAGGGCCTCAAACCCTCAACAAGGTCCACCATACCCAATGCTGGTAGTGTAGATTCCTATAGCAGGCATCTGTTCATAAATTTCCAGGCATGAGCTATATCAGTGTTGGTGAACCTATGGCATGGGTGCCAAAGGTGACACTTGGAGCTCTTTCTGTGGGCACCTGACATCACCCCTTCACAGCCACCTGTATTCAGGTTAAATTGGTGTATTGACACATTGCGAAAAATTAGTTGGTTTTGAATTGCTATTTAGGCACTCGGTCTCTAAAAGGTTTGTGCCATCACTGAGCTAGAGTGATACTACAGTGATTGCTACTAGAGATGGGCACGAAACAGAAATATAGCATTTCATTTTGTTTCTTTAGTAGTTTCATTTTGTTTTGTTACTAATAAATTTTAAAGTAGTTTCATAATAAAACATAATAAAATGAAATGAAACACTATGCTCCTCTGGGTCCTGAAGGCACCAAAATGGTAGGGGAGTTTCCTCAAGGTCTTCCCTGTGAGCCCCTGAAATTTAGAGAGATTTGGGGATCAGGGAGCTGAGTTATTAAACTCCAAAGGGGGTGCCCCAAGGAAAAAAATCATTCTAATTTAATCAGGAAATTGCAACAGCCCCCCTGTGGGCGAGTGATTGCAGCTTGGCTTCCTTCAATTAGAATGATTTTCCCCTAGGGGCACCCCCTTTGGAGTTTAATAACATGGCTCCCTGAAACCCAAACCTCTCCAAATTTTAAGGATGTATATGGAAGTGCTTGTTGAAGCTACCTTGCCATTTCCATGCCGAAACATGCCTCTGATCTGTATTTTTGAGTACATAATGTTTTGTTATGTTTATGTACTCAAAAATATTGATGACAGATCTGTTTCAACACAAAAACTGCTGGGGAACTTTATCGAGCTCTTCACTATAAGCCCCTGAAATTTGAAGAGTTTTGGGTTTCATGGGGCTTAGTTATTAAACTCCAAATGGGGTCCCCATAGCTGATTGCCAAAGTGTGTATGTCACGTGCCAGCAATATAGGTGTTAGTTTAAGCAGCTTATCCCCAGTTAACCCCATCCTGGGGTTCTGGGATGGTTCAGAATAACATGAATGAAATGAACCATACCTGTGTAGGAATACAGTACAATGAAGCATCAGTGAGGATTAGAACAAAGAAGAGGAATCTAAAACTATTTCTAAGAATTTAAAACTTCCTCAGGTAGCATTGTTACTTCAAATATGTTGGCAAATAAAATTGTTATGCAGAAGATATTGCAAGGACATATAATAGAGATGGGCACGACCAGAATTTTTTTTTCGAGTTGTCGTTTTTCAGGACGGGTCCGTTTCGGCTCGTTTCCGTTTTTCGCAAATTTTTTAAAATATTTGTTATTTTGTCGTGTCGTTTATCGTTTGTCGTTACCGCCGCCATGATTTCACGCGATTTGACGTCCCAGCGGTGGCGTCCCACCGGTGCTAGGTGTTTTTGCGCCCTAGGCGGTGGGCAGGGTGGTGGTGGGGCCATGGGCGGGTGGCGGCAGCGGCAGGGGGGAGGGGCGGGCGCGCGGGTGTGCGGGCGGCACCTGCACGGGCGGCGGGCACGTGGGCGGCAGGTGCGGGTCCCGCAATGACCCAGAGCAGGCGGAAAACACTTTAAACTGACTTGCTGCACAAGACTGCATCGAATAAAGCAATTGCAATTTTTATTGCAAACAAAGTGGCCAGTGCACCCACAGCAGAGCTGCAGGCAGGGTATGAAAGGACCTTGGCTTGCCACCAAGCAAATGAAATTTTTAAAATAAATCCACACCTCCCCTCCCACTCAAACCTCCCCCCTTTGAAGCACTATCAGAAAAGAAATCCTAACAAACTGCAGGAGAATGCTATTCCCCACAGCAGACAGGGAATGAAAGGAATTATTATTACTTCCTAAAAATTCAATTGAATCAATTCCCTCCCTGCCTGCCTAACGGAAATCTAAAGGCTCTGCGAAATCGAAACTAGTCTAGCACAGCAGACAGCTACACATAGACCTCTCCCACCCATATCCAAGCCCGGACTGCGACTCTTCTGGGAGTGCCTCGCCTTTTTATGCCCTCTTGCACATCCAGAAGTGTCAATCAAAACCTGGCCATGTGATTGGTAGAATGGGTCCAAAAATTTGCATGGTCCCATCCCATGGCCAGCCCATCATTGCGCAGGTGTAAAAAAATAAAAATAAAAATAAAATAAAATAAAATCAGTGCGACCTTTTACTGCTATAAAAAAACCCACTGCTGCTACTGTAAAAATTCAAGCATTTAAAATAGCTAATTTTCGCATGTTTCTGTGGTGCTTTGGTGGTTTTTTGGACCACAATTTCAAAAAAAATATTGCGGACGCCATTTTGGATCCCCCCGCACCGTATGGCAAATGGAGACGCTGAGGATGCCCCCTCCCAGCCCAGTACCAGCAGCCCAGGAGAGGAGGGGGGGAAGGCTGGGGACCCTCCTCCAGAAACCACCCCTCTGGTAGGTGCCCTCAGGCAGGCATATTTTCGCCTGGTTTTTTGGCCGGGAATCGGGGTTTTTTTATTTTTAAAACTTTTTTTCTGTGCCCCTTGGCATTGCGCGATCGCCGTGTGATGCCAGGAACAACAACGACAAATCAGACCCAATTTTTCTTTTTTCGGTTTGAGTTCGAGTTCTGACAGCTTAATTGTCGTTACCGTTTCCGTTACATAACGGAAACGATATCCGAAAACGGAAACGACAATTTCGCCAAGTCGTGCCCATGTCTAACGTATAGTGCCAAGAGCACTGCTATTGGGAAGGTACTATTATTCGGGTGTATTATTCGGTAAATGTATTATCTCCACAGAAAATAACTTTACCACTGTAGATGTGAGCAAGCAGTTCTGCTTGCATCATGGGCCATCAGTGGTATGTTACTTATAAAAGTCAGTTAGAGAAACAATCAAGAAAAGAAGTCCAATTGCCATGACTCAACTCCCCAATAACCTCACCTGGATGACTGAGAATCGCCACAAATATAACTCTTCAGAAAACCTTAAAGCAGAGGCTGGCAGGATATGATGAACTTCTTCAAACCCTTCCAAGGTGTGAACCAAAATCTTGAGTTAACCAAGAAGCAATAGGTAACCTGTAGGGGAGCAAATTTGGGAGCACAGAAGCAGCTAGGCAACCATTAGGGAAGCAGATTAAGCAGCCATCTTGTCGCTAAAGTAGCATCAAACTCCACTATACGGATGTTCTATAGGAACAATGTATCTACTTGAAATTCTTCTCAATAAACTGTGATGATTATTCAGAAAAAGTTAGTAGATCTCAGGATTTCCTAGGCTGAAAGAATATTATGAAAGAAGTGTTAAAATGAATGAAACGCACACAAATGCAAAAAGCTAGAATATATGCAGCAGGAAACAAAACATAGATTGTTACAGCTGATCAAGCAAGGGAAAGCAAGTGGGAAATGGAGGAAATCTTATAATGGTTGGAGTACCTGATAGTTGGAATCAGCACTAGAGATGGGCACGACTAGAGAAAATGATGTTTTCGAGTTGTCGTGTGTCGGAGGCGGCCTGTGTTGGCTCGTTTCTGTTTTTCGTGAAACTTCGCAAAAATTTGTTGTTTCGTTTTTCATTTTTTGTCTGTCGTTAAACTGGTTTGGGGGGTAGCGGGCTCCTGGAGGCACCTCTTTTTTGGGGGGTGGGTGCCTCCTATCCTCACCCGCTAGGGAAAGCAGGCTCCTGGAGACCCCTCATACATGGCGGTCTCCTCTCCTCACCTGCTGCAAAAGGGCATGCATAGACATATGGATATGATTGCATACCAAGTTGCACGCAGAGACACAGCAGACTGGCAGAGGCACCCCTCTTTTTGGGGTGCCTTCCCTGCATCAGTCAGGCCTCGGGGGCATGGTTTGCATGTCACACATGCTGCTGGCCGAGCCAAGCCTGCAGGAGTCACCCAGAGCCACAAGTGGCAGACTGGCAGACTCTCTGCACCCGCTGTGTCTCACTAAGAAGGGAATTGTACTTGCGTGTAGTGCAATGCAAGTACAGATCTGGCTTAGGCAACAGGGTTAGCGCAAGGGCTAGGGTTAGGCTAGTTACGGGTGAGGTTAGGGTGAGTATTGGGGTGCACCTCTGGGGGCCTCTCTGACCCACTTAGAAGGACAGTGTACTGGCGTATGGGTTAGGGTTAGGGTTAGGGTTCGGGTTCGGGTTCGGGCTACGGTTAGTGGGCTTTTTATGCCCGGTTGGCACATCCCAGAAGTCTCTGTGGTCAACCTGGCCAAGTGGTCATGCGATTGGTGGAATGGCTCCAAAAATTTGCATGGTCACTCCCATGGCCAGCCCATCATTGTGCAGGTGTAAAAAATAAATAAAATAAAATAAAATAAATTAAAATCAATGGAGAGAGGAAAGAGGAGACATTTTGTTGCAAGAAAAACCCACTGCTACTGTAAAAATTCTGGCTGTTTTAAAATAGCAATTTTCGCATGTTTCTGTGTGGTGCTTGTGTGTTTTTGGACCACAATTTCAAAAAAAAATTGCGGTCGCCGCCCCAATTTGGATCCCCCGCCCGCACCGCATGGCATGGTGACTCGAGTCCAGCTGCCCAGGACAGGAGAGGGGGGGGAGGCCCGGACCCCCCCCCCAGAAACCACCCCTCTGGTAGGTGCACTCTGCACTGCAGGCATATTTTCGCCTGCTTTTTGGCCCAGGAATGGGGGCGAGTTTAAAACTTTTTTTCTGTGCCGCTTCCGCTTGAATTGCGGCGGCCGGCGGCGAGTCCGGTGCTTGTTGCGAGCGACTACGACGAGGATTCCCCCACCACCAGAGCAGCCCAGGACAGGAGAGGGGGGGTCAACCACCCCTCTGGTAGGTGCCCTGAGCCCTCACTCAGGCAGGCATATTTCCGCCTGCTTTTTGGCCGGGAATCAGGTTTTTTTTTTTTACTTTTAAAAACTTTTTTTCTGTGCCGCTTGGCATCGCGGGATCGTCGCAATGCCAGGAACGACCACGACAAATCAGACCCAATTATTCTTTAGTCGGTTCGAGTTCGAGTTCTGGCAGAGTAATTCCCGTTACCGTTTCCGTAGAGTAACGGAAACGAGTAACGGAAACGGAAACGGGAATTCCGCCAAGTCGTGCCCATCTCTAATCAGCACAACATCACAGGCTTGGATGCAACACAAGACCTTAGTTTAAAGCAAAGCAAAGTGTTCTGCTTATATACCGCCCCATACCACTACAAGTAGTCTCTGGGCGGTTTACAATTTTGATTACAGTGTGCAGGCTACACATTGCCCCCCCAGCGAGCTGGGTACTCATTTTAGCGACCTCGGAAGGATGGAAGGCTGAGTGAACCTTGAGCCTGCTACCGGGGATTGAACCCAGGTCGTGAGCACAGTTTTACCTGCAGTACAGGCATTTAACCACTGCGCCACGAGTTTAGAGTTTAGAGTTGCCAACATTCAAAATCAAAATAGCCATGATGGTGTCCAATATCCAGAAGGCAAAGTAGATGGATAAAGAAAGTGAGAAGAAATCTTTGGTAACAGGGGAATCCCATGGATGTTGCTGTCCTTCTTTAAAAACTGAAGCCATGATACTGAGTGGGACTTTATAATAGAATAGTGTTAGCATAGATTTAAACGAAACACAAATTAAACATTTCCTATAAAGTCTTTAAATTCATTGTAAACTACTGTGTGTGTGTTGTGTCATTACAGTCGTGACCGACTCTACGTGACTCCATGTCCATGGAGTTTTCTTGGCAGGAGTACTGGAGTGGCTTGCCAGTTCCTACTCCAGGTGCCTACAGCACCTGGTATTCCCTGGTGGTCTCCCATCCAAGTACAAACCAGGGCCGACCCTGCTTAGCTTCCGAAATCAAGCGAGATCGGCTGTGCTTAGGGCATAAACATGAAACAGCAAAGATTATTCAGTCCTTTATCAGATATATCAGGTATAATGAAGTAATTCCAATCCCCCCTCTCTTTTATTACAAGGTAATAAGCAGAGCGGCTGGCAATTTGAAGAAATCTGTAAAAGAGTAAAATAAATGAGTACAATTATTGTTTCAGCAAAAGTTGCTTTGAGCTGTATTTTTCTCTTTGATATTTGGCCTGTCTTTGTTCTGGACATTTCAGAATGGCAAAATAAATGAGATGACATAATAATTGATTTTGCTGATGACGCTCCATGATATCATAAAGAACATGCCACGCTTCCAGGCCTTATTCTCCATCTCATTGTTTGGAGGCAAAGTGTTCTCTGCTGCAGGTACTACATCTAAAGCAGGCATACCCAAACTTCGGCCCCGCAGATGTTTTGGACCACAACTCCCGGAATTCCAACCCTTTATTTCCAATGCCAAAGGACTGTGGGAGTTGTGGTCCAAAACATCTGCAGGGCCGAAGTTTGGGCATGCCTGATCTAAAGGGAAGATAACAGTTCATTGGCATAAATGTGGAGTAACTTAAAGTGCCAGGAACAAATATCTCTACATTGTGTAATTTGCTAGTGCAAAGCCAAGCCAGTCTGAATCTAACCCAGAAGACTCCATATCCAAATAGAATGAAGTTTTACAACATCCTTGAATCTATTAGACCAAATTCACATTAAGACTTGCTTGTAATAAAAAATAGTACTGTATTAACATTTTGTTCATTAAACGTGTTTAATTAAATTTAATTGCATTCTTCTATTACTATAGCTGCTGAGAAGCTAAATAACCACAGATTGTCTTGTCTCCCATGACCTGCTCAGCAACTCCTATCATCACCAGGGAATAGATATTTTCCATTCAGTATCAGGCAAAGATTTTAAGAGGTATGCTTAAATCAGCTCCAAGGTTAATGAAATAACTAGATAAATCATCTTCATCTAAGAGAGAAAATATCAATTCATTTACTCTTCAAGCAAACTCCTTCCAGTCAAGTCTCCAATAAATCTTATAGTACTTGAGACTGTGAAATGCATGATCATGTTAACGTCATATTTTGTGGTGATGACAAAAGAAATTTGAAGAACAGGGGGCTAGAAAGATTTAGGGCCTTTTTACACGACCCCTAAGATCCGCTGGCCACTTAAATTCGGACCAGAGATCTTAGGGGTTCGTCGCTCTTCCTCTGTCTTCCTCTGTCCCCACCCCCCTCCGCACTTCCTGGTTGCTGGCTGCCTGAGGGACGGAGAAAAAAGAAAGCAAAGACTGCCGGTTTACCTCAGTTTTGTTCCGGACAGCATTCAGATCTCTTAAAGGGGCGGGGTGCAAAAAAGAACAAACAGAAGCCAGGAGAGCCCCGCACTCACTATCCTTACACCGAATCAAATATTTGTCACCATCAAAGACCAGGTACAAGAAAACTGCTGTTTGGTCGTGCTAAAGTGGGCGGGGTCGCACTTAATTGTCTGCAAAGTCCGGAGCTGGTGGGTAAACATTTTTAAGGCCCGGACCTTGCAGCCATTTGCGGCGGAGCTTAGGGGTCGTGTATAAACGCCCTTAGAGTGGGTGGTCCTGAGAATCTTCTAGAATGTAGATTAACATTAACATGGGTTTTAAGAGGGTTTCCTAATCTATTGGAATTAGGAGTTGTGGGGGGGATGTGTGCATGTGTTTTGTGTGGACATTATTATTTTTCTCTCAGGGTGATAATGATAGACCCACTATTCTCCTCTCCTGCTGTTGTTACTTTAGTGCCTGAAAATCCAGCAAAACCTATTTGTTCACAGTTAAAAGACTCTCTCTCTCTCTCTCTCTCTCTCTCTCTCTCTCTCTCTCTCTCTCTCTCTCTCTCTCTCTCTCTCTCTCTCTCTCTCTCTCTCTCTGGAAAGCTTGGCATCCTGGTTCCTGCTGTCAACATGGGCACAATACTGTACAACCTTATTGGGCCATTTTGTGGAAGTTTGAATCATGGATCACAATATCCCACATTCACAAACTGGAGTTTTTGTGGGGGTTCTCAAAGAATTTCATCAATGAAAACTCACACATCTTTCTAAATTGTTTTTACCTGGGAGGAAACCACGAGCTTCCAGTCCTTTGTTTTACCTAAATTCTACATTCCCATGACTAAAAATATCTACAATTTCCACAATGTATGGAAACATACAGTAGTCTGTAGGGAAAATATATAACAATTTGGACATTCAAAATTTTAAAGGTATCAGAATATGAGTAAAATGATGAGCAATGGAACAAAACGAGCATTCATAGATTTTCACAGTCCTCCTATTCATGTAGAGTAGCACTAGGCAAGGAGATGACTGACAGTAGAATACTATACACTGTACACGGTCCATCACAGGTTACAAACCATGATGGAGAGGTGTAATCTCCAGGCTTAAAACTGGGGTACTTCAAGGGCCAGACGCAGGGGAGTGGTATCAGGAGACAGAGATCTAGTCTCGTGCACTCCCAGATGCATCTGGTGGGGCCACTGTGAGATACAGGAAGCTGGACTAGATGGGCCTTTGGCCTGATCCAGCATGGCTCTTCTTATGTTCTTATGTACTACTACTTGTAAACAGGTCTTTTGGATAGCAAAATCATTTCAAGTAGACAGAACACTTACAACTGTCAATCATTTGCAGTCAGTATCAGACTTAGAAAATCCTGTTAGCATCGTTTTATTTTTAATTAGAGGAAGCTTTTAGTCCCTCAGGAGATTTTTAAAAAATGAAACTTCTTTCTTCCTATTTCTTGCTATTTCAGGCTGTCCCATCTACCCCCGAGTTTCACTTCACTGGCTCTTTGGAGCCATTCATGGGAATATCAAGCTTGGATATCTCTGAGGATTTAGTGCTTTGTCTAAAGTAAACTTAGCCAAGTGATTCATTTGACTCTTTCTGCATAGGTCATAATGGTGAAGGCAAAACTTCAATAACAAAGGGCAATTAGGAAGGGAACATGATTTTTTTGAAAAGAAATGTCAAGGGAAGGGCCGCACCACTCCCTTCTCTAACGAAAAGATCACTTAGTGGAGGATAAGAATCATTAAGAGAAACACTATACAAGTGTGAATAGAAATGATACTTCCTTAATGAAAATAGTGTGTGATGGAAAAGTACTGCTGCTCTATTTAGCAAGTAAAATAAGACCGTAAGTGTTCCTGAGTGGTAGATCAAATTTACAGTAAAATTAGAGCTTAGGTTTTTGTCACAGACATGCAGCATTTTCCCATCTGTCAGTGCTGAACAGCTAATTCAAACCTTTCAATTATCTTTGGGGGAAACCTGCATATTTTCTATACTGTAGTTTGTTTTATGAAAACCAGGATGTGCTGCAAAGAGGTTGGAATCGGCATACTCTCTGGGATTTAATGAAAACTGTTAATTCCACCCATCCTTACAGTAGGACACTTACACAGCCATATCAAAAGAGAAGGAAGAATATGTCCTCATGTATCACACATCCTGTCCTGATCCTAGCCGTGTAAGGAACAGTTCTCTTTGCAACGAACATATCCAACAGATAATGTTTTCTATGTGATGTAGCTGTAATTGCCCTCTTTCCCTCTCTCTCTTTAGTTGGAAAGCGAAAATGCTGGAGGTGGAGGGAAGCTGTGAGAAGGGCAACGTGGAAGCTGCAGCGACAGATCAGTTTCTACTGAAGACCAAAATGTCTGCCTTATAAATATTTATAGGGGAAGATTTCTCATGGCGTGTTCAGCACTGAATGGTGCATATTATTCTTATTAATGTTTCATAAACATTTGTACGAAAAACAATATGCTTTACTTTGCTTCTAAGTACTAAGTAGAATTATTGCAGCATCTGCTGCCGATGGTTGAGTGCACAAGCTATTCATGCCTCGTCGTAAATCCTGTGATGCATTAAGATGTCATTAAATGTACCTTCTGTGGTTGTCTCTTAATTTACATACCTTGTAAATCATCAGGTGAAAAATCAAGAGAACTGGAGAGTAATCTCCTGTGTGGTTCCCTTCTTCTGCAGAATTCAGTGCCATCCATACCTGCAGGCATTCACAGGCGAGCACCAGGTAATACAATATGAAGATTCTGTCATTTTAGTTGAATCTGTCTGCCTGCCTCCCAGCCTATCTGTCTGCTTATTGACAAAGATATAGATGCATGCAAGTAGAGCTCTAAATTGCAGAGAGTGTTGTGGTCTGATGCAGTGTTGGTTGTGTGTGACCAGGTACATGATCAGCACTTTGTTGGATTGCTGTGGCGGCTTCTTCAGTTAAAAGTTCCCTAGGCATAAACATTGAACAGGGCACTAGCCATTTTCTTGTGTAACTAGTGATGGGCACAAAATGCCAAAATGGTATTTAATTTTGTTTTTTGGGTGTTGTTGTTTTGCTTAGTTTCAAACGAAACATTTTTTTAAAAAAAATCATTTCGTCTTTTGTTTATTTTGTTATTTGTTTTTATTTTTTATTTTTTAAACTCACACCAACCAGCTGGCCCAGCATGTTTTTAATTTTTTTAAATTTATGTATTTTCCTTGCACTGGGCAGATGGTCTGCAGGCCAGGTCGGCACTCTATTCTATTCTATTCTATTCTATTCTATTCTATTCTATTCTATTGTTCAAGTACCGGCGAGCTAGCCAGCAGGCCGGGTCAGTGCTTGTTTTGTTTTGTTTTGTTTTGTTTTGTTTTGTTTTGTTTGTTTGTTTGTTTGTTTGTTTGTTCAAGCATGGCCTGCTGGCCCGCTGGCTGGGTTGGTCCTTTCTTGTTTTTGTTGTTCAAACACCGGCCAGCTGGCCCATGGGCCAGGTCGACACTTTATTTATTTTATTTTATTTTATTTTATTTTATTTTATTTTATTTTATTTTATTTTATTGTTCAAGCACTGACCAGCTGGCCCACGGGCAGGGTTGGCACTTCTTCTTTTTTTAACTCAAGTGATGATCAGCTATAGCATGAGCTGATTGGTGTTTTGTGTGTGTGTGTGTGTGTGTTTTTGTTGTTGTTGTTTTTGCAGTAGGGAGGCCTCCCAGCCACCTCAGAAGCTCTCCTTGTGGGGGCTGGTCGGCAGCAGTGGCGAGTCTCCAGCCTGGCAATGACAGGGAGGTAAGAGAAGACGCTGATAGGGGAACAAAAAAAACAAAAGGCAACAAAATGAATATTTCTGTTTTGTTTTGTTTTGTTTTTCTTTGAGGGGCGGTTTGTTATTTGTTTTGTTAGGTAAGGAAATGAATAACAAATAATGAAATGAATTTTTAATTTGTTTCATACCCATCTCTATGTGTAACTCTTAAGCAAAGAAGGGGAGAGTTACTATTGGCTTTCAAAATGGAAACCTCCAAGACCAGCATGATGAAAACTCCCAGGATCCCACAGCTAGCATGGTGCTGAATTCTAGGACCTCTCACCCTCTAAAAAAGTAACTTCTCACATCATTTTTTAAAAAGCATGTTGTTCTTTGGGATGTTTATTGGATAAAGGAGAGAAAATAGGACTTTAGTTCATTCTTATGTGTTCCGAAATCTAAAAATTGGAGAAGCACACATCCATTAACCTCAACCAATGAAGACAGCTCACATCCAGAAGGGATTGCAGGTATTAGGGTGCTGAGCTGGTACAGTTATCTCACAAAGATTCTCAAATATCAGCTGATAATACAATGGAAATGGAGATGAAGCATCTGGGACACATTGCAATACAAATTAAGGACTGCTTAACCCTATTTCACTAAGAAAGAATTAAATGCATGCATCATTCTCCCACTTCTGTGATTATCTTAGCCTCATTTCATCTGGTGCCAAAACTTGATTATCAGAGCACTAGCGGGGCTCTCTGTTTATACTAGGACAATGGTGGTTTTGTTGTTGTTGTTGTTGTTCAGAAGACACACATTCAGGGACTCCAATGTACTTGAAAAGGAAAGTTCGTATTGACCACCTGAGCTATTCCATTCCCATGGTCAATTCTGGGAAACACATAGCCCAAAATGATTAGAGGAGAAATAATAGGCAGAAGGGAGGCAAGGGAGAGAATTGATAGTAAACCCAAGTGATTTCACACAAAGAAAACACACACAGAGATTAATTGATGCATCCAAGATTAATTGTAGAACCGCCAGAGGTCACATTCTTTCTCCAGCTTGCTGGATTCCAGGGGGAAAAATATTTCTGAGCCCCAAGGAAGTGAAATAACCTTGTAATTCAGGGTTAGAATTTCAGTTAGCATATGTTTCAGTTTTCCTATCCAGACCAAGCACAGAGAAAATGTAGACCCCCACCACCAGCTGTTGGTTCTGAAAAGCCTGAAGTCCCTTCTTTTCTTTTTAAAATGGCATAGCTAATAAACATCTTTTTGTTCCTTATGTTTATGAAAATTCCCCTAGTCCTCATGGCAGACTCTCCTTGCTTCCTGTCTCTGCTTATGCTACCCCATTTGTCTTTGTAACGCCTGTGTCCTTAAACTATCATTGAATATATGGGAGAAGTTGGGGGAGGGGAATACCTCTTAAGGAATCCTGGCTTTATCACCAAATTTGTTTTGTCCTTTTCTTTTGTTTTCAAGAATGTGAATGATTTAAGAGCTTCTAAAGGGTGATTCAAAATCAGAAGTAATACCCACTGGGTGAGATGTTGCTTAGTTCCCTATACTTGGCTAGTCTCATTTTAGCTGAAGCCAGGGCTGCTGCTGATCAAGGGCAAAAATCCTCCTTCATGTATAATAAGCAAGACTAGTCATGAATAGAATTTTGACATATTTGAGGCATACATTATTATTAAACCTACCCAAGAATTCCATTATCTGAAGTGCTTCATTTTCTGAAACTATTTATCAGTAACCTTGTTGTCATATGTAGAGATGGGTACGACTAGGGAAAATGATGTTTTCGAGTTGTCGTGTGTCAGAGGCAGTCCGTTTCGGCTCGTTTCCGTTTTTTGTGAAATTCCGCAAAAATTAGTCGGTTTGTTTTTTCGTTTTTTTGTTGTCATTAGTACTGGTTGGGGGGGGTAGCGGGCTCCTGGAGGGAGCTGCAGGAGTCATCCAGAGCCACAAGTGACGGACTGGCAGACTCTTTGCACCCGCTGTGTCTCACGTACTTGCATGTAGTGCAATGCAAGTAGATCTGGCTTAGGGTTAAGACGGGTTAGCGCAAGGGCTAGGGTTAGGCTAGTTACGGGTGAGGTTAGGGTGAGTATTGGGGTGCACCTCTGGGTGCCTCTCTGACCCACTTAGAAGGACAGTGTACTGGCGTATGGGTTAGGCTTAGGGTTCGGGTTTGGGCTACGATTAGTGGGCTGTTTATGCCCGATTGGCACATCCCAGAAGTCTCTGTGGTCAACCTGGCCAAATGGCCATGCGATTGGTGGAAAATTTGCATGGTCTACTCCTACAGCAAATGTGCAGGTGTAAAAAAATAAAATAAAATAAAATAAAATAAAATAAAATCAACGGAGACTTTTTTTTTGCAAGAAAAACCCACTGCTGCTACTGTAAAAATTCAAGCATTTAAAATAGCTAATTTTCGCATGTTTTTGTGGTGCTTTGGTGGGGTTTTGGGCAACGATTTCAAAAAAAATATTGTGGTCGCCATTTTGGATCCCCCGCACTGCATGGCATATTCATGCGCCCTCCCAGCCTGGTACCAGCAGCGCAGCAGTAGCAATAGCCAAGGAGAGGGGGGCGGGGAACCCCCCCCAAATAAAACACCCTTCTGGCCTGGTAGGTGCCCTCAGACAGTTTTCGCCTACTTTTAGGGCCAGGAATCGGGTGTTTTTTTTACTTTTAAAAACTTTTTTTCTGTGCCGCTTGGCATTGCACGATCACCGCGATGCAAGTAATGACCACGACAAATCAGACCAAATTGTTCGTTCGTCGGTTCGAGCTCAAATTCTGGCGGAGTAATTCCCATTACCGTTTCCTTAGAGTAACGGATACGAGTAACGGAAACGGAAACAGGAATACCGCTAAGTCATGCCCATCTCTAGTAGTATGTATCAAAACAAAGTTCTTGTGGCAGAGCTGGTATGGGCTATATGCATCATGTTCAGAATGTACAGTGGACCCTTGTATAACACTTTGTATAACATAAAATCTGTACAACATAAAAAATTCCAGAGATAGGGGAAATTTGCTTAACATAATTGCCAATGGGGCGAATCCGTACAACATAAAAATGGGATTACTCAGTTTTCAATGCATTCCTATGGGAAATTTGTATACAGGAAAATTTGCTTAACATAATTTCATTTGGAATGAATTAATTCCTTTATACAAGGTGTCACTGTATATGGGTGTGGAAAACTGTCACTCTTGCTGAAGTTTTGTTTGAGGTAGTTTGTCTCAGCTCTGAAAGATAACTTACGGAGGAAATGCCGCATGTAGAGACACAAGCACATACCACAAATAAAGCAGGTTTCACTGTGAAACCGGTAACAAGTGGATCTGTCTCTGTCACAGATTACACAATCTGTGCAGAAAATCTCTACACGAAGCTAGGGGCTTTGCCCTTTTTGAAGCAAAACACACACACACACACACACACATACACACACAAAATAGGAAAGGATGGGTTTACAGATCACAAGAACACACCTAGTGTTGCATCAGTCCAATCAGGCAGCGGTGATTATTTTTTATTCTACTTATGAAAGTACCCTAAAACCTTTTTGAAGGCATTAACTGACTCTGAAATCAAGGATCCAAAAATCCTACATTTGGTGTCAAGCAGGAAAAAAATTAAGCTGTCTGTTTTACCATGAAAGGATAAACCAAGTCATGACTTAAATACATACACATCTATTAGATATGAGGGAAAAAATTGAAGATCTGACTTTGTATCTTTCAAGATCTTCAGGTTTCCCCCCCCCTCAACCCATGTGGGGTGGGGAGGACACAGCTGGAAAGCTGAACTACATATTTCTCTTGCAAAGAAAAAACAATGATGGCTTCTCAGGACACATGTGGGAGAGCAGGGAGGAAGAAGGGTGGAGCTTCAACGAGCCCAGGAAAAAACAAATTCCCTCTGGTTGGTCTTCATGCAACAGGCTATCAGGTTAGTTTGCGGCATGAAGAAACTCTCCCACCTGTGTTGAAATTAGCATCACAGATTGTTATACCCAACAAAAGGAAGGCAAAGACCTTCCTTTTCAGGCAAGCTTTCCCTGAATGGACTACCTATTAGGTGACTTTTATATGGATTACCATGCATGATTTCATTGATTGATTCTGAGGAAGGGCCATGGGGGGGGGTGCACAAGGGCAACCCTGAGGGTACCTGGTGGCCCTTCTCCAGGTGCAGAGCATGGAGAACTCGGCAAAAGACACCCACACTGCCAAGGTCCCCATGTCTGACCTGTGAGATTGATTGGGCACCCGAGTGGCAGGTGAAGCACAGCTTTGTAGTTATGGATGCAGGCTGTGCATCCGTAACTACGAAGTTCATGGTAGCCACGCTTCAGAATGCAGGGCTTGAGGGCATAGTGTGCACTTCCCACAAACTCCATCTTGTGGTGCATGATGCCCTTGGGCTGAGTCCAGTTAGATTTTCCTGGTCTGAGGGAACCAGGGAGACTAAGGCCCTACTGGATAAGTGCAGGCAGCTTGTTGGGCACTTCTCACACAGCATCAAGGCTGCCAGGATGCTGTGTGAGAAGCAGGTGGAGCTGGAACAAGCTGAGTATGTCCTTCAGCAGGACCTACCCACCAGGTCAAACCTACAAAATGGTGAAATGCCTGGTGGAGCAGAGGGACGTTTTGGACAGAATCATGTCCACAACTCCCATTCTGCCAGGGGGAAGGGAGTTGGACATTGGTACCACCAAGTGGCTTGCCCTAGGCCAGTGATGGTGAACCTATGGCACAGGTGCGAAAGGTGGCACTCGGAGCCCTTTTTGTGGGCACCTGATATTGCCCCTTCATAACCACCTGTATACAGGTTAAATTACTGTATTGGCACTTTGCAAAAAAAAATTAGTGGGTTTTGAATTGCAATTTGGGCACTCGGTTTCTAAAAGCTTTGCCATCACTGCCCGAGGCCAAATGGTGGACATCCTGCAGCTGTTTGAGGACACCACCAACATCCTCAGCAGTCACAATGCCAGTCTGGGGCATGTACTTCCCCTCATCCATCCCCCTTGAGGCCTCTCTCTGGGATGGTTCATCTCTCCTTCCAAGGAGCAGGGCCTTGTCTGAGAGGCTTTTGACTGGCATGGAGACCTGCCTTCGTCCACCGAGCAGGGAAAGTGTGTACCAGCTGGCTTGCCATTGCAACCCTTGAGTCAAGAGGTCCTTGGCTGGTAGCCTTGCAGACCTTCACACATGGAAGGCAGAGCTATGCTGTGAGGTTCACAGGGCTGCTGCAGTGCAATGGCAGGCACTGTAGAGGTTGTAAGGTAGCCAGAGTGAGGCAGAGGAGAGCTTATCCCAAGGGTCCTGCTCTTTTTTGGGTACACTCAAAGGCCAAGTACAGTTCCATCGATGTACCTGGCCACTGCTCTAGCCATGGCAGTCTCCTGCTCAGTGGAGGGATGGGAGGCAGAGGAACAGGACCCAGCTCGGACGATGGTGTGGGAGTACATGGCCAAGCCCCTCCAACCGCTAGCATTTGACCCCCTCCAATACTGGGCCAGAAAGGCAGAGATCTGCCCCAGCTATCGAGTCTGGTGTCAAACCTCCTTTCCACTACCACCACCCTGCACAAGCATCCAGATTGAGCAAGTGTTCTCCCACATGAGAGACAAACTGAGGCTATACCACTCACAGCTGGACCCTGGGACCATGAAAAGGTTGACTTTTATAAGGTTCAAGTTTTCCACATTGGGGTTCCCCTCCCAACCCATAGGTCCACACCACACCTTCCTCCACCTGTTCCACTGCCTGTCTGCCTCCTTTCCTATCGTGCATGCCTCCCTGCCTTTCTCAAATGCCTGCCTACCTACCTACCAATAAGCCTCTTTGCATGACCGCAGGGTCGGTAGTGCCCCTTTTTTTAATTGGACCTGCCTTGGGCAGGTTCATTTCCATAAAGTCACTCTCTCTAGGGTTATGGCACCATAGTTTGTTACTTGATGCCCTGTTCAATAGGGATCTGAGTGCATCTGAGTCCTTGTAGGTCTTAAGTATCTCTCTGCCTAACTGGGTGGCTTCCTTGGGGGTAAAGTCACTTCCCTGGCTCTGGGTGACACTGAAGGCTTAGGGCGTTTATACACGACCCCGAAACGCCGGGGCAAATGGCTCCCAGCTCCAGAGCTTAAAAATGTTTCCCCTCCAGCTCCGGAGTTTACAGGAAATTAAGTGCGGCCACACCCACTTTAGCGCGTCCCAGCGCACCTTTCAAGTACCTGCTCTTCCGGGATAAAAATTGCTTGATGCGGTGTAACGATAGTGAGTGCGGGGCTCTCCTCACTTCTGTTTTTTTGGGGGGGGGGGGCTCCCGACCCTTTAAGAGCTACTTTACAGAGACAGGAATGTTGCCACAGCAAGAGCGAGAGGCAGAATGGAGGTGAGCCACGATCTTTTCTTCCTTTTTTTCTCCTTCCCCTCACGCAGCCAGAAGCCAGGGTGGGGACACAGGAAGAGCGACAAGCCCCTAAGATCTCTGGTCTGAATTTAAGTGGCCAGCGGATCTTAGGGGTTGTGTAAAAAGGCCCTTAGACCCCAAAACTCACTCTCTGCCTCTGTGGGTTGCTTGCTTCTGTAGGGATAGAGTCACTTTGCTGCCTATGGGTGACTTGGAGCCCTTGTAGGAGCCCAAAAGTCTCTGTCTGCCTATGTGGGAGGCTTGCTTTTTGGGGGGTAAAGTCACTTTCCTGCATCTTCCTCTTTCTGCAAAAATCCATATGAGACAGACAGTATTTTAAGAAAAAAATGAAAAATGAAACAAAACAAAAAAACAAAATGAATTTTTACTTAAAACTGTTAAAAACGAAATGAAGAAAAATGAAGAAAAATGAACCCAAAAACAAAATGAAACACCATATTTCCATTTCGTGCCCATCTCTACTTGTAACAAGTCTTAGGGCATGCAGGCAGCTTTTGTCAAATTCAACAAAAATCTTTATGATCCTTATCAAATACAACATGGTTCTTTTGCTTTGCCCTGTTTAGCAGAGTAAGCAAGGTGGCATTCTCTTTGCCAGGCAGATATAGAGGACATTTTACGTTATTAAGTTAAAATAACCATGCAAAATTATTCTTGGGGGATATTTTCTGGCTTATACAATCAATGCAATTGGCCAGTTCAGATGTCTTCCAATGATGATACTGATGATGCCTATGGTTGACCAATTTTTAAGTCTAGTGTCTAGGAATTGCTGGGGGTATGCTGAGGATCTCTCTGTATAGAAGAGGTTAGTTCATTTATTTCCAGACTTCATCCCCTTGGGGCATGCTGTGTTACTGGCACTCTGTCTTCATGAAGATGAACAACTGGAGTGGTTGGTTGGCTGCCTCTAAGCAGCTCTGTCCATCGCCCTGTAGAAATTTGTCATCATCTAGACACAAAGGTTGTCTGCACAAAGAACCTCTCACCTTGAAAGGCTGGTAGTACACTTATAATCCTCCGTCCTCCATATTAATGTCCATGATTGTTTTATCTCTACGTAAAAAATGTTTTCAGAGATCTTATGTAAGTGTTGTTTTAGACAGTTGCTGTTCCTATACCAATTAGTCTCCCATTAGATTAATACAGGAAAGTTGATTTACCTGTTATCTTTCATATCCTGTTGTTTTCTCTAACTAGCATATGAAGGTCTCTGTGAAAAAGTTATCACCCTGCTTGTTACAGGTAAGCTGCAATTACCTTCCTCGTCTTCCTTCACCTCTTACACTGCCACAATTGCTTGAAAAAAGCATTTTTAATTCTATGAGACAATTACGTTACACAAATATACACTCGTGTCTGTGTGTATGTAAATTTTACCCTGTCCATTTTATTCTTTTCCAATTAGCGCTGGACAAAAGGAAAAGTAAGTAGAATTTCTTGATCTTGTTAGTCTTTGTGTTGTTTGGGACACCAAGCTGCAATGCTTCACCAAAGCCCTTTGTACATGACCCCTAAACTCTGCCGCAAATGGCTCCCAGCTCCGGAGCTTAAAATTCTTTCCCCACCAGCTCCGGAGTTTACAGATAATTAAGTGTGACCACGCCCACCTAAGCGCATCCCAGCGCACTTTTCAGGTACCTGCTCTCGGAGCGTGAAAAATCCCAGATCCGGATGTAACCTAGAGTGCCGGGCTCTCCTGGCTTCTGTTTGTTGTTGTTTTGCCCCCCGTCCCTTTAAGAGATCTGAATGCTGCCGGGAACAGAGTGAGACCAGCAGAACAGAGGTAAGCCGGCATTCTTTTCTTCCTTTTTTTTCTCCCTCCCCTCACACTGCCAGCAGCCAGGGGTGCGGAGGGGGTGGGAACACAGGAACAGCGACAAACCCCTAAGATCTCTGGTCCGAATTTAAGTGGCCAGCGGATCATTGGGATAAATGTATAAATATCCCAATAACAACTTAAGCCAAAAGTAAGGACTGGAACAGAAAGAGAAAAAGATCAATATGGCATATACTAGATGGGAATCTTACGAAAAACAACATGCTGTTTTGCAATTCCATTAGATTTTGAAACATTACAAAACAAAATGGGAAACTGTTTCCTATGAAACAAAACGAAACACTTCTTTTTTTCCCTTTGAAAATGAAATGCTTAATTACTCCGTAAAATGGGTCCCTTGTAAAAAGCTACCCACCAAATTTGGTGCCTCAGGACCCAGGGGAGCCATTTTATAGAGTAATGAATTGTTTCATTATTGTTTCATTTCATTACATTTTTTATAGAAATTCATTTAAAAGTGAAACAAAACAAACCGCTAGTGGAAACGAAACTCTTATTTTTTCATTTCGTGCCCACCCCTAGCATTTACTATAGCAAAACTCTATTCCTACATTATGGCAACAGCACTGAAAATGCGTACCTCTGAGGTCTTGGCAGCCTGCAAAATCATGTATACAAGTCTTGGGACAGGTCATAAATGTTGTTTTCCCCGGCTTAAAACGTTGCCTCTTGAATTCCCCCTTACATACCAGTTGTGTCATTTGTTTGGCCCCAATGTGTTGCTGACATTTCCAGCTTTGGAGTTTCATAGGTGGTTGTTAAGTTTTGGGATTCTGGCCATTAAAGAGTTAATTGCTGAGTTTTGTTTTACTTCCCCCCTTATTTTTCTCTTCTCACCCCATAAGGCAGTAAGTAGCCCAGAGCACCTCATTTAAATCTGCTGCAAATTGTAGTTGTTTTCTCCATTCTTACCAGACAGCACTTGCTTGACAAGGCATTGCAATGGGTGAAATCTTCCACAAGATATCATAATTATCTCTGTTTCACAATAGGGGAGACTGACAGAGCCTACCAATTAAGCAGCAATCACTTTTAAAGTGCCGTTCCTCTTTTCTTTCTTTCTTTTTAAAAAGTGTGTTCCCCCTTTATGCTGGATCTAAATTTTCAGTCAGCTCATTTCTGCCAGGTTTTTTTTAAAGATATTGGTGTCATTTAAATATATTTGAGGATTTGGAAGGAAAGACAGCTGAATGCTTCCTATTTGGCTCACACTAGGGCTGTCAACCTTTTGAAGTAACTATTGTTGTTCACCACATTCCACCATAGAAAGTTTCCACCCCGTTTTTCAAAAACCTGTCCCTTGTACATCATCCCAGATTTTACATTTGACATATGAATTGTAAATATCTAGTCACTGCGAGTTGCTAGAACTATAATTCTTCAGGATTCCACTTCCAGATGTGAAGAAATATCACTGTTCCAAAGATTTAGCAGCGATGGGCTGTGTCAGTACACCAAGATGGCACTGAAAAAAAACTTACCACTCCAAGATCTCACTTCCATTGCAAGATGGAGACCCCAATTTTGTTTCTTTGTGGTTTGTGCAATTTGCAAAAAAGAAAGAAAAGAAAAGAAAAGAAAAGAAAAGAATTTGAATGAAACTCCTGCTCTGTACAAAACGTGGATTCCATTACCCCCTGCCAGTTGCAAATTTAAGTGTGCATGCAAGAGAAATAATAGGCTTAGGGTAATCAGAAAAAAAGTCAGGTCAGTGCTTTTAATCATTGTGTGGATGAAGAAATTTCAACAGGTGTAGTTTGCATTAAAAGCTGCACCTATTGAAATATTCTCTTCATAGCAACTCTTAAAGACATGAGAATGCTATATTCTTTCTCATTTTGTTGTGCTGTTTCAGTTGTAACCAACTCTTCATGACCCCATTTCCATGGAGTTTTCTTGGCAGGAATACTGGAGTGGTTTGCCAGTTCCTACTCCAGGCGCCTACAGCACCTGGTATTCCCTAGTGGTCGCACATCCAGAAACTAAGCTGACCCTACTTAGGGCGTTTATACACGACCCCTAAACTCCGGGGTAAATGGCTCCCAGCTCCGGAGCTTAGAAAATGTTTACCCATCAGCTCCGGAGTTTACAGGAAATTAGGTGCGACCACGCCCACTTTAGCGCATCCCAGCGCACCTTTCAAGTACCTGCTCTTCCGTCCTGAAAATTCCTTGATGCGGTGTAAAGATAGTGAGTGCGGGGTTCTCCTCGCTTCTGTTTGTTGTTGTTTTGGCTCCCGCCCCTTTAAGAGCTACTTTACAGACACAGGAATCTTGCCGGCAAGAGCGAGAGCCAGAACGAGAGCCAGAACGGAGGTGAGGCATGATCTTTTCTTCCTTTTTTTTGTCCCTCCCCTCACGCAGCCAGCAGTCAGGAAGTGCGGAGGGGTGGGGAAGCAGGAAGAGCGACAAGCCCCTAAGATCTCTGGTCCGAATTTAAGTGTCCAGCAGATCTTAGGGGTCGTATAAAAGCGCCCTTAGTTTCTGAAATCAAGTGAGTTCAGATGTGCTTAGGGCATCCAGGCCTAGGTCACCCTACTCAGGAAGCACCATCTTGAATTTAGGGACAAGATGTATTTTTCCCCTCCTCAGATGTTCTACATGAATGAACATGATGCAATGAGGCAGCATCTAAATAAATGCCTGCTTGCCTGCCTTTATGTGTGCAAGTATTTATGTTCATTTTCGGCATTGACACTGCCTGTCATCCTTGGCTTAGAAAATTTACTGATCAATAGGACAAGTGGAGCAGAGGGAAGTCCGGAAGCTATCTTATCTCACAAAGTGAGATAAAATGTTTTATCCATCCTACTCAACTTCCCAGCATTGTTAGGCTGGAGGTTGGCAAGGAATCCCTGTGAAGGTAATATGCAGATTCTACATCTTGCTCATTTCCAAAGGGGAGGAATGGGTAGAGGATTATTGCTAAAAGTGAAGGTTTTTGAAATGGAATGGGATTTTAAAAGGCACAGCCATTCTTCCAAACCTTTCACAGGATGGATTTTAACTATCACTGGTTCAGATTAGTTACACAGCCCAGACATTCTCCTTTCAAATATACTTGGCATAGAAAATATATGTTTCTCCATAATCTATATGTAAACCTAAGTACTTTAGAATCTGGCAGCAAGGCCACTATGCATTCTCCTGCAAGTTTAAACATGACTCCAATTGGTATGCCCACTGAGAGGGATTAACATAAGTGTTGGTTCAGCAATTGATTCAGTGGTTTTATGCTAGGTTGAGCCAGGAGTTGAGTCATGGCAACTGGAATTATTTTCTTATGGCGTCAAAATGCTTAACATAAGTTGGAAGCCTCCCACCAACCTTCTTCAGGCTAAAGAAGCTGGTTGGATGAGTAGCACAAGAAAAGAATTCAAGTTGCCATGAATCAACTCCCAGGTAACCTCATCTGGATAACTAAGACTCCATAGACATTCAAGGTTGAGCTAACAATGGAATTTACCCTTTTTCTCTAACAGGCAGAAGACATGGGATGGAGCCAATGAACGAACACATGTAAAACTGGTAGGACTGAAAACTGTCTAAATCAAAAATGGCTTCAGCTTCTTTTGGAAAATCACCTTACACCCATATTATACATACTAGGCAGAGCAGGGCATACCTAACCTTTTAAAGTGAATGTTGTGCTGTATTTGAACAAGGTATGTGCCTAACTTACCTTCCAGCCCTAACTCAGACCATTCCATCATCTGCTTTCAGGGTAGTCTTTCCTCATGTATCTCCATTTGCTTAATGTATCAGTGGAAGAATGCTGCTTGAGACGGACCAGTGCAGGTAAATTGATATGTTGTTTAAAGGACACTAATGTAAGACCTAAAGGCTATTTCTGGTCCATCTTTTTTAGTATCCTTATGCATGCTTCCTATTTTGTATAAATTAATCTTATTAAAGTATTGCATTTTCCAGCGTATTGATTTCTTCACCCCTAATTATCTTACCATGGTAAAAATACAAAACTATAGAAGTATGAAGCCTGAAGCGTCTGTGGAGATACTCAGTCATCCATGTGAGGTTATCCAGAAGCTGAGTCATGGCAACTAGACTTCTTTTCTTCTTAGGTTGAAATGTTTCACACTACTCATCCAAGCAGCTTCTTCAGAGGTTGCACTTTTTTATTTTGCTTCTGTTTTGGGGTTGTTCCTATTGTTGGTCAAGTGTTTTCTGGACTTTCACATGTGGAATCCTGCTGTTTAGCTTAGAAACTTCTTCATTTATTATAAAATGTATAACTTTTTTTCTAAAGGGAATTGTAACAATAAAGCATTACTTAAAGAAGTATGACATACTCAGAAATAATCAACAACATACATAAAAGTGAAATATAGAGCAGCATGGAGTAAAATCATCAGAAGCTGTAGTTAGTTTTTTGTGTGTGTGAATATTTTGGGAATGTGTATTTTTAAATTTTTGTTATCTTTCCAAAACACACTCAGATATGTCACTTGGAAACCTCTTTTTAAAAATGAGATGCTGCTGGGGACTGAGTAATAAATAACATACTTAGGACACAATGGTAAGAACTTACAATTCAAATTACTTGTCATTCTGCAATTAAAATAATTATGACTAAACTTCAACAGGATTGTAGCCTTTCTATCTAAACATAAGAAATGTGATGTCTAAAACATGGCTTCTGTCTTCATTTGTCCTTCTCCATGGTCATGCTTTTCTCCTGCTACATGGGTCAAGTATAATGAATCATAGTATGCCATCACCGTTTAACCATCATTGCTTTCCTATATGCAAATTAGTTTATGATCTACTTTCCCTTCTTGGGATTTCATCTTTCTGTTTGATGGATTGGTGGATGGATGGATTAGATAGCTAGACTACCCATCTGGTAACAAGACCACCTTGGGTGGTTTACAGCAGTCAAATAAATGCAAAGAAAATCATAAAACAAATAAACAGCAGCAAAGCCAGTCTACTACTAGAAAACAAAACAAAACAAACAATGGCACCTAGACTAAAAGTACTAATATTAAAATTGCACATTTACTGTATACATTTGTAAATTTGTACATTTGTACATTAGCATGGCAGTTGGAACGAGATCAAAGCTAAATCACAAAATGTGAACATTGTACCTGTGAACACTGTATTCCTTCAGACAAGTTCTTTAAAGACCAGGTCTTTAAAGATTGCTTACAGAAACCCAGAGAGAATACCAGGCAAATTTCAGCAGGGAGATTATTCCAATGGAGTAGAACAATAGCTGAGAAATCCCAATTCCTTGTTTTGTCTTCACAGGCTTCCTTTGGAGTTAATACCATCAAGTTCCTTGCTTGAGAGGAGTGGGTATTATGGGCAGTTCTCACAGAGAGAAGGTGTAATGTTAGGCATCAAAGTCCTAACCATTTGGGGCTTTGTATGTAATAGCTAACACCTTAAATTTGCTGTGGACGTGAACTATTAGCCAGTGCAGGGAGGCCAGAATAAGGAATATATGTTGTTGTTTTCTAGTTCCCATGATTAATCAGGCAACTGTGTTCCAGATCAGGTGCAATCTCCATGTCAGCCTCAAGGGCAGTCCCACCTAGAGAGCACTGCAGTAGTCAAATCTGGAAATTACCAATGTGTGAACCAGCATATTTAGGGCACCTGTGTCCAGAAAGGCTTGCAGCTGTCGATCCGCTGAAGGTGGAGGTGAATGGCATGGACAACTGGCATTATCTGATTTTCCCTAGATAGCATTGGGTCCAAGAGGACTCCCAAGTAGAGATGGGCACGACTTGAAAAAAAATTTTTTCGAGTTGTCGTTAGTCGGGCCGGTCCCGTTTCGGCTCGTTTCCGGTTTTCGCGAAAATTCGCAAAAATTAGTCGGTTCGTTTTTTGTTTTTTCGTTGTTGTTAGTACTGGTTTTGGGGGGGAGCGGGCTCCTGGAGGCACCTCTGTGGGGTGGGTGCCTCCTCTGGCCCGCTATAAAGGGAAAGTGGGCTCCTGGAGGCACCCGTGGGTGCCTCCTGCCACTAGGAAGGGGAAGCAGGCTCCAAGAGAGACCCCTCTACATGGGGGTCTCCCCTCCTCACCTGCTGCTGCTGCAAAATGCTATGCAATAGCCATATGGATATTGCATAACAGAATGTGCAGACAGTGAGACCAGTGAGAGTGATAGCGTCATGCCCGCCCTTCACAAGGCTCTCGCACCACCATGTCTCACACAGAAGGGAATTGTACTTGCTGCGTGTAGTGAAATGCAAGCAAGTAGATCTGGCTTTAAGGTGGCTTAGTGCAATGGCTAGGGTTAGGCTAGTGACGGGTAAGGTTACGGTGGGCTAGTGGGTTGCACCTCTGGGTGCCTCTCTGACCCACTAAGAAGACAGTCTGTGACGTATGGGTACGGAGTCAAGGGTTAGGGTTAGGGCTAGGGCAGGTTTTAGGGGGCTTTTTGGCACATCCCAGAAGTCTCCATGGCCAAGTGGCCATGCGACTGGTGGGATGGCTCCAAAAATTTGCATGGTTGTCCACTCCCACATGGCTGGCCACTCGGCCAGCCCATCATTGCGCACTGCGCAGTTGTAAATAAAATAAAATAAAATAAAATAAATGGAGGACAGAGGAGGAGAGGAGAGACATTTTGTTGCAAGAAAAAACCCACTGCTACTGTGAAAAATCTGGCAGTTTATAAATTTTCGCGTGTTTCTGTTGTGCTTGTGTGTTTTTGGACCACGATTTCAAAAACAATATTGCGTTTGCCGCCCCATTTTGGATCCCCCGCCCGCACCGCATGGCATGGCGAAATGGCAACTCGAGTCCGGCTGCCCAGGACGGGGGGAGGCGGGACCCCCCCTCCAGAAACCACCCCTCCGGTAGGTGCCCTGCGCCCTTAGTCAAGCAGGCATTTTCCGCCTGCTTTTTTGGCCCGGGAATGGGTGGGGGGAGAGTTTAAAAGTTTTTTCCTGTGCCGTCCGTGCCGCTTGCTTGCGCTTTAATTGCGGGCGGCCGGCGGCGAGACTGGGCTTTTTGCTGGCTGCGAGCCTGCGGTGAGTCCCACCAGAACAGCCCAGGACGGGGGATGAGGGGGAAGGCCGGGGACCTCCAGAAACAACCCCTCTGGTAGGTGCCCTGAGGCACGGCAGGCATTTTTCCGCCTGCTTTTTGGCCGGGAACCGGGTTTTTTTAACTTTTAAAAACTTTTTTTCTGTGCCGCGTGGCATCGCGCAATCGCGCGATGCAAGGAACGAGCACGACAAATCAGACCAAAATTGTTCGTTCGTCGGTTCGAGCTCGAAGTCTGGCGGACTAATTCCCGTTACCGTTTCCGTAGAGTAACGGATACGAGTAACGGAAACGGAAACGGGAATACCGCTAAGTCGTGCCCATCTCTACTCCCAAGCTGTAAACCTCAGTCTGAGTGGGGAGAGTCAACCCTCTCCCCAAAAAAGAGAGGGAGTTTCCCAAAGACAGGATCTCTGTCTTGCCTGGGTTCAACCCTAGCCCATAAGCACATATCCATCCCAGCATGGCATCCACTGGAGAGGGTGGAAAGGAGATATAGAGCTGTATGCTATCAGTGTATTGGTAACAGGATGCTCTAAAAATCCTGATGACCCTTCAAAGATGAGGTTATCCAGAAGTTGAGTCATGATAACTGAACCTCTTTTCTTTAGGTTGAAATGTTTCTGTAGTTTCTATACCATGTTCAAGGTTTGCTCCATGTACAGAGCATTGCATTAGTCAATCCTCAGGACAACCAATGCATGAACCAGTATTATCAGAGACGTCCTGTCTAGTTAGGGCCTCAGGTATGCAATATGAGGGGGGAAATGCTCATAAAGTGTTATTATAAAGTTATTATGCTGGAAGTGGGAACACTTGTAATGACTGGAGAATTCTTGACAGGCTGCTTCACCATAGTGAAATGGTCTGTCTTACTGAGAAATAAGATACTAGAAAGGTTTCTTCACATCCCTGCAGTGCTGGTGAAGAATAAAAGTACAGTTGCACACTTCCATTCTACAGTTAGCAGAAGCGTCATTAAAACCAACAAGCTGAAAAATGAGTGGATGTGTGACTTATTCCCTTTCTGTGGACTGTTTGTTTACTTCTTCCCTCTTTCTCCTTTTACAAAGGAGCTTAAGAATTACATGGGTTATAAACTGAGAAGATAACAGTGAAAGGTGGCAAAGAAAGGCGTTGAAGTTGCAGGTACTTTGTTTATTATTGCTTGTGCACTGCTGAATTATAGTTATCTCTTTGAGGAAGGAAAAATATGGAACAGTACTTATTTTCTGGATAATTTCTGCAGATCCTGCACAAACAGCTGAACTGAAATAGGAGTAGCATTATGCAACCATTTCCCTCAATTGAGTATGTACCTCTAAGGGGTTCATTGTCCAGGCAAGGGATCCCTTTACCCCAAAGCCATTCTTCCCACTTAGACCATCAAGTGTTTAGTATACAACTTAGGGCAGGTGCCAAAGGTGACACTCGGAGCCGTTTCTTTGGGCATCCGACATCACCACCTGTATTTAGGTTAAATGTTTCTTTATTTGTTCAATCATATCTTCTAATCAAAACTGGACCTGGAATTACTGTGCCATTATTTTTCTTTCAGCAAATGCTTTATTTATTTTTAAGATATTATTTTACATTTTGGGAGCATATGGAAGACTTCAGATGAAAACATAATACACTGTAATGAACATTTGCAATATAATTGCTAGGTAACATGAAACTTACAGCAGAAATTTAAAAGTGATTTTGGGAGGTCTAGAAAAGAATGATAATTGTGACCATTAATCTTATTTCTACCACATTGAATAAAGGTTACAGGGACTGGAACAGCATCTAAAACATTTTGTGAATGTACTGTTTTTAATGGAAATCTGCGCTGCTAATTAGTTATGGACATCTTTTTTGCTCCCCTAACGCCTTATAAATGAGTCAGGTATTAATTATATGCTTTCCCTCTTCTATGAACTTAAAAGATTAAAGTCAATTTTATAAATATTGAACATTTGTTTTAATCATGGATTTTAAAAGATCACAGAACTATGAATGCAAAGAGAAAAAAAGAATGCAATAAAGATGAATAAGATTTATTCTATTGATAGTCTGTTTTAACCTTCATATGCAAGGGTTAAAAAACCACTTGCATTAGAAGACTTGTGTGGTATAGTTCAATTCCATGAGTATCCCAATTTATTGGACTGAATGGTAAAGTTAATATTGTTTTCAAGGTGCAGATCAGACCCAGTGGATGAGCCAACTCTGGAGACTTCTTGTATTGCTGGAGCTTCCTTAAGAATTCCAAAATTTGTTCAAATGGGGCAAACTTGCTGGTAAATAGAGTGTATCATAGAATTCCGCTTTTGTGAGTCGAGTTCTGCACAAATTCTGCAGGAAAATATTTGTGAGTAACTTAGATATTTCTTTTGATGCATAAATTTGCTTCAACTCATATTATTAATCTGTTTATCTGCTAATGCTCTGATCTGCCTTCACCCCCGCACTAGGAGAAAGGAA
The DNA here is from genome assembly GCA_037367245.1 of Phrynocephalus guinanensis. NCBI lineage: Eukaryota > Metazoa > Chordata > Lepidosauria > Squamata > Agamidae > Phrynocephalus > Phrynocephalus guinanensis. The sequence goes on from CM074741.1 coordinate 22,738,124, forward strand.
TGCCATGAATCAAACAATTAAATAATAAATGAGCACTAGAGGTGTCATTTTGTGTTTTGTATTGCAAATCCCAGCCAGTACCTCTCCCCAGAACTGGACTACAACTTTATGGTCTTCTACATTACAACAACCTGCAAACACAAATCTAGCAACCTCTACAATCTGGGCACAGGACGTTTTTCAGGGCTACTGTCCTCTCACATTGATGGAACTGCACTTCCCAAGAGGCTCTGTGGCCAGGTCTTGTCCTTATTTGACAGAAGGACAGAAAGGGAGCATGCATGTTGTACAGTCCAGATGGTGGGAAAGGTTGAATTGTCCTGAATGCTTCATCTAATGATGATTACCATGGTAGTGCCCAGGTGGTAGGGTCTACCCTGTCCTGATCATCTGTCCCCACAGCTCCAGTGTAGGCAGATTAATCCCTCTGCAGATCTGTAGGGTGATGTTGCTGCCTTTGCCATCATCCTTCTCAGACCAGCTTTTATGTAGCATCAGGATGTTCAAATGTAGAGGCTTAGTGCTTGTGGATTGCAACAGAAATCTGCCTGGTGAATTCTTGAAGAATTCTGGGAGTTGTAGCCCATTTCTGAGAGGAGAAGTCTGGGGGCTGCTGTCCTCCTCCTCCCCCCTCAAAAAAAAACACACAGAAAAACACACCCCAAGTAATTAGGTTTCTCCCTTCTTCTGTGACTTGTATTGACAGGCTGATGCTTCCAAGCCATGCTAGGTTGGCTGGCATCATTAGTAATACCCACAGTCATCTTGGGACAATACCTATCATTTCCAAGGACTGTTATTTCCCTCAGCAGTTATCTGTGTTGAAAACCTCCTCTATTGGTCTAAATTACAAATGGCACAGACCCCCAAGAGTGGCTGCAGAACGCACACACACGTGGGAAGGCATATCTTGTTTCTTTCATCTGAGAGTGAGTTATAGACACAAGGAGAGATAAGCATAAGCGAACCCGAAGAAACACACAAATATGATTACTGCAAAATGTTTTCGTTTCCTCTTTTTTAGCTGCTCTGAATAAAAACATGCTGTCTTCAAGGTGGAAGCTACAGAAATGCTAAGAAACTCTAAATGAGTTTTCTATGTAACCGCTGCCTTGGATACCACATTCAGAGCAAGTGGAGATGATGGAAGCCTTAATGTCTTGCTATGGTATTCAAATACTTCTGTTTTCTTAGTCCCTGTAATAGGTATATGATTTAAATGATTAACTGCATCCTTCTGGGATGTGGAACAAGCATGCTTGAGATGCTGTTTGATGGTTTAGACATCACATATATATGAGAACTGCTTCAGCAACTTTCAGTCTTTTAACAACAGACTAGCCCTGAGATAGTTGAATAGATAGCCCATAGATAGTTGAATTCCAAAATGGAGATCTAGGATGCTGAAGTTTCAAAACACACCATGCTATTTTTTCAAGGGTTGGAAAAACAATACCTCTGATCCTAACATTAGTTATTTCTGATTGAAGCCATGCTCACAGAAGGAAGTCTGGTTTTGAACTGTCAGTTCCTATTTTGTGTCCTCTCCTACTTGAAAAGAGAATAGGTGTGTGAATGCCTTATAATTTGGAGAGATAAACAGCTACAATTAAAAATACATAACCAAGAATTCACCAGCTGCGTTGTGCTGGGAATAATATTATAGACTGCCTGCTGATTCTCTGAAAAGATTGGCCACTAACTTTCAGGAAGTTTGACAGTGGAAAATGCTTTCTGGAAATATATCATAGCACTTTATACTCTAATATCACGGCATCCAAAGTGCTAACATAAAAAGGGGGGGAACCTTTTCAACAAGCCATGGCAGCTTCTATTGGAACTAGTATTGCCCTAGGGCCCCGAATGCTGATCTTTTTTCAAATAGTATGTCTGAAAATAAACAAGAGCTAAGTTTTCTGTCATTGGAGGAGACCGAGTTATAAAAACACCAATCCCTGCCCAGAAGAACTTTCAATTAGGGAGGAATAGCTCAGTCTTTTTCTTCTCTGTGTCATTTACACTGTCTTCATTCAAAAGTCAATTCCATCCCACATTTCTGCATAATGTGTTTGAGCTCATGAAAATTCATAGATATCTATCTCAAACATTACTTTTGAATGTATTTTCTTGCTGAGTATGCATAAGCTAATAGGTTTTATCTAAATGCATTTGCTTTTTAAAGCCTATCGGCCAATAAGCTCTTCAATATTTATCGGTGCATTCAGGGGAAAGGGGTGCAACTGCAGAAGCTGCCCGGCAAGAGATGCTGGTTATGCATGACCAGGCACACAGCTGGTACCTTGTCAGATCACAGTGGCAACTTCCACACCTGAAGGTCCATGCACAAAAATACTGAACAGGTTGCTAGCTGTTCGATTGCAAAGATGGACCACCAAATGCAATTCATTTAGAAATCTGAATGACTGGCATATTAGAAAAATAACAACTTCCCGACATACACACAAGAGTCTACATCCAGTCAGAAGAATGCATGGATCTTACACCAACATCTTGGACCCTCAGGAAACCACTAGGAATAGGACTGTAGCACCTGAAGTGTAATGGTGATTGTGTCTGCTTTCAGTGTTTCCAGTAAGTGGTTGCATTACGGGTTTTAAAAATTGCCAGAATGCTGCAGAAACCTGATATGGCATTGTGGGAAATTTAAATAGTTCCTCTCTGTGATATGGGAAATATGAAATAGTTGCTCATCACTAGTGTTTATAGTTGTGTAAAAAGCTTGTTTTCTCCTTACTTAACCTACATCCATTCTGTGTCAGTATCATCCACACGTCAGCTGCTATTTGTTCCATAGAAAAAATAGTACATATATTTAGTAGAGATGGGCACGACTTGGCGGAATTCCCATTTCCGTTTCTGTTCCTCGTTTCCGTTACGGAACGGAAATGGTAACGGGAATTACTCTGCCAGAACTCAAACTCGAACCGACTAAAGAATAATTGGGTCTGATTTGTCGTGGTCATTCCTGGCATCGCGGCGATCCCGCGATGCCAAGTGGCACAGAAAAAAAGTTTTTAAAAGTTTTTTAAAAACCCAATTCCCAGCCAAAAAGCAGGCGGAAATATTCCTGCCTGAGTGAGGGCTCAGGGTCAGGGCACCTACCAGAGGGGTGGTTGATCCCCCCCCCTCTCCTGTCCTGGGCTGCTCTGGTGGTGGGGGTGGGGGAAATCCTCGTCGTAGTCACTCGCAACAAGCACCGGACTCGCCGCCGGCCGCCGCAATTCAAGCGGAAGCGGCACAGAAAAAAAGTTTTAAACTCCCCCCCCCCATTCCCGGGCCAAAAAGCAGGTGAAAATATGCCTGCAGTGCAGAGTGCACCTACCAGAGGGGTGGTTTCTGGGGGGGGGGGTCCCGGCCTCCCCCCCCTCTCCTGTCCTGGGCAGCCGGACTCGAGTCGCCATGCCATGCAGTGCGGGCGGGGGATCCAAAATGGGGTGGCGACCGCAATTTTTTTTTGAAATCGTGGTCCAAAAACACACAAGCACCACACAGAAACATGCGAAAATTGCTATTTTAAAACTGCCAGAATTTTTACAGTAGCAGTGGGTTTTTCTTGCAACAAAATGTCTCCTCTTTCCTCTCTCCATTGATTGTATTTTATTTTATTTTATTTTATTTACACCTGTGCAATGATGGGCTGGCCATGGGAGTGACCATGCAAATTTTTGGAGCCATTCCACCAATCGCATGGCCACTTGGCCAGGTTGACCACAGAGACTTCTGGGATGTGCCAACCGGGCATAAAAAGCCCACTAACCGTAGCCCGAACCCGAACCCGAACCCGAACCCATACACCAGTACACTGTCCTTCTAAGTGGATCAGAGAGGCCCCCAGAGGTGCACCCCAATACTCACCCTAACCTCACCCGTAACTAGCCTAACCCTAGCCCTTGCACTAATCCTAACCCTAAGCCAGATCTGTACTTGCATTGCACTATTAGCAAGTACAATTCCCTTCTTAGTGAGACACAGCGGGTGCAGAGAGAGTCTGCCAGTCCGCCACATGTGGCTCTGGGTGACTCCTGCACAGGCTTGGCTCGGCCGGCAGCATGTGTGACATCATGCAAACCATGCCCCCGAGGCCTGACTGATGCAGGGAAGGCAGTATGCACCCCAAAAAGAGGGGTGCCTATGCCAGTCTGCTGTGTCTCTGCGTGCAACTGGGTATGCAATCATAGCCATATGGCTATGCATGCATGCCCTTTTGCAGCAGTTGAGGAGAGGAGACCCCCATGTATGAGGGGTCTCCAGGAGCCTGCTTTCCCTAGCGGGTGAGGATAGGAAGCACCCCCCCCCCCAAAAAAAGAGGTGCCTCCAGGAGCCCGCTACCCCCCAAACCCGTTTAACGACAGATAAAAAACGAAAAATGAAACGACAAATTTTTGCGAAGTTTCGCAAAAAATGGAAACGAGCCGACACAGGCCGCCTCTGACACACAACAACTCGAAAACGTCATTTTCCCTAGTCGTGCCCATCTCTAATATTTAGTGTGCATTTTTTTTCTTTTTTCAAATGGCTACATTAATGCACATATTTGTGGATAGACGGCCCCTTTACTAATGCATGCAAATGTACATTTTAGAGTTTCCACCATTTTTTATTTTTAAATATGCACATATTGTCACATGTCTGTTTCTTTCTTCATGACAGCCAGGAAAATTACAGGTTTCTGATTGTAAATTGGATCCATTTCAGTGTGGAATTTAAGAAGTATAGATCTACTAAATAATATTTTTAAAAAATTCTGAAGAGTAAGCTTTTTAATATAAATGTTAAACTGAATGTTTAACTTATGTATAAATATGTTATTTAACACATGTTATATGCATACCTTAAGCAGCATATTTTCTGAATGTACATATATAATCATAGAAGTTGAAGGTTAAATGCACAACAAAGCAATACTTTGCCTAAACGGCTCTCTCCAAGTCATTTATTCTTCTATAAAAGGAGAAAGAGTATGAGAAAGAGAGAGAATTGTCTACACATAAATCAAGAATTTAGAAAGTCAGAATTCATATTTATATCAGCTACATAGCACAGGTAACACACACCAGAGAGGTCACAATGGGCCTTACTTAATCACTATAGCACAACAGCATAGCAAATGGCATTCCTGACCTACTGGAAAAGGACTGAAGAATGTGGTAGAAACCATAATATCTTATTTCATGCCCCAGATTGAACAGCAAGAGCTTCATAATGGACCCCATTAGCAGCAATGTTACACTTTGGGGCTCATTTTCTGCAACCTCCTGTGTGTGTCTCAAATTTGATTTCCATGTAATTCCTGCAGAAATGCTTGTGACTTGGCTCCAATGAGAGCTGCAACATGAGAATGTTGAGTCTGACATTTTGGGAAATGGCAGATGCTACCAAGAAGTTTCAAATTACGCACAGAGCAGGGCAAAATTAATGACTTGTAATGCTGAGATGAACATCTCTTGCAGAAATGCTAGCTGTGTGAGGCCCTTCCAAAGTTCTGGAAGATACTTTGCACATATAGGACGGAGTATTGGTACAATAAGTGTAGCAGCTTATACTGTACTAAATAACACCAAAAGCAAGGGCAAAGGAACACAGAAATAAAAGAAAAGTTTTGCATAGAATTTCTATATACAGATGCAAAAGGGATGGCTAAAATTGGTTGCTTTGCTAGACAGATGGAAAATAAGCAGTGTAACATTTATTCACTTCCAGCTGGTAAAGCAAAGCAAAGCAAAAAGTGTTCTGCTTATATACCACCCCATAATGCTTCAAGCACCCTCTGGGCAGTTTACAATTTAATTATACAGGCTACACATTACACACACACCCAGCAAGCTGGGTACTCATTTTACCAACCTCAGAAGGATAGAAGGCTGAGTCAACCTTGAGCCTCTTACCTGGGTCTGAGCCCCAGGCCGTGACCACAGTTTTAGCTGCAGTATTTAAGCACTGTGCCACAAGACTCAGTAATGGGCAATTGAAGAGTCCCTGATGGGTTTAATTAAGTGCACACTAAGAGCCTTTTCACACGACCCCTAGACTCCGCGGCAAATGGCTCCCAGCTCCAGAGCTTAAAATTGTTTCCCCACCAGCTCTGGAGTTTACAGAAAATTAAGTGTGACCACGCCCACCTAAGCACGTCCCAGTGCACTTTTCAGGTACCTGCTCTCCGGGAGTGAAAAATCCCTGATGTGGATCTAACGTAGAGAGTGCCAGGCTCTCCTGGCTTCTGTTTGTTGTTGTTTTTGCCCCCCACCCCTTTAAGAGATCTGAATGCTGCCGGGAACAGAGCGAGACCGGCAGAATGGAGGTAAGCTGGCATTCTTTTCTTTCTTTTTTTCTCCCTCCCCTCATGCAGCCAGCAGTCAGGAGTGCGGACGGGGTGGGAACACAGAAACAGCGACAAACCCCCAAGATCTCTGGTCTGAATTTAAGTGGCCAGCGGATCTTAGGGGTCGTGTGAAAAGGCTCTAAGTACGCCAATGAACTCAGATGCCCCATGAGAGATACAAGAGCAACTCCTTAATTGCCAGGTGGACGTAAGTGAATGTCACACTGTTAGCATTCCTCCTGTGTAACAAAACAATAGGATTTCGTCTGGTAAGTAATTTTAAAGCACAAAAACCATTAAAGTGCATCTCACTCAGTGGTCCAGGTGGCACAAGCAGCTCTGGACTCTCCCATTCTTTCTGATTTAAATCTCCTACTCACAGACCTGCTCCTTCTAAGTCCCACCCCTTTAAAATGAACCAATATTCCATAAGTGTTACATCAACAACAATGTAGCAGCATCCGGCAACCTCTCTAGGTCCAGGAGCCACTTTCCACACCCAAATCAATCAGAAATCACATTGTGGTGCTGCCACAGACACTCTCAAGTGGGCAGGAAATAATGTTTTTTATTTTAAAAGTCCCATTCTGTCTTTAGGCATTTACTTTCAGCACATCTTGATGCCAAGCAGTTTTGTACTTCTAGTTTGGCTTTGTATGCAAGGCACACTAGACACACTTGCTTAGAGGCAAAACAGTGATGCTCCAGAGAATTGTTGAGCAAAATTAGTGATGACAGAAGACATAATAAGGAACACAGAACATGTTGGACTGAGAGGGAAATTGTTTAGTGTCACCATATCTGAAGTCATACTAATCATGCTGATATCCACCCATTACAAAGCAGGGAACAACCACATGAATCCTCTGGTCCAGTCCAGTCAGAGAGAAACAGTGGGGAATCGAACTTCCAACCCTTGGGTCATTCCTTAAATATTTAAGCCACTAAGCTATCCAGCACTTCATCCACAAAAGCTCAAGCGAACTCCACACCCATGTGTACCAAATGACACATGGTAACACAAAGGGAAAGGAACCAGCCTTCCATTTAGAGGTATTTCCTATTTCTCTTAACAGATCAAGTTCTGTAACTCTCATAACATGAAATGAGGCAGGATAGAAATATATTAAATATAGTAAATATAGTAAATAAATAAATAAATAAATAAATAAATAAATAAATAAATAAATAAATAAATAAAACAGATAGCTACTGGAACCTTGCACTAATTGTGAGATTTTTCTAAGCACAATATGAGCATACAGATCTAGCTTACAATTTAAAGCTAAACAATCAAGACCAGTAAAGCACTGGTGGATATCACGAAAGCACTTTTGTCCTTAGTTAAAACAGGTGGCAATATGTTCAGAAAATGAGCAGTATTGGCAGGAGGTGCACAGAAATGCATGGTTATGAGCCATACAGTAAAGGCTATCCAAGTGTCTCTTTTCAAGCGTGGGCTATGAGTTACTTGGAACAGGCCGGAGAGAGACATGCTTTTTCCCCAAAGCTTTTGAAACGCTGAGCAGTTGGCAAGCCTCACAATGCTGCTGCTACCTGAGAAGCAGCCAGTTTGTCAATCAAAGAATAAAAGAACTCATGCTTTTATTTGTGCCCTTTTATGATGCCTCATGGAACATTCGGTCATCACGACATTTATGATGCAATGAAATAGATCATAAAGTGCTGTAAATTTCTGAGAATGAAGGATATGCTACTGTTAGATTTAATCAATACATCAGCAGATAGAATTGCAATCTCTCATTGGGTTTGACTCTATAAGTTTCCTCAAGTGACTTATGCAGTGGAAGACAAAGCACACTCTTAAGTTACATTCATCCTATTCAGGCATTCTAAGAGTTAAATTTGATTGGGGGGGCTCTGGGTTTCTATAGGGATCCCTTTCATCCTGAGGAACATTTGGGGAGCTGCAGAAGGGGGAAACTTTTCCACAGCCCAGATCTTCTGAAGCACAAAATGGACATTACCTGGAGGATAATCACATCCTTGATCCCTTCCAGTCTGGGTTCAGGCCGTTTCGTGGGACCGAGACTGCCCTGGTCGCTCTGCAGGATGACCTCCTCAGGGAGGCTGACAGGGGGTGTTCCACCCTGCTGGTCCTCCTTGATCTGTCAGCAGCCTTTGATATCGTCGACCACGGTAACCTACTGGTCCGACTTGCCAAGGCGGGAGTTGGGGGCTCGGCGCTTGCTTGGCTCCGTTCCTTCCTTGGCGGCCGGACTCAGCGGGTTCAGCTGGGGGAGGATTTGTTGGCTCCTTGGACCCTCCCAAAGGGGGGTGCCCCAGGGGTCGGCAATCTCTCCCATGCTGTTCAACATTTACATGAGGCCACTGGCAAAGGTCATCAGGAGACACAGAGTTCGCGTTCATCAGTACGCTGATGATACACAGCTCTATCTCTCCTTTTCTTCTTCTGCAGTGGAGGCAGTTCGCTCCCTTGATCTGTGCCTGGAGGCGGTCTTGGAATGGACAAGGATGAACAGGCTCAAGCTTAACCTGGAGAAGACCGAGGTACTGTTCTTTGGGGCTCCCTCGTCTAGGTACATTGGCCCTCCAGCCTACGGACAGGGTACATTGTTTCCCTCCAGCCTACGGACAGGGCCAGGAATCTGGGCATGGTCCTAGATTCAGCCCTCTTCCTGGAAGCCTAGGTGATGGCGGTCTCCAGGGCCGCTTTTTTCCATCTCCGCAGGATGGCCCAGATCCATCCATACCTCGATGAGTCCTCCTTGAGAACGATTGTGCAGTCCCTCATGATATCAAGGATTGACTATTGCAATGCACTCTACGTGGGGTTGCCCTTGACCCTTGTCCGGAGATTGCAGCGGGTGCAAAATGCGGCTGCTAAACTGGTGGTGGGTGCTCGCAAATATGACCATATCACCCTAGTTCTGGCACGCCTGCATTGGCTGCCCGTTGCCCTCCAGATAAGGTTCAATGTCTTGGTTTTGGTTTTCAAAACCCTCCACGGCTTGGGACCTGAATACCTGGCGGAGTGGATCCCGGAGAGACCAACTGAGGCCAGACCCATTCGATCGTCGTGGGCGCACTCACTCAGGGTGGCCACTCCAAGAGAGGCGCAGAAGTCAGCAACTCGTAACCGCGCCTTCTCGGTTGTAGGCCCCTCTCTATGGAATCAACTCCCGAGTGAGCTGCGCCTTGCAGAGTCCCTGCCCGCCTTCAAAAAGGCACTGAAAACGTTGCTTTTTAAGGAGGCATATGGTGACCTCATCTCTTTTTCTGTTTAATTTTTTTCTTTTTCTTTCTTCCTCCCCTTTTCTTCACTTACTGCCCCCCACTGAGGGTCCCCCTCATTGCTAAACATTTTTATTCTTATCTTGCCTTTTCTACCTGCGCTTGTTGTTTTAATTGTTTGCTGTGTTTTTAGCCTTTTAGCTATTTTAGCTATGCTTTGTGAACCGCCCTGAGTTCCAGTTCGGAAAATGGAAGCGGTATATAAATACGTCAAATAAATCAATAAATAAATACATTAGATGGAGGGATTCTAGTATTCTTAAATTTTACTATATGGCTTAGATCCTTCTTTGGCTCCCTTTTCCTAAGGCAAAGCTGATGTTAACAAGTCCTGAAATGCCAACAATATGCACCTGATAAAATGAATGTTTTGAGGTACGTATATTTAAAAGGGCCAAAAATTACTCTGGGAACAAAACTACACCTATAATACAATAGATAGGAGCCTTGCTGCATAGTGATTAAGAAATGCAGTTTTGTAGTCAAAATTCTGCTCATAGCCTAGGTTCAGTCCTAGGTAGCCAGCTCAAGGTTGACACAGCTTTCCATCCTCCTGAGGTCAGTAAAATGAGTATCCAGCTTTCAGGGGTGGGGAAAGGTCTGTAGCCTGCATCAATAAATTATAAACTGTTGAGAGAGTACTTTAGGCAGTATGTGGCAGTATATAAGCAGCACCTTTTGCTTTTGCTTTATAGATATTAGACATGTGTTTGAATTGACCAAGTCTTGGGTAGATAATAATAAGAGCTTGACATTCAAAACAGTTTCACACACATCTAATATTCTTTGAGATCACATACCCAGGGAAATTGTTGTCAAAGGTGGCTCTGCAGTCAACTGTAGTTTAACCAAGATCACCAAGAATCATGGGTGAACTCTGAACCTAACGGCAAATGTTAGAACTTCCCCATGGATCCAGACATTTAAGATTAAGGTGAGGGTATGGTGGAGTCTCTGTTTGAAATCTGTATTCTTGATTTAGAATCCAAGATTATTGAGGGTTACCTCAGTATTCATGCAGACATGGCCACGGTGATCCATGCCACGGTGAGATCAAGGTTAGACTATTGCAACACGCTCTATGTGGGGCTACCCCAAAGACAGTTTGGAAACTACAACTGGTACAAAATGTAGGCGGTTTGACTCTGTTGGGCAACTTCTCCAGCGACTTCATTGGCTGTCCATTCGTTTCTGGTCCCAATTCAAGGTGCTGGTTATGACCTTTAAAACCCTATACAGCTCGGGACCAGGATATTTCTGAAACCGCCTACTTCCATATAATCCAGTCCATCCCCTTAGGTCATCAGAGAAGGCCCTTCTACGAGTGCATGGGGTGGCATCAAGAAACAGGGCCTTCTCGGTAGTGGCACCAGTGTTATGGAACTCCCTCCCCTTTGAGCTAAGCACTGCCTCCCCTCTGGAAACATTTAAGCAAGGCCTCAAGACTTTTTTATTTAGGCAAGACTTCTGAGCCTCCAGCCTTTTATAAATTCTTTATTTTTAACAGCTTAATACTCAGTTTTATTGACTGGGGGTCTTTTAAATTTTGCTAATACTGCTGCTTTTAATATTGTTTTTATAGTGTATTTATTATTATTTTTAATATTGTCTTTGATATTTTAATATTGTTTATGTTGAATTTATTGTTGTTGTAAGATGCCTTGGGTCCTTTCAGAGAGAAAGGTGGCATAAAAATAAAGTTTAGTAGTAGTAGTAGTAGTAGTAGTAGTAGTAGTAGTAGTAGTAGTAGTAGTAGTAGTAGTAGTAGTACCTGAGATGAAGAAAAAACTATTAAATAAGTTTTTAAGTCTACTGGTACAACACAGTTGACAGTATGAAAGCCAAGTAGAAAATTCTTGTGAGAAAGAGAGAAATGGCTTAATTAAGAGACCTAATGGACTGCTGTGATCCAGGAACATTCTGTGGCAACTGCATTGACTTGAGTAGCAGTGCTAATGATGCATGTCAATCTTGATAGACTTTTTTCTTAGAAAACTGAAAATGTGTTCCCCCCCCCCAAACCTCCTCATGGTGTGGTGACAAATGGATTTGTCTCATTTAATTGCTTAAGTACTTCGTGGTTTTAGGAAAACGAAATCACATCTTCTAGTAGGAAACATCTCTGTAATGTTTAAATTGTAATTTAAATTGGAATGTTTACTCTCCCCCTCTCAGTCAATGAATTCAGTGACCCAACTGAGACTAGAAGGTGTTACGCCCTTGTTTTTGTCTTGTACTTCAGACAATGTGCGGCAGCTCATGCACACCTGTAGTGTGTGGGTTGAGGTAAAGAAAGATAGATTAACTTTTAAGTTAATAAAGCCTTAGGCCCATAATCTCCCAGTTCAAGCCAAAAGCTCTTTTGGATACCACAACCCACTGCCGTCTCTACTCCATTGTCCTCTTAGGACGGTGACATCTAGACCACCAAAAACTGGGACGTTTGCAACCCGTGTATGATGAGATGTGCACCCAGGAACATTAACAGTTTCTTGTTAATGAGTGGCATCATGCTGCCAAGACTTACTTGGTGCCTAGGTGGTAAGATTCTGCCCATGACTTTTAAAAAAATGTTATAATGCCTTTATTATTCCAGACTTCAAGCTAATGTTGCTAAATATGATGTATTATAGTACAGTGGTACCTTGTATAAAGGAATTAATTCGTTCCAAATGAAATTATGTTAAGCAAATTTTCCTTTATACAAATTTCCCATAGGAATGCATTGAAAACGGAGTGATCCCATGTTTATGTTGTACAGATTTGCCCCATAGGCGATTCTGTTAAGCAAATTTCCCCTATCTCCGAAATTTTTTATGTTGTACAAATTTTATGTTATACAAACCGTTTGTTATACAAGGGTCCACTGTACTTCTAATACCAGTGGAGTGCCCTCTTGTTTTCTCATGTCTGGTTTAGCCCCTAAGTTAGTCAGTTTGTTTCTAATTAGGTTTTTATCTGAAAATAATAAGATTTATAATTGCTTTCCTCCACTGACACCAGTTGTGTTATAAGGAACCAGTTCAAAAGAACAGCAGAAAAACTAGTTGAACAGTTTTCTATTTCGAAGATTAACACACTTCAAGGAATTAAGAAAGTGAAGATAACTGGCACAACATATCGTTTTCAAAACCTGGATGTTGCTTTTGCCGCCTCCTGCCTGTTTTCTGAACAGCTTTTATCAACATGTTTCCTTGTGACTTTTAAAGGGCATTTTCAGCACATAGTTTAAAAGTACAAAGGAGGATGAATTTTTAAATTTCTTTGTGTGATTAAGCAGCATAAGACGAAGCTCAATAAAGTCCTTAACGTAACATATGCAGAAAGCAGAATTATAGAAAGTAGTCATGAACTCCTATCAGAAGCAGCATTCTCTGGCAGGCAAGCAGGGAGGCAATGCCATAGCTAACATTACTGTTACTCCAGATGGGCACCAATTAAAAATGAATTACAAAATTTCTTCAATAATTGCAAATTTCTAATTTGTACTTGGATGAATTGATGCCCTACAATGTATGAATTTTAGTGAGTTTTGGTTTGTTGATTTGTTGGGCCAGAAAATGGCCCCCAAGCCACCTAGTAACACCAAACTTGCCCAGAAGTCTCTTCTGACTCTCCTCTACAATCCCTCCAAGTTTGCTGAAGGTTGGGTTTCACCAAGCCAATTGCTAAAGGGCTCTTCCTTAGGGAAGGCCCACTTTGTGGCTGTATAACTCAGATGTCTAAAGTGCAGTCTTCATTTGGATTGTAGAGGAGAGTAATGGAAGGCTTTCCTGAAAATTTGGTTTCTTTTAGTGTTTGGGGGGATATTTTCGGGGGGGGGGGCTTTTTGTGAGTGTATAATATCCAGAACCCAGACATCACAAAACTTGGAGGGCTTGTAGAGATGTCATGAGAAGCTGCCTTGCAACTTTGGTGTCTCTAGTTGCCTTGGGGACAATTTTATAAGATTTTAAAGTGAAAATCAAATTCATAAATTGATTCGTCCATTCATCAGAAAATCATTGTATAAACAGTTATTGTTATTTGTTGGTCTTGATAAATCATGAATCAAAATGAATCACCATTTTTCTGATTCATCCCCATCTCTAACTTTTTCCCATAGTGAAGTGGCTGCCTCAGGCAGATTTTGAGTATTATGAAATAAAACAATTTATTTTATTATTTCAAGGAAAAGAATTTTTTGACTGATGCCCCAAATGTTGGCTGGCTTTGGGTGCCAGGCACCTTTATGTCAGTTCACTGAGTTAAAGACTTCATTTGATGTTTTACCTAAATGAGAAAAAATGATGTGGGTATCCCCTGATGTGCATGGCCTCTCTCTTTATATAATAAAATTTGGCTATTTGTTTCATTTTAAACATACTGTATGTAACATCATTACATAAAAACATAGTTTTTCAAGGGCTTATCTATGCACATTACCAAGTTTTATATCAAATAGCTCCTCAAACCACAGGAGGAATCCATGTATGTATTCTTGGTGTTTATCTAGTACACAAGAATGTGTGGTGCATAATGTTATCATTTTGTGAATTTCCCCCCCTGGAGAAAAGCCTTTCACTCCCATTGCATGCTCACTGAGGGATTATGGAAGTTGTAATCTAAAACAATTACTTTTTCTAGGATGTGTTCCTTCTACATAGTACTTCTTATGTCACATAAGGGCTCCGGAAGGAATGTTATCACTGTGACACTCACACCACTGAACGAATGTGACGATGAATGTAAAAACGTATTAGACTCTGTGAATCAGATGTGAAGGCAGAGAGTATAGCTGGCCTTCATCAAAGCATTGATGAAATCAAGGTGAAAAGGAAGCTAAGCAGAAACCTGTGGCAAACTTTGAAGCAACGTGTTCCACAAAAGGAAAAAAATCAATACAATTTATTGCAGAAGTTATTTCATAGAGACTTTGCTATTGTCTCGTGGCTTGAGAAAAAGTTTAGTAATTCTTTGCCTTCAGTTTACAGCAAACAGGCTGTTGTACTGAGGTCCCCATGTGAAATCTATTTGTTCTGACTAGAGGTGTAGGTACATATGTATGCTATCTTAGCAGTTGGCTGCCATCCTCTTGATTAATACATTTCATCAGACAGCTCTGTCAAGAATACTGGGCTCATCATTTAACCCTTTATTTATTGTACTTCACACTGGTTTTTCCATCCACTTTGGTTTCAGAGAAAAAAATAACTATAGGCAAAGAAGGCTCTTGGTGGTGGTGGTGGTGGTGGTGGTGATGATGATGATGATGATGATGATGATGATGATGATGATGATGAATAAATAAATAAATAAATAAATAAATAAATAAATAAATAAATAAATAAATAAATAAATAAATAAAAACCAGTCCAAAGATGTTATGGACTGGAATAATACAAAATAATACAAACAGCGTCATAATGTAGTTGCTCAAATGGTCCACTGGAATTTGTGTCAGAACTATCATCTGCCCATAAGAAAGAACTGGTGGGACCATAAGCCTGAAAAAGTGACTGAAAATGAGCATGCAAAATTACTTTGGGACTTCCGAATACAGACAGACAGGGTTTTGGAGCATAATACCCCAGATATTGTGATTGTGGAGAAGAAAAAAGTGTGGATCATTGATGTTGCTATACCAGGAGATGGTAGAGTCACTGAGAAACAACTTGAAAAAATTACCCGATATCAGGATCTCAAAACTGAACTTCAGAGAATCTGGCATAAACCAGTACAGGTGGTCCCAGTGGTAATTGGCATACTGGGTGCGGTGCCCAAAGAGCTAAGCAAGTATTTAGAAGAAACTGGAGTGGGCAAAGTCACCATCAGTCAGATGCAGAAAGCCACCTTACTGGGATCTGCTCGCATAATTTGCTGATACATCACTGAGTCCTAAACGCTTGGGAAGTGTTCGACTAGTGATTGGTAATATAAAATCCAGCGTAGATAGCTGTGTGGTTAAATAAATAAATAAATAAATAAATAAATAAATAAATAAATAAATAAAAGATATGGGCACGGAAAGATTTTTGTTTGTTTTCATTTTGTTTCAGAACAAAACAAAAAATGAACTGATTTTTAAAAGAAAAATGAAAGAAGACGAACTGGAAATTTTCCCTTTGTTTCCTTTTGTTTTTTGTTCACCCCCAATCAGGTGCAAAGGCTTTCTGAGGCTGCAGAGAGGCCTCCTGGTGCCCACCACTTCCACTGCTGCTGACAAGCCCCTGCAGGGCGGCCTCGTGAGACCCTGGGGAGGCCTCCCAGCATCCGCCACTGCTGCTGCTACTGTCGATCCAGCATGGGGAGGCCTCCCAGCATCTACTGCCACTGCCACTGAAGATCAGTTCAGTGGCAGAAAAAAGGTTTTAAAAGCCCATGCTTGCCCCCCATCGGGTGCTTTAAAATGAAAAATGAAACAAATGAAACATTTTTAAAAATATCATTTCTTAATGAAACAAAACAAGGGGGGATGGAACAAAAAACAAAATGAAACAGGATTTTCCCATTTTGTGCCCATCTCTAATAATAATAAATGTGTCATTTTCTAGGTGGAGTGCTCCTTTCAGAAGAAGGGAATGGTAAACCATTTCTCAGTAAGCAAAGTGCTCTGCTTATATACCACCCCATAGTGCTTAAAGCACTCTCTGGGTGATTTACAATTTATTTATACAGACTGCACATTGCCGCTGCCCCCCCCCCCAGAAAGCTGGTTACTCATTTTACTGACCTCAGAAGGATGGAAGGCTGAGTGAAACTTGAGCCAACTACTTGGACAGCACATAAAAAGCCAGGAAGTAAATATGCAAATAGGCAATGCAAGTGCATCTGTTCTTCCTCTAGAAAAGGAGGCCAGAGGTGTATTTGGCATGGCAAGACCCTATTTCCACACCCACGTCTATGAATCTGCAACCAAGTTGTATGAGAAAAATAAATAAATGTAAAAATATAGAAAAAGGAGCTGCTGTCACCCATAGTGATGCTTCAGTACTTACATGACTATGCTGCATGATAATATCAGATCTCATGATGCACAGCTATTGCATAGTGTGTCAAAGTTTCTTTTCTGCAACTATTACTCTAGAATGTCTCAGCTACTGTCTCTCGTCAATACACCCAGAAGACTTTTGGAATTAACAGTCAACATGTCAGAGGGAGCTGCCTAGATGCCCTAAGTACATACGATCTCACCTGATTTCAGAAGCTAAGCAGGGTCTGCCATGGTTAATACTTGGATGGGTGACCACCAGGGAAAACAAGTGCTGTAGGTGCCTGGAGTAGGAACTGGCAAACCACTCCAGTATTCCTGCCAAGGAAACTCCATGGACATGGGGTCATGAAGAGTTGGTCACGACTGTAACGACAACACACACATGCCGAGGGGGGGGGAATACTGGAAGCCAAAGTCCAACTAAATGGCCTTTCCAAGCTGTGGATTTGCAAATTATGCACCCTAGCCTGGGGTGCATGGTGTCTCGCTGCTTTTCCTCAGAAAGAAAAAAAAATGTCTTGAGTCAACATTCTTCTTTGTATGTATACCTGAGTGGTATTATCCTCTCATGTGCAGCAAGGGATGTGGAATGACTGTACATTCCTTCTCAGGGTCACAGAATAGGTCAGAAATGCATTTTCCCCTTCCATTCTGTTCCTTCACTGAACCAAAATACTAGGCATTAGAGATGGGCACGACTTAGCGGTATTCCCGTTTCCGTTTCCGTTACTCGGTTCCGTTACTCTACGGAAACGGTAACGGGAATTACTCCCCCAGACTTCGAGCTCGAACCGACGAACGAACAATTTTGTTCTGATTTGTCGTGCTCGTTCCTTGCATCGCGCGATGCCACGCGGCACAGAAAAAAAGTTTTTAAAAGTTAAAAAAACCCGGTTCCCGGCCAAAAACCAGGCGGAAAAATGCCTGCCGTGCCTCAGGGCACCTACCAGAGGGGTTGTTTCTGGAGGGAGGTCCCCGGCCTCCCCCCATCCCCCGTCCTAGTGGGCTGCTCTGTGGGACTCGCCGCAGGCTCGCAGCCAGCAAAAAGCCCAGTCTCGCCGGCCGCTGGCCGCCGCAATTAAAGCGCAAGCAAGCGGCACGGACGGCACAGGAAAAAACTTTTAAATTCTCCCCCCACCCATTCCCGGGCCAAAAAAGCAGGCGGAAAAATGCCTGCTTGACTAAGGGCGCAGGGCACCTACCGGAGGGGTGGTTTCTGGAGGGGGGGTCCCGCCTCCCCCCCCATCCTGGGGAGCCGGACTCGCGAGTCGCCATCGCCATGCCATGCGGTGCGGGCGGGGGATCCAAAATGGGCCGGCGAACGCAATATTGTTTTTGAAATCGTGGTCCAAAAAACACACAAGCACAACAGAAACACGCGAAAATTTATAAACTGCCAGATTTTTCACAGTAGCAGTGGGTTTTTTCTTGCAACAAAATGTCTCTCCTCTCCTCCTCTGTCCTCCATTGATTTTATTTTATTTTTATTTTTTTTACACCTGCGCAATGGATGGGCTGGCCGAGTGGCCAGCCATGTGGGAGTGGACGACCATGCAAATTTTTGGAGCCATCCCACCAATCGCATGGCCACTTGGCCATGGAGACTTCTGGGATGTGCCAAAAAGCCCCCTAAAACCTGCCCTAGCCCTAACCCTAACCCTTGACTCCGTACCCATACGTCACAGACTGTCTTCTTAGTGGGTCAGAGAGGCACCCAGAGGTGCAACCCACTAGCCCACCGTAACCTTACCCGTCACTAGCCTAACCCTAGCCCTTGCACTAAGCCACCTTAAAGCCAGATCTACTTGCTTGCATTGCACTACACGCAGCAAGTACAATTCCCTTCTGTGTGAGACATGGTGGTGCGAGAGCCTTGTGCAGGGAACGCATGATTCTATCACTCTCACACTGGTCTCACTGTCTGCACATTATGTTATGCAATATCCATATGGCTATTGCATAGCATTTTGCAGCAGCAGCAGGTGAGGAAGGGTGACCCCCATGTAGAGGGGTCTCTTGGAGCCTGCTTCCCCTTCCTAGTGGGTGAGGATAGGAGGCACCCACGGGTGCCTCCAGGAGCCCACTTTCCCTTTATAGCGGGCCAGAGGAGGCACCCACCCCACAGAGGTGCCTCCAGGAGCCCGCTCCCCCCCCCCCAAAAACCAGTACTAACGACAACGAAAAAACGAAAAAACAAACCGACTAATTTTTGCAAATTTTCGCAAAAACCGGAAACGACCCGAAACGGGACTGGCCCGACTAACGACAACTCGAAAAAAAAAAATTTCAAGTCGTGCCCATCTCTACTAGGCATAAGAATTCAAACCAACCATGTATCAATGTTGATCAGGCAAAGAATTTATATTACCTAGTTTAATAAACTTAGGCTGCAGTCCTAGGAGCATGTATTGAAGTATATCCTCTGCTGAATTCAGTTCAATATCTTTGCAAATCTTTGTAAGATTGCCTGGTGTGGCTGGGGTTTTATATACACTGATTTGAGGGTATATCGTATGGAAATTAATGCTATTTCATCCTATCTACACATAGCAACAGACTGCAGAAAGCATACAATAAGGAACTTTCCCTTGGTACAAAGAAATAAAGTTATAATTGATAGTTTTCAAATTTGAGTCCCTCGTGACACACAAAACAGTTAGCAAAACAGTACAATGCAAATCATTTTCATGTGCTCATTAATTTTAATAATTAACATGAAAAGAGAATATGGCATCATGCTATCAGCTATACTTTCTTCTCAACTCGGTTTTCCAACTTCCTTCAGTGCATCCAGGAGACTTAGAGAATTACCAAAATGCCCTTAGGAATTGCAGAGTAAATATTGGCAAGATAGAAAAGTAATTATAATGAGTGCCTTTTGTGAGCAGAGCTTCTAAAAGGAGATCTAAAGACATTCCATACAAGAAAATTAATGCAGTCATACAACACCCGGACTGAAATCCTTAATTGAATAATTGCTACAATGAATAAGTTAGCTCCTTAACTTTAGGTAAAGTGTGGGTGTTTAATTGGTGTGATCACTTATTAAAAGGTTGCTGGCACTATTTCAAACTTTTTCTCAACTTCGACAGCCTACCCTCTTTCTAAAATACAGGATGGATAATGGAACATTAATGATGTATAGCAATAATCTAACATATTACAAATAAAACAGGATATAATCAACACAGCCTTTTGAATGAGCATGTCCCCTTGCTTTTACTTAGAAAGAAAGCTCTAAGGCAGTTCTGGAACGGAAACAATTCCAGATCTTTTAACTGTCAGAGCATGCTTTAAATGTGCCTTTTATTGATTTGATGAACAGATGTATATTGTAGCCAGATTCTCATTAAAATTTGCCATTCCCATTCATTCTTTTTCTGGCTATCTAGATGCAGATCCCGGAGGCATACAGTGTATTTAATTCATGTCAAAGTTCCTAAAGTAATCATCACAGTCCTGGTTTGAATGAGTCCTAAAAAAAAAAAAGAGCAACATGAAAACAATTAATATGAGTATGTCATGTAAGAATACTCATGCAATGAAGAAGAAGAAGAAGAAGAAGAAGAAGAAGAAGAAGAAGAAGAAGAAGAAGAAGAAGAAGGTGGTGGCGGCGGCGGCAGCGACGATGTCGTCGGCAGCGACGACGTTGTCGTCAACGACAACGACAACATCAAATCAATTCTGACTCATGGTTTCCAGGGTTTTCCAGGTAGAAAGTACTTTTGTATTTTTATACAACACTCAGAAGTCTACTGGAAAGGCCCCAAATAGAATCCTAGAGGATTGAGAGAAAAGAAAACCCTCTTAAGTGTTTGTTGTAACTTACAGCTAAGCTGGTGTTAAAAGCAAAAAATATCATTCACCCGCACACCCACCCACACACAAACACCCACCCACCCACCCACACACATTTCTGAGTTCTGAGACAGGAACTGGCTGGCTGGGTTATGTGGGTGGGTTCTTTGACACTGCAAAGAATTAGGGGTATTCTAGTCTCTCGGCCCAGTATGCACTGTTCAGGGTACTTCTGGAGAAAAGGTGATACCTTTAATGCTTGACAATACCACAGAGCATAGTCCTACTAATCCAGGTTCTCTGCCTCAGAACTCAGAAATGAAAGTTGTTATTGTTGTTGTTGTTGTTGTCCTCATTTATGCACCAGCAGTAAATTACATTTAAAAACTCCTGATAGGAGTTGGAGGCAGAGATGAAAGCCCCCAGAATTCTAGCAGGGACAAACAGTACAGTACAAAAAACAAACAAACAAACAAACAAACAAACAAATTCAGCCCTACTGGCAGCTTCTCACTTGACTGAGAGAATTAGGTCCCTCTAATCACTTTTAGTTGTAAAACAGCACCAGAAACAGCCATCCTTTGGGGGAGAATACAAAATGCCTCTTATTTCTCTCAAAACTTGGAATGTTTTAGATCTTTGTAGACGGCTGGCAGAGCATGAAGAAGAGGGGCAGATGGAAGGAACTGCCAACACAGTATGAAACAAGGGTAGAAATGCCAGAAGGCATTCAAGCCTTGTATGGAGCAGTCATCTTCACTGCACCAACTGGCAGGCGCAGCTCTGAACAAGGGAATTAGGCCACTTGGTAACAGTTAGGAAGACAAAGTGAGCCTGGTAATGATACTGATGCAAAACAGGGGAAATCTTTCTTCTTGAGCAAGATGTCTTCGGTGAACTGCAAAACAAAGGCATCTCAGTCTCTGTAGGATTCAATTAAAATGCTTCAGTGTTGGTTTCCTGACATTGTGAGATATCCACAGTTCTTTTTTCACCTCCTAGGATATTGGAATTAAGGGTACCAGACCCCTTTGCAGTTCAAGATCGGTGTATAATTCTTATGCCCCCCAAAACATGGCTGCAAAGCAGAAACAGTTGATGCTCTCTCTCTCTCTCTCTCTCTCTCTCTCTCTCAATCAGCACAAAGTCAGCTGAAGAACCAGCACTCAGCTAATCAAACAAAGAGGTCATTGCAGTCAGCATCTGCTCAGTGAGTGGCTTTGGCTGTTAAATTTAATGCACAGCATAAGCACCAGCCAAAGAAGTAGTCTATACAGTGACTCTGTGATACATAAAAGGTTCATCATGGCCAAACATTTTAGAATGGTCTCAGTGCCTCACAGGGCTGTGCATATGATGATTTAGTTATCAAATCTGACACCTAACCAGTGGGGAAATAGGAAGAGGTGAGGCAAGAGGACACACTGCCATGCATTCAGAAACATCTGCAACAAGACAGGTAGTGGTTGGTAAAGGGGCTTCTTCAGTGGTAGCATCACAACGACAGAATCTTGGGCCAAGGAAGGTTAGCCTGAAGCTTAGTTGGACATCATTCCAGTGCCAATAAAGAGTCTTTTTAACACACGCACACCCAGTGTATTTATGCTGCTGTTTTCATTTTAATAAGTTGCATGTTTCATGAAGAGCATGGGAACATGCCATGGTGCCTAGGAATTTCTGGGAATTGTAACCCAAACAAATGAATGTTTCCATGCTGTGGTTTTATTCCATGCTGATTATTTATAAACCACTTGCTTGGAGGACAGGCTAGAACATTCACATCAAACAAGCAAATAGAATATTCATAGTCATATAGTAATAGTCATCTTAGAACTGCAGAGCTGGAAGGGATCCTATAGATCAGTGGTTCTCAACCGGTGGGTCCCCAGATGTCCCTGGACTGCAACTCCCAGAAATCCCTTCCAGCACAGCGAGTGGTGGAGGCTTCTGGGAGTTGCAGTCCAAGAGCATCTGGGGACCCACAGGTTAAGAACCACTGCTATAGATCATCAAGTCCGGTCCCTGTCAAGAAGGCACAGTGGGGGAATTGAACTCCCTGCCTCTGGCTGCATAGTCAGATACCAAAACCACTGAGCTAAATTATATAGGTAGATATAGATAGATAGATAGATAGATAGATAGATAGATAGATAGATAGATAGATAGATAGATAGATAGATAGATAGATAGATAGATAGATAGATAGATAGATAGATAGATAGATAGATAGATAGATAGATAGATAGATAGACAGAAATCTCCATAGACCTTGTGCTGACAAAGTCATAGATAGCCAAAAAAGTAAAACAAACTTTTATTGTCAGTTCTCTTAATTTTACCTCTCTTCCTGAATCTGTCTGAAAAGAAACTGTTCATGTTTGCATCAACACTCAGCTCTTCTGCCATCAATCTCCCTCCCAACCCTTATTTTCCCAAAGGGCCTGCCATCTTTTTCATCTATTTCTTGCTCCTTCCACTTTACCTTTGTTACAGCATTTGTTATTCGTCTTCATGGTTTGTGTGCATTTCCCTTTCATTTTCAATCTTAGTTTTCTTGATCATTTTCCTTGCCTCCCTTCTCACATTTCCCTTTCATCTTGTAAAAAGTTCCCCCAGCAGCTCTAACCCTCTCAATTCATCTCAGGGGACACCTTGGGAAAAATACATTCTCTTTCTGTAGAATCTCTGAGCACAACACTTTTAAATAAATCATTGGACATCTCATGTTTGCATATACATCATTCTAGTGCCAATAAGAGTTGTTTTGATGGAATATCCAGGTTTCCTCAAATTTGTATTCTTTCTTCCATTCGTAGGTCTTGTTTCTTGTCTCATGCCCATGTTGGAGTAAGAAATACAGCAGCACCACTCTTTCTTGTGAAGGTCCCCGGTCTCTGGCTATATGGGAGGCATCCATATTTCACATCTCTCTATATCATCAGCAAACTAAGAGGCCTTGAAGTTTCCAGTTTCTAAATTTGTTTCCACAAATGAACATTTGTACCTTTTATGTAACTCTTGTCTGAGGTGCCTCTTCTTTGGCTGCTCCTCCCATTTTACCTTTGTGGTGTACTTTTTTTACCCCTCTTAATTCTCCATTCCAAATTATCATAAACAGTGTTTCCTCCATGTAAGGTTTCACCATGCCTGCAACATGTCATTTGTCAAATTACATATCAAACTGCCATTTCTTTACCTCAGCAAAAAGTTGGGGAGACAGATTAGTGTCCCTTCATTTGGAATGAAAGCATGTTGCCAGGATGGGCCAGAATATGATCCCAGAATTTCCTTGCTTAAAATGTATCCACATCAAGCTTGACCAACATATAAATTTGGCCTGGTCCATCTGGCTTACTTCCTTCTGCTAATGCAGTGGTTCCCAACCTTCCTAATGCTGCAACCCTTTAATACATTTCCTCATGTTGTGGTGACCCCTTGCGCTGCTTGGAAGAGGCCACAATCCCCCTTTGGCAGGCCACTGCCACAGATGCCATAGAGAACTTACCTCTACAGGCACCCTCAGCCAATTGCAGCCTCCGGTTCCATTGACTGACATCCCCTCCAAACTATCAACCTATCAACCTTCCCCCTTCCTTCCCCTCCTCCTCCAGACTAAGCTGTCTGTACCTTTTTCTTCACTGGCTCAAGGCAACCCCTGTGAAATGGTTGTTTAACCCCCAATGGGGTCCTAATCCCCAGGTTGGGAACCACTGTGCTAATGGCTCTTCTTAGCTGTTTGTTCCATATAGCCTGCTTCCTTTAATGTTGATGCCAGCCAGTAACTATGTTGGGTTATTTGACATTGCAGACCCTTCTTAAGTAGAGATGGGCACGAAATGAACTTTTTTTGCTTCCGTTATTTGTTATTCGTTTAGTTATGTAATGAAACAAATAACAAACATTGTGATGAAACTGGAACAAACCGAACAGAACCATAAAAATTAGGTTTGTTACATTTTGTTTTTCGTTAATGGTGATGCGCAATGAAATGAGCTGTTTTAAATGTTAAAAAACACCCTGGACATCCATAAAAATGCAGCAATAATTATTTAGACTGTCTGATAACACCTTCCAGGGGTTGGGGTCCTTAAAACGTTTGTTTTTGTCTTCTCCCATTGCGATGTATTTTTCTTTTCCCTTTAAGGATGACAAAATGGATGTTGCCACTCCATCCACAAAATGGAGGCAAGTCATGTGATGGGATTATGTAAATTCTTGGACAACTTCAACCAATAGCATGTCCTGGTTGCAGACTGGGCAGGTCTGGCAGCCACAGAGGGCATAAAAAGCTCTGGCAGCCCCCGTCCTCCTTGCAGTCTCTGGTGGGAGTTAGGGTGGGATTGCTGTCTCTGCAACTCATTATTTTCACTTTAGGCCAGCCAGGCAGGTGTGTGTCTCTGCGTTCCTGCCAGCTGCAGCCTGCTCTTAGGGGAGAGAAAGAAGATATTTCTCACTAGCTTCAGTCCTGCAGCCTCCCTGTGTGCATGCGTGTGTACCTCTCGGTGAGTACCGTCCCCTGCCCCACAGTGTAGTCACTCTGCAGCTGCCTTGCACCCTGGGCAACGCCCGCCACTGCCTTTGCAGCCTCCCTGCGTACATAGTCTATACTGTGTCTCTGCCAGCATCAATGTTTTTTAGTGTTTTCCCTCTGGTCTGGGACGTTGGGGGACACCCGTGCATGGAAATGCTTTAAAAATTGCACAAAAAGTGGGTGAAAACGAAAAATGAAAAATGAAAAAACCGAAAATGTTTTTTTTTCAAAAATTCACGAAAAACGAAAATGAACTGAAATGGACCCCCTCAATGAAAAATGAAAAACCGAAACACCATTTTTTCGATTCGTGCCCATCTCTATTCTTAAGTAAACTTTGAATCTTGGACCAGTAGCTATTCAGCATCCCTAATAACCTTTAATATAGAATTAACAACAAAGAGTCTTGTGACACCTTGAAGACTAACTAAACTGATTTGGCATAATGGTTCCCTGAATGCAGCCCACCTCATCAGATGCACAGAGTGATGGCTCAATTGGCAGGCTATTGTCTGGATATAGGGATGGGTGGGTGAGAAATCGGGGAGTGTAATCAGTGTGGTGAGAAGAAACTGAAATGCAAGAAGTACAAATACCAATCATTATTTTAAAAGCAGTCATTAACACACAGCAGGTGGGTGGTAACACAGACAAGCTGGTGAATACATGTATTATAATAAAAAACCACTCTCATCGTTGTTGGAGCTGCAGAAATAGATTGAAACTTATTCTTTGCAACCGTAATCAGCAAGGGTAAAGGGAACTGAAATGCAAGCAGAACAATTAGGAATGGTTACTTAATCAGTGACCCTTGTCAAACTGTAAGCGGGTGGTATGTGGCCCACCTTGCATTTTTGCTCATGTTAACACATGCAATGAGATTTAGAAGTCCTTGTCTGCCAATTCAAGCCACAGGGAATAGGGCTGACTCTTGTAATGGATTCTTGTTGATTTGACATTTTCACTGGAGTTCTTCTCAACAATGACCATCCTGGGGACTAAGACAATGCATGTAAAAGGTTGATGTGCTTGCTGCTTTTTGAATATTGCCAATTCTGAGGTCATATCTCTGCCTTTCTTAAAGACTGGCAGTTTTATTCTAAGTAAAAGTGTATGTGAACCTATAAAGTCGTAAGTGGCATTAAAAGGCCCTGTAATACAATTGCCAGTTGCCACAGTAGAAATGGGTATATAAATGCAATTGGGTTCTGCAAAATGGTCTGATTGCTCTCTGTGTTGCTTTCTATTGAGGTCTACTGTGGCTTGGCAGCAATTTTCTTAGCTTTTGTGGCTGTTTGTAAGCATCTATGCCTAGATGCCTTGAGCACATCCGATCTCGCCTGATCTGGAAAGCTAAGGAGGGTCGGGCCTGGCTAGTACTTGAATGGATGACCACCAGGGAATGCCAAGTGCTGTAGGCACCTGGAGTAGGAACTGGCAAGCCACTCCAGTATTCCTGCCAGGAAAACTCCATGGACATGGGGTCATGAAGAGTTGCTCATAACTGTAACAGAAGCATAGTGTCTAGGGAAAGGGAAGTGATAGTACCACTCTATCATGCTCTGGTCAGACTCCACCTGGAGTAATGTGTCCAGTTCTGTGTACTCAATTTAAAAAGGATGTTGACAACTGTGAACAGGTCCAGAAGAGGGCAACCAGGATGGTTAAAAGTCTGGAATATATGTCTTACCAGGAACAGTTTAGGGAGTTGGGAATGTTTAGCCTTACAAAAAGAAGGCTGAGAGGGAATATAATAGCCATGTTTAAATAATTGAAAGGATGTCATATTGAAGAGGGAACAGGTTTGTTTTCCATGGTTTCAGAGACTAGGACTCGGGGAAATGGTCTCAAACCGCAGGAAAAGAGGTTCACTCTGAACATTAGGAAGAACTTCCTGACAGTTAGAGCTGTCCAGCAGTGGAATATGCTACCACGGAGGGTGGTAGAGTCTCCTTCTTTGGAGGTTTTTAAGCAGAGGCTGGATGGCCATCTGTTGGGATTACTGTGGTGGAGGTTCCTGCATGGCAGGGGGTTGGACTTGGATGGCCCTCGAGGTCTCTTCCAACTCTATGATTCACACAAAAACATAATCTTCTTACATGAGATAAGAAACCATGGTTTCTATCCAGCTATGAAGATATTAATGTATTGTGGGTAGAGATGGGCACGACTAGGGAAAATGACGTTTTCGAGTTGTCGTGTGTCGGAGGCAGTCCGTTTCGGCTCGTTTCCGTTTTTCGCGAAATTTTGCAAAAATTAGTCGGTTTGTTTTTTCATTTTTTCGTTTTCATTAGTACTGGTTTGGGGGGGTTAGCGGGCTCCTGGAGGGAGCTGCAGGAGTCAGCCAGAGCCACAAGTGACGGACTGGCAGACTCTCTTTGCACCCGCTGTGTCTCACGTACTTGCATGTAGTGCAATGCAAGTAGATCTGGCTTAGGGTTAAGACGGGTTAGCGCAAGGGCTAGGGTTAGGCTAGTTACGGGTGAGGTTAGGGTGAGTATTGGGGTGCACCTCTGGGTGCCTCTCTAACCCACTTAGAAGTACAGTGTACTGGCGTATGGGTTAGGCTTAGGCTTAGGGTTCGGGTTTGGGCTACGATTAGTGGGCTGTTTATGCCTGATTGGCACATCCCAGAAGTCTCTGTGGTCAACCTGGCCAAGTGGCCATGCGATTGGTGGAAAATTTGCATGGTCCACTCCCATGGGCGAGCCCATCATTGCGAATGTGCAGGTGTAAAAAAATAAAATAAAATAAAATAAATAAAATAAAATAAAATAAAATCAACGGAGACTTTTTTTTGCAAGAAAAACCCACTGCTGCTACTGTAAAAATTCAAGCATTTAAAATAGCTAATTTTCGCATGTTTCTGTGGTGCTTTGGTGGGGTTTTGGGCAACGATTTCAAAAAAAATATTGTGGTCGCCATTTTGGATCCCCCGCACTGCATGGCAAATGGATGCGCCCTCCCAGCCTGGTACCAGCAGCGCAGCAGTAGCAATAGCCAAGGAGAGGGGGGCGGGGAACCCCCCCCCCCCCCAAATAAAACACCCTTCTGGCCTGGTAGGTGCCCTCAGACAGTTTTCGCCTACTTTTAGGGCCGGGAATCGTTTTTTTTTTTAACTTTTAAAAACTTTTTTTCTGTGCCGCTTGGCATTGCGCGATGCAAGTAACGAGCACGACAAATCAGACCAAATTGTTCGTTCGTCGGTTTGAGCTCGAATTCTGGCGGAGTAATTCCCGTTACCATTTCCGTAGAGTAACGGATACGAGTAACGGAAACGGAAACGGGAATACCGCTAAGTCGTGCCCATCTCTAATTGTGGGTGTAAGGGGATCCTTGGCCCCTGAACCAGTTACGAGCTGCTCATTAGGCAAAGATCCTCTGCCCCAGGCTAATAAAAACCCTGGAGGGCGTATTGACCCTAGCTTCATCTTTTCTTAGTTCCAAAGACAACTTGATTTTGTAATTTGAGACTGCACGCCAACCCTGCAAGTTAGTACAGGAAAAAATATCCAAAGAACTAATGTAGCAATCCTATTTGATTCCTTCTGAAGAAGGCTATGGTGACCATACTGTTTCTTCAAACCAGCTGAAGCAACCACCCTATTTCCTTGCTAAGTCCTCCCGTGTTCATCAGAACAGCAGTTGCATTGATTCAAGGAGGAGGGGAAAACCAAAAGCCATTTATATATTTTGAAAAAGGAAAGCAGAAGAAAGCTAGCCTTCCAGCCTTTTCTGTACACTTTTGGGCTTTCTCTCTCCACTGTTTTTCTCATTCTGTTCTATTCCAGATCTCCAAGAAGTAGCTGGATGAATCTGTGCAGTGCAGAAGAGTAAGCAACCTACTTCAGGCAGCACCATGAGGTCTGTAGATAAAGGCAGGAAATGGTGCCTGTATAATGATGACTCTAGATGGGAACTTGCTGTTTGGACTCAAGGAGGAAAATGTTTTACGTCAGCACTGCCCACCCACAAAAGACTGAACCTTACAATAGAATGCTGTGTTTCCTCTGTTCTTGTTGACAATGGACTGACAACCTGTCTGTACTTTTGAAAATGTCCAGGACAACAGTCATGCTTGTTTGTTTTATCAAAAACAGCACCAAATTCTGCAGCTCCATAAAGACAAAGGCATTAACAATTTGTTTGGAATTCATTCCTCTTTCCTGTATGCTTAAGTTACAGGAAAGGAAACTTTGGTAAGAATTATCACCCAAAATATGAGCCATAAAAGATGCATCACCTCCTACTAATTTGTCTTTGCTGGGTAGAGAAAAAAAGAAGCATGCAATAGACAGGAGTAGAAAAGTAGAGCGAAGCGGAGGGGAGACAAGAACAGATGGAAGAGAAGAAGGAGAAGAGCTAAACAAACTAGAGCATCCCTTGTTACACAACAGATGCATCCCCCAATGTGCTCCTTGAGGTATTAAGTATTTCCCCTTTGCAATTTGCTCCTTGTGGAGTCAGAAAGAAAGGACATGCCAAGAACTGCCAACTAAATGGAGAACACCTGATGATCAGTTATTTGATTTAGAACGTTACTTTTTCTAAGATAGATAGATGATAGATAGATAGATGATAGATAGATAGATAGATAGTCCCTCATTATTGTAAGCCAACCTGGGTACTTTTCCAAGGAGAAAGGTGGGGTTAAAATACTCAAAATAAAAATAAATAAAATAAATAATGTTGTGAGAAGAGATGGGCACGACTTAGCGATATTCCCGTTTCCGTTTCCGTTACTCGGTTCCGTTACTCTACGGAAACGGTAACGGGAATTACTCCACCAGACTTCGAGCTCGAACCGACGAATGAACAATTTTGGTCTGATTTGTCGTGCTCGTTCCTTGCATCGCACGATTGCGCGATGCCACGCGGCACAGAAAAAAAGTTTTTAAAAGTTAAAAAAAACCGGTTCCCGGCCAAAAAGCAGGCGGAAAAATGCCTGCCGTGCCTCAGGGCACCTACCAGAGGGGTTGTTTCTGGAGGTCCCCGGCCTCCCCACTCATCCCCCGTCCTGGGCTGCTCTGGTGGGACTTGCCGCAGGCTCGCAGCCAGCAAAAAGCCCAGTCTCGCCGCCGGCCGCCCGCAATTAAAGCGCAAGCAAGCGGCACGGACGGCACAGGAAAAAACTTTTAAACTCTCCCCCCACCCATTCCCGGGCCAAAAAAGCAGGCGGAAAAATGCCTGCTTGACTAAGCGCGCAGGGCACCTACCGGAGGGGTGGTTTCTGGAGGGGGGGTCCCGCCTCCCCCCCGTCCTGGGCAGCCGGACTCGAGTTGCCATTTCGCCATGCCATGCGGTACGGGCGGGGATCCAAAATGGGGCGGCAAACGCAATATTGTTTTTGGAATCGTGGTCCAAAAACACACAAGCACAACAGAAACACGCGAAAATTTATAAACTGCCAGATTTTTCACAGTAGCAGTGGGTTTTTTCTTGCAACAAAATGTCTCTCCTCTCCTCCTCTGTCCTCCATTTATTTTATTTTATTTTATTTTATTTACACCTGCGCAGTGCGCAATGATGGGCTGGCTGAGTGGCCAGCCATGTGGGAGTGGACAACCATGCAAATTTTTGGAGCCATCCCACCAGTCGCATGGCCACTTGGCCATGGAGACTTCTGGGATGTGCCAAAAAGCCCCCTAAAACCTGCCCTAGCCCTAACCCTAACCCTTGACTCCGTACCCATACGTCACAGACTGTCTTCTTAGTGGGTCGGAGAGGCACCCAGAGGTGCAACCCACTAGCCCACCGTAACCTTACCCGTCACTAGCCTAACCCTAGCTCTTGCACTAAGCCACCTTAAAGCCAGATCTACTTGCTTGCATTGCACTACACGCAGCAAGTACAATTCCCTTCTGTGTGAGACATGGTGGTGCGAGAGCCTTGTGCAGGGAACGCATGACGCTATCACTCTCACTGGTCTCACTGTCTGCACATTCTGTTATGCAATATCCATATGGCTATTGCATAGCATTTTGCAGCAGCAGCAGGTGAGGAGGGGAGACCCCCATGTAGAGGGGTCTCTCTTGGAGCCTGCTTCCCCTTCCTAGTGGCAGGAGGCACCCACGGGTGCCTCCAGGAGCCCACTTTCCCTTTATAGCGGGCCAGAGGAGGCACCCACCCCACAGAGGTGCCTCCAGGAGCCCGCTCCCCCCCCCAAACCAGTACTAACAAAAACGAGAAAATGAAAAAACGAACCGACTAATTTTTGCGAATTTTCGCGAAAACCGGAAACGACCCGAAACGGGACCGGCCCGACTAACGACAACTCGAAAAAAATTTTTTTCAAGTCGTGCCCATCTCTAGTTGTGAGCATAATTTCAGCCACTATGGGTAAAACTAGAGTCCAGGTATATGAACCTGGATCAGGGTGAGAGTGCAATTAAACACAGCACAATCCAGATTGCATCATCACCTCAGGGCTTGTGTTGGGTCGTATTTCATTTGCTTTTCATATATTTAATTCATATATTTAAAAAGTTAAAGGTTCCCCCTGCACGTGACCACATCAATCCTTTCCATTTGTTAAAAAAGGGCTAAATATGAAAGTATATATTTGGGGATGAGTAGAATGGGTTGGTTTTTTAAAAAAACCCTCTAATCCTACCAAAAGATCTGCTCCTAACTGCAAATCCAATCACATATTTCCTATGTAACATGTAGTTTCACCCTTACTTTTCTTTCTTTCATTTTAAAAGCTAATAAAGGTTCACCTGCAGTAGCTCCCTAAATTTAGCATCACTGTGTAAAACAGAGAATAAGATGTTTCGACAGCAACAATTCTCCAGGGATGCATCCCTTCTCTTCCTTTCTGCAGCTGCCCTTGTTTTCAGATCAGCTGGCTTCTAACAATTTCCTTCATGAGAGTAGAGAATAGAGGAGTCACTCGCAAGGGATGCAAAGAGTGTGTTTAAAGATCTGGCCGGCTGTGCAATTGTATGAGATGTCTGTCAGAGGCAGTAACAGCCAGTGTGGAAACTGACATCTGCCGGGCAATCATAGCGGTCATACCTCACTGCTACCCCAACTGCTACAAGTCCACTCCAGCTTGCCA